>CM067168.1:32360812-32558312 GCA_034093135.1 Erigeron breviscapus
TTTCCAAAGATTTCTCTCGTATTGCTAAGCCGATGACTGAGTTGACAAAGAAAGGGGTGAAGTTCTTGTGGACTGATTCACAAGAAAAATCTTTTCAGATTTTGAAGAAGAAATTGTGTGAAGCTCCTATTCTTGCTTTGCCTGAAGGTACAGAGGATATGGTGGTTTATAGTGATGCTTCTGGTACTGGTTTGGGTTGTGTCTTGATGCAGCGTGGTAAGGTAATTGCATATGCTTCACGCCAGTTGAAGCCACATGAGAAGAATTATCCGACTCATGATTTGGAGCTTGCAGCAGTTGTTTTTGCTTTGAAATTATGGAGGCATTATCTATATGGCACCAAGTGTACTTTATTTACTGATCATAAGAGTTTGCAATATGTCTTTAACCAGCAAGACTTGAATGCGAGACAGAGGCGCTGGATGGAGTTGTTGAAAGACTATGATTGTGAAATTAAATATCATCCGGGGAAAGCTAATGTGGTAGCTGATGCTTTGAGTAGAAAAGGACAGGGTCCAATATGTCGACTTCATTCCATGGTTACCGAGGTGAAATCAGGGTTGCTTGAGCGTATCAAGTCAGCCCAAGTTGAGGCTTTGTTACCGGCTAATGTTGATGATGAAGGAATAGGTAAAAAGAATAGAATTGAAATGGAGGTGAATAGTCGTGGTTTTCAGACCTTGAATGGTAGGATTTGGGTGCCCAAACTCGGGGGTGTTCGAGAATTGATTCTTGAGGAGGCTCACAGGTCGAGATATTCTGTTCATCCAGGTGCAACTAAGATGTATCGTGATCTTAAGCCATTGTATTGGTGGCCAGTTATGAAGTTAGATGTGGCTGAGTTCGTTCAGAGGTGTGTGACTTGTGCTCAAGTCAAAGCTGAGCACCAAAAGCCTTATGGTAAGTTACAACAGTTAGAAATTCCAGAGTGGAAGTGGGATCACATTACCATGGATTTTGTAACAAAATTACCTAGGACACCTATGGGTAATGATATGATATGGGTCATAGTGGATAGATTGACCAAGAGTGCTCATTTCTTAGCTACACGTGAGACAGCTTCGCTGAATAAGTTGGCCGAGTTATATGTGGATGAGATTGTGTCGAAGCATGGGGTTCCTTTATCTATTGTTTCAGACCGTGACAGTCGATTTAATTCTAACTTTTGGAAGGGCTTACATCGAGAGTTGGGTACTAGAATTCATTTGAGTACCGCTTATCATCCTCAGACTGATGGACAGAGTGAGAGGACCATTCAGACTTTAGAGGATATGTTGAGATCATGTGTGATTGAGTATGGTGGTGCTTGGGATGATCATTTACCTTTGATCGAGTTTTCTTATAATAACAGTTATCATTCGAGCATTGGGATGCCGCCATTTGAGATGTTGTATGGGCGTAAGTGTAGGACCCCTAGTTGTTGGTTAGAACCTGGTGAGAAGCAGTTTGCTGGGCCGGAAATTGTTCAGATAACGGCTGATAAAGTGAATATTGCTAAAGAAGCTCTTAAAGTTGCTAGAGATCGTCAGAAGACTTATGCAGATCAGAAGAGACGACCTATGGAGTTTAAGGAGGGTGACATGGTTATGTTAAAAGTGTCACCATGGAAGGGTATTATTCGGTTTGGCAAACGGGGTAAGTTGAGTCCTCGTTTTATTGGACCATTTAAAGTCTTGGAGCGGGTCAATCAGCAAGCCTATAAGCTGGACCTTCCTCCAGAGTTAGATGGTATTCATAACACTTTCCATGTTTGTTACTTGAGAAAGTGTTTAGCAGACGAAATGAGTGTAATTACTTTGGAAGATATTAGCATCGATCCAAAGAAGAAGATGGTGGATGAACCAGTTGAGATTCTTGGCCGAAAGCAGAAGAAGCTTCGTAGGAAGCAAATTGACCTAGTGTTGGTAAAATGGAGGCACAATAAGGAGAAAGCTTGACATGGGAGACTGAAGCAGTGATGAGAGATCGTTACCCGCATTTGTTTGTTGCTGAGTAGATTCTGGGGACAGAATCTTTCTAAGGAGGAGGTAATTGTAACATCCCGAACTCTTTTATTCTAATTCTGTTAACTTTGACCATTAGTCAACGTTAACCTGTCGTTAAGTGGCGTCATATGATTATGATGATTAATATTTGTGTTAATTAAGCAGAATAAGGTGCGTCATTTATGTGGATAATTTCGGGTATGTGTTTCCATTTAGGGTGTCATGTCGATAAATGTTTACCAATTATGCTTGTTATGTGGTATGTACTTCTTGTGGTGTTGAATTAATGGTAGATATTTTAAATGAAATAATTAGAGGTGACTATTAAGTTAATAAAGTTAGAAGGGTGTTAAGTGTTGTGTGGTGAAACTCTTTTAACCTTGATTAAGGACTAACTAAACCATGATTAATATGTTATTAACCCTAAACTAAATAAGTATATATATATCCTATATCCCTTAAGCCGTCGGTTACAGAAGAAAAAAAAAGGTCAAAAGTCTTGTGTTTCCTTGGGTTTGGGGATCAACAAAAGAGGGAGGGTATTTGCTTGCAGTCTAGAGTTTTTGATATCACCTTATATTTGTCGGCTGAAGGTATTAAAGGAGAAGTTATTTGCTATGTTTTAAGTGATATGTATAATTGTTTTTAATTATTTAGTGTCCTTTTATAATTGTTAGTCCCCAAATGCCGATTTATTCATATGTATATTTAGATAATAAAGTTGTTGTATTGAGTAGTAAATGGATATGATGTCAGATGTACTAGCAAAGTCAAGTTTTTCTTTGTTGTCTTATAGGGTGCTGGAGTATCAACTAAAAGAAATAGATTAAATAGTTTTGTCATCTCAGTATTGTTGTCCTTTTTTTTAAGGAGTAACCGTAAATAATATAGAGAAAATGGGAGATGTCCTTTTGTTGTGTTTTTGGCTTAGTTGTTGTCACAGTAGTGTCATAGTGTACTAGCCACAATAAAAAGAAAATACATATTATATGGGTTGCTGCTGCTGTTTTGACTTTTGAGTACAGAATAAAGAGAAGGGTTGGGAAGTAATAGGCTCATAGCAATCAAAATTATATATGTATATATATATATTAAGAGTGTATGGTCCTAAAGATGATGTCAAACATGTTAAAGTGAGGCAAAAATCCTTGGAGTTCCTACGAGAGAAAGAAAGATATAGAAATTGTCCTCTTGCTTTATTTATTATTATAAGTACTAATAAGTTGTATTTTATCAAAAAACTAAGAGGTTGTTGGTCACTTGTGTTTTGTCTAGCTGCATCTTTCATGAAAAGAAAAAAATATACAGAGACTATTGATTGTGGTCTTTGGATTATTCAAGTAACTAGGGAGTCATAACATTATTATATTTTAACACTTCTTTTATTCGACTATTACATAGAATGATTAGTAGCTTTGACATTTGTTGTTATGTGGACTTATTTTAATCACTAATCGTTATAGGTTGTTGGGAATACATAACAAGCTTGGTAAACTATTGTTATTTGTGGTTTGTGAAGCGCAGAGGTAAGATAACTTACTTTTGACACATGAGGGACACAACAAAACTTAGTTTTGATAATTAAACTCCCCTTTTATGTTCTTATAATTATCTCATGCATATGTTGGGTATGGGATATATGAGGGAGGTTAACTGGGGTATTGTTTACGCATGTTTATGTAGAAATGAGAATGTTATTGCATGATTGATATATGTAGTTGGTTGTTGTGAATGTCATATTGTGGATATTTGTGGACTTTTACACATAGTACACTAGACATGATTTATGTTGCCATGTCACGTGCACGTTTAAGGGCCCTAAAATATTATGTAGATATTGGTGTGATATATTTTAATATATCTTTTGGTGAAAGTCTCGAGCATTGGTGTACGAGTTAAGCTTAACCCACATGAAGTCTATTTAGGCGGAATGTGCTATGGCGTCACTTGAGACACTGATCATGTTCTCTTGTGAATACAACCTGGTGTTTAGAGTATTTCGGGTGTCGTGGTTGACCACCTGGTGTTAACGGAATACTCATGGATTTGGTTATGCCTATCCATAACGACATAGATGGACCACCGTAAGGTCTACCCATCAAGTCGGGTGTGGGGTTCCATAATTGGCTATTTAGCCGCCTCACACAACCTTTTATGTAGTTTATCATGGCATAACCTTTGGTGATTTATGTAGTTTATGCAGTTATGTGGATATTGGTGACTATGGAGGATTGCTAGGCACATTGTAGGATTTGATAATCCTTATTATGCAGTTTATGTTGCTTTGGTGTTTGTGCCTTTATGTATGCATGAGTTGATTTATTAAAGTGTTTTAATTGGCAATCCTTTTATTTATACTAACCTGTTATCTTACTCAGCTTTAATAGCTGACACTTGTTTTGTGAAAATGTGTTGTGCCTTCAGGTTAGGCAATGATCAGTGGCGTGGTAGCTTGCTTGTGAGATGGGTAGCTATTATTGGAGCTTTTGGACGTGTCTTTAGTTACCCATAGTGGCATTATTTAAGTAGACTTATTTATCTAGCCGTTTTGGCCTTTATTATGTTGACTGTCTTTATGGAGGCTGATTGTGGATTTCATTTACATTATTGTGATGATACTAGTTGGTAACACCTTCTTGAGACATTTAATATGTTTTATTGATTCCGTTAGGAATCAATTGGGATTTTTAAAAGTCGCTTCCGCAATTTGTTAACGGTGTTATGTTTAAAGTTGAATTTTTTTTGAAATCCACATTTTTATAAAGCAGGGTGTTACATAGGCAACTAATGACCAACCAAGGATTTCGACTATCGGTATGGCGAGGATAGGTTACATATTTAAGTGGATTTAAACACAAATGAAAAGGCGAGGTTCAACAAGTTTTCTAAGTGTATCTTGCACTAAAAATAAGTGCAACAAGGGTTAAACTAAGGTAATTCACTAACCAATGTGGGTAGCTTCTAAAACTCATGCACAATAACATGGTTTAACAATGATGAACATAAACAAAGGGTGAATAAACAAAGAAAATACGGTTTTATAGTTCAATTACTTACTAATATGATTAAATCTTAAGTGACAAAGTAATTCAACTATATGGACAAACAAGCAAAAGTTTCAAAGTCTCCCAAATTCACCCGACTTTTTCCTATTGACCTCTCCCCCCACACTTGAATTGTACAATGCCCTCAATGTACAATGAACTAAAGACAATCTATGGGAAATAGGGAAAAGTAAAAAAGAAAAGAAGATAAAAGATCATGAGAACTTGCCGGATGTTGGTAAATGTTCTTATGCTCGGTAGAATCGCCTAAAATGAATGGGCGCTGAACTTACTGCCAGCATATGCATATGAATTGCTACCTTCTAAAATGCATAAAACAAAACCAAAAGAGAACTAAAACATTAACATTAGGAATAACAACCAACCCCCCCACACAGTCTTCCATAAAAAAAAAGAAAAAAAAACTAAAACTAAGACAGAAAAGTAAATTGTTTAAGCGCCAACAAAGGAGAATACAAACCAAATAAAAATAAAATCGAAAAGATAGTGCAGTCCAACTACTCCCGAACATCATAACCAAGCTGAAATCCAATCAACCACTGATGACTCAATGCCCACGGAACCGGCACCGCCATCTAACAACTCTCATCATCAAACCAACCAATAAACTCTAAGGAGGAGGAAAAACTGAAGGAACACTCCCTCCCTCGTGAGCACCATCTTGCTGAGAAAAGAAATCACCACCCGGAACAATATTAGGCGTACCCGATGTCGCCCTACCTCCAGCCTCATCTCCAACCGGTGTATAGTAACTAAAGAAATCACCACCATAACGAGGTGCACCGGTGTACATGCCATAACCCGTAGACTGAGAAGTAGGATCATATGCCGGTGGCTGATAGCTGTACTGCTCCTGCTGATAACCTTGCTGAGGGAAGAAGAAATTAAATGCAGGCTCACTAGGAGGAATGATCTGTGGTGGATTATATGCAGGAATCTCTGGACGATCTCTCTCAGGCATATGACCATACTGCTGCTCATGCTGCTGCTCCAACTGCCTCTGCCATAATGAAGTAAAATGCTCCTGAGTATCCAAGGCCCTATGAAGCATGCTCGTCACCGTCCTCGTCTGATCTAAAATCATATCAGTAGTCCCTTGCAAACCAAAAATGGAATCCTGCATCGACGACAAATCAAATACAGAAGAAGATGATGAAGCACCACCGGTGAACCTAGGCTCACTAGTACCATCCTCCCTACGCCTCCTCCTATCAGGCCTCTGCTCATCCTCAATAGTCCCAATAAAAACATCACGGTTATTAACCGTGACAACCAAACCGGCCCTCCTCAAGTCATCCAAACCAAACATAACATAAGGCACACGATTAAGCGTCCTACTCTGCCTTGCTCCATCCAAACCCAACATCAAATAAATCAAAGTAATAAACTGCCCACAAAACAAATCTGGATCCTTATGTGTGGCCATGTACCTAGCCAACACATATGGAGCACATGCATATCTATAGGGCGCTCCCTCATGAAATAACCTCATCAACCAAACATCTAACGGGGAAACCTTATCCGTATGATCACCATGGGCTAAGAAACAATGAGTAATCATCTTATGTAACACCCGCAACAAAGGATCAACAATCTCAACATGCCTACTCGAAGACATTTGCAACTTTCCTCTTCCCCCAATCTCTTCCCAATAAGTCTTAAGAGATTTATCATCATCAAAACCAGACCTAGCCTTATCCAACACTCCATTACACAAAAAATCATAGCCATCAATATCCCCCAACTCATTTTCATTCATCATCCCTGTCAAGTATGCAAACTCGGGCACAGAACAGTGCCTCTGAATACCCCCAGCTCTAAAATGAATCACTTTCTTGGTGTTAAACTCATTCCTTGTCAACCTAACATCAACCCGTATAGTGCTAAGAAATTCTAAACACCATTCCCGAACCCGCCCATGCTTACAATCAAATACCTCAAACCACATCTTATAAGTTTTAATTTGGCCATTGTCATTCCTATACTTACATACCAACATTTCTTTCAATTGATCAGCAATACCAACCGATGCAAAATCCCTCCAAGAAACTATCTTAGGTTGCATAACACAATCATACCTTATTTCTTGGAGTTTATTCAGAAAATGGGTCCTTTCATGGCCCGTAGAACCTGGAAGTTGCAACCAAGGATGAAAATCAACAGGCAAAATCTTGGCATCAGCATCCAATGGAACATCCTTGTACTTGTATGGATCACACGGTTCCGGGTTAGTATAATCATAACCATCTTGAACTCCCGGAACGAATTCATCTTCACTGGTTGTAGCAACTGCCTTTCCTCTCTGCAAAAACACACAAAACATCTATAAAATCACAGTAGAACATCAAACATACCTTAAACAAACCAAAACTCAAAGTTAAGAATCGAAAATTTCAAACAGAACAGGTCACGCGGCGCACAACCAATCCATGCGGCGCATAACTCACCCCAAAATCTGGTACTGTAGCAGAAGAAGCCCGATATGCGGCGCACAGAGGATCTGTGCGGCGCATATCCTGAATTTTCAGAAAAATTTTTATTTTTGTAATCCAATTAAACAACTTCCCACCAAAATTCAAACACTATTCAATCATCTTCAAGAACATGCTCAGGTCAACAAAAGTCAACATGACAAATTTAAGCAATGTAGAATCAATTTAACAAATTTGATCATGTTAAACACAAATTAAACACAAATTAAACCAACCCAAGCCTTCATATCATAATCACAAGAATTTCCCCAAAACTTAATTCATACTCATGAACCCTAACTTCAAATTTGGTCCTAAAACATGCAATTAATCCAAATTGAAACTATATACAAGCAATTAAACCATATTCAAACCATCCCCAAGCAATAACAATCAAAAGCCCCAAATCAAATTCGAATTCCTCATGAACCCTAGATCCGAAAATTTCAAATTAAACACAAATTACTTGTTAAAATCAAGTGTAATCATCATTAAACACATAACCCATATCAAAGAATCAAGTAATTTTGTTTTAATTGAAATTAATTTGAAAAATCATGACACTACTAGAAACAGGGCTATCTTGACCCGCTTTTTATGACCCACGCTAATAGATGACGCGCAAAGTGAGAAGTCATAAAATAAGGGTCATTACGAGTAAATTTACTGTTGGGGATGACGCGTTTTCAGAAGCGTCATAACATATGGGTCATAATCTGTTAAAATGTAGGTTTCTAGATGACGCTCATTTTGCTTCGTGCTAAATAGGGGTCATCGTTTGTTTACTTTTGAAACGAATTCTTTATTTATTTAGTTTTACAATATATTTTTTTTCATTTTAATTGAAAAATCACTACACAGGGCTATCCTTGACCCGCTTTTTATGACCCACGCTAATAGATGACGCGCAAAGTGAGAAGTCATAAAATAAGGGTCATTACGAGTAAATTTACTGTTGGGGATGACGCGTTTTCAGAAGCGTCATAACATATGGGTCATAATCTGTTAAAATGTAGGTTTCTAGATGACGCTCATTTTGCTTCGTGCTAAATAGGGGTCATCGTTTGTTTACTTTTGAAACGAATTCTTTATTTATTTAGTTTTACAATATATATTTTTTTCATTTTACCGTGACATAAAAATCATTTTGGGAAACCCTAGTCCCCAAAACACCCCCCTAAAGCATCAGCAGCAGATATATCTATCTGTGTGTGTATCTATATCTATATCTGTATCTGTATCTATATCTATCTGTATCTGTATTGTATCTGTATCTATATCTATATATACATATGTATATGTATATGTAACGAATCTATTGATGCTTATATGCTCAAGGATTAGATCTATGTTTTAATTACATAGTTAGGGTTTCTATGAATGAAAGAAATGATTTTTTTATTCATTAATATTCCTTTGGATTAGTTATACACATGTTATGATTTTTATATATGTATATTGTAATCTGGAAGGAGATGATTAGTTTTTGTCTGACATTTCGGACTAGCCGATATTTTGATGTATATTTTTATATATGTATATTGTATCTATAATTTTCAATCACATCTATTTGATAAAAAAAAATGTATGTATTAAGTTGGATGCTATAGATTACATGTTGATTTGACAGTATAATTATGGTTTATGTGAGTTGAAAGTGTTCCGCTCGGTGCTGAAAAAGTCATAAGCTTTTTAATTCTAATGGCCGTGTGATATATGTTTTTCAAGTTTGGAATAATTACTCATTCTATTAGGCGATTAAAGTTCTAGTTTTTGCATCTCTTAATCAAACATTTGAGCTTCGGACTTCTGGCATCCAAGTGATTTTTATATTTTTGATCAGCGTTCTTATAATTTAATTTGAATGATTTTTTATTGGATAATACAGGAACCAGAAACCATTGACTGGGAGTACTACAGGAAAGGGCTTGGATCTCGCATAGTCGATTCTTACAAAGAATATTATGAAAGTATGTCTTACTTTGCAAATGTTTAACATGAATACTCCTTTGCATAGACCATTTAGGCAACAGATTAACTGATAAATAACAGGGTGGGATTCATTTTTCCCCGAATGTAAAATTGGTGTTCGAAGTTCTTGATTTCCGTTCTTATGAGGAAATCAAGATATTTTGCACCGTTAGTGAAAATGCCCTCTTGATGTCTTTTTAGGTATGCAAATTTCTTAATAGTTAATGGTATATTTAGTTATCACGAGCTAGCGTAAAACTTCAATGATGAGACCCTTGTCTATGGATAGGAATGGCGGCATAGCTGCAGCAAGTGGCTTACTTTTCAAGCTCATCACACCCGATAAGTATTTACCCATTCTCTATTTAAGTTTCTTTTGCAATTAAAGTCGACCATATCATGTATATACTTTAAAACCCTTAAGTACACATATTTTTGAGGAATTTTCACTAGCTTACATGTGGACAATGAAAAAAAAAAAAAAAAAAAAAAAAAAAAAAAAAAAAAAAAAAAAAAAAAAAAAAAAAAAAAAAAAAAAAAAAAAAAAAAAAAAAAAAAAAAAAAAAAAAAAAAAAAAAAAAAAAAAAAAAAAAAAAAAAAAAAAAAAAAAAAAAAAAAAAAAAAAAAAAAAAAAAAAAAAAAAAAAAAAAAAAAAAAAAAAAAAAAAAAAAAAAAAAAAAAAAAAAAAAAAAAAAAAAAAAAAAAAAAAAAAAAAAAAAAAAAAAAAAAAAAAAAAAAAAAAAAAAAAAAAAAAAAAAAAAAAAAAAAAAAAAAAAAAAAAAAAAAAAAAAAAAAAAAAAAAAAAAAAAAAAAAAAAAAAAAAAAAAAAAAAAAAAAAAAAAAAAAAAAAAAAAAAAAAAAAAAAAAAAAAAAAAAAAAAAAAAAAAAAAAAAAAAAAAAAAAAAAAAAAAAAAAAAAAAAAAAAAAAAAAAAAAAAAAAAAAAAAAAAAAAAAAAAAAAAAAAAAAAAAAAAAAAAAAAAAAAAAAAAAAAAAAAAAAAAAAAAAAAAAAAAAAAAAAAAAAAAAAAAAAAAAAAAAAAAAAAAAAAAAAAAAAAAAAAAAAAAAAAAAAAAAAAAAAAAAAAAAAAAAAAAAAAAAAAAAAAAAAAAAAAAAAAAAAAAAAAAAAAAAAAAAAAAAAAAAAAAAAAAAAAAAAAAAAAAAAAAAAAAAAAAAAAAAAAAAAAAAAAAAAAAAAAAAAAAAAAAAAAAAAAAAAAAAAAAAAAAAAAAAAAAAAAAAAAAAAAAAAAAAAAAAAAAAAAAAAAAAAAAAAAAAAAAAAAAAAAAAAAAAAAAAAAAAAAAAAAAAAAAAAAAAAAAAAAAAAAAAAAAAAAAAAAAAAAAAAAAAAAAAAAAAAAAAAAAAAAAAAAAAAAAAAAAAAAAAAAAAAAAAAAAAAAAAAAAAAAAAAAAAAAAAAAAAAAAAAAAAAAAAAAAAAAAAAAAAAAAAAAAAAAAAAAAAAAAAAAAAAAAAAAAAAAAAAAAAAAAAAAAAAAAAAAAAAAAAAAAAAAAAAAAAAAAAAAAAAAAAAAAAAAAAAAAAAAAAAAAAAAAAAAAAAAAAAAAAAAAAAAAAAAAAAAAAAAAAAAAAAAAAAAAAAAAAAAAAAAAAAAAAAAAAAAAAAAAAAAAAAAAAAAAAAAAAAAAAAAAAAAAAAAAAAAAAAAAAAAAAAAAAAAAAAAAAAAAAAAAAAAAAAAAAAAAAAAAAAAAAAAAAAAAAAAAAAAAAAAAAAAAAAAAAAAAAAAAAAAAAAAAAAAAAAAAAAAAAAAAAAAAAAAAAAAAAAAAAAAAAAAAAAAAAAAAAAAAAAAAAAAAAAAAAAAAAAAAAAAAAAAAAAAAAAAAAAAAAAAAAAAAAAAAAAAAAAAAAAAAAAAAAAAAAAAAAAAAAAAAAAAAAAAAAAAAAAAAAAAAAAAAAAAAAAAAAAAAAAAAAAAAAAAAAAAAAAAAAAAAAAAAAAAAAAAAAAAAAAAAAAAAAAAAAAAAAAAAAAAAAAAAAAAAAAAAAAAAAAAAAAAAAAAAAAAAAAAAAAAAAAAAAAAAAAAAAAAAAAAAAAAAAAAAAAAAAAAAAAAAAAAAAAAAAAAAAAAAAAAAAAAAAAAAAAAAAAAAAAAAAAAAAAAAAAAAAAAAAAAAAAAAAAAAAAAAAAAAAAAAAAAAAAAAAAAAAAAAAAAAAAAAAAAAAAAAAAAAAAAAAAAAAAAAAAAAAAAAAAAAAAAAAAAAAAAAAAAAAAAAAAAAAAAAAAAAAAAAAAAAAAAAAAAAAAAAAAAAAAAAAAAAAAAAAAAAAAAAAAAAAAAAAAAAAAAAAAAAAAAAAAAAAAAAAAAAAAAAAAAAAAAATGTTTAAAAAACAGAAAAAATAAAAAAAAATGATTTTATAGGTTATGACACGCAAAAACATATGTCAGAAAAGTGGGTCATAAAGGTTATGACTCTCTACTACGAAGGTCAAAAAGGAGAGTCATAAATGTGCCCCCCCCCCCCCCCCCCCCCCCCCCCCCCCCCCCCCCCCCCCCCCCCCCCCCCCCCCCCCCCCCCCCCCCCCCCCCCCCCCCCCCCCCCCCCCCCCCCCCCCCCCCCCCCCCCCCCCCCCCCCCCCCCCCCCCCCCCCCCCCCCCCCCCCCCCCCCCCCCCCCCCCCCCCCCCCCCCCCCCCCCCCCCCCCCCCCCCCCCCCCCCCCCCCCCCCCCCCCCCCCCCCCCCCCCCCCCCCCCCCCCCCCCCCCCCCCCCCCCCCCCCCCCCCCCCCCCCCCCCCCCCCCCCCCCCCCCCCCCCCCCCCCCCCCCCCCCCCCCCCCCCCCCCCCCCCCCCCCCCCCCCCCCCCCCCCCCCCCCCCCCCCCCCCCCCCCCCCCCCCCCCCCCCCCCCCCCCCCCCCCCCCCCCCCCCCCCCCCCCCCCCCCCCCCCCCCCCCCCCCCCCCCCCCCCCCCCCCCCCCCCCCCCCCCCCCCCCCCCCCCCCCCCCCCCCCCCCCCCCCCCCCCCCCCCCCCCCCCCCCCCCCCCCCCCCCCCCCCCCCCCCCCCCCCCCCCCCCCCCCCCCCCCCCCCCCCCCCCCCCCCCCCCCCCCCCCCCCCCCCCCCCCCCCCCCCCCCCCCCCCCCCCCCCCCCCCCCCCCCCCCCCCCCCCCCCCCCCCCCCCCCCCCCCCCCCCCCCCCCCCCCCCCCCCCCCCCCCCCCCCCCCCCCCCCCCCCCCCCCCCCCCCCCCCCCCCCCCCCCCCCCCCCCCCCCCCCCCCCCCCCCCCCCCCCCCCCCCCCCCCCCCCCCCCCCCCCCCCCCCCCCCCCCCCCCCCCCCCCCCCCCCCCCCCCCCCCCCCCCCCCCCCCCCCCCCCCCCCCCCCCCCCCCCCCCCCCCCCCCCCCCCCCCCCCCCCCCCCCCCCCCCCCCCCCCCCCCCCCCCCCCCCCCCCCCCCCCCCCCCCCCCCCCCCCCCCCCCCCCCCCCCCCCCCCCCCCCCCCCCCCCCCCCCCCCCCCCCCCCCCCCCCCCCCCCCCCCCCCCCCCCCCCCCCCCCCCCCCCCCCCCCCCCCCCCCCCCCCCCCCCCCCCCCCCCCCCCCCCCCCCCCCCCCCCCCCCCCCCCCCCCCCCCCCCCCCCCCCCCCCCCCCCCCCCCCCCCCCCCCCCCCCCCCCCCCCCCCCCCCCCCCCCCCCCCCCCCCCCCCCCCCCCCCCCCCCCCCCCCCCCCCCCCCCCCCCCCCCCCCCCCCCCCCCCCCCCCCCCCCCCCCCCCCCCCCCCCCCCCCCCCCCCCCCCCCCCCCCCCCCCCCCCCCCCCCCCCCCCCCCCCCCCCCCCCCCCCCCCCCCCCCCCCCCCCCCCCCCCCCCCCCCCCCCCCCCCCCCCCCCCCCCCCCCCCCCCCCCCCCCCCCCCCCCCCCCCCCCCCCCCCCCCCCCCCCCCCCCCCCCCCCCCCCCCCCCCCCCCCCCCCCCCCCCCCCCCCCCCCCCCCCCCCCCCCCCCCCCCCCCCCCCCCCCCCCCCCCCCCCCCCCCCCCCCCCCCCCCCCCCCCCCCCCCCCCCCCCCCCCCCCCCCCCCCCCCCCCCCCCCCCCCCCCCCCCCCCCCCCCCCCCCCCCCCCCCCCCCCCCCCCCCCCCCCCCCCCCCCCCCCCCCCCCCCATGCGATGACCCCCCCACACTTGAAACTTACCATGGGTCGTTTTGACTTACCGTAACGCATCTGGACACTTCGGGACCTGCACATCTCAACAAAAAGCTATAAAAACGAAAAATAAACAGCAAAAACTAAGAAAACAAAAATCTTTTTGGTTTTTTTTCGATTTTTCAAATGTTTTTGGATTTTTCAATATAAGAAATGAAAGTAAAAATAAAAACACACGGGTTGCCTCCCGAGAAGCGCTTAATTTATTTAGGAGTCTTTAGCTAGACTCACCTTTCCAATTACTTATCAATTGCAAAGAATGGAAGTTGATCAACCACAACTCCCTCATCACTAGCCTCTTCATTAAACACCTTCAACCTATGACCATTGACTATGAATGTCTCCCCATTTCCCTTATACAATTCCACATATCCCGAAGGATAAATATGCTTAATGACATAGGGACCCATCCATCTTGAAGTCAATTTAGGTTGTTTCAACTTAAACTTTGACATAAACAACAAAACTTTGTCACCAACTTTAAATTCTTTCTTTCTTAACCTACGATCATGCCATACCTTTGTTCTTTCTTTGTAAAGTTTTGAATTTTCATAAGCATTTAACCTTAACTCATCTAACTCATTCAATTGCAACATTCTTAATTCACCACTTTCAATTAAGTCCATATTACAATTCCTAAGAGCCCAATAAGCTTTATGCTCTATCTCTACAGGCAAATGACATGTTTTTCCATACAACAACCGATAAGGTGTAGTCCCAAGTGGAGTCTTAAATGCGGTTCTAAAAGCCCACAATGCATCATCCAATTTTTTAGACCAATTCTTAGGATTATCACCTATGGTTTTCTCTAAAATTTGTTTTAAAGCTCTATTAGTATTTTCTACTTGGCCACTCGTTTGCGGGTGATAAGAAGTAGAGAAACGATGATGAACACCATACCTCTTTAACACCTTAGCAAGTTGGTGATTCGCGAAATGAGTTCCACGATCACTGATTAAGGCCTTAGGACAACCAAAACGACAAAACAATGTTTTAAGAAATCTATGACAACCCTTGCATCATTAGTTGGCAAGGCCTTAGCCTCGGCCTATTTCGAAACATAATCAACCGCCACTAAAATGTAAAGACACTTATGTGAAGGCGGAAAGGGTCCCATAAAATCTATACCCCACACATCGAATACCTCACAAACCTGAATGAAGTTCTGTGGCATCTCATCCTTCTTGGTGATGTTCCCTTGACGTTGACAAGCTTCACACGTCTCCACCAATGTTTGAGCTTCCTTAAAAATGGTAGGCCAATAAAAACCTGCATCAAATACTTTCTTACCGGTAACAGAAGGTCGATAATGACCACCGGTTTGCCCTCGGTGACATCTATCCAAAATCAAACGAGTTTCTCCTCCCGAAACACATCTTCTAATCATTCCATCTGCACAAACACGAAACAAATATGGTTCCTCCCAAAAGTAATGTTTCACATCGGAAAAGAACTTTTTCCTTTGTTGATGTGTCCATCCTTTTGGAAGTACTCCTGCAACAAGATAATTAGCTAAATCTGCATACCATGGAACATTAGATTCAACACTCATCAAATATTCATCCGGGAAGGCATCATCAATATCCTCTTCCCTCAATTCCTCACGGTGAGGATCCTCTAATCTACTTAAATGGTCGGCCGCCAAATTTTCAGCCCCCTTCTTGTCCTTTATCTCAATGTCAAACTCTTGCAAAAGCAAAATCCAACGAATGAGACGAGGTTTAGCATCTTGTTTAGCAAACAAGTACTTAAGGGCTGAATGATCGGTAAAAACAACGGTCTTACTAAGCACTAAGTATGATCTAAACTTATCAAATGCATAAACAACCGCAAGCAACTCTTTTTCAGTAGTGGTATAATTCTGTTGAGCACTATTAAGAGTCTTGCTAGCAAAATAAATAGGACGGAAATGATTACCTTCTCGTTGTCCTAAAACAGCTCCAACTGCAAAATCACTTGCATCACACATTAGTTCAAATGGTTGAGACCAATCAGGAGAAACCATAATGGGTGAATGAGTCAATCGGTCTTTGAGAAGTTCAAATGCCTTTAGACAATCCGAGTTGAACTCGAAAGGCACATCTTTCTCAAGCAAATGGGTCATAGGTCGGGTAATTTTAGAAAAATCCTTAATAAATCGACGATAAAACCCGGCATGACCTAAGAAACTTCTAACGGCCTTTACATTTGTAGGTGGAGGCAACTTAGCAATTACATCAATTTTAGCTTTATCTACCTCAATCCCCATACTAGACACCTTATGACCTAAAACTATGCCTTCTCTTACCATGAAATGGCATTTTTCCCAATTAAGGACAAGGTGTGCCCGCTCACATCGCTCAAGCATCTTATCCAAGTTGGAAAGACACTTATCAAAAGAATCACCAAAGACCGAAAAGTCATCCATGAAAACCTCCATGGATGTCTCCAACATGTCTTGGAATATCGCGATCATACACCTTTGGAAGGTGGCGGGAGCATTACATAATCCAAATGGCATCCTACGATAAGCATAAGTGCCAAAAGGACATGTAAAGGTCGTTTTCTCTTGATCGTTGGTGTCAATGGGTATTTGAAAGTACCCGGAGAAACCATCAAGAAAACAAAAATACTCGTTACCGGCTAACCGTTCGAGCATTTGGTCTATAAAGGGTAAGGGAAAGTGGTCCTTACGGGTTGCATCATTTAATTTCCTATAATCAATACACACCCGCCACCCGGTAACCGTTCTAGTAGGTACTAATTCATTACGGTCATTGGTCACAACGGTCATTCCCCCCTTCTTCGGTACACAATGGACCGGACTCACCCACGGACTGTCAGAGATAGGATAAATAATTCCGGCATCCAAAAGTTTAATTATCTCTTTCTTAACGACATCTTTCATATTCGGATTAAGCCTCCTTTGTCTTTGAACACTTGGTTTACAATTTTCATGCAAATTTATTTTATGCTTACAAAATTCGGGGCTAATTCCGGGTATGTCCGATGTACGCCAAGCAAAGGCCCTTTTATGGGACCTTAAAACAGTCATCAACTTACCTTTTTCACCATCCGAAAGTGATGATGAAATGACAACGGGAAGAAGTGACTTACCTTCGAGGAATGCATATTCCAAGTGCTCGGGAAGTGGCTTGAGCTCCAAATCGGTTGGTGGATTCTCCACCGAAGTTTCAATCTTCAAACCATCCCGTTCAATCTCCTCAAAAGTCTCATCCTCCGGTGGTGTCTCATCGGTGCTTAATTCCATAATCTCTCTCACCATGTCTTCAACCATCTTTTGCTCTTCTTCACTACAAGCAAGCAAAGCTTCACCTTCATCCGTGTCCAAAAAATTCAGCAACTCCATCTCCAAAGCTTCATCCTCTTCCATCACATCAATCCTGAAACAAGTATCATCATTAGAGTAAGGATGTTTCAAAGCTCTATCAATGGAAAAAGAAATTCTATCATTTCCTATCCCTAATGAAATGACCTTATCTTTAACACGAATAATAGCATCGGTCGTATACAAGAATGGTCGGCCTAAAATAAGAGGCACCTTGGTGTCCTCTTCCATTTCAAGAATCACAAAATCGGCCAAAAAGACAATATGGCCTACTTTAACACACAAATTTTCAGCAATCCCCATGGGATACTGAAAAGAATGATCGGCGAGCCTAATGCTCATCCGAGTTGGCTTCAATGCCGCTAAAGATAATCTTCTATAAACTGAAAATGGCATCAAATTAATGCTAGCACCAATGTCGGCTAAAGCATCACAAGTAAATTTAGCATCAAAAGAACAAGTAATCAGAAAACTCCCTGGATCTTCTAACTTAGGTGGAATCTGATTTTTAACAATTGCCGAGCATTCCGCGTTAAGGAAAGTAGCCTTAGCTTCCTCTAGCTTCCTTTTGTCCGTCACAAGATCCTTGATGAACTTGGCATAATTCGGCATCCTTGAAAGAAGATCAACCAAAGGAACATTAATATAAACGGACTTAATCATATCAATAAACTTACCATATTGCTCCTTGATCTTATCCTTCCTCAATCGTTGAGGAAATGGAATCTTAGGCTTGTAAACCTTGACTTCAGGTTCAACAACCGCCGGTTTCGCAACCGGTGTAGGTGTAGGTGGAACGGCCGGTGGTGTCACGGTTGGGTTCGGCTCCACTACAACATCCTCATCTACTTGTTCATCTTCCCCCTCACTATCAACCTGCATAGAACCATTAGTAGCACTAGAAATAGGAGTAGGAATAGGAGAATTAACTACCTTACCGGACCGAGTAGTAATGGCATTTACATGCTCATTCCTAACATTCGGGTGTTGATACTTATTACCTCCATCATTTGAACCGGAAGGCTTAGGATTTTGTTGGGTATTACTAGGTAAAGAACCTTGTTGACGATTAGAATTACCCATCCTATCAAGCCTCACACCCAAATCCTTAATCGTCGCTTGTTGATTCTTGATATTTTGATTCATCTTCTCATTCAAAGCGGTGATATCAATGCGGTAGTTGTCATTTTTCTTCTCTTGATCAGTCATGAACTTCTTCACAAGCTCCCTAAGCTCGACATTAGGATCAACAACTTCAGTGGGTTGAGCTTGATTACCTCCTTGATTGCCTCCTTGCCATGATGCTCCCAATCTTGACCTGAAATTTCCAGCACCATTAGAATTAAAATTAGAGTTAGAATTACCTTGGTACCGGTTTTGATAAGCGCCATTCCTTTGAAACAGCCCCCGACTTGCAATAGGCGGTTGGTATTGGGTTTGAACATAGTCAACTTCTTCATTTCTCGGCACTTTATCACAATCCTCCGTGTAATGTCCATCACCACAATGATCACAACCCGCAACGGCGGTTTTCAAATCCTTCTCAAGCATCCCAAATCTACCATCCATAAGAGCAAACCTCTTGTCCATATTACTTGATAGAGCCTTAATTTCAGCTACAACATCATTACTTCCACCACTATCAACCCGAGCAACACTCTTCCTTCCCGCCTTAACAAGTTCCGGTTTAGTCCTACCCGCCTCTCGAGTCACACTAGTCTTAACCATGTCCTCCATAATCTTATAGGCTTCATTGTAGGTAACATTATTAATATTACCCCCACAAGCCCAATCTAATTCCCTTTGAGTACGGCGATCTAAACCCCTAAAGAAGATAAGAATGTGCTCATTCAATTGAATACCATGCCCCGGACACTTCCTCATCAACTCCTTCAAACGTTTCCAAGCATCAACCAAATCCTCATCCCGTTCTTGCTTAAATGCCCTAATTTCAAGCTTCATAGTTTCAACCAATTGAGCCGGAAAGAACCGCTCAATGAAAGCTTCCCTCATTTCATCCCAAGTTTCGAATATGTTCTCCTCAAGCTCATCATACCAATTCGCAGCCTCTCCCGTGAGAGACAAAGGGAACAATTCAAGCTTAACATGTGGCATTTGAGTCTCACCATACTTATACAACCGACACACCTTCTCAAACTTCTCTATGTGATCATATGGATCCCACCTATGCACCCTATCAAACTGATTTTCCTCAACCCGTTGCAAATGATTACCCTTGACATTGAAATTCGCGGCGGTAGTTGGAGGACGAATAGCCGAACCCCTATTTGGTGCAATGATTCGAGTACTCTCCCCAATAGTCCTATCAAATGGGTGAACCATCCCATCTCCATTTCTTTCCATGTTCCTAGGCGAAGTAGGTGGCGAAGTGGGAGGTGTAGACGGTGGTGTAGAAGGTGGTGTTGATTTTGGTGAAGGTTGTGGAGTTGGTTGTTGTTTATATTCCTTATCTTCCGGTTTGGCGGTGTAAGAAGGTGTTCCGGATTCAAGGTTTAAACTTAACGGATCTATTTTGCTTGATGTTGAGGTAACGGTTTGTGAATGTTTCTTCCCACATTTCTTGGTTTTTCCCGGATTAGATTGAGGGCTCACTAGTGGTAAACCAGAAGACCTCCTTATCATCAACTAAGAAAGAAAACCTGAGAACACAAACAAAAGAAAAAAACGTCAAACGCACCAGGTTACACCAAACAAACAATAACAGAAAATTAAAAACTAAAATAGAGACTAATCTAAGAAAGCAAGTAACTCTCTCGTACGTGAATACAAGAAAGGATCAACTACAAAATCTCAAACTATAACTCTTAAAATTAGTCCCCGGCAGCGGCGCCAAAAACTTGATGTGTAAAAATCTAGTTAAATTTAAAACAAGAAATACTTCAGAACTGACTACTACACACAATCGGGCAGTGGACCCGTTCGTATGCAATATAGCTTAAAGTAAGTCCAGGTCGAACCACAGAGACTAATTAAGAGTGAGCGAGTTTAATGTAGCTTTAAAAAGAGTTTTGGATTTTAAAGACTCCCGTCATATTGGATTTTGAAATATTGGATTTTGAAATAGTTAGTTGAATTAAAAAGGTTAGCAATTCCGGAGAATTAAACGAAAAGAGATTTGATTTTATATAAAGATAAGTTAAAGGATCATCTACTTTGACTCCATGACACAACTTATTTAGGTTGCATTTAAGTTAAAACCAATTCAATTATGTTGATTTTATAACGAGGTTAGACAAAGAATTCACTAGTTGGCCACCTAGCTTATTACCCTATCCGAACCCATTAACCAATTGTTCAATCCCTAAGATCCGGTTACCACCTTCCCTATCAAGACCTACTGAATTAACTAATTTGTTTTGTTATTGTAAACAATTTCGTCTACCGATTTTACCAAACCGTTAACACTTTGAATTCTATTATCTATTGTCGTTTATTAACTCGTTACCACAAGTTAACACCTATCGATTGTACCCAATCAACTAGAACAATGTACTCCTAAACTTAGATACCTCTAAATCATTCATACATCATCAACAAAACAGTAGATAAGTGAATAAGAACTCAAAACATTAAGATCTTGACAAAACGTTTAACAATCAATCTTGAATTCATAAAAGTATGCAACCATAATTCATTGTGTCACTTCATCTCAGTAGATGATGAAGTATTTAGCTAGACATAATCATAAATAAATCACAAATAGCAAAAGAAAGAGTAAACATCTTGTACCAAAGTGTGAAAGACAATGAAAAGCTAAAGAAATCGATGTTTGAATGCCTTGAAACTCTCGAGCAACCTATAGATCTTGGAGAACGAATAAGCTGCTGAATATTGCCTCAAAGAACCCTAAAATCGACTGGAAGTGAAAGTGTATCGAATGGGAGGGTTTTGGTCTTGTATTTATAGTGCAAACACAAAGGGTTTTCTGCCGACTCAATTTATGCGCCGCATATTCTGATGTTTCCAAATTTTAGGCTCCCGTTATGCGCCGCATAAACTCCAAATCTGAACAGTGCTTGCCCGATATGCGCCGCATCTTGACTTCATGCGCCGCATATGCATTTTTCCTCGAATTTGCCCAACTTTCTGATCAAAATTAACTCGATCCATGCGCCGCATATGCGTTTTTCCTTGAATTTGCCCAACTCTCTTATCAAAATTAACTCGATCCATGCGCCGCATAAACTCAGTCTTCAGCATAACTTTATATTATTCATCTTAACTTCACACGAACTCGTTCACGAACCATCCTAACGCACCTTTTAGCTATCCAAAAGCCATTTCTAACCATTTCACCTGTTCTAAGCCTGAAACCACTAACAATACCATCAAAGCATCGAATATATATGCAAATTACACATAATTAAGCTTAAAACGACTTAGAAATGATATGAGAATATATATATAAATGGACATATCAAATTCCCCCACACTTAAGCTTTGCTTGTCCTCAAGCAAATTCAGAATTCAAAACAATCTTTCCTTTGGTTCTTGATCGCAAAAACATGACAATAATCAAAAAGAAGCTAAACCATGAAAGTTAGAAAACAAATGAGAATGGTTAAGCAGTTTTAATCTTAAATGAAAATTGAAATGTTTGACAATATTTGAATGATCCACAAGCCTCGAAAACACGACTAAGCACTTTAATCAAATGAAAGAAGAACATCTCAACTAACCTACTCCAACTAACAAACTCTTAGGGTTGAAATATTGTATCAATCACTCAAAGCCTAGTCGTGATGCATACTATTTTACCATAGGCTTGTTCTAAAATCAAATCTCCACCGTCATGGCGTAAGCACCAAGCATAACTATCAAAAGAGGTCTTTATACGGCTGTAATATACAATTCTGAAAGCCTACAAGGGTCATTAACATTTGTGTATGGAAATTTTGGATATAATTGGTGTTAAAAAGAAATAACACAACAATTAACAAAGTTTTACAATATAGTCTAGTCCAACACAACCCATGTCACTAGTTGCCATCTATCCAAAGCCCAAAAGACGTTATCCCGACACTACTCCCCCAATAGACCGATACAAACCGACACCATTGTGGTGTATGACATTCAAAACGACTTCTAAGCACCATATCTTACCAATGTTGGCTTTAACAAACATTGCCAACTCAAATGAAGAATATAACCATCAAAGAACCTTTTGTTGGTCTAATAAACATACCAACTTAAACATAAAAGAAACATTTAACAATTAAGCTTTTGTTGGTTTAAACTAACTTACCAACATACATTGATTTGACAAAAATATGGGAAATACCAACTGACAGTCCAAGCTCGTTTTTTTATTTTTTTTATTTTTATAAATGAACTACTATTACCCTGCCTAATTGGTACCCCCTTTTTGAACTTTAAAACATATTGACAAATCATAAATAACACGCTAATCTGAATAATCTAGACTTAATCCAAAATTATGACGAAATCAATCTACCCCCAAAATAGAGAATATACCAACCCGACACAACCAAGACAACCCCAAACCATCCAACTAGCATAGGCAACTAATGACCAACCAAGGATTTCGACTATCGGTATGGCGAGGATAGGTTACATATTTAAGTGGATTTAAACACAAACGAAAAGGCGAGGTTCAACAAGTTTTCTAAGTGTATCGTGCACTAAAAATAAGTGCAACAAGGGTTAAACTAAGGTAATTCACTAACCAATGTGGGTAGCTACTAAAACTCATGCACAATAACATGGTTTAACAATGATGAACATAAACAAAGGGTGAATAAACAAAGAAAATACGGTTATATCCTCTATATAGTTGTAAACCAATAACATCTCATAGTTGCTGTCATGAACCTTAACACCTGCACATAATTCTACAATCGACAATGATTTAAAAGACAAATCATCCACCTATTATTGGTTTTAAATTTTTGGGAATTTCAAATAATTAGAAGAAGTCGTTGATGGCGTGATGGTTTTTGTTTGTTAGAGGAACTGACAGAGGAGGATTTGGGTGATTTGGATCCATTATTTGGATGATGATTTTGTGGGAAGTTTATTTGATGGAGGTAGCGGAACGTTTATTTTGGTGGGGAAGTTGGAGAGTGGGTGATATAAAGTTAACCCGTCGTTTTAATTTCCCCATAATTAATTTTCATGTAGAAATGACAAAATTCTATAAACCATCTGCATAAATTAACTTAAAAATTTATCATGATCATTATGAAGAGAGAGGTTGAAGTTTTAAGATTGATTCAAAAACTTAACTTTTAGGCCTGTGCTTATAGGAAGCAACTTCTTGGAACTTCTTCACTACCACATCAGCATCACATAATCCAGGACTCTCCTCAGAACTCTTCAGGACTCTCACTGTCTATAAGGACAGCTTCTTCAGAACTTCTTCGCCACATCATCATTTCTTTTATTTAAAAAACACCATTCAAATAAAATACTTTTATTACTAAATAACACATTACAACATTTATTTAAAAAACACCATTCAAATAAAAAAATAACACATTACAACATTTATTTAAAAAACACCATTCAAATAAAAAAAAACACATTACAACATTTATTTAAAAAGTTATGATCCTAGACATAATAAAAACATTAATAAAACATCATCAACGTTGACGGTAATTTTCCGGGAGGTTCCAGACATGTTCCACTAGGGCATTGCGAAGTCGATGGTGCGTCATTCTATCACGTAACTCCGTGAAGGCCCGCATTTGCGTTGCAACCCTTTCATCCCACGTACGTGTTGGCACATTAGTTGGATCGGACAAATAATCTTCCTCAAAGTCGGATATTGCGCGACCGTTGTCTTGAACAATCATGTTGTGTAGAATGACACAAGCATACATAATACGTTTTATTTTGTTCACCGAAAACGGGCGGGCATTATGTTTAAGGATTGCCCAACGACCTTGAAGCACCCCGAAAGCTCTTTCGACATCCTTTCTTGCAGCCTCTTGATAGCGCTTGAACTTACCAGTCTTTGGATCCATCGGGAATTTAAAAGACTTGACTAGTGTCGCCCATTCAGGATAAATACCGTCAGCTAGATAATATCCCTTGGTAAACTGTTCACCGTTAACAGTATATTGGAGTGCAGGAGCCCTATCTTGGAGCAAATCTTTGAACAAATCTGATTCATTAAGGACGTTGATGTCGTTGTTCGAACCTGCGGGGCCAAAGTAAGCATGCCAAATCCACAAATCATACGAAGCTACTGCTTCAAGCATGATCGTTGGATGTCCTTTGTCGCCTCGTGTGTACTGCCCTTGCCAAGCCACCAGACAGTTTCTCCAACCCCAATGCATACAATCAATACTACCAAGCATACCAGGAAAACCATGTATCTGTTCATGCTTACTTACCAAACGTTGGACATCTTCACTTGTCGGCTTTCTCAAGTACTCAGTGCGATATAAATAATAAACACACTTACAAAAGTTATTTAAACATTCCATTGAAGTCGCACGACCCATATGCAAGTACTCATCTAGTTGGTCGGGATTAGCAGCATACGCCAGTTGACGTATGGCGAAAGTACATTTTTGGAAAATGTTGAAACCACGCCTACCAGTGCAATCGGTTTGATTTTTTTGAAAAAACTGAAAGTGTTTGGGTAGGGGTTCGATGGCGCTAAAGTTGTGTATAGCTTGGCATATGCGCATAAACATATGCTTCCGCATTCGAAATCTTCTTCGGAAATAATCGGCCGGAAACGTTGGTGCATCGGAAAAGTAATCATTCCATAAACGTGTCGCGGATCCGGCATGATCCCGTGATAAAACCCTTCTGGGTCTAGGAACACGTGAACCAGACGCGTCATCGTTTGATTCTTCTTCGTTACAAAGATCAAAAACGACGCCCGCCATCTCTGGATTAAATAGCGTGTTCATTTGCGTAGCGGTGTTGGTAAGGAAATTGAATTCATCACTTGCTGAAGATGAAGTAGACATAATTTTCGTGGTGTTTGAAATGAAATGTTTGTGTGTTAAAATGAAATGAAAAGTTTGTGTGATGAATTGTTTGTGTGTTAAAATGGGAATAAGGTTAGTGTTTAAATAGGGAAAAAAAAAAGTTACCGTTAAAAGAAAAAATAAATAAATAAACCAAACGGCTAGTTTTGGTCCCACTTGCAACGTCTTGCAGCTTCTTGGGGAAGAATTGGTGGAAGGACGCTCACGCAAGGACGATCACGGCCAATAAGCCGTCCGCGTCTTGGGCCTAGGAGGACGCTCGAGAAGAAGATTATAAGCACCGGCCTTATATAGTATATAGATTAATAGATATAGATAGATATTAGGATTGCTATTTTTTTGCATTTTAGGAATCTGTGTAATTACTCAATAACGTATCTATATATATAAAAATTACTTGTGTTCAATTATTATTCATGTAATTAAAATGTTTAAAAAAACTTATTTTATACTGTAATATATACTTATGTTTAATATTTTGAATAACATGTGTATAAATATTATTATATATATGCTTGTCAAAAAAAAATATCAATCTAACCTTAGGCCATCAACCGCTTTGCTAAAATTGTCTTGAAATTACTAAGAAGCATCCCCAATGCCCCAACCCAATACACTCCAATACACTGCCACATCAGCGCCACATCAGAAAAACCTCTTTCCAATACATTTCACCCAATTTACACCCAATACCCAATACATCCAATACATTCAATACACTCCAACATATTTATTTTCAAACTTTTAATTTAATAAAACCACAAATATAATTTATAAAATAAATACATAATATTATATAAAATCCTAAAAACACCATTTTATTAATAAAAAAAATTACAACACATAAAAAAAACATAAACAACACATTAAAAAAAAAAACATACAACACATTTTTAAAAAACAACATCACAATGCATAAAAAAAACATAACAAGTAATCTTTGAACAGCAGTGGTGATTGGACTCAGCGGCATGCCTCTTCATCGTCCGGTAGAGATCGACCACGTCACCAGCACAGTCAATCCGAGGGCATGACTGGCGGTGGAAGTCCCACTACCGTTCTGGAGGAAACCAGCTAAATGCTAGAGAAAACCCCCATGCCCCACCTCATTGGCAAGGACTTCCCAATATGCCTTTCAAAGGTTTCGAACCCGTGACCAACATTTGGCTGAAAGACATAAGGGGCATTAAATGTCCAGTTGGGCTAAATCCCAAGGACAACATAACAAGTAATCTACTCGTTGTCTTCGTCGTTGCCTTCGTTTTCGTCATCGGACACCTCAACAAACCCCTTGTACTCGTCCAACACCTTCGCCATCGCCTTCTCAATAAACTTTCGTTGTCGAGGATTTGGATTTGATTGACCCACAAATGAAAATGCCGCGTACATGGTACGTTTTTTTTCTTCCTCGCGAATGGAATCGAGGGCATTCGATTTTTTGTCAATAAAAGCTTGTTTGGAGCTTCCAAGTTGTTCGAGACGCGCGGCCAAGTCGGATGCACTTGAACGAGATGAGCCCGCATCCGACGATCCCGATGTTCGTGGCGTTTTCTTTTTCGACTTTGTGGGGGGTCGTGGAATCGCATCCGGGCCGAAGAGGTCGGTGTCGAGTGGCTCTTCTTCGTCGAGGTTGATGGGCGGTTGGTCTTCATCACTAGACTCGATGTTGCGGGAGATCCTTTTCTTCTTTATCACCATGCCATCGACACCGATAAAAGATAGAAACTTCGGTCTATCTTTTAAAACGGTCCAAGCTTCGTACATTGTAAATTTCCCACCCGTTTCCAAAGTATACGCTTGCCTAGCTTGTTCCATGACTTGCGCGTCGTCTTCGCCACTACGTCGGTCATCATCATACTTTTTCCAAATAGAGTTAAACTTCCCGACTTGCTCTTTGATGAGACGCCATTTACCGGTGATTTGATCGGGTCGACGCTTGATTTGAACCGCGGCATTGTACATTTCGAAAACTTTGTTCCAAAAGTGGTCACCGCTTTGTGAAGTGCCAACGATAGGATCTTCGGATACATCGAGCCAACAAAGGGCTAGGTGTTTTTTTTCCGCCCCGGACCATGCATTTTAAATAAGAAAATAAAAAAAAACAAACTAGCCGTTTGATACCTCCAACGGTTGAATGTGGAAACAAATTTTCAAATAAGTCAACTTTGATTAAAAAAAAACAAACTAGCCGTTTGATACCTCCAACGGTTGAATGTGGAAACAAATTTTCAAATAAGTCAACTTTGATTAAAAAAAAACAAACTAGCCGTTTGATACCTCCAACGGTTGAATGTGGAAACAAATTTTCAAATAAGTCAACTTTGATTAAAAAAAAACAAACTAGCCGTTTGATACCTCCAACGGTTGAATGTGGAAACAAATTTTCAAATAAGTCAACTTTGATTAAAAAAAAACAAACTAGCCGTTTGATACCTCCAACGGTTGAATGTGGAAACAAATTTTCAAATAAGTCAACTTTGATTAAAAAAAAACAAACTAGCCGTTTGATACCTCCAACGGTTGAATGTGGAAACAAATTTTCAAATAAGTCAACTTTGATTAAAAAAAAACAAACTAGCCGTTTGATACCTCCAACGGTTGAATGTGGAAACAAATTTTCAAATAAGTCAACTTTGATTAAAAAAAAACAAACTAGCCGTTTGATACCTCCAACGGTTGAATGTGGAAACAAATTTTCAAATAAGTCAACTTTGATTAAAAAAAAACAAACTAGCCGTTTGATACCTCCAACGGTTGAATGTGGAAACAAATTTTCAAATAAGTCAACTTTGATTAAAAAAAAACAAACTAGCCGTTTGATACCTCCAACGGTTGAATGTGGAAACAAATTTTCAAATAAGTCAACTTTGATTAAAAAAAAACAAACTAGCCGTTTGATACCTCCAACGGTTGAATGTGGAAACAAATTTTCAAATAAGTCAACTTTGATTAAAAAAAAACAAACTAGCCGTTTGATACCTCCAACGGTTGAATGTGGAAACAAATTTTCAAATAAGTCAACTTTGATTAAAAAAAAACAAACTAGCCGTTTGATACCTCCAACGGTTGAATGTGGAAACAAATTTTCAAATAAGTCAACTTTGATTAAAAAAAAACAAACTAGCCGTTTGATACCTCCAACGGTTGAATGTGGAAACAAATTTTCAAATAAGTCAACTTTGATTAAAAAAAAACAAACTAGCCGTTTGATACCTCCAACGGTTGAATGTGGAAACAAATTTTCAAATAAGTCAACTTTGATTAAAAAAAAACAAACTAGCCGTTTGATACCTCCAACGGTTGAATGTGGAAACAAATTTTCAAATAAGTCAACTTTGATTAAAAAAAAACAAACTAGCCGTTTGATACCTCCAACGGTTGAATGTGGAAACAAATTTTCAAATAAGTCAACTTTGATTAAAAAAAAACAAACTAGCCGTTTGATACCTCCAACGGTTG
The DNA here is from genome assembly GCA_034093135.1 of Erigeron breviscapus. Lineage (NCBI taxonomy): Eukaryota > Viridiplantae > Streptophyta > Magnoliopsida > Asterales > Asteraceae > Erigeron > Erigeron breviscapus. The sequence goes on from CM067168.1 coordinate 32,389,220, forward strand.
AATGTGGAAACAAATTTTCAAATAAGTCAACTTTGATTAAAAAAAAACAAACTAGCCGTTTGATACCTCCAACGGTTGAATGTGGAAACAAATTTTCAAATAAGTCAACTTTGATTAAAAAAAAACAAACTAGCCGTTTGATACCTCCAACGGTTGAATGTGGAAACAAATTTTCAAATAAGTCAACTTTGATTAAAAAAAAACAAACTAGCCGTTTGATACCTCCAACGGTTGAATGTGGAAACAAATTTTCAAATAAGTCAACTTTGATTAAAAAAAAACAAACTAGCCGTTTGATACCTCCAACGGTTGAATGTGGAAACAAATTTTCAAATAAGTCAACTTTGATTAAAAAAAAACAAACTAGCCGTTTGATACCTCCAACGGTTGAATGTGGAAACAAATTTTCAAATAAGTCAACTTTGATTAAAAAAAAACAAACTAGCCGTTTGATACCTCCAACGGTTGAATGTGGAAACAAATTTTCAAATAAGTCAACTTTGATTAAAAAAAAACAAACTAGCCGTTTGATACCTCCAACGGTTGAATGTGGAAACAAATTTTCAAATAAGTCAACTTTGATTAAAAAAAAACAAACTAGCCGTTTGATACCTCCAACGGTTGAATGTGGAAACAAATTTTCAAATAAGTCAACTTTGATTAAAAAAAAACAAACTAGCCGTTTGATACCTCCAACGGTTGAATGTGGAAACAAATTTTCAAATAAGTCAACTTTGATTAAAAAAAAACAAACTAGCCGTTTGATACCTCCAACGGTTGAATGTGGAAACAAATTTTCAAATAAGTCAACTTTGATTAAAAAAAAACACTTTAAGGTTCCTTTTCCGTATTGCCCACCACGGAGCACTCCTATACGCCTCCAATACGGCTCACACCCAATGGTGTGGACCGTATTCAATACCCAATACGGTCGAATACTAGCTACATTGGGGGTGCTCTTGCGATTCTTTTTAAACTAGAAGGTGTCACCCAATCATGGTTTAGTACTTTTTAATATTTATTGGAAATTGAAATATTACTCCTCCTTCCCATTAATAGTGTCCAGTTTTGAATTTTCAAAGTCTTTCTTTTGTAACTTTGACCCAAAATATTTTTGTTTGTATTACATAATACTTGATGAAACTTATATGAATTGATCGAGGTTTAGATGTGTTTTCATTGGGTATAACTTTCATCAAGTATTATATAATCTAATAAAAAATATTTAAGGTCAAACTTACAAAAGATAGACTTTGAAAATTCAAAACTGGACACTTTTAGTGGGACGGAGGGAGTATTATATAATGTAACATACACATATTAAGTACTCTATATGGGTTCGACATGAGTTTCGGGTATACGTGGTAGTATACGGGTTTACATCTAAAATCAAAATTGAACCATCTCAAACTCAGACTCGAACCCGGCCTAATAAATTTAGTTTGGGATTTTTCCCGTCTTTGGTACAAGCTTTTTTATTTTACTATCACTACATAGAATCACCAGGTTCCATTTTTAAATTTTTTTTTACACATGCAAATTATTTTTTATTTTCTTGATACTAATGTAATAAAGAAAACAAATCTTGTTCATGAAAATCCTCTTAAATAAGACTTGTAATGATTCAAAATATAAAATATGCGTTAATGATTTTTTTGTAAAGTTAGTTTCGATTCAGACGTGCTGGAGGCAATTTTAACCAGCGATTTGCTGGACTTCCAACCCCCTCCTCATGGAAAATACCTTGAGATGAGAAACCCAAGACTCGAACCCAAGACCTTGGAAAAACTCACATCCGGGGCCCACATAGTGGATTTAGAAGATACCCTGGCCAACCCACCTAAGTGGAATTGGTTATGCGTTAATGATTCATTCGAAAAATTAAATTTTCATATTGAATCATATATGTATATTAAACTAGTCCTAATACCCGTACGATGTACGGTAACTATATAGATTGTATCATAAAGAAATTCGAATATGTTACATACATGATTCGTGAGTATGAAATAAATTGTGGTTAAGTAAACCGATGATCGAAGCTGAATTATAATAAACAGTATTGATAAATATAATATACGTTTAGTTAGAGTTTTGGATTTACCTTAAATTTATACAATCACATCAAAATCGAAACTTGTAATCATAGTGGATGACGGCAAATAGCCTTGTGATTTCGGATCGTAAACTCAAATTTTTGAAGTCTTCATGTTAATAACTTATTATAAGTAATAGGAGTTGAAGAATTGAGAAAGAAAAGAGACAATTTATTAATGAAAAAACAATCAATCAAATAATTAATAAGCCAAGAGTTAGAATTTAATTCTAAGTCTAATAAGGAAATTGAATCTATACACAATTAAAAAAGCTAAATTAATAAAATAAATAGATTAAAAGGACACGTGTCGATCAAGAATTACGCCACGTGTCGTTTCAAGAACATCTCAATAGGAAAACTGAATCTATATACAATTAAAAATGCTAATTTCATAAAATAAATTAATTAAAAGGACACATGTCGATTAAGGATTACGCCACGTGTCATTTTAAGAACATCTTAATCCTGTTTTAGTTTATTGTTAGATAAGTTTTATGAAATCATAGAGTTCATTAATTGTATACTTACATATTTCCAACGACATAACTTACAAAAACCTTTATATTCTGCATAGTATCAATTGTTCCAAATTTTAACAGAAGATTGGTCCCTTATCGCATATATTAACAGAAGATTACAAAACTTTTTAAAAAATTTTTATATTAATATTAATTAATCACACATATACCATGTCATTTTCATATGACAAAAATTTAAGTTTTGTTTTTAGGTTTTTACCCAAAAATCTTGTAAAGTTACTAAATCGCTTTCATTTGGGCCCAAATCATCGTTGGAATAGGATTGAAAAAACATGGGCCAGATATTACTTTAGGGGTCATTTAATGGACTATTGTTGAATGAAACATTTCATTTTTCTGAAAGAGAAACCGAAATACCGAATATAATTTTGCCTAGATGCATTAAAAATAATTGTTTCATGGATGTCGAGATATGATTGTAAAAAGATACAAAATGATTCAACCAAAAATAAACAATAATAATAACTAAGGAATTACTAGTTTATTTCGAATAATTTACTAATGTTAAATTCAGTACCAAACTTTTTACAAATAAATAAAATTACCTAGATAATAGATAAAAGTAAAGTTTTCACAAATCTTCCTGATTTATTGGTACAAAGCTTATATATGTTAATAAAGAAGGTGGAGAAATTTCGTAGTAAGTGGCCAGTCTCATATTTTCCTACTAGATTAAAACCCATGACCCATCCGATAAATGATTTAATAAAATTTACCGATGATATTTTTATCAGTAATATACCATTCGTTACACACGTAAAATTCAAGTAGTTGAAAAGAGAAATAAAATGAGGGGGTGCTTGGTTGGGGGTATTATGGGGTAAGGGAATGATTAATCATGCTTGGTTATGTGTAAGTAATGCAATCATTAATCAATAATGGGTAATGGAGCATTACTTGGTAAATTGGGGGGAATGGTAATGATAACCCACTTACCATAGGTCACTACTACCACCACCATTTGCCGCCACCACCCCCGCCACCTTCCGTCACCACCACCACTTGTCGTCTCCACCACCACCACCTGCCGCCACCTATCACCACTACACACCACCACCTGCCGCCACCTATCACCACCACCACCTGTCGTCACCACCTGCCACCACCACCACCTGCCGCCACCTATCACCACCACCACCACCACCTGCCGCCACCACCACCACCTGCCGCCACCATCTATCACCACCACCACCTACCACCACCACCTCAGTCACCACCTGCCGCCACCATCACCACCACCACCACCACCACCACTGCCGCCACCGGTGCACCGCCAATACCTATCACCACCACCACCGCCACCACCACCACCTGCCGCCACCACACCACACCACTTGCCGCCACCACCACCACCACCGTCAGTCACCACCTGCCGCCACCACCACCATTCACCACCTGCCGCCACCATCTGTCACCACCACCACCTGCCGCCACCGGTGCACGGCCAATACATATCGCCACCACCACCTCCCCACCACCACCGCCAGTCACCACTTGCCGCCACCACCACCACCACCGTCAGTCACCACTTGCCGCCACCACCACCACCTACCGCCACCACCACCAGTCACCACTTGCCACCACCACCACCACTTACCGCCACCGGTGCACCGCCAATACCTATCACCACCACCACCACCTACCACCACCACCGCCAGTCACCACTTGCCGCCACCACCACCACCACCGTCAGTCACCACTTGCCGCCACCACCACCACCTACCGCCACCACCACCAGTCACCACTTGCCGCCACCACCACCACCACCGTCAGTCACCACTTGCCGCCACCACCACCACCTACCGCCACCACCACCAGTCACCACTTGCCACCACCACCACCACATTTCACACTTTACTTTAACATTAGGTATATTCATTACCTAACTAATCACACATCTACTTTAACGTTTGATCTCACTAACGTACACAACTCATAACATTTCTTACGTATATCTAGTGAACTAGACATTATCACACTTAAGTCTCACATATAATTCATCACGTATCATTGTCAAATCATAACATCAACATCATTAATCCCACATCTACTTTAACGTTTGATCTCACTAACGTACACAACTCATAACATTTCTTACGTATATCTAGTGAACTAGACATTATCACACTTAAGTCTCACATATAATTCATCACGTATCATTGTCAAATCATAACATCAACATCATTAATCCCACATCTACTTTAACGTTTGATCTCACTAACGTACACAACTCATAACATTTCTTACGTATATCTAGTGAACTAGACATTATCACACTTAAGTCTCACATATAATTCATCACGTATCATTGTCAAATCATAACATCAACATCATTAATCCACATCTACTTTAACGTTTGATCTCACTAACGTACACAACTCATAACATTTCTTACGTATATCTAGTGAACTAGACATTATCACACTTAAGTCTCACATATAATTCATCACGTATCATTGTCAAATCATAACATCAACACCATTAATCCCACATCTACTTTAGTGTTTAATCCTACTAACGTGTACAGATCATAGCATTCCTACGGGTAACACACTTAAATCCCACACATCAGCCATCACATGACAATCATCAAAGCATATCATTTGACATTATCATTATCACAACACATATCATAATCATTTCATGGCAGTATAACTATAATCAACATACTACTTATGATCATATACCCACATCTTAATCAATATCTTATATCATATCAACATATACATCTTATCATCATATACCCACATCTTAATCAATATCTTATATCATATCAACATAGACTTACTACTAAACGTAACTTCATATCATATCTTGGCATATCACACATAAACTTGTCACACGTATTCATATTAGTACATATTCTCACGTCACATTGTGATCTCACAACGTAAAGCACATATACTTCTTTCACACATATCTTATTATCAACTTATTCAGCTTAATCAAATTCATCTCACGTCTTACATATCACACATAAACATATCGCACATATATGTATAGCATGTAGGATATATACTCCTAATTGTGCCTATGCATCGTTCTTATCACACGTCTCAACACATCTTATTAAATCCCACATCACATTGTAATCCCACGTCTTAAATTACATGTACATCTTTCTCACGTATTCTTATAATTATCTTAATCAACTTATTCTCACATCTTACATCTTTAATCAGTTTACATATTACGCACTAGCTTTACAACTAGCACGATTTCCCACGTCTTAACTTTTAGGAAAGGCAAAGCCATTTCCAAGTATCCCGTCATGCTTTTAACATTGGTGGTTAGTCACTCCACCCGGAAATACTAGTCCCACGTAACTATGCCACAAGGAGCCACTCAAGCGACCACGTACGCACTAGTTTTACAACTAGCACGGGTTAAGCTTAACACTTCCCACGTCAATCTCACGTATTTAGCTATAGCATTTCCCACGTATTTATATCTTTCTTACTTTTACGCACTAACACTAAGGCTAGAACGATTTCCCACATTTCACACTTTACTTTAACATTAGGTATATTCATTACCTAACTAATCACACATCTACTTTAACGTTTGATCTCACTAACGTACACAACTCATAACATTTCTTACGTATATCTAGTGAACTAGACATTATCACACTTAAGTCTCACATATAATTCATCACGTATCATTGTCAAATCATAACATCAACACCATTAATCCCACATCTACTTTAGTGTTTAATCCTACTAACGTGTACAGATCATAGCATTCCTACGGGTAACACACTTAAATCCCACACATCAGCCATCACATGACAATCATCAAAGCATATCATTTGACATTATCATTATCACAACACATATCATAATCATTTCATGGCAGTATAACTATAATCAACATACTACTTATGCATATAACCACTTTACTTTAACATTAGGTATATTCATTACCTAACTAATCACACATCTACTTTAACGTTTGATCTCACTAACGTACACAACTCATAACATTTCTTACGTATATCTAGTGAACTAGACATTATCACACTTAAGTCTCACATATAATTCATCACGTATCATTGTCAAATCATAACATCAACACCATTAATCCCACATCTACTTTAGTGTTTAATCCTACTAACGTGTACAGATCATAGCATTCCTACGGGTAACACACTTAAATCCCACACATCAGCCATCACATGACAATCATCAAAGCATATCATTTGACATTATCATTATCACAACACATATCATAATCATTTCATGGCAGTATAACTATAATCAACATACTACTTATGCATATAACCACTTTACTTTAACATTAGGTATATTCATTACCTAACTAATCACACATCTACTTTAACGTTTGATCTCACTAACGTACACAACTCATAACATTTCTTACGTATATCTAGTGAACTAGACATTATCACACTTAAGTCTCACATATAATTCATCACGTATCATTGTCAAATCATAACATCAACACCATTAATCCCACATCTACTTTAGTGTTTAATCCTACTAACGTGTACAGATCATAGCATTCCTACGGGTAACACACTTAAATCCCACACATCAGCCATCACATGACAATCATCAAAGCATATCATTTGACATTATCATTATCACAACACATATCATAATCATTTCATGGCAGTATAACTATAATCAACATACTACTTATGCATATAACCACTTTACTTTAAACGTCATCATATCATAATAAGCCACTTCATCATACATACCTTCCCACATAACCTCCCGCATAACCCGGAAAACCCAACACACATAAGATAATCCAGTTAAGAGGTTAATTAAAGAAAACTACTTTTGTTGTGCCTCCAGCGTGATAAAAGACATGTATCTTACCTGACGACGAGCACAACGATCAACAAGCAACTTTAACGTATCTTTCTTGAGTTCCCAACTACCTAGCACACACATATAATCGACATGTAACATAAACGGGACCTTAAAGAACATCTCCAAGTTCCCTAAACATCAACATAACTTATACCTAAGGTCTACGGGTCAAATGAGCACTAAAACAAGCCTAAACGACCACCAGACCCCCAAGTGCGCCGCACCCCCCATCTGTGCGTCGCACCAAACACCCAGCAACTTCAGCCCAGCACCAGGTGCGCCGCACCTCGGGTGTCGACCAGCAAAATCAACTTTGTTTCTCTTCGTTCACCTTCCAAACGGATCCCAAACCTCCACCACGACTTACACCCATTAAATTGACATCAAATAGGTCACAATTAAGCATTTGAAAACATCAATCAATCCTTGAATCAATTGCATAAATGAATCCTCTTTTTGATCATCAAAACGACTCGAAACCGCAACGTTTGGTTCCAAAAACACAATTGAACACACATGGATATAATTAAACACCTAGGATTCACTTATTTACATATAAACAACATTATTCAACATTAAAGTTTGCATCTTGACATAGTTAATCAACTCTATTAATGATTTTACTCACGAAAACATCGTTTTTAACCGAAATCATCAACTTTAAACAACCCCAACCCTCAAGGTCGGATCTACAGGGACAAAACCTACTTTAAAACTTAATCAACAATCAAATGATGATATAATACCTGTAGGGTTGATCAACGGATCGAAAACTAGAAGAAACCACCACCGAATCACCCCGAAATTGCTCTAAACTTGAAGGAGGCTCTTAGGGTTTTGTGTGTGAAAGTTTCTAGGGTTTAGATCTGATTATCCAGCATTATGGTCGACCTACATGCTCTATATATGCTGGAGCAACTTTGAAAACTTTACATCTAGGCCCTCGCACTTCGTTACAACTCGTTTCAGCCCTTAACGGCTCTTTTAACGCCTACCGGAACACTTATCGACCCTTATATCTTATCGGAAACATTAATTGACTTTATTAATCATTATCAACTTAGTTTCATTACTTTAAATCACTTTAACACATATCTCACGTAAATCATTTAATTCACATAAGCACATACAAAATACATAGTAACTAACGGTCTCTAACGACAAGTTGACGGTCAACGTCAAAAGTCAAACTTGAAAAGTTTGGGATGTTATAATTCTCCCCTCCTTAATAGGATTCTGTCCTCAGAATCATCTCACGACATCAACACCTCATTTCATCTTCTCACTACTTTCCACACACGCATTTGTCAACGTTTTACCACTTAAAATTCAACCACATTTCCAATCATTTGCTTTTCACCTCCTCCCTTTCATTTAATGTCTTTCATTAGTCAATGTGATTACCGTCAAATGAACACGTCCGCATCATGATACATTTATAATTATGTTCCGGACCATAATTATAACTATATCATTCCTCACACGTGTACCTTTAACTATATCCACACATCTTAATGTCCGACATTTCCATCTCAATCCATCATAGCATAATTATACTAACTACAAAACACACATAATAAACACACAATCCACATGCACATAATAATCACATATAAAATCAACTAATCTACTAAAGAATTACTTTATTAGATACCTCGTCATCATGCTCGTCCTCCATAGTAACCATCTGATATGCACGAGCTTTGGCTTTTTGAGTACCATCCTTCTTCTCATCATTTTTCCATCGAGGACAACTAGCAATCAAATGTCCCGTCTCACCACATTTGTAACATCGAGTCTTATCCTTGCAGTTAGAAGCAACATGTCCCTGCTTACCACACTTGTCGCATCTTCTAGTTTTCTCTGAACATGGTCCACTATGGTGAGCTTTACAAGCTGCACACCACTGACTAACTTTCCCATCATCTTTAACAAACATTTTTATTTATTTTTTTGAACAGCAATTTTTAACAAACATAGTCATTACTAACTCAACCCCGGTCGTGTACAGTTCTCGATAACATTGTCCTCCCATCTAGTTTCTTCACTTTTAATTCCCCTCACTGCCTGTGACCTAACTCCCATCACCAACCACTATCGCACATCCACACCTGCCACATCACACATTCTCATTCGTCGGTCACTCACTCAACCCACCACACTTTCATATCATCATAAAACGACAAACAGAATATATTATAGAAAAATATGATGTAATCCATAAGTAAAGTGATTCTCAATCTGTATATTTTTACTGATGAATACCTATAGATATGATGCATTGACATTATTATTTATTTATATATTTATATTAATTTTAATCTGACGAAATAATGAAGCTTTGATCTCGATTAATAACAATAATTGAGGAAAAAAACGATCCGGTGATTTAGTTTTAGGTTTAAAGTTAATTAATTATCGTTCTTATTAAATTAATTTGATTAATTTATATTAAGGCATAATGACCGGTGGTGACGGTGACGGAGATGTTAACGCAGCTCCGCCGCTAGACTGGAAATTTTCTCAGGTGTTCGGTGAACGCACCGCCGGTGAAGAAGTACAAGAAGGTAAACTATAATCATATATATATATATATATATCTTAGTTAGGGTTTGGATATATGTATATATATAGTGTGTGTGTGTGTGTATGATCTAATATTTAGATCGATGCATTGATTGATTGATGATTTGAGAATATCTAAATTAGGCTGTGTTTATATTAATGCTTCTTGTACTTTGATTAAGTTATTGAGCTTAAATCAATTATAAAGGACAATTTTTTAGATTGTAGGTTGATCAACTTACTTTTAATTTAGTTTAATTTATTTTTTTTCCTATTAAGTTATTGAAATGCATGTTTTGTATTGAGGTGATTTTAAGCATCTGGAAGATTTAAGCAATCATTTGAAGTTATATTATTAGGAAGCTAACTATTGTGTATATAAGCAGGGTAGATGTGATCATATATGTTATCATTGTGTTTTGTATTGGACTGGATTTTTAGTTCGCTGTGTAAATAGGTAATCTAGTAGGGATTTGATCTGTTGTGGTATATCTTGTGTGTAAGTCCGAGCTCATTAATAAGTGTAAGTGGTTATTTTGATGGTATTTGGCATTTTTGAATGAATATAATACTTTGAGACCTAGGACAAGCTACGTAGAGGTGTTGTCACGTTGGAATTATTTTTATCTATCTGTAAAGAAAACGTTACCTTTTTAGGTTTGACGGGAGGAGATCCCCATGTGAACAAAATAGAGTTAGGCATATTCGGAAACCAAATTGTCGCTTTTCCAAGAGATTCATTGTTCATGATTGGAAATATTTTATACGAACATGTATACTAAAATTTGAAACATGGTAGTAACTTGTTAACTATTGGTACTTTTAGAAGCTTCACATCTATTTTTTGCCTTGTTGGTGACCTATGAAGATCTTATTATTCTTGATTCGTCAAGTTCACGATATTTATAACGTACTAAGTTGTTCTAGTTGTTGGTTATCTGCCAAGATTTTCCTGTATGCAATAGATTTTAAGATTTAACTGCTAAGTATAGAATCTTGCAAATGTTGCCATGTTACTATGGCTGGCAAAAGAAGGTGAATCTATGTGGACTAAAATTGTTACCTCAAATATTAGAGACAGATACAAAGTGATCATGTGCATAAAGTGTAACTTTTCTTTTTTGCAATTTGTGTTGTAGTTGATATCATATCTGCTATAGAGTTTGATAAAAGCGGTGACCATCTTGCAACTGGTGATCGTGGGGGAAGGGTGGTATTATTCGAGAGGACTGATGCAAGAGAGGTTAGTAGTACCAGAATTGATAATGATTTTTGACTACCTACTCTGTACCTTGTGTTTCGATTTTCCTTTTCTTTTGTTCCAAGTTTCGTGTAATTTATCATTTATGTATCGTAATGGGTGCTCCATTGTATAGCATGGTGAAAGCAGAAAGGATTTAGAGAAGGCTGATTATCCCAATAGTAGGCATCCGGAGTTTCGTTACAAAACTGAGTTCCAGAGTCATGAACCTGAGGTACTTTTTGTTTGTTCATGATGATAATCTTATTACTAGAGTCTGATGAATAATCTATTAAAATTTTCTTTCAACCTTTGCATTAGTTTGATTATTTGAAGAGTTTGGAGATTGAGGAGAAAATTAATAAAATCAGATGGTGCCAAACAGCTAATGGTGCTCTTTTTCTTTTGTCTACCAATGACAAAACCATCAAATATTGGAAGGTAGGTATTTTGATTTAGATTGCTTTTTTTTGTTTGTTTCTTAGTGTGACAGGTTCATTATGTAGCAAAATTATGTTGACCATTCAGGTTCAAGAAAAGAAGGTTAAGAAAATTGCGGAGATAAATTTGGACACTTCCAAAGCTGCCGGAAATGGAAGTATAGGCAATTCTAGTGTTTCTTTGAGCCATAAGTCTTCACATACAGCAAATGGAGAGTGCACGGATAATACTTACGCTAGTTTGAACAAGGACTTTTCTTCCTTAGGGGCACTCCAGTCATTGCGTTTACCTGTGGTAGTTGTACTTAACTTATGATATATTAGCTTTGCACACATCTTGCATTAATTGCTAATAATGATATCAGCCTTATCTTGAACATAAGGAGTTTTCATCATTCAATCACTTTAAATTTATCTTACTGCAAATGTTCCTTCACTAGTACTGAAACCTATGTGTTTTCTTACCTGGGAGTTCTGACTATTGTCAGTTATAATTTGACTTTGTTTCTTTTCGGTTTAGTATAACGTGACAATAAATTTTTGTAGGTAACTAGTAATGAGACAAGCCTTGTTGCAAGATGTAGAAGAGTGTATGCTCATGCACATGATTATCATATCAATTCTATCTCAAATAACAGGTTTGGATGCTTAATTTTTGATCATGTTATTGTGTGCATGACTTGGATAAATGTACTCAACTTGTATTGATCTACTCTTCATTGGTTGCATCTACTTATCATATAAGCTGAAGTAAACTTTGTCTATATATCATAGTAGTAACTCATATAATCATCATCACTCTAGTTTTTCTCATCATATATCCTGTGTATAAGTCTGTTTGCTTACTATAGTAACAAAACTTGCTCCTAAGACTTCTTTAGTCATTAGATATTAATATATCATTATGTGTCAAAAAAAAGTTTTTTTTGCGCGTTATTCTACTTTACAAATAGTGCATAGTGCATCATCTGATATTTGAGTCTTCCTGAAAACCCCGACGATGGTTAGCATTTCCACTCTTGGCTGGTTTCCTAAAATATTCAATAACTTTTTCATTTGTTTTCATGCTGTTATACTAGACTTGGCAATTTTCAACCCGTCGTCGAATGAATAGGTTGGGCCATGTTGTATCTTGTACGGCTCAATCAGGCGAAATTTAAGAAAATTCTTACAAAGAAGCATGTAAGAAGGGTTAAGTTAGTTGAATGCATCCAAACTACATATTTGATGAATTATATCTCTTAAATCATCATATTCTAAAAAGCTAGAGTATTATTATTAAATGTGATTTTTTGTAATTGTAATTGCGACTCTAGTTATTGTTATTATTATTCTTATTATTTATAACAAAACTGAGAACTGGACAAAAATAAAGGTTTTCTGGTCATTTCAACTTGACCCAAATAACCGTCCTGATTAGTTACCTGATCCTTCCTGATTCATTCATTTATCTGTCTCTATGTCATATATATGCTATTCACCTTATCCTAGTTTTCTAAACATTCTTTAAATCCCTTCCTATGTTCCCTTCCTTTGCATTAGTGATGGTGAAACATTCATCTCGGCTGATGATCTTCGGATAAACCTTTGGAATTTGGAAATTAGCAATCAAAGTTTCAACATTGTTGATGTTAAGCCTGCGAATATGGAGGACCTCACTGGTATGGATCGAGCAAGTCATATTGTGTTGTATTCATGGAGGCATATACTTCATCTGATTATTAATATCTATATTTTTGCATACTTGCAGAGGTGATTACATCAGCTGAGTTTCATCCTACTCACTGCAACACACTAGCATATAGTAGCTCAAAAGGGTCCATTCGCCTTATTGATTTGCGTCAATCTGCCTTGTGTGATAGACATTCTAAATTGTAAGTATTTTTTGGGACATATAATTGGAACATCATTTGAATCGTAGTAATCACTGTCACATCTTTGTAGGTTTGAAGAACAAGAATCACCTGGTTCAAGATCTTTCTTCACTGAGATAATAGCTTCTATTTCTGATATTAAGTTCGGAAGGGAAGGAAGATATATACTAAGCCGTGACTACATGACCCTTAAGGTTTGTGATTCTAGTTCGCAAGCAAATCTTTACTAAAGGTTGCCGAAATGGGGTCAGATATAGGTCAAAATGGTTGATTTTTTGTACGGGGAAGATCCCATTGACGTGGAGCTCTTTTTTGTCCAAAGTTAGTAGGAATTTATAGTACATTATTATTGTTGGAGATAAAGAAGCAACTTGATAAGCAAATTACTTGTAAGTAACATGATCTCACGTAAAATTACAGAATACTATGTATCTTATTGAAAGGAAAAACATGACCTCCTTCCTATTATATAGGCACCTCATTGATGAAACTGGCCAAATGCCGAGGACTATGAAACGTAATAGTTGGATATCTACTTCAGTTAAAACCTAAAACTAAGTTTAAATGAGCTTTCCTTTCAACAATCAGTGTCATATTACAAATGGTATGTTGTTATGAGTAATACCCTAAATGCCTAAAGCCATGAATAGAATGTTTTAGGAGGTTTTATGCATTAAAAGGAAGATACTTTGGCCAACTTTTGGCCTGTCTCGCCTATTTTCTTCTGAGCTATTATTTATTATTTACTCGATTGACCCGTTGGAGATAATCGACCCATTCGTGAGTAAATGTGCCATGGTTGGATCCTCCAGTATATGCCTTGGTATACTGTAGTGAGCGTCGTGGTCATGTTGTTCAATGGAAGAAGTATCTTATGTTGTTATGTTACAAAATTTATAATTGGTTTGTGCAGTTATGGGACATCAACATGGACTCTGGTCCGGTTTCAACCTTTCAAGTTCACGAATATTTAAGACCTAAGGTAGATATCTTGACTTCCTGTTATAAAAAAGTTTGCTGTTATATTTGTTTTTTTTTTGCACTGAGGTCATTGATATCCTGAATTATGAATCTCCAGCTTTGTGACTTGTATGAAAATGATTCAATTTTTGATAAGTTTGAGTGCTGTCTAAGTGGCGATGGTCAACGTGTAGCAACTGGTTCTTACAGGTAACGCCTATCTTGAATTTATCAATGTTCATTCTTTTTACCTCTCACTCACTTGGTTTATCAATATGATTTCAGCAATCTGTTCCGTGTATTTGGCTCTGGTCCCAGCAGTTCAGAAGCTACTACCCTGGAAGCTAGCAAAAATCCAATGAGGTATTAATACACTACTGTTCCCTAGACTTGTATTGGATAGTCTATAGGTACTGAGTTAGACAGGTCGGATCAAGACATGTCATGTTGACTGGAGATTGTTTTTTTCTAGGGGTAGCCATACAGGGTATCGGGCGTGTAGGGTAACAAGTCAAAAAGGGATTGGGTAGTATGGGCTGGTCGAGTCAGGTTGATCCAGCTGCAATAGTTTTTTTATCTTGTTTCTTTATAGATAGTTAATGTAAATAATTACTGCTAAATGCCTAAACATGATTACACAAACTATTTACTTACAAAAATAACCTAAAATAAAGCATTCCAAAGGGTTGGCATTTGAAAATAATTTGGATGTCTTGCAACCCTTTTGACCCACTTTAATGTTCCCTTTATGGTTACATGTTTTCAATTAATCCACATGACCCGTTAAGAGATTTACCATATCTCGAATTGACCCCTTTTTATGTTAATGGGTTAAAATTACCACCTGCGCTACTTTGGTCCACTTTAAGAAAGGCTCTAACTAAGTTATATATCAGATATTTTTTTGGGTAAAAGGGATTACCCTGGTTAGCTTATATCAGATATTTTTACGGAGCGATAACTAACTATTAGTAGATCTAATTACGAAAGCTTACATCAAAGTTGAGGTTAAATATTTTCTGGATTTTGAATGGAGAGATTTAGGAGGTTTGTGAATTGTAGGCACTTGAGGATGCTTGTTCGGTAACTATCAATGTTCAGCCAGTATACCTTTCAGCTAATATTTTTGGCTTTACCTATACGGCCCATTAGAAATAGACAAGTACAAAAGTTGACCACCCATTCTTAGATTCATGGGCTGAAATTTCCTCCTCTATTGGATACAAATTCTTTCCGAAAATCCTTGCATAAATTGAATTAGGGTTATCAATATTTTTTGTAGGAGACAAGTGCAGACCCCTTCAAGGCCTTCAAGGTCACTAAGCAGCAGCATAACCCGTGTTGTTAGGCGAGGTTAGTTATCTCTTTTCTTATGCCATCAATGATCATATCTGGTACCAAATTAAGTTGATCTTCAATATATTTAGGAGGAGAGAGCCCAGGAAATGATGCAAATGGGAACTCCTTTGATTTCTCAACAAAGTTGCTCCACTTAGCATGGCATCCTACTGAGAACTCTGTAGCCTGTGCTGCTGCAAACAGCTTGTACATGTACTATGCATAAACTATGATTCCATCCCATGAAATGACGTCAGTTTTTCACGACTTTTGTTGGTCTTCTTGGATCATCCATCGAAAGTTCCGGCAAAACTTGGATCAGGGTTCCAGAAGCTTTTATAAACATTCATGGAAACAAAGCAATATGGCTGGTTTGCTGGTGACAAAATGTCCTTCTCCACGAATGTTGGCCCTCTTGTTATCCTCCCAGTTTTCTGCTTCAACCCTCCATTCTTTCTTTTTCTTTTTTGACAAAAAGTTAGATTTATTGCAACAGGGATATTCTTGTTTTGTTTGTTTGTGTTATTCTGGGTTGAAGTAACGAAAACATAGTGGGATTGTAGCCGAGAAAAGGATGGATGTCAGAATATATATTGCGCTTAGGGGTTAAAGTTAAGATGTAGTTTTAGTTGGGAAGGAGCTTTGCTGCTTGCTTGCAATGCAGGCCATTAAAGTTTATATATTACTTTTATTATCATCACTTCATAAGTATTATTATTTTCACACCATATAGATTCTTTGGAATATTGGATGATATTGTTCTTTTCTTTTGGTTATTGATAGATTTTCAGTTTTATTGTAAAAGAAAACCGAGTTTTGAAACAAGTTTAACTCCTCTTTATGTTTTTTTGTATCTCTGCAGATTTTTTTCTAGTTTGGTTGATGTTTTTGCATTCAATACACTAGTTCTCTTTCTGAACTTGTTAGGTGTATGCTTTTCAAATGACACATTTATGTTCCCGTGTTCAGGTTCTACTCGACTCTTAGATTTATACATTAAACAACTTAACATTGTAGTCACAATTTCTTCATTTAACTACTTATCCAAATAAGAATAAAGGCACCATAAGAGCTGGTCCTAATTGACACAGAGGGTTCTGACAGTTGACATTAAGAGCTGGTCCTAATTGACATCCACCTTATCCCATTTAAAAAAGTCAAGTGTTATAAATGGGGGCTGAGGTAGGATAATGTTAAATTTAATACTCCCCACTATACAATATGGTAATGTTTACGATTATGTTAGTAAAATTATATGTTATCTATAATGATTCCTCTTATATGGATCTAATTGTATAAAAGAGAGAAATTCTGACTAATGGTAGCATACCGACAAAATTACTAAGACAGGTTGGCATCTTGATAGGATTTGCCCTGTCGATGCCATTTCTTTCGTTTTTGTTTTTTTCCTAAATGCTGAAAACACATGTTATTTATACCAACGACTTTCTTCTATGATTACAGTAGTTAATTGAAGAATTTAGATTTCATTGCTCGGCTACATGCTGTAGATTTTGTTTCTTGACTTGTCTTCACTCCTTTTATACTCGTAATATAATCAGAATAAGTTAATAATTAACTTTTTGGCTATTGAACTTATAATAAGACATAAGATCAAGACATTTATTCAAGCCAACAGATAATTGAAAAGTAGAAGACAAGCTATGAATCATGTATTAGTGAATTAATATAATCTTGACTTATCAAACAACATAAATCTTTTACATTCACGGACTTTACTATCATCGTCTGGCTTGTGATTAACACACAATAAGTTATTTTATATAACAATAAACGTTGTTCAAAATAATCAATAACCGTCATATAAAACATTCTTTTTACATATTAACTGTAGTGGTTAAAAATTCAAAATATTACTAGTTTCTAAAACCAAAGTGTATAGTTATTGTATGTTATATGTAACATAGCTAAATGAGTAAATGTATCAGATTTTCTTTCAATCCAGATTATTTGGATGAGATGGTTTATTATATTAGTTTCCCTTTAAAAAAAATATTATTGGAAGTTAATACTTTTCTTCATGATTATTTTCAAACTTTTCTCTTATAATAACATCCAAAGATTCAACCCGAAAGAAAGTTAATTTTAAAAATGCTAAACTAGCATTAATCCGATCTATATACCGGGTTTATATGTAGAGATGATGATTTCAATGTCGACCACAAGTAATCAAGTCAAAATCCAACATGAGAAACACTGCCCGCTGCTTGTTTCACGCGGACTTTAATTAATAACAACAACAACAACAAGGGTACCCAATCCCAGCATAAGCCGGGCTATGGGGGAGGTATGATGTAGACAGACCTTACCCCTACTCAAAGGTAGGGAGGCTGCTTCCAGATCCACCGAATAATAAAATACGAGTACTATATATATACATATATCCTTTCCGCCTCGTTACTGAATTTCTCCAAATTTCATTCCATCAACCAAAAATAAAATAAAATAATAATAATAATAAAAATGCATCACGATCTCTGAACAAACAAAACTATTCATGATTCTCATAATCATCATCAACTGAAATTGAAAATGAACAACCATCCGCAATTTCCGGAACACGACCATCTAAACTGTCCAAGATGCGATTCAAGCAACACTAAATTCTGTTATTACAATAACTACAATCTGCTACAGCCACGTCATTACTGTAAAAACTGCCGTCGTTATTGGACTAAAGGCGGCACTCTCCGTAAAATCCCCGTCGGCGGCGGTACTCGGAAATCACCAGCCACCAAACCATCGTCTAGTAAACGTCTGGCCGCTGATTCTTCACCGGCGACTATTCCGCCAGCTCAGCTGAAGGCAGAACCATCTTCTTCTGCTTCTTCATCTTGTGGGGTTTTTGACTTTAGTAATAATAACAATAATAATAAAAGTAGTAGTAATATAAGATCGGAAGATGGTGGTGTGAGCGGAGGAGGTCCGGCGACCAATCTTTCTATTTTTACTCCAGGTTTCAACTTGTAATAATGAAGAGTATTTTATTATGTTAAATTTACAAAGAAAAAAAAAAGAATGATTAATTAATTTTGGGTGGTAGTTGTTGGATATATGCCCGGTGTTATCTGAATTCTGAATGAATGAATTTATTATGATCAACATGTCAATGTGAATCTTATATTCATATCTATATCTATATATCTATATAATTCTATTACTTTTCTGATAATGCTACTTCAAAATTTCCTGAACTTGAGACTTTTTTACAAAGAAACCAGACTTGTAATAATAAGCACATACATTTCATAAATAATTTTAATGGCCAAAAAAAATCGTACAATAAAGCAAAATCCTGTTTAGTTAAATACTTACACCTGATTGGATTTTTAATGGTTTTTCATTGAACGGAATGGATGGTTGAGATATGGTTAATTGGTTGAAACTTAAAATATGATTCTAGCCTGGAGGTTTTGTTGGAATATAAAACTAAATATCATTATTCACGAGTACGCAACGGAAGCAAATCAAACCATGTAATCAAATAATTAACCTTGAAATAGGATTAAGGAATACCTCTTAATGTAGATGATAAAGTAAAAAACTTTAAAAGGATTTGAAGTAAATCCCTCTACGATTTCACACACGATCCACAGATATAGGTGTGCTAGCACTTGATCACGAACCGAGCAACCTTTGGCTTGATCTCTTCTTCAAAACCGAAAACCAAAAACCCCAAAGGGTTTTCCTTGTTTTGGCCGTCCAAAAGAAGAGAGGAGGAGATGAGAGGTTTAGGAGTTATAATTCTCTTTAATTTTTAGTTGTTAAAGAAAACCATTAGACTACCTTTAGTATTTATAGGTAGAATCAAACTTGGCCATCAAGTTTAGGGTTTCACTAGGAAACCTAGTAGGGAGGCCGCCCCCCTATGGGCTTTTCTAGAACCTTCCCTAATCGTTTTAATTACAATTATCTCCTTACTTTAACGACCGTTAGCTAGTAACCGTTAAATATTAACGACCGTTCGTTAACTTATTCGTGATCCATATTAATTAATAATCAATTAATATTAACTATATTTGAATCGAGACGTGTGACCCCGTAGGCTCAAATCATTTCCGGACATACGTTCATTTTACGTGATCACTCAACATATATAATGTTGCTCCAAATAAAGCTGACACATCTTCAAACACCAATTATTCTGGCTGGCTTTTTTTAGTGCTACTACACTTCCAAATTCACAGCAATACACAAATTTCACAATTGCATCATCAAATCATCATATCTTCCATATTCTAATGTTTATACAACCTACAACTATAACTGTTTTGTTAAGCTTAGGGCCTGTTTGTTTTTTTTACCTGAATTGATAAAGTGACTGAATGAATAAAACTAAATGACGCTTCCTGCTATCAAATTCGATAACAATAAAGGGAACTTGAAGAAAACATCACATTGCAATGGAACGGCGCTTATATGTGTAAATGCAAATCATACAGCACCAATCACATGTAACAACAAAACAAGTAAACAACGTATTAACTTTATACCTTCGTTATGAATTTTCTCTAGATATTATTAGTCACGCAACGTGTACAAGTTAATCGATGCTAAAGCACTATTTTATGTTACAAACAACCTGAATCGATACTAAAACTAGATTGTACAACTGGACACGCGATTAACAGTATATGTATAAACCAACTGTTTACCACTAATTAATTGCAAAATTATGTCTACCATCTAACCCACATGTTAAGGACATCTGCAATGGTAATTTTATGAAATGCTTTACATGAAATGCTTTACCAGATCTTCGGGTGCTTTACATACTTTAAAACGGGATGTAGATCAGCATGATCAACCAACAATTTCACGGGCACGTGCAAGACTTTTAAAAGCTGTGAAAGACTTGTGTGAATAATTTTTCAATAAAACCATGAAAAACACACCAAACAAAATTGTAAAATCGAAATCTCCAGACCGTTCTTCACTCCATGTTCTAAGTGGGTGCAAGCTAAATGACTGTTCTTACTATCAAATCACACCATATTAACGGAAACAGCATTACAATTTTGATAGTAAGAACCGTCATTTAGCTTGCACCCACTTAAAACATGGAGTGAAGAACGGTCTTACTATGGTGTGATTTGATAGTAAGAACCGTCATTTAGCTTGCACCCACTTAGAACATGTGAATGCAAAGCATATACCAATCAAATGCAACAACAAACAATGAATTAACTTGTAGGAGATTGTGTATCAGTCTATGTACATATACCTTTAAATTCAGGTTATGCATTTCCTCTGATGGATTAAAAGCAGCCCAAAGTGTGCTCTGATGTAATTTAACCTCCTAAATCTCTCTCTCTCTCTGTGTGTGTGTGTGTGTGTGTACAAGACCGATACATGAAGTGTTAGGGGCCAACCTGACCCAGGCATATCGAAGTATTGAACTATACCCAAAAGTTACCCCATCTTAACATGTTGCCTGGTCTTGCTGACCCACCCACTTTACCATCTCTAACTAGACTGCAAAGATGCATAGCTCCTCCAAAATGTTTCGGTATAGCTTTTTCCCTTAGCAAGACTGGATCACCATCGTTGAATTGGATCCATTTACCTACACGAATATTGATATTAGGTTGTTCTTTTCTTTTGATGTTAAAAAAAGTTCAATAAACATAAAGCATGTTAGTATCAAAAGGTATTGTAATAAGATGATGAAACAGAAATGATGGACTGACCGTTTTCTTGGTTGACCCAAACAACATAATGACCTGATCACCTGAATCTGCACATCGGTCTTCATGATCAGTCAGCACACAGACCAAATTTTACCCTACAGTCAATTGTGAAATCTTACTGGATGAAACAACTGAAACATATAATAATCAAATAAAATGATTACCAAAGTTAAGAGGACAAAATAGATGGGGTTATACGACTACAAGCTGCAGAAGTCAAGTACTCTAAATGATTGATGAAGGGGAAGGTGGCTATTCCAACCAATCTACCGATGCTTTACTTCTAACGGGCCAATGGGTAAAACCAAATAATATAGCGAAATGGAAGTGCGGCAACTGGATGGGGCGGGTTAGCTATATATGGACTACTATAACTTTGTACATAAATTCGATGCGTTGTAAAAGTACTATTAAGACGTTCAGGTGTTTTTGGGGTCTACCTGCCTTTATCTGACCCGCACTAGAATCTTACCTCTTCTGATACAAACCCGTTACCAAACTAGGCCGATCCCCCGTTGAGCCACTTCTAATAAAAAGTAGTTGTATGCCAAAGACAAAGAGACGTCAAAAAGTTGATACCTACCTATAATTGCCAAAAGTTGTACTTATATAAGAAAGGAACTTTATAGAAGGTTACTAAACAACATTTTGTAGAAGTAGATTTAGATGATTCAGAACATTGCTTTAAGGGTCTCTGGATGAATAAAGAGAGAAGAATGTATATCTTACATTTCTGATAGACTGTGATCTCTACACACCAACTTTTGTGGGTCACTAACCCATGGGATTTATGCAATGCACCACATATATGTAAATTAGACAAATCTCGGTCTATGAAGATGGACATGGCTCCAAAAGAAATACAGTATTTTTTAAGGATAAATCTCGGTCTATGAAACACCTCCTTTTCTGGGGAACTCAAAGCGTTTTCAACAACCACTAGCCTACCCCGTTAGAGTCAACAATGTGTATTCTAAGCAACCATGTAATCTTGAGAGAATTAACACATGTTCATAAAACGTAACCAAATCTACGTACCTCGGCATCTTAATATCATTGTCCACAGAAGCCGAACTCTTCTCTTGGAGTGTCGGACCAGCCTTTCTACCATCCTCATCTCGCAATTTCTAAGCAAAAGTTCAAATCCATCCACATAGTACTAATAAATATCAACAGCATTGATATATTCCATACAAATATTAACAACATTGTCTAATTAACAAATGCTAGCATGAAAATGAAAACATAAATGCAAGACATATTAACAGTTTAATTAACAACTCCATGGAATAAATACGTACAATCACACAATGATAAATACATTAATTAATTATTAATTAGATGAACAAAAGAGATACTATTAAAAGCAAATAAAATAAGGAAGAGTTTACTTCAAATGCAAGAAGAGAATATATACTACTTTCATATTGTTCCTACATTACGTTGTCCTAAATAAAGTTACAAAAACCAATACATATATATAACAAAATAATAAAGTGAGGGGGAAAAAAGCTAACTAACTTGTACAAAAGACATTAAAAACTTGTACATTCCCAGTGGGAAAGAACTAAATGGATAACCAACCCATTATCATTTTTTTTTAGGATAAAAAAAGAATAGAAAAAAAAAACTAATCTTGTGGACTAGTTGCACTACCACTATTAGTTGTAACAAGTAAAAAGTAACCCAAAATAGCACAAACAGCAGCAACCAAATTTCCTTCTTTGATCAATATCTTTCCGACCGTCCTTGTGATCTCAGACGTCAATTTCTTGCCTTCAACAACCAAAGACTTTCTCGGTTTCCCAAAAAAAGTCAACAATACCAAAACTGATATCCACGTCACCACTGTCGCAGGAACAGCCACAGCTAAAGCAGCCGCCATCGATAGGAGACCAAACATGACACCTAATGCCACGGAGGCGTAGATCGCGGGCCACGTGGTGGATGAGTGTGAAGTAGTGGAACGGTACCATGACAGTATTGATTTTAAGAGGTTCCATGATGATGATAATAAGATTGTGTATACGAATAAGAATAAAAACACCCATGTACGACGTTTGCTCATGATGTTTAAGAATACTAGATATGTTTTATGATGTTGATTATTATTATTATTATTTTCTACTTCTTGGTTGATGTTGTTAGTATTATTATTATTATCAGCCATAGATGGATATAGATATAGATGATATATATATATATAGATATAGATATGGAGATTTGGTGGGTTTGGGGGAGAGTGAAAGATTAGGTTGGAAAGGTAAAAGAAAGAAAGACTATGAATGAACAAAGGTAAAGGAGAAACAAAGGGGACCATTGTGTTACTCTGTGGACATCTCTAGGAACCTTTGTCTTGTTATTCTCTTTATTATTTTTTTTACTTTATATATTTTTACTTTATATATATCTATTTTATTTATATCTCATATTTATTTATATATTTATATGTGCAAGAAAGAATGTAAGACATGTGAGAGAGTGTGTTGGGTAGAATACTTTTATGGAAAATTTGATAAAAGGAAATCTATGAAAAATGGAAACTTGAAATACTATGGAAACCAAATCTTTTACCAAAAAATCTCAACAAATGTGAGAGTGTGTAAGAATTAAAGTTAAACGCAAGGAATAAATATACATGAAACAAAATCTGAACTAAGATTTATTTTAAAGATAGAGAATACAGTTTTGTTAATTGTATTTTAAAGGGTTATAACTACCACGGAAATCATAATGATAATGGTCGTGGTCATAATAATGATTAACGACGACTTTAAAGTCATGATTTTCTCAAAGGAAATGATATATCCTTTTAAAAGTTAGTCTAAATCATAATGATAATGGTCGTGGTCATAATAATGATTAACGACAACTTTAAAGTCATGATTTTCTCAAAGGAAATGATATATCTTTTTAAAAATTAGTCTAATAATTCTTTGAATAACATTAAAACATGACAAGTGTAATCCACTTATTATCTCTCATAATTTCATCATTTGATCTTGCCATGTGTCATGATCTAATAGTTAGAAAGATTATTAGGCTAATTTTTTAGGAGGTTTTATAATTTCCCTTTTCTCGATGATTGTTCAACCCAAAGGGAAATCTTGATCTCAATTTATGTTGAGCATGACCCAAATATAGGAATTATCTTTGATGTTTCTCATTTGTTCAATAATATTGAAGAGGAAAATGTTACAATTGCTAAAGATGGAAACTCTAAGGGTGTTGGCATCACGCGGATTAAAGGCGAGTGGTTGGTCAAACCACTAGTGGAACACCGCCGCCGACGGTGAACCACGCATGGGTGGTGGAAATCGGGTGGAACTTTCACTCGCGTGGAAGATGAGGCATTGGTGACCGTTACACATTTTTTGACCGTTTGCAACTTACTTTCTTTTTTTCTTTTTCTTTAACCTTTTTTATCTATTTAAACACTCTTTTACCCATTCATTCATACATACACATTTATATTCACACATTCATATTTACACACATTTACCCATTCATTCATCCACACATTTCACTTCAAACATGGCAAACAACAATGAAAATATGACTCTGCGGGATGTAAAAATGTCGATGCAAAGACACAAGAACAACGGCGACAGACACCGATCTGTAGTCAACAACGTCATTCAGAGCGTGTCTGAAAACAAGGCGGCTTACCAAGCCCAGATCGACCGACTTGAAGCTCCCAATCGGGTTCTTAACCGCAACGAACGTGAGTATGTCATGTATCTTCGTCAGAAGATGGATTGGCTGAATCAAGTTACTTTTCAGCTTACCACCGCTTCTACGACTTTGACATCCACGCTAGACCACGGGCTGTTCTGGCAAGGCAGTGTCGGTGGTGGTCAGGATGTAGATTACTACTCTGACCCGGGGGAGGAGTACGTATCTCCTCAACCCGGCGACAGAGTAGGGTCTCCTGAGCCCTACCGCTACATTCACCGCAACGACGGTGACAGTACTGTGGACTCGGACTATTCCGAGTGTTAGGTTTAGGTATTTTATTATGTAATGTTTTATTATGTTTTATTTAGTATTATGTAATGTTTTATTATGTTTTATTTAGTATTGTGTAATGTTTTATTATGTTTTATTTAGTATTATGTAATGTTTTATTATGTTTTATTTAGTATTGTGTAATGTTTTATTATGTTTTATTTAGTATTATGTAATGGTTTTATGTTTAATGAAATTTTAGTTTTAAAAATAAAAATAAAATTGTAGTGAGTGGTGAGTGAGTGGTGGCAATGCCAACAAAATTTGGGTGAGTGGTGGATTTGAGGTGGCATAATGTGATTGCTTGGAAGTGAGTGGTGACTGAGTGGTGGGTGGTGGTGATGCCATCACCCTAATAACTAAATTTTTATTAAAATTGTATTTTAAGTTTGTTTTTTACTTATAATTAGATTATTACCCGCGTAATACGCAGGAAACATATATAATTAATGACATGTTAAATTTTTATAATATCATAAGTTGACAAATATTTAACCAGGTAAGAATTAAACCACTAAAAAACATGAAGTTACATTAGTGGTCGTTTAGATTCCGGTTAACAGTGACCAGACAGTTGAAAAATGAATACATCATCTATTAGAGGTCTCGCTAAGTAAGGTTTTCGTTTCTTTGGATGTCTTTCATTCATCGGATATGTCTGCATTGTCATTGTACTTGTGCTTTAACGTTTTGCTCGAATAATTTAGTTATACACTAAAATTGCTAAGCAATTTAATTATCAATATATATATCGCATGTTGTGTTAATCTAACTTAAAATTATGCATAATATCATTGCAATTTTCATACAATTATTTTTAATTGTGATAACTTAATATAAACTCCATATTTGTTTTTTAGTTATTTATTAAGAAGGCCGGTTTGACATCCGGTCCGGTTTTCAAAACATTGATTTAATAAAAACGTTATATGATAAAAATTCTATACAAAAATCCTTATAACCAAATTTTATTCGTTATATGATAAAAATTCTATACAAAACTATAATTTAATACAAAACGTATTACATTAAAAAAGAAAATTTTATTGTAAATAAATTAAAATTTAATTTTAAAGATAAAAAATGATGTAAATATAAAAATATTAGTTTCCATAATTATATCATTAAAAACATTAATTATTAATGTCTACAAACTTAAATAAGGAAATAATAATTTAAATTTATTAAAATAAAATTAAATCTTAAAAAAGTTAAATAAGGTATATGACATCATCATTTGATCTAATGGCTCTAATTAAAAGTTGAACTTCATCTAAGGGTCCATACTTCTCCAATTATGAATTAAGGTTTCTCTTTTATATATATTTAGAGATGAATGTCTAGCTGGTTAATGTTTTATTTATTATTATTACTAGATTTTAGACCCGTGTCCAACACTGGACACGGGTTTATGATATTATCAATATTAGATCTTCATACATTTAAGTCATAAAAGCGTATAATTTTGAAGATATACGGTTCTAAGTCTTATAGTATATATTAAGATTGTCCTTAATAAATGGTGGCCCATAAGAAATAGTTTTTCTTAGTCGTATTTTAAATTTTTTCTTTTTCACAATAAATAATGTCTAGCGATGAAAGTTTCAAT
Source organism: Erigeron breviscapus (assembly GCA_034093135.1). Lineage (NCBI taxonomy): Eukaryota > Viridiplantae > Streptophyta > Magnoliopsida > Asterales > Asteraceae > Erigeron > Erigeron breviscapus. Next base: position 32,416,446 of record CM067168.1, read on the forward strand.
TGTTAGTTATGTCGTACTATTATATTTTGAATAACAGGGTGATGTTTAGAAGTCAGAACTTCCTTGTAACCTCGAGCATTACATGAAGTGTTAGCTTAAATTGTTTTTATAATTTAATCACTTGATAATGGTTGGACACAGCCCCGTTTTTTTTAGGTGATTAACATGATGTCACTTACTAGTACTAAAGAATTGAAACCAACATTTATTGGACAAAATTCATGTGCATTACATAAAGTTAGGACTACCACTTGCAAATACAAATGAATGGATCAGTAATTGAATTTGTAATAAAATGTTTTAAAACGTACTTACGGTTAACATATTATTTGTCAATAATCATTTACTGTCTTGATATTGACTTCATCCCAACGTTTAAGGCTCGAAGTGATAAGGTCCTCTTTGACTTGTTCCACAAGATCATAGCTCTGGTGAAGAAAGAGAAAAGAGTGAAAATTGTATATTATCACAACTTCTCAAGATTCGATGGTGTTATAGTCTTAAAGTACCTAATTTATAACCATTCTGATGAATTTGAATTTAAAACACTATTTCGTAATAATAATCTCTACAAATTAGGACTGATAAGTAAAAAAAGCGGTAAGACCTTATTCAAGTTAAGAGATTCTATAAGACTAGTTGAATTACAATTCGGAAATTAATCAATCAATATTCCTTTTAATTGTTGTCCATCCTCTAATTTCAACATCATCCCGATGCCAACTAAAGTAGATGAAATAGCTAACTTTAATAGAAGTTGTTTTTGCGAGCGGGCTTCAATGAGATCCCAACATATGGTCTAGAATTGACAAAACTTGAAACTTTTAGATTGAACTTGATACAGTTATGAAGGTATAAAAAAACAGCACATAGAAAGATGGTAAGACCCGTTTACTCAGTTGTTTGGATTTTGACTTCCTCGGGACACCTTTAATATTCATAAAATTCAAGAATACTCTGTTTGATGTCCTATTTCCTGGGGCTGAATGGGTGATGCAATAAGATTAGTTTTCATTCAGCAACGATGTTATATTCACACACAAATGTTGACTAAATCCCCGGGTGCTTTACATTGCTCTAAACCAAGTAGATGCATGAACAACATTGTCTAGGGCAAGTGACAAAAACTTCTTAAAGCTGCAAGTCTTGTGTGTAATATTTTTCACAAAAAAATGTTGAAAGCACATCAAACACAGTTATATAATCAAAATCTTGGGACTGTTCTTCGCTCCAAATTCTAAGTCTGTGTAAACTAAATGAAGGTTACAATTATCAAATTACACGAGAACAGGAACAACATTACATGGCAATGGTACGAGCCTTGTACATGCAAATGTAAGCCATATGCCAATCACCTGTAACAACAAAACAATTATTAAAGATTGAGCTTGCGTAAGAGATGTAAAGGGCAAATCAAAATTGTCAAATAGAATAGTTATAAAGGTGGTCATTTTGACCAGTTGCTTATGAAAGGGCCAACTTGAGATGTGTTTTTTCAACAATGGATCAAAAGTCACCATTAGCAAATAATAGATAAAAACCTCATACATAGAGAGAGCTACAATTTCTGGACAATAAGTGTTTTTAGTCAATCCAACCCGGCCCATTTTGACCTGGACAGTGTTCTTTACCTATTTTAACCCACTACCTAGCCCGTCGGACTGACCCATGTAACTAATTACAATAGTTAGTGATACAACCCCAGAACATGGATCTTTAAGAGCAAATGAATACTATCACATACCTCCTCCAGAAAGTTTTGTTATATCTTCTTCCTTTTGTGGGATTGGATTATCATCATCGAATTGGATCCATTTGCCTACAGCAATATCGATCGTTAGCGTGTACTTTTGATGTTAAACAAGTTTAATATGCGTAAAGCAGCTCAGGGTATATGGTTTCAGTAAATGAGATGAAATACACATGATAGACTGACCGTTTTCTTGCTTGACCCAAGCAACATAATGACCTGAATCTGCACTTCGGCCTTTATGAGTCAAAACGGCTACTAAATCATACACTCCAGTCAACTGCTCATTTTTATCAGATGCGAGACCTAAAATGTAAAAAAATCAGATACAGTAATATTAAAATTAACAAAGGGTAGACGTGGAATTTCAACCAAATTGCTTATGTATGAAACTACAGATCATATATTTGGGTTGTGTTTTTACTGACTAGTCAAATTGGTAAAATTGTAAAAGTAACAAACATGAATTCATTAGGATTCTGTTGACGCATACAACCTCCCAAAATCGTTTCCATCGATAATTGCAATATTGTTTTAGTGATCTAATTTAATGCATCATTTATTAAAGGGGTTTTGTTAATGACAGCCCTAAGGGCTGTCAGTATAAGCTGTTTGGGTGCATTAAAATTTGTATTTTATCATGCGAAAATTCAGGGGGTGGTTTTTTATGTATAAGGTACTACTTTTTATGCATGTAATGAAGTATTAATGACAACCCTTATGCCTGTCATTATCATTTTCCTTATTAAAGTAATAGACTTTTTGGGTTAGCCTCCCTTTTCAGACCGCACTAAAGGTGCCTAAATACCAAAACAGATGTCTGAAGCTGACATCTATTAGGTATAGACGTATAGTTGGTAAACTTCAGAGAATATATATATATATGTATAGATATATATATAGATATATATATATATATTATATATATATATATATATATGTATAGATATAGATATGAGAAAAGTGAATATAAGGTTGTCGGCACCTAAGTTTAGGTGTGGAACCCCTCACATACTAATTTTTTAATATTTCTGTTTAATGAATAAATTTGGGCCCCATATTTTGGACAGCTTTATATTCCCATCCCCCCTATATATATATATATATATTATAGGGGTGAGTTATTTTGAGAACCACTAAAAAAAAAGAACGCGAGAACCAATCTCAGCCCTCCATTCATCAAGATCAGGAAGGGCATGTTTGTCATTATTAAAAAAGTTGTCCAGCTCTCTCTTTCTCTCTCCTCTTATTAAATCAAAAAATATCTAAATCATTAAAAAACTTTTATCTCACAAACCGTACATCGTTAGACGGAAAAAAAAGCATGGGTAGTCTTGAAATTTCGTCCTCTTTCATTAGAGATGCGATTCGATATACTTTTAACGACTTTTTAAATTTCGTTTTTTTTCATCACGTTCATCCTACACATGTGTAGGACAAGTAGAAACCACTAAAAGGTTCATCCTACACATGTGTAGGACAAGTGAAAACCACAAAAAGGTTCATCCTACAAATGTGTAGGACAAGTGGAAACCACTAAAAGGTTCAGGGGTAAGTTACTTATAAAGTTTATAACTTACCCGTTCAGGGGGGCTTCGCCCTTCTCGGTAGGCTACCTCGAACTGGTAAGCTTATAACTTACACATGGGTAAGTACAACCTACACATGTGTAGGAAAGACCTGGAACTGGTGAGTTGTATAACCTGCCCATGGTTAAGTATAACCCTACACATGGGTAAGTACAAACTACACATGGGTAAGTTACTTATAAAGTTCAAAAATGATGAGGACGCATTGTAAAACCCTAAATACTAAACCCTAAATTCTAAACCCTAGGGCGGGATGTATTAGGGGGACGGATGTATACGGTACGCTTTAGGGTTTAGGGTTTGAAGTTGTAGGGTTAGCCTAACGGCTAACCCTACAACTTCAAACCCTAAACCCTAAAGCTTAATTGCTAATCCGAGGGGGAAGCTACATTCTAAAAACCCTGGAAAATCTAAACCCTAAATGCTAAACCCTAAAAACCTAAAAAGAATGAGGGTTCCCACTCTAGGGTTTAGGGTTTGAAGCCCGAGGCTAACCCTCGACCTTCAAACCCTAAACCCTAGAGCGGGATGTATTAGGAGGACGGACGTATACGGTACTCTTTAGGGTTTAGGGTTTGAAGTTGTAGGGCTTCGCCCGTGTAGGACAAGTGGAAACCACTAAAAGGTTCATCCTACACATGTGTAGGACAAGTGGAAACCACTAAAAGGTTCATCCTACACATGTGTAGGTCATCAAAGAATAATAACTTACACATGTGTAAGATGAACGTGATAGAAAAAAAAACGAAATTTAAAAAGTCGTCAAAAGTATATCGAATCGCATCTCTAATGAAAGAGGACGAAATTCTAAGACTACCCATGCTTTTCTTTTCGTCTAACGATTTACGGTTTGTGAGATAAAAGTTTTTTAGTGAATTAGATATAATTCTATTAAAGTAAGAGAGAGAAAAAAAAGGAGCTGACGAAAATACCCCTCTAGTGTTGAGAGGGGTTTTTTATTTTTAATCTTGTCCATCCATTTTCTTTGATCCAAGGGTGTAGAGGAGTTCTTGGGTTCTTTTTTTTTAGGAGTTCTCAAATAACCCCTCCTCTATATATATATATATATATATTTGTAGAACTACAGAGAAAGATGTTAACCTTCCACAGGAGTGGCTTTAGATGATTCTTCGCTTGCATTTGATGGCTGCATGCATTAAAAAAGATGATTGATTATTCTTGGCATACCCATCTGAATCACATGGATAAATATCACATGATGTGATGTTTAGCACGTTTATATAGATTGCAAGCAAGCAACTACACATACCTCCGCATCAGACATCTTAACATCATTGTCCACTGAAGCAGATTTCTTTTCTTTGAGCTTCAAACCAGCCTTTCTACCATCCTCGTCTCTTAATTTCTAAGAAAAACAGAAGTTGAAATTCTAATGAAAAACACGGACATTCATTTCATTTTAGTATAACTGATCAATAAACAGGGATATACTTGGCACAGAAACAAGAAAGAAAAATAGAAAATAAATACTAATAACCACACAACAGTAAGGCGTAGACATCACCATGATGACTGATGAGATTATATAAGCTCTTTAATCATATCATTAGTAAGACTGTAAGAGAATACAAATTTATTTCACGTAGAAGAAACACCTGACGAGGAGCTTCCAGCTTTTTTCGAAGGTCGTCTGAACAAAGATCAAAAATATCCAGTTCCAATGGATAATCCACTTTCTGAAAAATTCAAGCAAGCAGATAGTCAAAAATATTTGGGTTTTATAATCTATACATACCAGAGTGATCAAACAAAGAGCGGCGCATTTTGGTGCCCGACATTCTGAGTAGTAAGGAATAAACATTTTCTAAATAAGTAAATGTGTTACAGAAATTACCCTCAAAATCTTTGCTTTCTGATTAGATTCCCTCTTCCAGAAAAATCGAACAAACTGAATAGTTAAGTACCTTGCACATATTAAAATGAATTTAAGATCAGTCAAGTACAAGGGATGAGTCAGGAAAAGCTAAGTTGAGCCACAAAAATCTGTCCTTTTCAAAACTATCAACAAATGAGCTAATTATGATAAGGAAACAAAAACCTAATCTTTGAGAAAACAACTTAAGCAATATTGGGATGTCCCCTCAACCAAGAGGTTGTGGTTCAAGTATCAGTTAAGACGAGAGGGTATAAACAACAGGTGACTACGGATGTGCAATTCTTATTATTTAAATAAAAAGATGGACTTCGGGTGATTTTCAACCAGTATAAGTTTTTCTCAAAGCTAAATTTTGTGACTTGACCGATATAAAATAAAGCACAATCCAAGTTCCAAGCCGTCTCATCCATAAGTAAATGAGTTAAATATGCCACCTATAGTTACTAGATATGCATGTACAAATTTGTATGCTTAACTAGTGTTTGTACAGAAATGTTCACTATATTTTGACCGAAAATTGAGATAATAGTGTTCTTACTTTGGCAATCCATTGATGCGGGAATCCTTCACGTAAACTGCACTGCGCCCTAAAGAAGGAGAAGCCTTTTCTAGCTCTGATTTCAGCCCCTGCAAGAGATAGACCAGCCAGCACATTATTAAGAAGTTACCAATCAGATCAAGTATATGACAAGCTACCCACATTATCTTGTCACAAGTAATACTTATAAGATTAATTGCAACTTTCAGCCCTCGCCATCCCTGAAAATGGCCAGGCTTTTTTAAGGATGTCGCAGGACTGTAACAGGTATGGGTCACAGGGTAATAACAGGGGGAAAAAACAAAGATTCACAAAAGAAATACCCCCCCCCCCCTCCACACACACACATTTTCCCTCCAAACACACACATAACAATAAAACTTACATGCTTTAGCCCCTCATGCAAGTGATTCACCTCATGCGATATGTGGCATTTAAGAGCGTATATTGATTCTGTCTCTGAACTATCTTCACCACTTTCTGCACAATGCACCCTACACAGGCAACATGGCATCAATTGAACAAAATTTGGATGAGCATGTTTTCAGCCATAACCACACAAATAACTATTTCAGCTAGATTCAAACGAAATATATAGCTATTTGTATTTTTATTCCAACCGTCCTAAATCGTTTTAAACAAAGAAAAAATTTGCATGCAGCCGCCCGATATTTACAAACCGTGCATGATGCATCGAGTGCATCAAGAAAGAAAAACACCAAGCTAGTTCAACAGATTGGTTACATTCACGACTAAAATGTTCATATGAAGTAAGAAGTACAAGTACCTGCTGACAAGGTCAATGCCAAAAAGTTCCTTCACTGTATCAAGATTCACACTGCAGATTATATAAAGACGACAGTTAATAATTTAGCAGAGCACAAAATCCTCCATATTAAAATATCATCTTAGGCTGACTGGTCAATCTACAGTGTGTTGACTGAAAATGCAGTAAACTGTAAAAAAACACTGTTTGGATACTTATATATATTTATTTAAACTATTAAGGTATGTTAACTGTGCATAATCAAGTATCTGGCAGCATTTTATATGATAAAAAGCAATTGGATTATTTCCCATGGGATAAAGAAATATAAATACCTCGAATTTGGTGATCTAAGGGCCTGAGAAAGAGTATACAAAATCTGCGTCCAACATTCTTCAGCATCCTGACAGTTATTGAAAGATATCGAAGGGATGTTTGGTAGGATGGAATGGAAAGGTTAGAAATAGAAAGAGAATTACTTCTCTTGTTTGGTTACATTAAAGAATGGAAATAAAGAAGAAAAAGGAGGAAACACTTCCATTCTCATCATTCCTTGCAAAATGGTGAGGAATGATGAGAGTGGAATCAAACTTTGTTTTTATTTTTTATTTCTCATGGATTTTATGTATTACTTTTAATTATTTATATTAAGATAATGTAATTAAATTGTGTATTTTTTGTTAACATTTTTTATAATTATTCTGTTTGTACCAAACAACGGAATCTATAATCTATTCTCTTTCCAAATACTCATTCTCTTTCTTATCATTTCCATTCTCAATTGCATTTTCCTTCTCTATAATTCCCTCATACCAACCACCCCTAAGTAGCAAAATTTAATAGAATTATTTGAGCAATGCAATTAATATCATATAAAAGTGGAATCTAAGAAACCTGTTGCATAAAGGACCCATTATGCAGCTGACCAAATTGAGGATACTTTTTCCGCAATACCTACAATCACATAATATTGACATACATAAACATACCTTTTAAAATAATCTAAAAAGAAAAAAAGGTTGCAGTAAAACACAATCAAATTGAGTCTTCTAGCAATTTCAGGATAGGTAAAGGCTATGCCTGATAGTTAGATAATCCATAAAGAGAGTATCGTTAAGCCTGCATACTCAATGGAAAAGATCTAAAGGAGCTATTAACAAAATCATATTTAAAATACACCCTAACAACTACAGCAACAAAGAACAAAATATAAGTCTCCAGCAAACTTACATTAAGTTTCAGACCTAACTATGATTTATGATGTGCTGAACAAAGTTACGCAACTAGGCTATTAGTAACTAAAAAAGGCTGCGATGTTTGTTACTATCTTCAAAGCACAACTGTTAGCACCAATGTCATATTGACATGGTTGTGATATGCAAGGTAAAAGGAGAATATACCATCCAAAACTGCATTGGTGCAACTGGCTTGACATTCTTGTCAAGCTCACTAAATAAGTCTCGTGTCGCAACAGTCAATAGATGAGAAGACTGATCCAAATCACCACTTCTACCAGCCTGTGGATAGCTGAGTGATAAAAACATATATAAGAAAAATCAAGAGGAAACATCAGTCAAGTGATACATATCTTCCATCTCCATTGAATAAAAACCATAGATGGACTATAACAGTAACACGGAAAAAAGCAAAGGCATAGCAACTAGTTTATTATCTCTTGCATAGCAAAGATGACTAACTCGATCAATGCAGATTTAAGCTCTGGGACAGAATGCAGGCATTGCATGGTGGAATTCATGTAGCAGGTATTCCCCAGATTAAATAATCCAGCTGAATGACCCTACAAAAAAAAAGAATAGAAAAAGGCTTGTCATTTCTTTCCCAAGATGATATAGACCCAAGTATCCATCATAAGATAAACTAAAAAAAAAAAAGGTAAATGGGTGGGAACCCTCTGGTCCCATGTACCGAATAGGTACCCTGAGTCACTACCGCATATAGACTACATCCCGGTGACTCCCCAGAGAACTAAACTAAGCATGACAGGGAAATTGAATACTCAAAAGCTTACATACATCCATGCAAACAATATAGTGACCAAGTACTTTAAATTGTTAAAAATTGAATTAACCATGCGCTCCACCCTTTAAGGTGGATCGTACTTGTAAGAAACAAGCATGAAATGGAAAACTTCAGTTTACCATGTGGCATGTCCGCCAAGTTGATCGAATCATAAATGAATAATATGTAAAATTAGTGAAGATCAGTAATGTGTTTTGCTATAACTTGGCTGGTATAATATTCACTGCTAAACAAGAGATTCATAGAATGGTTAACCTAGTGAAATATTTTGGGCAGAAACATAAAAGGAATAAGTCTTAATGTGCAACAAAAGATGTCAAGAACCTTACCACAGCAACTGCCTGTTCTTCTTCTGGAAGATCTTCCATGAAAACAGGGCCCTTCTCTGGAGCCTTTACGATCTCATCAGCAGTTCCCATCATCATTATTTTTTGACCCTATTTATAATAAAAGAACGTTTACCACCAGCTTTAAGAGGGCAAAACAATTGATTATCAAAAATGTAAGAGAAAGAACATTCACCTCTTTCACCCCTAACTTCGACCAATCAGAGTCATCCTGGTTAACGGCAAAAGGTAAAGAGGATTAAGGGAGCTTAAATTGCAGGTTGCTTAATACCACACAGCCAAAAAAAACTATACATATGGCAATAAATACACAACGAATACCTTTAGTAATCCATGACCCTTCATCATAATCTTTTGTCTTTCAGGTGGTACCCCTGTGAGATCATACAGCTGACACTTGAAAACATATGGAGGCTGGGTTGTATCTATCTCCACTGCCGGGTATAGCTCTTTTTGCCATTTTACACTCACTGTGATAAGGGCATATAATTGAAAGCATGAAAAACAAAGCTTTGCAAGAGAAAACTAAACCTCTGAATTGTGAAGTAAGTGCATAATCCAATGCAAAGATTTGCCATTGGGAGTATACTATGAGTATAATTTGCTGCATTGTTTTCTTTTCAATTGAAAAAATGTCTACCAGCAGAACTAATAACATTTTTAAAGGCATAAGCTAACCAGATATTAACTATAGCAACTGTTGGAAAAATGGACAATAAATAATGATGTGCCAACACATATACTATTCTGACTCGCTCACACACACATAAAAGCATAAATAATCAATAGAATTCTGTGAAAAGAGTTTGACAGGTCTAAGTTGGGAACACCGATCAATAACTGTTTTAACATTTCTAAGGTTTATTGATCCTGATTTGTCCACACTGCATTTAATAATATAACATACATTCATAAACTCATGACTAAACTAGATAGACCTGTGGCCATCAAAATAAAAGAAAACGATAACAGAGTTAAAACTCACATCAGTAATCTAAGGGGTAACTCTAACGTCTATGCATTCTTTAACATAAAGGTTTTCCGCACCTTTGGTTTAACTTACCGCGATGCAAATCTGTCGGTTAGCATCATTAATGCTTTCATTTCTAGGTAAAGCAACAACATTAGGAGGCCTCTTTCTTAGATAAGCATGTATACACAGTTACACACATACGTCTAATATGTATTTGTATATTGTATTGTATGTGTATATATAGATACGTATATATGTATATATTGTCACCTAGCGATATTAACTAAAGCTTTCATTCCTAACTACATAAACATTAAAAGGAATCTTTCTTATATACACAAATACAATTACATATACACATATATTCATAAACTAGGTCTGTTTTAAATGAAGTTAGAGAACTAAACTCCCTAGTTTGAGCCCTAGATACGGATGCGACAAATTAAGCTACAATACATAAAATATACAAAATCGATAATGTTTGTATAGAAATAAATGAGCAGTAACCAATCAGTTGATTAATACGTTAATCAATTGTAATTGAAATCAATATGAAATTAAATCAACCTGTCGGCATAATTTCGAGAAGCTTCTGATAGTTAGCGAGATCGGGCGGGAGATGAGGAAGAAGAAGAAAGGGCGTGTGTGTATGTGTGTATTTGATGTGGAGTTTGCTTGGAGAAAAGGGCAAAGGATAACCGAGAAGACCAATTTGGAGAAATCTTCTTTCTTCGAAGTGGAATCGAGAGAACACGTACAAAATGACTGTGAATCCTGTTACAGTTGTAGTGGGCCTTTTTTATGGATCAAAAATACTATATCATTGAGCCCGTAAATACTTTGTTTACCAATACCCAATCCGATTAAACCCCAACTCCCCAAAGGCCCCAACAACAGTATTTCTTATCGAATTGTTATTGTTACGTACTTACGTGTTACATTAGAAGACAATAGCAAACAAGGTTAGTTTTCGTTCAATGGTTAATCATTTTGTTTCTTAGGTTGTTGTTTACTTATTCTTTATCCGCTACTTAGCGCTGCCACCGCATTACGCGAGTAACCTTCTAGTTTTTGTTAACGTAGCTTTATCCTTTTCTTTAATCGAGTTTTTATGTAGTGTTTACATTTCATGTTGGTTTTACCTTTTACATTTTGGATCATGTTTTTATCTAATGTTTAATTTCTCAAGTTGATGGCTAAAAATAAATATAAATTAAGTATTCAGGGCTAAAAAGTGTAAATTATTGATGGAAAACAAAAAAGTGTAAATTAATGAGACTTTTTCTACAAATATTAATATAAATACTAATATAATAATATATTTGGATAATGATTATTAGGATTTTTTTTATTATTATTTTTTTTAACAGCGAGTTAGTAGTTAGCAGTTAGCATTCGAGACACCACAGTGACATCCAATTGGGCAGTATGCGGTGCTCGAACCACGCATACCTGGGATGAAACCCAGGACAATTTATAATTAAATTAAATGATGACATAAGCGGGAGTCAATCTGATGAAATCGAGCGGTTTGATTGGTTAATAAGTTATTATTTCAACTGTCTTATAGTATAATATGTTATGTTATGTTGTTTTATAATATTTTATTATTGCTATCAAATCTCATTGTTGCTTAATATATACTCTCGTAAGTACTATATTGCGATTACATACAACACTTGAATATCATATCCTCGTTACATCATATTGCCTAATGCAAACATAGTCACTCTTTCATTGAACTGTGAACTAAAGGCTGTTAAGGAGCTCTAGCATGCAAGTTTAATTTATTATATATTTTTTTAATTTTTTTTATTATACTTGTCTTCTTTTATAACCATATATTTAATTTTGGATTTTATTCCTGTTGTTGGAAAAAAATTTCGGGTGGTCTTATCTTTATCTTTTTTCTCTTTTAGTCATACTTGATGTTTATTTTTCATTTATTATTTGCTATTTATAATTAATTAAATTTAACTTTATGTTTTAGTTTTTTTTATTGAATAACGTGAATCAGTCTATCTAATAGAATATTAAATAGAATTTCAATTTATCTTGAAATTATCATGTTAATAATATGAACACTAGCATATATTTTTTTCTTAACTGAAATCTACATCTACTTTTATCCATCTATGGGACCACAATCTCTCTATATAACTAAGAGAGGATATTAAAATGCTTATGTGGCTAATTTTTTGTGTTGACAACAAATTATCCTAGGTGTAAATTTGTTGTTAGTTTTGACTTTTATATTTAAAAAATTAATATTGTTTTTAAAATTAAATTTGTTTCCTATATGGAATGTTAATAATAAATATAAATATAATAATGATACACGGCTATTTATATGGAGATTGTATGTAGATTTTGTTATGTTTGAACTAATTTTGGATATTTGGATTTTTTTAGATACCATTTATATCCGCACTATCATTATCCATAGTTCCATACGTGTTTCTTATTCAATAAACCTTTTAGATATAAATTTTTACAATGTATATATAATATTTAATTTAAATTAATATGACAAGTAACATAAATACATAATATATCCACACCATTAGTATTCGTAAACTCTTAGATGTAAATTTTCCATTTGAGTATATTTTATTACATCTTGCATTTAGATATACGTATTATATTTTTTGTTTCAATGACTAATCCAAAATCTTTATATCTTTTTGGATAATGATAAATATGCCTAATAATGTGCCTAAAAGTATGTCTAATACATTCAAGTTTTGACACATGGATTCCGTATATTCTCTTTCATAATCTTTACCATTGAATTTGTCATGTGTCAATCCCTCCTTATTAGGCATATTTTTAGGCTTTTTTTTAGGCACACTAATCATTTTCCTATCTTTTTTACCTTTAAAATCCCTTTGTAACATCCCAAACTTTTCGTGTTTGACTATTTGACTTTCCCGTTAAGTTAACGTTAGGTTCGTTAAGTTTATGTGCCCTATATGGGATTATGTGATTAAATGCTTATGTGTCTATTATGAAATGATAAAGATATGTTAAATGAACTTAACTTAAAGTAAAGTATGAAGGTTAAGTGCTTGTTAGATCGTTAAGACTCCGGGTAGGAAAGTTAAGCTAAGAAAGTAACGTTTAGAAGTTAAGGGACCTAAAATGGAATTTTAGGAGAGGATGGCCAGGGGTTAAGGAGCAATTAGGCATCCCTAATTGTCAAAAATCTGCAAGTTACGTGTGTGAGAAACCCCAAGCCGCCCCCTTCCCTCTTCCATAGCAATTCTTCATCAAATCTCTTCGTTCATTGGTGTTTCGGGCAAGTATTGTTAAGAATTCTCATCCTCTTGATCACCTACAGGTAATATAGATGATTTCCCTTTGATTTTTGATGATATGAGTCAATTAATTAGATTCAAATCTGGTCTTAGGGTTTGGGTTGGTTTAATTGCAATCCGTTAATCGATTTCGAGTCATTCGCGTGATTAATCGATTGTATAATGATGGTAAATGATTCAAGGATCAATTGGTGTTTTCAATGAGTGATTTTGGTCTTATTCTAAGTGTATTTTATGTTCATAAGGCCTGGAGATGTGTTAAAATCGAATGGGAGTCGAATTAGGTTAAAGATGAAAATTGCTGATCTGGTCATCAGTCTCGACGAGGGCACTTTTCCCCTCGGCGAGATCAGTATGGCTAGTGTGAGTCTGGAATTTGATCTCGACGAGGTCACTTTTCCCCCTCGGCGAGATCACTGTATAGCTTAATACGATTTTAAGGGTCTGGAGTTCAATCTCGATGAGGTCACTATTCCCCTCGACGAGATCAAACATCAGAAAGGTTTAGGGTACTTTTAAGTGTCTAGTTTACTTGTACTTCAATCGTTCTTGTACCTTAGGTTGTCAGGAACACTTGTCAAGCACGGTAACCCTATCTGTGATTGTTGTTCACTCCATTAAGGTAAGATACACTACTTTGATACGCTGAGGGTTCAACAAAAACATGGTTTTCATATAATAACTTTCCAAATGTTATCTTGTTTGCTTATGGGTATTCGGGGTTACACGGGAGGTGATATGGGTTATGAAATGACCAATGAGGCCTGATATGCAGTCCCTATGATATGAAATGAAATGATATGATATGTGATGATATGTAATGCTATGAGATGTATTGAAATGTGCATGTTTGTATGGCTTGTTCATCTAGTTCACTAGACTTAATAGGTTGCCATGACACGTGCACGTTTAAGGGCCCAAACGTTAATATGATATGTGATAATGTTTAGGTAATGTGGACACCTAAACTATATGTGATGTAAATCGAGCTCGTAAATGATGTGAAAGTGTTAAGCTTAACCCGTACTTGCCCTTGCCCGGTGGGTGCGTATATGTGGTTGCTTGGGTGGCTCCTTGCAACATAATTAAGTGGTAGAGTATCTCCGGGTGGCCTGATTACCCGCCAATGTCCTGAACATACGGACTACTCCTGGAATTGGCTTGCCATTCCTTAACGACGCTGATGGACCGCCATATGGCTTATCCATCGAGTCGGGTGTGAGGTTCCCTGTTAGGTCTTATGACCGCCTACACACAAACTTACACCTTATATGATATGCATGACTTATGTCACACTTGCAAAGATGATATGCGAACAGATATGAAAGATGATTAGGCACATTTAGGGTGGTTCATCCTAATATGAAAATGATGAAGCAATGATATGTATGTGTGATGATGTAAATGATGTAATATGTGCCTTAATGACCTTAATGACTTTTCTATAATGTTTTAAATGGACAAATGCTTTATAAACCATGTGTATTCTTACTTAGCTAATCCATTAGCTAACACTTATTTCTTGAAATATGTTGCTCCCTCAGGTTTAGCAAGCTTATGATTGTTGATGAATAAGAGCGAGGCATGGGTAGATTGCATTGAAGATGGCTATAGTTTACCCATAGTGGCTGCTCACTTTAGACTTTTGCATTATGTTATGACATTTATGACTTGTATTCGTATTGTGGTCGGTTGTTTCATGTTGTGCAACCGATGGGTTTCCATTTAAACTTGTTTTGATGATATGGCTAGTAACACCAAGTAATAAAGGAACCAAACAAATTTTGTGGTTTGGACTTTTAAAAGGTTACTTCCGCTTTCTTTTGACGCCGTTAGGCAAAAATTTTTGGAAATCCATTTTTTTTTCAAACAACAGGTGTTACACCCTTCCTACATTATTTATTGTTATCTTTATATATATAACTATGAAAAAAGATATGAAAAATCCTAAGTGACACATTAATTTAGAAGATAAATAAGATTTTTGTCATGTATGTAGTCGTGTCATACTCATTAGTCCAAGTCATAAGTTAATTAGTCAAATATTTTGTCAATCAATATCAATATAAAATCATAAAAAAATATTATTTGATGTAAACTTATTTTCACGTTATAGAGAAATCAATTTGATTTTTTCACATCAATATATTAATATTTTGTTTAAATAATAGTATATAAATTATAATAGAATACCTTAATTGTTTGTCTTCTAAGTTTTTATCTCTTGCCTTATTGTCATTCAGAGAGATTTTTTTTATTGATTTTGTATTTTTTTCCCCTCTTATGGCCAATTCAGTTAAGTATGCAACTTTTGTAAAATGAAATATTATATTTAGAAATTTTGTTTTATTCACGGACTCACAGTTAATTATACGTCATTCTTGCAAGAGTTAAGAATAAGAAATAATTGAAATTTTTGGTAAAAAAGTGAGATCAACTGAAGTTGTTTTTTAAATAAAGTATTAATATATTTGTAATTCTCTTTGTATAAGAGAAATGTTATAATCACAAACAAATTACAAATAAATATTTACAAACTTACTTGTCATATGAGGTGGACCATTTAAATGAATATCTTTGTTCTCTTTCATGTTTCTCTTTCCATGTTTGATTGGTGACACATAATTTTTTAACATTTTGTTTGTAATTAGTTTGTCAATGTAAAATCTCTCTTTGTATAATTACTTTTAGAGTTATTAAATTTATTTCTTTTTTGTTTAGTTGTTCAAAATCATTTATCATTTCATTTGATATAACTTATGTGATATTCCTCTTCTTTTGCCAAATAATATTTTAACTATGTGGTGCTTTGTTGTTAAGAAAAATTCATTTAAGTTATATATGTAGCTATACATGTAATATAAAATTTTAAAAAAAAATTAGCAATCTTTTTACAAGTACTAAAAAATACCACATATTATTTTCTTTTTTATTTTTTGAAAAGTAATATCATTTAATATCTACTTATTGTAATATTACTACTTAATTATTATATTGTTACCGTCCAACAGACGGGTTTAATTTAGTACTATATATTTTAAACATTTTCATTTATACATTGTGTAATCAAATACGTATATTTATTGTGGATGACCAAAGATTATTCTAGATTAATCATAATTTTTTTTGAGTTTTGCTAAACGAAGCGCTGTATTTAAGGTGCCTTATATAGTTTTACACTTACCATAAAATTCAAGGGTTTTCTTATGATATAGAAAGGTACATTTTTTTATGCACGTTAAATGCATCCTTAGGCTGAGTTTAACATTTTTCATTTTTTTTCATTTTCTATTTATTATTTTATTTCAATTTCAACAATAGGTAAAAAAAAGAAGTAAAATTAAAAGAAAGGGGAAATAATAAATAAATAAAAATCCCAAATTCCTTGGCATATTTTTCTTGTGACGGTGTATCCAGGTTTCTAATTCCACCATACCCCCCCAGATTGATTAATTTTAATTAACTTCCCTTTCAATAAAATCCCCGTCGATTAATGTACGGCGGCTCCAGTAAACTCTCCGGCGGCCGCGGCCGTGGCAACGCCGTCGGTCCTATTAAACGTAACATCCACTCCACCTTCCAACCGTCTTCCGTTCAACGTCCATCCTCCGCCGCCGGTGGTGGTGGTCGTGGCGGTCACCGTAACCGTAGCAATACCCCTGCCACTGCCCCTACCGTAACAGTCTCCTCCACAGCTGATGAAAGTTTTAGTTTAGTTCGTACTAATCCTTTGAATTTCGGTATGATTATTAAGCTTTCTCCTGTTCTCGTTGATGAAATAAAGCGCCTCGAATCGCAAGGCGGTTCCGCCAGGATTAAATTTGACTCTAGTGCTAAAAATCTCTCTGGAAATGTAGGTTCAATTTTGTTATAACTGTCTATATCTATATCTTTATATATGTATATATATGTACATTAAGATGGATATTAGATCACATTTAGTATGCTACGTAATGTAGTTTAATAAAATTACCAGGTTAAAGTGAATTAATGAGTTCATTTGTAATTTTTTTAGGTTATTGATGTTGGAGGCAAGGTGTTCAGGTTCACATGGTCACAAGAAACAGGTGACTTATGCGATATATATGAGGAACGCCGGGGTGGTGAGAATGGAGATGGATTACTTGTGGAATCTGGAGGTGCTTGGCGGAAGGTGAATGTGCAACGTGAATTAGATGACTCGGTTCAAAACCATGTGAAAATGCGGACAGTGGAAGCAGAACTCAAACACAAATCACGCAAGTACGTATCTTGTTTGATACGAGTGAATAGTGATTTTATATGGTTTTTTAGTTAGGGTTTTAATCTATACGGATGTTGCAGTTTTTGCTACAATTATTGTAGATGTGATGATTAGTGATAGGTTATATATTCTATTGACTATGATAAGTAGCACTTATAAAATGACCACCTCATGGACGTCCTTATATTTAACAATGTCGTTCACTGCTTGATGTTACACAACGCTAGTAAGGTGAATATGCTAGAGGTTTATAGAAATAATCGTTGCACCAATATCATCCTCAAAACATCGCCCTATAGTATTTTTAGAATTTTGAATGATAGGTTTACCAATAAAATCTTTGTGCCCAATTGACTATGGCAACCATATACCCTAATGACGATTGACGACAAATACTCGTGCAAATCTTTTGTACAGCAATTGACTTTTATTTTGTTCCTTGATAAGAGCTCCTTCAAAAGTTATACAAGGTTTAGGTTTAGGAGGACCATACGGCATCCCAGGTGGCTTATCCTTAATGCGACCTCAACAACCAAATCATTAGAGTTTAGCACGTGGCGTTCCAGCCTTGTTGATATTCTTGGTTGATCTTTATAGCCGCATAAAGACCAAAATAAGGATCAAGTGTTTACACATGTTGCCAAGCTTCAGAATTTCATTATTCCACCCTGTTTATTCATATTTATCTTTATAGCACTTGCCAAACTTGTTTCATCTCAGCTTGCTTATTGCTGCCATCAAAGCTGCAATTTTTTTATTACCCTAGCATAATGTAATACCTTAGTGTTCCAATATACAATTCTAGCTTTGATTCTGATTTTATATCTTGATTAGCATGACCAACCAACAAGTTACATGTAGTAGAAGCATATCAATATTTACTATCTTATGTTTTTGGTGGCCATCCTAACTAATGCAAAAGGGTAAGCAGACACACAGTGTTTTAAGGATTACATCATTTAATTGCTTTCTTCTAGAAAAACATCGACATACTTTCTGGGTCCCTTCATCTCAAGAGCCAACAATAGAATTCACTTTGGTAGACTAACGTGTCTTCTAAAGCATGCTCACTTAGCTATAAAAATGATTAACTGAAGCATACAAAAAAAATGAAGCACAATTTAAGTTTTGTTGCATTTTGGAAGGAGAAATTTCTAGCGCACAAAAGCTCATTCTTATGTAGATCGCCAAATTTAGTTACAAGTTTTGATAAAGTTATGGATTATGGGATTGTTAACAGGTTGCATAGCGGAAGCAATATAAAGAGAAAATAAAGTACAAAAAATATAACGTGGTATCTCACACAATGTGTGTGAACTAATCCACGGCTGCAACTAGGATGTTTTATTAAGCTCAGTACAAAAATTACAATGCATAGGCTAGGATATATATAGATAAAGATAATAGTCTAGGGTTTCTAGCTTGGTAAACAAGGAAACTGGTGGGCCTCCTAAATAGACAACTAAAACAGGCCCTAAGCTAATTAAGTCCAAGGTCTTCACAAAACCTGACAGGGATTGATTTAGCTTAGACGAAATCAAGACTCGTCATTTTTTCTTGTGCGTATGAAATGAGGACATCTGTACGTAATTTCTTTTCTGGTTGTATATGCAAGAGCGGGAGAAAGTCAAGGATTTTAGGTGATGCTTTCTTTGTGTGTATCTGTTGGGTTAGGGTAAGAGCTGGCCGAGTGTTAGCTTACAGTTACAGTCTTGACTTGACATATGTCATTTGATAAAGCAACATTTCCATTCTTTGAATTTAGTAATGGTGACTAGAAAGGGAACACTTACCTCCTTTCTTTTTATTGACAGAGCCATTGTTCTAGACCATGGAAATCCATCCATGAAGAATCAAATGAAGGCCTTAGTTGCTGCTGAAGGTATATGTTTATCATTATCACTATCCTTGTTCGCTGTTACCTTTTTTGCTTAACACATGTGATTTGAAGTTGATGCATAAAAATGGAATGGCTTGTCATCTAAGATGTTTTTTTGAAACTGAACGCCTTGTTTAAGAGGTTTTTTTGTTTCATTTGTTTTGGTTTCTAAACTGTCATAAAGTATTTAGTATGGGGAAATTTTGCTAAAATAATACTAACTGCTATCAGCTGTTTCTAACCCATGTGAAATGTACCCACATCGGCTCACTTTTCTAATTTTCTTTTATAGGTCCTGCTTCCATCCTAATTTTAAGGATTTGACGTTTGATGAGTTGCTGTATATATGTCGTCTGTATTGATATTTTATTTTTAACTCATGCTATGTTTGTTTTACAAATCCTCATTAAGCAATGAACAACCTTCTGCCTTTTGTATTGTAAATTGTGGTTTATTGATGAACTTCATATAATGGAAACATTGCTGTGAGAAAATATCATGTTATAGTGACCTGTTTATTGATTGGGAAACTCAGTCCTTGAAAAACTTCCTACTACTTACACTTACTTGAAATTTCTTATTTGTTCATTGTTTCAGTAAATAATTCATGGAAAGGGTCATCATACAAACAAAAGAAAGAACCCCCTTTTAAAAAGATAAAACCTGAATCTTCTTCAGGTAATGGGAGCTTGTGATAATGTAAATCTACAAATGTAAATGTTTGTTATGAAGCTGTTTTTTTTACTCTTCATCGCTATCATGTATCTATTACAGCAGTAATCCCTCCTAAATCTGGTGGAAAAGGCGGGTTGTTCTTGTCAACTCCTTCCAAAGTCAAGGCTTCACCTTCACCATTACCATTATTGTCTACACCTGATCAATTCGGTGCCCCATTGTCACCACTTAGAAATAGCAAAAATAGTAAATTACATGCAAACAGAGAAGATACTATTTTGACTCAGCCTAGTAAAGATCCTGGTAGCACATCCGAGAAAGAAATGCTCAGCAGATTTCCTGCTGGTGGTGTACAGAATAAACCAGGGAGCAATGAAAGATTGGGAAATAAACCTACTGACTTGCAAGGTTTGCTAATTTCTCTTTTAATGGAGAAGCCGCAGGGGATGAACATCAAGGTAAGCTTAAGAATGGTTCCAGTGTGTTATATATGTGGTACCAGTTCATAAGATCCATTTCATTGCGTATAATGCATGAATTTTAGATATAAACGCACTGGTTATAAATTTGAATCCCTGATCTTCTTTTCCGTTGTTTCCCCCATCTAATTCTCTTATGTATCATATCTTTTAGGCTCTGGAGAAAGCTATTGGAGAGACCATTCCCAAATCTGTGAAGCAAATTGAGCCCGTCTTGAAAAAAGTAAGTGTTATAATTATTCTTTATTGCAATGTTCTTCATGGCCTGTTGAATGACAATGTTATCTCTTTCAGATTGCTGTTTTCCAGACTCCAGGAAGATATGTTTTGAAACCTGATGTCGATTTAGAAAGTTTTAAGAAATCTTTTTCTGAAATTGGAAGGTAAGTTCTGCTATTTTGTTGATGTTCACTTGCTTTGTATGGATTTCTGAGTATAATGGTAAAGACATGTCAGTTTGTCACTGTTCTTCGAGCAGCTATATATACATTCTGAGTTCTGACTTTATAACGTTCAAAGTTATTTATGTCTTGCATCACTAGATGTTCTGGCTTGTGATCTTTCATTGTCACCGTTACAGTATAGGACTTCAATATCTGAAATAAATCGTAGTCTGTCCAAAGTTGCCTGTACATTTGTCTTTAATTGTTTGGTTGTCATGATTCTTAATATTTATGCCATATGCTGAAATGGTTGCATAATATTTTCTTTTTTAGTTCCCCGGAGAACAGTAATTACCACAGAGAAGCACCTGCTGCTGAACCTAACGTTTCCTTGAAACCCAACGATGTGAAAGAATTTGAAGAACCATCTCACCTAATTTCTGAACCTCGTGAAGAATTCAACACATTAGAAAAGGTTGATATTGATCAGATTTCCCCAGGAGTATTAAAAGAAAAAATTCCTGACAATAATGAAGGACCTGCAGCTAGTTCTAGCGGAAGTGACAGTGACAGTGAAAGTGACAGCAGCGACAGTGGAAGTGACAGCAGAAGTCCTGCTGGAAGTGGCAGTGGAAGTAGCAGTGATAGTGAAAGCGATGCTTCTGCTAACAGCAAAGAGGGGTCTGATGAAGATGTAGATATTATGAGTGATGATGACAAACAGCCCAATGAGAAGTTATTACAGTCCAGTATGGTTGATGAAAAGGATGATGGACATGGCTCTGATCTGGCAGAGCTTGAGAAAGATTTGTTTGGAGATAACCAGGAAGCTGATATGCATTTAACCAACTCATACCCAGATAGAGGTATGAATAGCTATGCCGATGAGACTGCAAATCTCTTCAATAATCATCTTGACTATCAACAGAGTGAAGCTCATGATCATTCTAGAAAAGTCGCATCAGAAAATTTGTTCAAAAGGGGATCTGTTGAGACTCATTTTGATATGAATGAAGATGCAAAAAGATTAAAATCAGACAACTGGCCTCAACCAGCATCCTCTAGATCTCCTGACGGGACCAGTGATGGTCTTTACAAGGGAATTGCCAATCAATTGAAAGGCAGAAATGTTAGGGATATTTCTGATTATGATTATGATAAAGTTGAGAACCGTGAATTCCATGGAAACTATGTTTCAGATTCCCCAAGATCAGGCCCAATATCAATTGATTTAAATGCCCATGCAAATGCCCCTGCCGACTTTGACAACATGTTTGGGTACTCTGAAAGGGATTCACAAGGGTACGATGACTTTAATATGCAAAGAGATAGTAAAGCTAACAAAGATACACGAGATGAAGATGGTCATTACAAGGGCAGAAGACCTCCAAAGAGTTCTGGAGGAAAACATTCAGGCTCTCGTCAAAAGAAACATAACAGTAGTGTTGGGAAGTTTAAGGAATCAGGATTAGTATCGACATCACAGAATATGGATTTGCCCATTGACTTGAAAAAGTCACCTGTAATAAATGGGCGTGGGCCTACACTTAGAAGAGAGCTCTCAGATTTA
The DNA here is from genome assembly GCA_034093135.1 of Erigeron breviscapus. NCBI lineage: Eukaryota > Viridiplantae > Streptophyta > Magnoliopsida > Asterales > Asteraceae > Erigeron > Erigeron breviscapus. The sequence goes on from CM067168.1 coordinate 32,438,892, forward strand.
GAAATGGGTGAACTTCGTGAGAACTTACATGAAGAAGCCTCTGGGGTTAAAAAGCGTTTTGAGAAAAATAATTCCTTTAAGCAGTCTGAGAAATTGTCAAGTTCAGATTACTGGAATATGGATGAAAGTAAAGGAAAGTTTGTTGGAAGAGCAAGTCTAGATCCTCCAAAGGCGTCTCCATTTCAGTCTGGCATTCAGCAGAGCCTACCTAAAAAGGCTGCTCCTGAGAATCATGTTGATGATTATACAAGGCTAAATGGCAAGCCCATCTCAAAAGTAGATCATCCCAAAGTTGGGTCACAGCAAAGTAGAGGAAGACATCATGATGCTGGGGCAAAGCAGGGGATTGGTTCGGAGGGGTACACGGACAGTCAAAGGAAAGTGTCAGTGGGTCCACCACATAACCATGAGAAACAAGTAGCTCCTCTTATGACAAAAGATAAGAAAAGGCACAAGTCTAAAGATTTAAAAGAAAAAAGGAAAGATTTCTGGCCAATAGATAAGAGAAAGGAAATGGAGTCTTGTTCAAATGATAGTATTGCTTCATATATCAAATATGAGAAGGAGGAGCCAGAGTTGAAAGGACCGATAAGAGATCTCCCGCAGTAAGTAGAGCACTATCTTTTACACTTTTACAACCAGCGTGGACTTATTTGAAACACCTATAAAGAACCTTCTCATCAATGATGAGTTGGCGTGATAAAACAAACCTAATTTGAGCATGATGCTGATATTGCCTCTATTTTGTTTGCGTTCTTCATGTTTAGGTACAATGAATACGTGCAGGAGTATCGTGAAAAGTATGATATCTACCACGCTTTGAACAAGGTTTTAGAGTCTTACAGGTGTTGCCAAACTTTAGTTCTTTTTCTTTTTGATTTCTGTTATAAATGAACCTTAAGGAAATTAAGAAAGGTAACCCTGGTGTGACTATAAGGTCACGGGTTTGAGGTGAAATGGGAAGATGGGTGGGTAGGGGTAGTTTGGGTAACAGGTCAAATTGGTGTAGGTTGAAACTGCTCATTTTTTATGGGTCTGGTCTGGGTGGGTTGACCTTCAAACACATTTTTCCTTTTTGAAAAGTTTTAGCAAAGAAAAAATGCTTGAATTATGATTACAAATATGATATGATACTATTACAGTAATACTTGCTTTGAACTTTGAATAACAAGATTTTGGGGAGTTGTATGCATTGAATTTATTGGGTGCATTTCACCCTGTTTGACCTGGTTACCTTTTGGCTGAACTTTTTTATATTCCCCATCGAGATAAAACATTAGCCATATAGGTCTAAACGTAAATAAAATTGGACCGAAGTTGCGATTTCTAGGTTTTACGTCTTAGTGACCCCCAACCATTTATGCAGAATGCAAAGAAAAGGCTGCATTGGGTTTCACCAAATGAAAAGATTCATTTAATTTTAATAAGTTATTACTTTTAGAAGTATAAAAAAACTTTTAACGACTAGAAGTGCTACTGATAATAAAGATCCACAAAGAGGAGACGCATAGCTCAATATCATCATAGTTACGTTCATTATTAACCACTCCGATTGTAGAGCGGGTGCATAAAAGGACCCTTCTTACCAATTGTTGCATAGCCAAGGAGCCTTATGCGCTTATCATAACCCTTGCAAGTTTTAAACCGAGCATCTATGGGGGATTTCCTATTTATTAGAACCGGGTCCTGCCTTGATATTTTTATCTAATGAAGTTTTATCTTAAATAATCAGGAATGAATTTCAAACTTTTGGACGGGACCTCGAGCTTGCTAAAGGAAGGGATAATGATAGATATAACAAAGTACTGGAGCAGTTAATGGAATCCTATCGCCAGTGTGGAATGGTATGCACACTGCCTATTTCTCTGATATATTGATTAGAAATGTGTCATACTGCTGCTTTAGGGTATCGGAGGGTTTAATCCTGTAAACTTGTAATTAATCAGTGTGCCAGGAGTTAGGTGATTGAATAACAGTATTCACCTCGAAGCGTTGATCTTGAATATATATCTGCACAACATTAAGATTTGTAATAAAACTGTTAACATGTGTTTATTTAATCTATGAGCTTTCCAGCGTTAATTGTAGAAGTGATTTGATGTTGCAGAAACATAAACGGCTGAAGAAGATATTTGTTATACTTCATCATGAACTACAGGTTTCTATCTAACCACTCAATCTCAGTTATAGATTTATTAAATTTACCTCCTTATTTCAAAGATCAATATCTTAGATTGACTTTCATGGTCAAAGGAGTCCTATTCATATACTTAATGAGCAAGTTAAAATATAAGATGTGCTTGTCAAAATAACGTTTTGGGTCTTCTGATGGCCGTGTAATCTTTAATTTGAGAAACTTTTCTAACCAAGCAACTTAGAATAAGCGAAGATTTTATTTTTGGTTTGGGGGGAAAGCGGTTACGATGAGCTGGAACAGGTCAAACCGTTAATTTATGCTTCCAATTCTAAATGTATTAACAGTGTCAGGTTATTGTATTATATATTTATATATGATAAAAAACTTGTATTGTTTTGAAGGTTGAACCCTTTTTTTTTTTGAATAAAATGATTTAGGAGGTCATATATTCTTTAAATTCAAATACTTGGTGAATTTTAATCTTTTTGATAGATGCACGTAACCGATCCATTCATTAGTATAAAAAGTTGCTACATAATGGAAGCAGGACTATCATAGAGGCAGTACCAATATGAATAATATTCTCCGTGATCAATTATGTGCTCCAAATTGATTACACTGTTTGCTTTTGTACCCAGCATTTGAAAGAGATGATTAGAGACTTCGCGGACAAACAAACGAAAGGATGATACCCAAATATGCCTTAACAGTTGATTCTGAGCAGCATATGGTAACACAAAAACACAAAGTGATATATGAAGACCAAACCTTAAAAGATGGTGTTCAGCAGGTCATTTGTTGTTTTTAACTTCAATTGTAATCTTTACGTTTGAACCCTTTGCTGCAGCGATCAATCAAGCTAAGCAAGTTCTTGGCTGTGAGTGGAAAGGGGGACCGATGAAGTTAGTGACTCCTGGTTGAGGGTTTGGTAGGCATATTGGAGGAAAAGTTTTGGATTAGTTCTGGCAGCGCTGGTATATACACATTGTACATGTACTTCCATTTTTTATTTTATTAATTTGTCAGAAATGGTTTTGCTTTGGGTGTAATATTTTTATAGTGCATAGTAATGTAGAGTTAAGGTTATAATTGCTAGCATCTAGTTTAATTGAACTTTCTGATCCAAAACTGGATCTCAGGAGCTCTTTGGATTTGTACGGAAAAATTTATTCATAGACGCGTCCACTGTTGGTTTTGAGCTGATTGTTAGCCTTTAGATGCTTTCAAGTTTTGATTTTGACTATAGAACGAGGAATGAAATTTTAGTTTTCACTATTGATCCGTGTTTTTATTTATCATTATCCGGAATTAAGATTGATGATCAATTAGAACTTATATCTACTTGTCAAATAACATTTCTTTGGTAAATTTCTTTTCAGAAAGCTTTGTACTCTCTGTCCGTCTACATACCGTAATTTATGTAATTATATTATAACAACTTTTAGTTGTATATAAGAATACTCCTTTTTTTTAACTGTCTTTTATTACATTATATGTATGATACAAACTAAAATTAGGCATAAGAGATTGAGGTTTGAACGCTATTAGTTTGAACATTTTTGTAAGAATAGATTTTATAAACTCACCAATGAGAATGGTTTCTGATTATGCATAATGTAATGATACAGGACAATCAAGTTTATATTCATTGATAGATATAGTAATTTACATAGAAATAAAAGGCAAACGGGCAACAAGCTGCGCCGCCACTCCTTTTTGTATAGCAAAACTAAGACGTTTAAAAACTACATTAATCGATCGCGGCGTCATGACATTACTATGCATGACCCGTTGGACCCTTTCAAGTAGCTCGACGGCCTCAGGTGCAAGAAATCCAAAGGTATCAAATGCAAAGGGTATAAATACGTGTTGGTTGTCAAGACACGCCTTCTCGTGTTTGGCCACTTTGCATGAGGCAGCTTTTAAAGTGGCAAGACCGGCTGTGAAGCTGCACCCTAATCCCACAAGAGGAGAGACTCCTGTTAAATCCACACATGCATGTTTTCCCCCAGTCCAACCAAAGACCAAAATGTCAGCAGGTCTGAGAGTAGATCTCCCTTCCAACGGGTCAGTCAAGAAATTCACTGGCGCTTCCTTCTTAGCAGAAATCTCAGCCCGCCAAAAAATGTCAAAGAGAACATCTCTAACCAAATCGTGTCTGTATTTGAACCCCGGGAGCTCTTTACAGTGAAGCGCATGCTCCCCAAAGGAATCCAAACAAGCTTTCCGGCAAATAGGGCATATCTCATCAATAGGAAATAAGGGGATCATGAGACGGTATTTTAGTATAGTGCGATACTCTACCGGTGACATATGTTGTCCTAACCCATCTATAGGGACAACAAGGAGATAATCTTGAGCATGTGGTGCCTGTAGACACTTAAAAATGGCTTTTTGTCTGATTGTCAAGTCAAAGTGTACCTCCATATCTTGGACAATTTTACTAAAAAGGGCACTCGCCAATACATGTTGGGCTTTAGGGGGGACGGTGTCCTTGTTAGTGAAACCGTCAACATCAAAGCTGGGAATCGTATCACGAAGACCAGCCAAGGCACAAGCATAATCAGAATCCATACCGCATATACCACTGTCTCGTAAGATGTGATCCTGTAGTACCCAAGATTGGGCCCTTGATGCCACAAATGCATAAGATGAAACCTCAACTGCTGAATATAACCCTAAACCCCCAGACCTAATAGGTAAGGAAGCCAATCTCCATTGGAGGTCCCCAAAAAAAGGACCACCACAAACCACAATGTCTGCAATAGCGCCACGCAGTCCCATGTCAAATAAACGCGCTGCCTCCTCCACATGAACAGGTTGACAGGTCCTCAGGACAAAATAAAGTTTGGCAATACCCATACATGATCGTAGTAATAGAAGCTCACTCTGTGGGTCGCGAAGCTGTGGGAGGAGTCGCATCAAATCAACAGCATTAGCAGCTCTCTTCTTTGCTAGCCCACTAATAAAAGCCGCATCTCTACTAACAGCCCATCCTAGAAGTTTCACCCCCAATGACGGCCTCCCAATGACATCGGGGAATAAGCCCTTCCGAGACTTCCTACCATCACAAGAGGGCCAAAATAGCTCGGTTTTCTTAATATTCAGTTCAAGCCCCAAGGATGGGCCTGTTGTTCTAATTATATCCAACACTTTAGCAACCTCCTCAAATTCCCCAATAACAGTCCCATCATCAAGATACCAAGCATGAAGAAGAAGTTTGCACTTATCTCTAATCTGATGCACTAGAGGGTGCAAAACAAGGGCGAAAAAAAGTGGTCCTAGAGGGTCTCCTTGTTGAACCCCCGCGGAAGACCAAATATGCTCATCTCCAATATACAATCTTGCTGGCAACATGTATAGAAATTCAACCCACAAGAAGATGGAAGGACACCTCAACCTGACCTCATGAAGCTGATCTATCAACCAACCAAATTAATGTAATGGCTTTGGTTTTCAATCCAAACTTACTTATTAACCGAATGAGTAATAATTTGTGGTAATCTAGCTCATTCCACACTTATTATACCCACCGACCAAATAAATTCTTAAAAAAAAACCTTATTCTCATTCTCCATCAAAATCCAAAAATGAATTCTAAAACCAAACACCCCTCCTTGTGAGAAAAAGAATAATCTAGAAAGTGGAAACCACACGGGATTTATATAGATAGCAATCATAGCATTTGATTGATTTGGCATTTTGAAACCGCAAATTAACACAAAATACTCTCTACATATGAATATGGAGATGAGCTGCATCAACTTTCCTTTGTCTTCCAGATCCATCACACAACCTCATACCAACCTCCTGATCCGTAATCCACCACCACCACCAACAATAAGTACAACACGACGTCGTATAACAGTTGTAAAAAACGGAATCGGGGATGGATCAGCAAAAAAGTACAAAGGAACACAAATGAGAGTAAAAAAGCTAAACGAACTCATCGAAGCCAAAGTGGTTGAAGCCACCGAAATTTGCAACGGAAACCGTGATAGCGACGAATGTAAGGTGGCGTGGGATGAAGTGGAAGAAGTCAGCCAAGCCAAAGCCGATCTCCGCCGAAAACTTGATGAAAATAAGGATCCGTTGCAGTCGTTTTGTGAGGAACATCCTGAGACTGACGAGTGTCGGATTTATGAAGATTGATTGATTCATAAAAACACAATCCTATCCTATATGTTTTTCTATCATGTACTCCACTATGTTTGTTTATCGGTATGTGTTGTAATACTGTTTAATTATTTTCTAATTAATTGATGATGATGATAATTAGTAGAGTAATTAATTAATTTTGTGTTATGCTTTTGAAATTAGCTACATAATTTGGTTCCAATATGTACGGGCTAGCTAGAAAATATATGTTGTCAAAGTGTTGTATGCTACTCAAACAATAACAGGACAATGTAAAAATGATTAGCAAAATCTTATTTTTTGAACTTATTAAATTATCAATAATTAGGTTGGTTTTACTCCAGCTTTTTAATAATGTTTGTATGTTTTTTGGTGGGCTTCATAATCCGTTTATTTATTGTGTTTATGTTTGCTGGTGCCAACGATAGATAGCAATAGCAATGTAATTGGAATCCGAATCAGTACAAGTCTCATTCCTGTTTGGAAGCAAGTGGAGATGGGGCCCATCCATCTGGGATTCTGGATAAGCCCAAAGCAGATCGCGATAGAATTGGGGTCTTCAAACCCGGATGGATGCAGGGAAATGGAAAGGCCCCAACATGTGTTATTACCAATTCTTTTTAAACCAAACTGGAACTCAAACCGGATTTGATTATGGTTTACAGAGTTACTGGTTAACAGATTCAAATTTAAGGGTAAGTAAAAACCGAAAAGACCCGAAAAATCTGAAACCCGAAACAAACTGATTAGTTTGGTTTCGGTTTACTAAAAACCGAACAGATCGGTCCGGGTTTCAGTTTCATATGTAAAAATTGACAAACAAAACTGAACCAAACCTTATATATTTTTTAGGTTTCATTTTCAGGTTTCATTGCATTTTTGGTCCCTATTTCGGAAACCTTTTGCAAATTTGGTACAAATTAACGGTGGTTGTTAAACGAAGCCGTTAAGTGCCGTTAGAATTAAAAATGGTGTTTGATTGTAAATTTCTAAAAGTGTAAGGGATATTGGTGTTAATGTTTTTGGTCAAAAAGTTTGTCCTGTTGTCACTGAGATATACACGTGATTATTTTGTAAAAATATATAAAAATTTACGAGCTCCAAAAAGAAAGATTTGTAATTTAGCTCGCTAAATGTAAGAAACAATGGCGGCCGGAATGTTCAACAGTTCGCCGGAAAATTCAAAATGCGCCGGAAAAACGAAATTCACGATTTCTCTCTCCTTTCTTCGAGTAAAAACACGAAACTGATACCAATCGACTCAGAATTCCACCGCTCACAAACCCGGACCAAAATGAACTTTAGAAATCGTCGCCGGAAAATATGGCAATATGCCGGAAAACTTAAATTTGTGATTTCTCCTTTGTTTTTATGAATTAAAACACGAAACCGGTACAAAAATGCTCAGGTTTGCATTCCGCACAAACCCTAGCCTATTATTCTGTCAAAAAACTTTGCCGGAAAATTCGCCAGAAAAGTAATTGTCAACGAATCTCGATGAATCAGAAAACTTAAAATATGAATATGACCGGAATGGGATCGCGAACAAAACCTGGATTTTTTCAGATTAATTTGACAAATCGCGAAAACGGAATCGAAGAGGGAAGTTTGTAGAAAAATAACTCTTTTTCTTTTCTTTTTTTAAATAAAAGAAATGGATATAAAAGCAATAAAAAGAATAAATTGTATTAACAAGACAATCTTTTTGACTAACACCATTGACACAAATACCCCATACACTTTTAGAAATTTACAATTAAACACCATTTTTAATTCTAACAGCACTTAACGGCTTCATTTAACAACCACCGTTAATTTGTACCAAATTTGCAAAAGGTTTCCGAAATAGGGACCAAAAATGCAATGAAACCTGAAAAGGTCCTGAACCTGCCAAAACATACAAACCACAGGGACCAAAAATGCAATTAACTCTTTATTTTATATTTGTAGTGATGTACTAGTGGTTTTCAGTATATGTCTTTGTCGGAGAGAGTCTGAAATCAAAAGACACCTATGTAACTTTTTGTTTTTCTCTGTTATGATGATAATTCCATGGCAAACAACACATATATTAAAGGGGCATGCTATTGACACCAAGGAATTTGGCTATTGACATCATACCTCAAAAGGGGCGAATTTCGCTTTTTCTGACTAGAAAATTCGTCCCTTCTGCTAGTGACGGTCAACCTTTATTCAACGATATTAATTAATTTTGACTTTTACCTTGGGCAGAAGAGGCGAAATATCTTGGGCAGAAGGGCGAAATTCGCCCTTTTGGGTATGTATTTAAATTCCAGATCCGTATATACTAGAGGTGAGCAAAAACCGATCCGGAAAACCAAAAACCGAAATAAAGATAAAACCGAAAACCAAATAAACGGATCGGTTTGGTTTTGGTCTTCTAGAAACCGAAAGGATCGGTTCTAACTTATTATATACTAGGAATTTCATGCCGCCCGATGGGCGGCGTAAGTTTTTGAAAACATTTGCGTTTATGGGTGAGGTTAAAAAAAATCACAGATTTATGAGAGACAAAAAATATTTAAAACCAAATGTTAAAAAATTACAAAAGGAATATACTAAACCAAAAAATAAAAAAGAGAACCAAAAAAACAAAAAGGAATACGAAAACCAAATGAATAAGTTATAAAAAACAAATGTTACGTGTGAAAAAGGTATAAAAACCAAATATTTAAAAGAATACAAAGGATATATAATGCAACAAAAAATAAAATAAAAAAAGAACCAAAAAAGTATTAAATAACAAAATATATAGCATTTTAAAAAGTTTATAACACTTTAAAAAGTTATGAAAAAAATGTTAAATGTGATAAAGATATAAAAAAACAAAATGTTACAAAAGATTAAAAAAAACACAAATTATATAAAGTTAGGGGGTTGAAGTAATAAAAGAGAAACAGGAGGGACTGAAAAGTAAGAAAAAAAAAGGAGGGGCCAAAATGCAAATACTTTATTATTAAAAACAAACTCAAGAAAAAAGAAGAGGTGGGAGAGGGTTTGAACCCGTAACCTCCACCCCCAAAGCCATAGAGACCAACCACTCTACCAAATCCAGTTTTTGTTTCATAATTGCTAATTCTGTTATTTATATTAAAAACTCAGATAAAGACAAAAAAAAGTGTTGTTCACATCCTATTCCTTTATTATAGTAGATAATTTGTGTTCTAGTGTTAATATTTGGTACATGGTCATATGGTTCATTCAAACATTAAAGAAGAAGATGTGGAAGTATCAATTTAGTCACTATGTTTGGAAACGAGAACATGATTATAATAGTCTTATTCATGCAATCTTCTTTCACTGTTGTTAATATCTTTGAAGGTATATTCTGGTAGTTTAGATTAACCTAGCCATTATGGTTCTTTCATCATCAATACTCTTATTTTTACTATCTCCGCTTCGGACCAAAAACAGGAAAAAAAAACGATAAAACCGAACCAAGAAAACCGGATCAACGGATTGGTTTGGTTTTGGTCTTCTAGAAACCAAACGGATCGGTTCGGCTTTCGGTTTCATATATAAAAACCGACGGTAAAAACCGAACCGAACCGAAACCATATATGTTTTATAATTATAGAAAGTAATTATTTTAATGATATAATAATAAAAACATATCATAAATTTATATTATACTTTTTAAAGTCACTTTTTTGATAGTTTTTTTACATTATATTATTTCTTTTTGTTTTATGTCGTACATTTTATAAAATTATGAGTTTATATCGGATTTTTATCATATAACTTAATCAATATTGGTTACAAGTAAATAATCAAAAAAAAAAAGATTGTAAAAATGGCAACAACATCACCATTTTTCAACATCTTTAATCTATGTTTGTTTAATTACGATAATATAAAAATTTAACATGTTGTTAGGACCAGTTCACCTGGAACTATCCAGTCACCAGTTTACACTTGCCAGTCACCAGTTGCATCTGGAGACCAGTGAAACTGGTGACCAAGAAGATTTGTCCAGAAATATATTGAAGTCCAGTTGCACCGTACAGTCAACGCAACTGAAGACTTCCTCCAGTTGAGAACTGACCAGTTGAAGAATCATTCCAGTTGAAGTTGAAGACAACAAATGGAAGATAGAGAATGGCAATGGCAGCGAAGCCCAGTTGGCATTCTAGTCAGTTACAAACTGGAGACCATCAGTGGAAAGCCCTTACAAAGCTTTACACTGATTACGGGGAATTGACTTGTATGCTTTATGTACCTTTACCCGGATAATAAGCCTTGTCTTATTATTTAAGTAATAAAAGGTACATAAAGGTGGTTGTGTAAAGTTGCTTTATCATGCGACTTTACACTGCTTTTTAAGGAATTAAATGTTATTCCTTAAATGCTCTCAACCACATTTGTACGGCTAAAGTTAACATCCCAAATGTTAACTTTGCCTATAAATACAAGTCATTGCACAACGAGAATATTAAGTGTGTTTTGAAATCACAAAGTGAAAAACATACAACACTTCACACTTTGCAAACCTGCAATATTCTTGGTGAACTTGTGCAATATTCTCTCAATCGCTAAAAGAAACATTTCACAACTTTAAGTGTTTCGATTGTCTTGAGAAATTCCGAGTGTAGATCAATTGTATTTCATAGGTTGTTAGGATATTTACATTCGTGTATTATCTTGGTTCCGCATCAACCTTGTAATTTGTTTAACTTCAATAAATAAATTACACATTGAAAAATACATATTGTCTCATCAAGTTATCTTACAAGTTATTTGTATTATTGCATTGTTCTTTACTTATTGTCATTTAAATAAGTAATCTATCTAGAACTTGGTATATACACACTGCAACTGGTCGTCTCCAGTTCAGTGCATATATTGCAAAGTAACTCCACCATCGACATTGAGGTGTCTTCAGTAGTACCATCTATCGAGTTGGGACTTACAAGTGGTATCAGAGCAGAAGGCTAATAAACTTGCCTAGATCTGCTAAGATGAACACTACTGAAGGTGGAGATGGTTCTGGTCAAGGTGAAATCCCTATGAATAATAATGCCCAACCTTTTCAAAATGTTAATACTAACCCTCCTCCTCCTACTACCCCAAACCACGTCCATGTACACTACTCTAACACTCCTATTCCCAAATTCGATGGAAACAGTGAGACTTTCGGTACATGGAAGGCTAGAATGCTTTTGCATTTTGGTGGTATTGAGAGGTATATGTTGAAAATCCTTAAGGATGGACCATATATACCCATGTCTCTTGGGGTGAGTCCTCTTCTAGATCCAACTGGAAGAAGAGGTTCAAGAGAAATGCCTGAAGACCATTGGTCTGATGAGGATCGTAGACTTGTTGATCTGGACACCAGACTCAAGAACATGATCCTTGGGGCTGTTCCTGAAGATCTAATTCCAACACTTGTGCTGTTCCCCAGTGCAAAATCAATGTGGGACGAATTAGTTATTCAGTTTGAAGGAGGTGATGACACTATTGTCACTAGAAAAGTTGCCTTGAACAAGAAGTATGAATCCTTCTTTGCCTTGCCCAATGAAAGTCTAACTGGTACATACATCAGATTTTCTAGCCTCATCAATCAGTTGAGAGGTTTGGGTGTAGAGAAGGATAAGGATATTCTTCTTGAGAAGTTTTGTGATATTCTTCCTTCCAAATGGGAAAACATGGTTCTTGTCTTGAGACAAGGTAAAACCTTACACAGTCATACTCTTGCATCGCTCTGTGGAGCCTTCAGATTCACTGAAGATAATAATGCTGCAAGACTGGTGGCTGAGCAAGATGCCATGAACCATGCTCAGAGTTCCAAGGTTGCTAGTGTACCTGAGCGACCTTGTGCTGCTTTAATGTCTGCAGAGAGTGTCCAGGCACACTCAATGAAGGAGATGTTAAACAGTTTCTTGAACTCTGGCCTGACCACTGAAAACAGTGATGGTTGTAATGAAACTGACGATGATGATCTGGTCGCCATGATTGCTAAAACCTTTAACAGGTTTAAGCATAAATCTAAAAGATTTAATGGCCCCAACAATGCTTCCAGCTCCAGCTCTCTGGATAAGACCAATCTTACATGCTATAAGTGTGGCAAGAAGGGTCACTTTATGAAGGAATGCAGATCTAGTCAGTTGAACAACCAAACTGGCCCTTCACCAACTGGGCAATTCTCATTTGCTCGAGAAATGCCACCACCACCGTCGCCGTTGTTCACACCTGAGCATTCTCAGCATGAACAACACTTTGATTTTCCAGTCCTTTCTTCATCCACCACTCCTATTATATCTTCAACTGCTGGTTTGACAACTGGGGAGACTTCCTTAAGTTTGCTTCCTCTAGTTGCTCCATTAGTAACTGCTGCTGGTCCAGTGACTCCTTCTCCTTTGTCACTGGACAGTCAAGTTATCTCACTTCAAGCCGATCTCCAAAACCTTCTAACCAGGATGGAGGAGATTCAGAAGACACTTGACAAAAACACCAAGTCATTCTCCAGATACCACAAAGATCATTTGACAAATATTAAGGTGGTTGATCTGGGGATAAACAAGTTTTCATCTAATGAAGACTTGGTGTTTAAAAAGCTCAATGAGTTGGTCACTGGCTGCAACAATCTGGCTGGTACTTTAAAGGAAGCCTTTGACCTAACTCACTCCAAGGTTACATCTTCAATCTCCAACTTGCTAGGAAATACTGTCAGAAATTCAGAAGTTGATTTGAAAGAGATTGAAAGGCAGGTGAAGGAACTTATTGAAAAACCTGGCCTAGATGTAACTGGACTTGGAGAGCAGTTGATGACTTCGGTTGGTCAGAAAATTGAGGATACGCTGGGTGCTAGGGAAGCACAATTGGTTGAAAGGGTGATATCTGAGATCACCAAGCTGGCCACTCCTCAGGTTGATCTGGCCCCACTCACCAGTGAGATCAACCAGTTGAGAGGCAGCATTGAAAGTTTGAACACCCGGGTATCTCTACATGCTCAATCCTTAGAGAAACTGACAACTGAAGTGGAAAATCTGAAGAAGAAAGATGATGAAGTGAAGGATAAGGTTGTCTCTGGTTTGGACGAAGACTCCAAGATCCTAAATGAATTGAAAATTGGTCAAGAACAAGTTAGTGCAAATGTCTTGATTCAGTCAAAGGAGACGAACCATTTATGGAGGTCCTTCAGGATGATGTGTGGGATCTTTAAGGAGTGTAAGGACATGCAGTCATGGCAGCCTCTTGATCGGTTGCCATCTCACCCCTCTGAATGGGTAGCTATTCGGGCAGGTCTAGATGCTGCCAAGGGGGAAAGAAGTTCAGTCCTTACACCAGTTGCACCTGGAAGGACTCCATCTGGAAGAGAATTAAGTGTGGCTACCAGTACTGAAGCTGGTGAGCAAAGAGTTGGTGGATCTGGTGATGATGGTAATAGGGGGAATGTTGTTTTGGATAAGGGTAAAGGTTTGGCTGTTGAAGCATCTGCCCAGCCGGCCACTGATGTAATGCTTGAAACTGGTAATGCTGATGTACTTCCTCCAGTTTCAGATAGTGATAGCAGAAGACTGGCCAGACTTGGAAATGATATCAAAGAAAGAAAGAAAATGAAACAAAGAAACCAAGCTGAAGCCAGGGCACATCTTGCACAAATCAAGTTACTTGATATGAGTGATGCCAATCTTTTGGGTATCACTAAGGAGGAGTATGTTAGGATCAAGAATGATCCCAGGATAGTTGACTAGTTGAAAGAAATGCTGGATGTAGAACTGGACAGACACTATCCTGAGGATGAAGCAGAATTTGATGCCAGGAGTTTAAACATTTCAGTGGAGAAGGCTAAGGAGATAAGGGCCAGTGGGATTCTTAAACGAGTTGAAAATGTTAAGAAGGTTGTGAAGAAGGTTTTGAATCCACCAGGAAGGATTCCACAACCAAGAAGACCACTGTCTAGAGATGCTGACCTTAGCACATTTGTTGAACCAACTGGCGAGGTTTCAAATGAAGACATCAAGTCCGCTGTACTGGCTGCTGGTGCTGGGAGTATAAGAATTACAAATGAATCTGAAGCTAGAAGCTACTACTCCCAGATCATGTCAACCAGAAGACATAGTGGTACTATTAATGGTGTAAATGTAACAATCAAGCCAGGCACCAAAGTTTTTCAAGTCGAAGTTAGTTATACCAGGGGGGCACTGGTTAAAACTGACAATCCTGGTGCTATGCAATATGGGTTCAGCGAATGGGTGGAGATGGTGAATGTGCTAGATGCGAAGGCACAAAAGAATAGGTTTGAGAAAGCATGGGTAAACTTTCTAAGGGGGAAAATTCAACATAAAGAAAATCTTGAGCAAAAGTTGAATATTGATCCTGAAGATACTCAGCCTATCTCTTCAGTTGCCAAGAGAAGAAGAACTGGCGAAGGGCCATCTCATTAAGTTCTTTCTTCAGTTATCTACTTGTAATTTGTATTTACATTCTGTAACTTGTATAAATTCCATTTCCTTGTATAAATGAAGTTACCAGTTTGTAACCACAAGGTAGATAATAGATTAAAATCTAACAAACCTAAAAGAAAAAACCTAAGGCATTTATTGATCTATAAAAATGCCTTGGAAACTTAGATAGATTTAAATCGAACAAGTCTCTATAGTTCACACTTGTATAGATACAAGAACTAGAAAAAGACTTAGACTATATTTCTAGACAAATAGGGGGAATTTGTTAGGACCAGTTCACCTGGAACTGTCCAGTCACCAGTTGCATCTGGAGACCAGTGAAACTGGTGACCAAGAAGATTTGTCCAGAAATATATTGAAGTCCAGTTGCACCGTACAGTCAACGCAACTGAAGACTTCCTCCAGTTGAGAACTGACCAGTTGAAGAATCATTCCAGTTGAAGTCGAAGACAACAAATGGAAGATAGAGAATGGCAATGGCAGCGAAGCCCAGTTGGCATTCTAGTCAGTTACAAACTGGAGACCATCAGTGGAAAGCCCTTACAAAGCTTTACACTGATTACGAGGAATTGACTTGTATGCTTTATGTACCTTTACCCGGATAATAAGCCTTGTCTTATTATTTAAGTAATAAAAGGTACACAAAGGTGGTTGTGTAAAGTTGCTTTATCATGCAACTTTACACTGCTTTTTAAGGAATTAAATGTTATTCCTTAAATGCTCTCAACCACATTTGTACGACTAAAGTTAACATCCCAAATGTTAACTTTGCCTATAAATACAAGTCATTGCACAACGAGAATATTAAGTGTGTTTTGAAATCACAAAGTGAAAAACATACAACACTTCACACTTTGCAAACCTGCAATATTCTTGGTGAACTTGTGCAATATTCTCTCAATCGCTAAAAGAAACATTTCACAACTTTAAGTGTTTCGATTGTCTTGAGAAATTCCGAGTGTAGATCAATTGTATTTCATAGGTTGTTAGGATATTTACATTCGTGTATTATCTTGGTTCCGCATCAACCTTGTAATTTGTTTAACTTCAATAAATAAATTACACATTGAAAAATACATATTGTCTCATCAAGTTATCTTACAAGTTATTTGTATTATTGCATTGTTCTTTACTTATTGTCATTTAAATAAGTAATCTATCTAGAACTTGGTATATACACACTGCAACTGGTCGTTTCCAGTTCAGTGCATATATTGCAAAGTAACTCCACCATCGACATTGAGGTGTCTTCAGTAGTACCATCTATCGAGTTGGGACTTACACATGTCACTAAATATCTCTAATATATAAAACTTTTAGCAGGTAATATCTATATTTAATTTTATACCGTCACAAAAGATATAATTAACATACGTATCTTACTAATAACTTTTGATACAAAATATTTTTTAAAACAATAGTATAATCAAATTTCAACATGTCTTATTTATAACTATTAATTATATTATAAGTCATAACGATAACTTAATATGTTTAATCTGCGTGTTACGCGGGAAATAATCTAGTTATACATAGATACCAAGATGTGGATCAAACATAACATAGTTGTTAACTTTTCATTAGTAGAGTATGCATGTTTATTCTCTCAGAAACAAAGAACGTTCATGGAGGGTTCTCCTCCATGTATCACTTAGTGTGATTAAAGATGTGACCGCTTACATCTTTGATGAGAGACAGGTTATTTGGAAATTCCTTTCTCAATCCATCTAAAATACCTTGCGCATCCAGATTTAAGTAAACTATCTCCGTACGCATTCTTCTTCAGCTGGAGAAAAACGTCTAGCAAACACATGACCATACACATCATATGTGTCATGATTATGTGTATGATCTATCACATTTACTCTCCAACCACATGCCTCTGAATAATGACCTTGCAATTTGAATGGACAGTTACATTTTTTCGATTAACTTTTTCCGATGTCCGTCCTCCTCTTACGGTATACTCCACCACCATCACACATGAGTAATACCATAGAAATATCATCGGCTGCATTTTTGTTTGATCTACCCTTGACTAGGAAATCAAACAACATTTTATATAGTTATGACACTACTACACAAATGTAAATAGGACACCCTAAATAAAACCCGCTATTCTTATTGATCGGGACATATTAAGACTACCCAAATAGACCCGTTTTTCTTATTGACCGGGACATATTCAAGGCACCTAAACAATAACCCCAAATAAAACCCGATTTTTTCAACACCGGTCATATTAAAACCACTTTTACGAATTCCTAATGAAACCCCAAATTAGTAGAATTTGATTTTTGGTGTAAGACCATGGCCAACGTCCCGCCCAATTTCTTCTTAAATTTTTTTAACATTGGTCTTTCCCTCCCTCAAATTAGATTTCCTCAAAACTCAAAATCATACCCTTAAAAAAAAGTTAGAATCATACAGACTATCTCCATCTTCCTTGGCTCCTTTTAACCCCATTGAATTCAAATGTCTCGTTGAGCGTTCTCTCACAATCATGTACAGTATGTCTTTCTTATCTCTTTCAAATTAGCCTCCACTGATTATTAGGGCTGACATTGTCGTATAAAAGGGGTGAATCCGCGAATGTCTTTCGCCCATTCTGTCCTGACATTGTCGGATAAAAGTGACATATAGGTAATAGGGGTATGAGAAAAAGTGTGGGGTCAGATGGGGCAAATTTCGCCCCTTCTGCTCAAAAATTCGCCCCTTCTGCTCAAAAATTCGCCCCTTCTGCTCAAAAATTCGCCCCTTCTGCTCTGACATGTCAGGTTAAAGTGACGTAAAGTTGACAACAGTATGATAAAAAGTGTCAGGTTAGATGGGGCGAAATTCGCCCCTTCTGTTCCTAAAATTCGCCCCTTCTGAGGGGTGTCAATAGACAAAAAAAAGGTGTCAATAGGAAGCCTCATATTAAACTTTGATCTTTAACATGCTGCAAGAACTATATTAAACTTACATAAGAAAGCATGCACCAATAAATAACAACGAGGCTTATAATTTCACCCAAAATTATATGCTCCATCACTAAGTAAAATCATAAAGTAATAAATGTATATTCTAAACTATGGTATTGTAACTGGTTTTATGATATATTGAGAAGGAGTAAATGAAAGTCCCAAGTTTGCAACGATTATGTAATTAACAACTAATGTAAATTACTCTAAGAACATAAGACAAGAAAGTAAAGAAGTTTAATCATAAGTAACATTGATTAAACGATGAATACATGGTCGATTTACAAAGAAAGAAAAGAGAAAATATTGTTAAGTTTTTCGACACACTAAAACTTAACAATTATACAAAGAGAGAAAAACACACTAAGTGTAATTGTGGAACAAACCAACAGAGTTGCGGCTAGGTCAAGTGATGCCTTTTATAGGAGAGAAAAGACATCACATGACAACCCAATAGATGTTGACACATGAAGGTTGTCAACCATCTATTGGTGTGTAAGACTGGTCTGCAGGAAACTCTTTTTCCATCTTGTTTCTTTTCCAAAACGGGTATGAAAGAGAAACACCTTAGTACCATTTTGGTACAAGGTCACATGTCTTCATTCTGCTTGATCAACACGTGTCCTTGGGGACCAGCCTTCTTATCTTCATTTTCCCGCTCATATTTGACTTACAAAACATGGCGGTGAGTCATTGAACTTATCCTTTAACTCGAAGATAATTGATAATCGCTGACAGCTCGCTGACGAAGTCACTCGCTGAGTCTTTCAGCGAATCCATGACTCAACAATCTCCCCCTATTCGCTGAGGAGACTTAGCTGAGTAGAAGTTGCTTGAACTCATAAGTATAAGAAGTAGAATGAGGGAATGCTGATTTTATATATGACAAACACCTTTACAATAAACAGCATTACAAAAATTACAAGACTACTTAATCCCACTGAGACTCTTGCTTGGCCTTGATGAATGCTTCATCCTTTTGTCTTTCAGGCTTCAGCAGCTCTTGATCAATCAATTTTATAAACTCGGGATCATTTGAAGTCTTGGTGCAATACTTCCTTATTTTTAGAAGGAAGGAAGAAGGAGCAATTCCAATTTCATTGGTCCTGAAGAATAGCTCATGACCATGGATATTGCAAAAGCAGAAGCCTCCCAGCTTCTCATCATAAACACCTTCCATAAAGAGAGTTCTGGAAGGCATTCTAAGGTTTAGCAGCGGCTCCTCATCTATATCAGACTTAGGAACAACTCTGAGTATAGAGGGGAGCTGAGAAGAATGAGATCCTGAAGCTGGCCTTTTAACTCCAGCTCTTGCTGGCTGAGATGGAGGAGGAGGGAATGGATGTCTAGCAGCGCTGAGCAGGGAGTCTTTGATTCTATACTTTCTTCCATTTCATGCACTTTCTTTATTTGCCTCCCTGCTAGCTCAATCATTGGCTTGTAGCTAACTGTTGTCTTATCCTTTATCAGCTTGTACACTTCAATCCATTCAGTTGGCCCAAGTGTGTTATCAGTGACATCTTCCAAAGTGATTAGCTTGGTCACTCCTTCCCTTTGAAGGTGAAGGTTCATTCCCTTCCTTGTTAATGTGACTCTAACAGACAGAATCTTTTCTTTCCTTTGCCTAATCTCCCTTGACTTAAGGTAGCGTTCTTTGCCTTCTTCAAAATTTTTCTTCAGTTGAGCTTTTCTAGCAAAGAACTCTTCCTCTTTCTTTTTCAAGGCTTCCATCCCACTAGTCTGCTTAGCCAACATTTGAAATTCACCATCAGCATCCTTCAATTCTTCATCCACGACCTGCTCACTTATAAACTTTTGAGAGAGCTCCTCTTCTCTCTTTTTCTTTTTCAGCTCCTCCTGAAGTACAACTTCTTCAGGAGTAAGTTCAACAGTTGTTTCTTGGGGTGCTGCTGGCTTAGGGAAAGCTCCAGCCATTAGCTTTTCTTGCTGTTCCCTTGCTGTAGTAGGAACTTTGGGTGGCTTACCTTTTTCAGCAATCGTTGCCTTACCCTTTTCAACATACTTCCTTTCAAGAGCAGCATGGAACTCAGGGGTTGGCTTGAAGAAAGAAACATTAATAGGTCTTGCTGGCACATCCTTAGCAACTTCAGCTTCAACATTTTCCTTTTCAACTTCAGCTGCCGGTTCAACAACCTTCTCAGCTTGCTTCCCCTCAACAGTGGCTGACGGTTCAACAACCTTCTCAGCACTTTCAGTGTTTTCATTTTGGGGAGCACTTGTAATATTTTCAGTTTGCTCCCCCTCAACATTTGCTGCCGGTTCATCAACCTTCTCAGCAGTGTTAACATTTTCAGTTTCAGTTTGGGGAGCATCACTTACATCATTCACATTATCAGTTGCTGGACCCTCCTTAGCAATATTCTCCCCCTTGGAAGCAGCTGAGGAACTAGCTACTTCCACTTTTTCTTTCTTAAGGAGGCCCAGCATCTCCGTCATCATTCCTTTAAGAGAGCTCACCTCTTCTTCAAGTTTGGTTTGCCTGCTGATAGAATCTTCAAGTAACTTTCTATCAGCAGCGGCTTGTGAAGGATTTTGATGAGAGAATTGGGGTTTGAGTGAAGAGATTTCTTTGGTGAGAGTGGTGAGAAAATCATCTTGATTTTTGGAGAAGAATGAGACGGTGTTGGTGAGTTGGCGAAGTTGAGCGGTGAAAAGAATGTTGGATTGAAAGAGTTCTTGGAGTGCTGGCAAGAGTCCAGACAACTCAGGAGCCTTCGCTGACTTGACTTCTTCTTTTAACTTGTCTAGCGAGGCAGAGATTTGAGAGTTGGAGGTGCTGACCCTCTTCATGCTTTCATGCAGCAAAGTTTGATTGCGTTTAAAGAGATATTGGTTTGACAAGGTATGTGTGGTTTGGTTCTTAGTAATGCCAAACACCATACCTTGAAAAGTGGTCAGCTCATCCTTCAAATCCTCATTTCCAGCGACCAACTCTTGAAACTTTACCAGCGCCCCAAAGTTCATTTCAGCCATCTTGTCTACCAACCAAGCATACAAATACCCATGTCGATTCCCTTGGCTTTGACAAATTTGCACCCTTCTCAAAAGTTCTTGCAACTGGTAAGTTTCAACATAATCTAAACGAGGCAAATTCACAGCAGTAAAAGCAGTGGTTGCTTCTTTGGGAGATGAAACTCTAAGATCCTTTAAAGAGACTGGATACTTGGAGCAAGGGATCCCAAAGAAGTCAGGGTGGTGCAATGGAGGAACTTCAGCAATAATTTCATCATCAACCTCCTCATCTTCATCATAAACACCATGCCTGTTTCCTTGACTTTGACAATTTTGTAGCCTTCTAAGAAGTTCTGGTTCAACAGAATCCAAACCAAGCAAGGTAACAGCAGGGAAGGCAGTGGTTGGAGAGAAACAAGGAGGTGGCTTCTTGGCTTTTTGCCCGGGAGGTGGTGAACATAAGTGCTCTCCAAAGAACCCAACTTGCTCATGATAAACAGCGGGCCTTGGAGAGTAGCAAGGAGGAGGAGGCATGTCTGGTAAGGTGTCACCAACATCATCAAATTGAGTAGGAGGAGAAGAGACCAAAATATAACCAAGGTCTTCATCTAAATAAGCAATGGTCACTTCCTCCTCTTTTTCTTCAGTGGCAGCGAGTGTGATTTCAGCATCATCATCTTGTTGGCTAAACTCGCTGCCCAATTCTTCATCAGTTTCAGTGCCTTCTTGAGAGATAGTTGTCTCGGTCCCTGCACAAACAGTTTTTGAGACAGAGAAAGAGATTGGGTTTGGATCATTTGGTGCCTCAGTTTCAGTGTGTTGTTGCACCAAAACTTCATCGGTCGTAGAATTTGTTGTCTCTAGCATCACCTGTGATCTGGCTGCTGACAACGACTCGGAAGGGTTTTGAGAAGAAGAAGGGGAAGTATATGGTGGGGTTGGACTTTGACCTCTAGTGGGTTGGGGTGACCCAATATCTTCATCAACCTCGCCTACAGAAGTTTGAGGTGGCTGCCTGCTGTTCCCATTAACTCGTCAACAGCCTGTTGGGAGGCTGCTGATGGGGTGGCTTGGGTACTAATATCCGTGGGCACTGAGGACTTCCTAACCTTTGGTGTGCCCTTTGATACACTCCGCTTACGTTTTGGGACGTCAGCGGAGGGTGAAGATTGAATATTTGTTGTTGAGGATGCTGCCTTGGATGATCTTTTGGTCTTTTTAGAGGCTTGGGAGGTCGCTGGGGGGTTTTCCAGCGAACCAGCCTCTGAAGGCAGTCTAGCATCCACAGCGACCGTATCAGCCACTTCATCAGAGGGAAGTGCTGCCTCCCAGTCGCTGTCTTTGGGGTATAAAGAAGAGTTGAGAGAGAAGAGTACCTCTTTCATGTGAGAAGTAAAGCGAGCAACCAGATGCTCAGCGGGCTGCTTGTATATGTTGTTTCCAACCCTCGCTGTTGGAATTGTTGAAGCCTTAGGAAGCTCATACTCATCACCCAGCGCCTCCTTGAAAATGAGAGAGAAGATTCTTGTAAAAGGCACTGTGTGAGACCTATTATTCATGCTGATCTTATTCTTCATATCGTTGAAGATTAGCTGGGCATAATCAACAAACCGCCCCTCAGCAAGTGCATGGATAATAGGCATCGATGTTGTTGATGCCTGATTATAAGATCCAGAATTTCCACCCATGCACTGAATCACATGGCTGAACAGTACCCTCCAGATCCCATGTAGATTTTGATTTAATGGATTGCTTGGGATTGCTGGA
The DNA here is from genome assembly GCA_034093135.1 of Erigeron breviscapus. Classification (NCBI taxonomy): domain Eukaryota; kingdom Viridiplantae; phylum Streptophyta; class Magnoliopsida; order Asterales; family Asteraceae; genus Erigeron; species Erigeron breviscapus. Next base: position 32,461,298 of record CM067168.1, read on the forward strand.
GGATTCTTCAGATTGTAATTGTACCCAATCGAAGGCAACCAAGCCTTCCAAACATCATCACTCGCCGGTTCCACAAATTTATTTTCTTCAGTTTCTTGTGGGAACCTAAGGGTTTGGCTAAGAGACGCCGAAGTAATAGTGATGGTTTTCTCCCCCTGACGAACAGTGCCAGTGATGGACTTGGATCCATCATCGTATTCACAAGTCCACCAGAATTCACGAAGAAGATGAACGAATATTTTTTCTGGATCCGCCATAATACAATGATTTGCAGGAGAAGCATGAATAAAATTCAGCATTGGCTTATATCCTTTCGTACCTCTTGGTACTTTAGACGTGCCGAGATGATTGTTAGGTTTCACAATCATCTGAGAGGGAGAGAATGAGACTTTAGAAGATTTTGTCACGTTTACTGGTACATATTCGTGAGAGTTTAGATAAGTGACTGGTTCTTGAACAGGTTGTTCAGGAACTGGTGGATTTTGAACGGCGAGGGTTGAGGAAGAAGAAGGAATTTCAACATTTTCGGTTGATTGAGGAATTTCAGATGAGGATGCCATTGAAGATAGGAGTTTTGATCGGAAAAGATGAAGAAATATATGAAGGAAGATGAACAGAAAGAGAGAGAAATGTGTTTGGAAAGAATATGAAGAGATTTGTGTGTGCGTGAAGAGTGGTGAGAGAAAATGAGCGGATATATATAGGGTATGGTGGTGGGCCACGTCTTTACACACGAAAAGGTATTGAAAAAGTTTCTCTCTCTTCTTTTGAAAAGGATAACAGTTGTAACCAACTGTTTTCGTATATATACGATTATAATATATATATATTATATATATACGATTATAATATGTATATATAACACGTTTGTGAGTAACGTTTTAATAAAAGGAAAGAAAATAATATCTACAAATACTCGAGTATACGCCGTATTTGCAGACATCACCTGTCAATCAGATGCGCAGAAACTGTCACATGAGGACAAATGACGTGATCAAGGAAGAAATCGAGGTGACCTTTCAGTTTTGAATTTTAAAACATGTGGTTCAAAATTTTGCCACGTCACCAACATAGTTACATTGAAAACACTTAGTTTCAAAAATATCCTATGTTTTATTAAATAAGAAATTAGTGTTAAGAAAGATATTTAATTCAATTAAATGCCTTTTACTTCAGCACCCCTTTTTGAGAAAAGAAGTTTGGATGCTGAAAACATTTGATTATTAAGAAAGACCACATGCTGGGATATACTCAGCATGCCTAATGTTTTGTCAGCGACTTCACAACTAACGTTGATCGCTGACAAAGAATACAGTTTTTGGCAAACTGTCAGCCATCAACGGATTTAATAAGTTTTTACCAGAGCCGTTTGCTACTGGACTAGATGAAGACTTTTAGCTCTCCATTGCTTTATTTTGTTTTTCCCCAAAGCAACAGGGATCAACGGATTTAAGAAGTCTTTACCAGAGCCGTTTGCTACTGGACCAGATGAAGACTTTTAGCTCTCCATTTCTTTTATTTTGCTTTTTCCCAAAGCAACAGGGATAAACGGATTTGATAAGTCTTTACCAGAGCCGTTTGCTACTGGACTAGATGAAGACTTTTAGCTCTCCATTTCTTTATTTTGCTTTTTCCCAAAGCAACAGGGATCAACGGATTTAAGAAGTCTTTACCAGAGCCGTTTGCTACTGGACCAGATGAAGACTTTTAGCTCTCCATTTCTTTTATTTTGCTTTTTCCCAAAGCAACAGGGATAAACGGATTTGATAAGTCTTTACCAGAGCCGTTTGCCGCTGGACTAGATGAAGACTTTAAGCTCTTCATTGCTTTAAAATCAGCGAGCAAGACAGACTTGAAACTCGCTGAGTTAGCATACATGAACAATCATGTCGCTGATTCCCCATTCAGCATTCCTAACTTACTGACGAGCAATTTGAATCTAGTTTCATCCAATGGTTTAGTGAAAATGTCAGCGATTTGATCATCAGTAGGAATGAAGTAGATTTCAATATCACCTTTCATGACATGGTCACGAATAAAGTGATATCGAATGTCAATATGCTTAGTTTTGGAGTGCTGAACGGGGTTGTGTGTAATAGCAATGGCACTTGTATTATCACACATGATTGGAATTTTGGAATATTCCAAATCATAGTCAGCAAGCTGATGTTTCATCCAGAGAATTTGGGCACAACAGCTCGCTGCAGAGACATACTCTGCCTCAGCGGTGGAGATGGACACTGTGTGTTGCTTTTTACTAGTCCAACTACTCAGCTTCCCCCCAACAGTTGACATCCTCCACTGGTGCTTTTGCGATCAAGCATGCACCCAGTATAGTCAGAATCAGAATATCCAACTAACTCAAAGTTGGAATCTTTTGGGTACCATAGACCCAGCGTGGGTGTACCCTTAAGATATTTAAAGATACGCTTGACAGCGAGAAGATGTGATTCTCTAGGAGAAGCTTGATAGCGAGCACAGAGGCATGTTGCAAACATAATGTCTGGTCGACTGGCTGTGAGATACATCAGCGAACCAATCATGCCTCTATAGTGAGTAGGATTCACATACTTGCCAGTAGGGTCAGCATGGAGATTATTAGGAGGGGACATGGGAGTTCTCTTTGGAGTAACATGGGTGAAGTCAAATTTATGCAACATATCCCGAATATATTTTTCTTGATTGATAAATATTCCAGTGGGAAGCTGCTTAATTTGTAAGCCTAAGAAGAAGGTTAATTCACCCATCATACTCATCTCAAAAGTGCTAGACATGAGAGCGCTAAACTTTTGACAGAGTTTTGTAGATAAGGAACCAAAGATGATGTCATCGACATAAATCTGAACATACAGAACATCAGCTTTCTTCTTGTAGATGAAGAGAGTGTTGTCTATGGTTCCTCTACGAAAGCCATGGTCTAAAAGAAAGGTAGAAAGAGAGTCATACCAGGCTCTGGGAGCCTGTTTGAGACCATAAAGAGCTTTATTAAGCTTGTAGACATAGTGAGGATGCTTTGGATCCTCAAAGCCAGGAGGCTGCTTAACATAGACTTCCTCATCAAGAGCACCATTTAAGAAGGCACTCTTGACGTCCATTTGATAGACAGTGAAGCCTTTGTAGGCAGCGTGAGCAAGAAAGAGACGGATAGCTTCAAGGCGAGCGACTGGAGCAAAGGTTTCATCATAATCAATGCCTTCAGCTTGAGTATAACCTTGAGCAACCAGTCTTGCCTTGTTTCTGATAACTACACCAGCTTCATCCATCTTATTCCTATAAACCCATCGAGTGCCAATGGGTTCCTTATAGGGAGGTGGAACAAGAAACCAAACGTGATTTCTTTCAAATTGTGTCAATTCTTCTTGCATGGCTTCCACCCAAGAGGGATCAGCCATGGCTTCGCCAATATTGGCGGGCATAATTTGAGATAAGAAATTGACATAGAGACAAGTATTACTTGTCGCTGAGCGAGTTTGGATACCATTGTGTGGATTACCAATCACATGGTCAAGAGGGTGATCAGCAGTCCATCGTAGTGCTGGTGTATGAATAGAAGAAGAGTGAGTGACAACGGATAAGGTGGTGGTAGGATTATTTGATGTAAGAGAATAAGTGGAGAGATCAATGGTTAGAGAAGGTTCAGAGTTGCTGACAGGAGGTTCACTGAGAGCAGTGGGTACCTCTTGCTGAGGTGTGTCATCATCAGCGTCTCCAGAAACAGGATTCACCGAGGCATCATGAAAGATTTCCTCATCGACACTGTCAGCAATATGAGGTTCAGCTGAGGGAGGAACGTTAATGGAAGTGGCATTAACTGTCCTAAGAAGAGGCTCAACTGGATCAATAGAGTAAATGTGAGCGGCCACATACTCATCATTTGTTGAGAGACTAGAAGTGTCAGCAGTATGTGAGTCAGCAACATTATGATGTGTCGCTGACTCTACTGGAGGATCAGCAAGGTCGCTGAAGATTACTTCAGCGGATGACTCACTTGAGAGATCACCCAGAGTTGAACAGCTTTCATCAAAAGTAACATGAATTGACTCATCCACTTTTTGAGTGCGAGTATTAAACACTCTGAAAGCCTTACTAATAGAGGAGTATCCCAGAAAATAGCCATCATCAGCTTTGGGATCAATCTTACCAAAATGATCCTTATCATTTAGGATAAAAACTGGACACCCAAAAACATAGAAGTATCCAATTTGAGGTTTCTTACCCTTAAGAATTTCATAGGCAGTCTAGTCATGTCTTTTGACAATAAGACACCTATTCTGAGTATGGCAAGCAGTACTAACTGCTTCAGCCCAGAATTTACTAGGAAGGGAAGACTCACTGAGCATAGTTCGAGCAGCTTCAATGAGAGTTTTGTTTCTCCTTTCAGCCACTCCGAGTTCGAACAGAAGAGAAGTTTTGTGCAATCCCTTGATCAGCACAAAAACTTTCAAGAGTGTGGTTTCTGAACTCAGTGCCATGATCACTTCTGAGTTCTTTAACACGTATGCTGTTGAGGTTTTCCATCCTTTTAATGAAATTAATAATTTCCTCAGCAGCATCACTCTTAGAATGAAGGAATATTGTCCAAGTATATCGTGAATATTCATCCACAATAACTAAGGTGTATCTGCTACCCCTTAGACTTTGGACATTCACTAGACCAAAGAGATCCATGTGAAGAAGATGGAAGCAGCCATTTATTGAATTGGCTTGTTTAGTTTTGAAAGTGACTCGGTGGCTTTTTCCCTTTTCACAAGCACCACAGAGCCTGTCCTTCTCATAAGTGAGAGGAGGAAGGCCTCGAACAAGGTTTTTCTTGGCAAGAGAATTGATTGTTTTAAAATTCACATGCGACATACGTTTGTGCCACAACCAATTGATTTGTGAGGCAGCTTTTGAAAAGAAGCAGGTCTCGCTGTCAGTTTTGACAGGAGTGAAATCTACCAAGTAGATATCCCTTTTTCTAGGAGCAACCAAGACTACCTCTTTATTGATGTTAATTACTGTGCCTTGATGCTTATCAAGGATAACCTTGTAGTCAGCATCACACAGTTGACTGATGCTGACCAGATTGTGTTTTAATCCATTCACATAAGCAACCTTAGTGAACTTGATCAGCCCATTTGAGAGAGACCCATATCCTTCAGTTTGGCCAGTAGAGTTATCACCAAACACAACTGTGGGACCATCAGTCGCCACAAAGTTATCCAGCAGGTCCTTGGATCCAGTCATGTGTTTTGAACATCCACTGTCCAAATACCACACTTCTTTTCCTAGCGAGGCCTGCATGGATAACAATAGAAGGATTTAGGCGGAATCGAGATTTTCTCCACTGACAGTATCATCAGTAGAGAGAGGAAGAGGAGCATTTGGGTCAGTAATCTTATCTTGGAAAATATCAACAAGTTGATGAGCAGGAAGCATGTCACGAGTAACCTCATAAGTGAAGTATTGATATGCAGAGGTATGAGTGACATTGTTTCCAGTGTCAAGAACAAACATGTTACTGACCTGGTTATTGTTCCCATATTCAACCAGAATGCTACCAAGATCAGTTGTAAGAATCTCTTGAGACTGGGGAATTGAGATTCGATGAGAAGCAATATGCTCAGCAATGTTGTCCTCAGTAAGGACAACTGCGTCACCCAAGCTGATATTAGACTCAGCTGGAGGAGTTTGCTCAGCGGTTACAGAGGTGGAAGGAGCAGAAGAAGCTGAGGATGGATTTGGCTGAATGACAACTTCAGGAGGATTTCTGGATTCCTTGTCAGTACAGTCAGCAGCAATGTGTCCTCTTTCCCCACAAAGATAACACTTTCTTGGTTTCTGACTTTGAATCAGAAACTCTTTGAGTTGTGAGGACAAGTCGTTTACACGTTTGGTCAACTCACATATCTCATGATTGGAGGAAGAAGGTGATGCTGCCGAAGAAGCCTTTTTCTTCCTAAATTGGAGAGGAAGAGACTTAGGAACAGGACCAAGAATAGACTTTCCCTTTGAGTGAGTATTAGAAGAGGAAGGGCCAGAGTGAGTCTGAACAATTCGCTGACCACCTTGCTGAGGAGGTCTGACCTGCTGAACAGGTTTAGATTGCTGAGGGATATATGTTCCCTTAGGTACATAGACAGGGTTAGGTTGCTGATAACGAGCATCACCAAACCTAACTCGTCTTTTCATCAATCGATCATGCATAACAGACTTACTGACAGCATGGGAGAAGTTAGAGGGGGATGAAGGCTGAGACGACGGTCGTTCAACAACTACTAAGGGAACAAGATTCTCAGCAGGTTGACTAACTGGCTTAGCTCACTGAGGAGTTGTAACATCCCAAACTTTTCTTTACTAGTTGGCTAATGCCGTTAAGTCAATATTGTGTGTGTCGTTAAGTCTATTTTAGATTTAATGCCTATATGTAGTTAATGTGTGTTATGTGTGAGGCTTGTAAGCCTAAATGTTAATGTTGTATAAATGTGTGTAATATGAAGATTAATGTCTATGTAGTGACATTTAATGAAGGATTAATGATGTATATGGTCAATAAAGTAGTTTGTGACCAATAATGAAGGATTAGGAAGCTTAGGGGCTAGTTTTGACATGTGTGCAAAGTCAAAAACGGGTTTAGAGGCTTAGGGGTTGTCATTAGAGAGCCATTATGCAGATTTTCTTCCTCCTAAACAAGCCCTAGCCGATCCCCTCCCTTCCCTCTCAAGTTTCTCACTAGATCTATTCGTTTTGGAGCTAAATCGATCGTGTATTGCTTAGATCTTGGATCTTTATCACCGAATACAGGTAATATAGGTATTCCTCATCTGAGATCTGATTGTGTGAGTCTTATATTAGTCTTAATCCATGCCATAAGGGTTTGGGTTGGGTTATTTGATTAAACGTTCACCGATTTCATGTTATTCGGGTGATTAAATGATTGATTTATGATGTAAAGGATTAAAGGATTAATAGGATGGTTAAAGATGATGAAAGTGCAATTAAAAGGGTTAATTTTAAGTCCCCATGTTGGATTTGGGGTATGGGTTCGTATGGAATTCGTTTGATCAAAGAACAAAATTGAGTTGCTGATCTGCACCCCAGGTGCGGCGCACCAAGGGAGTGGTGCGGCGCACCACTGCCCAGTTTAGGTTTTTGGTTTTTTTGATGGGAGCCCGATATGCGACGCACCAAAGGGTAGGTGCGGCGCACCTATTGTTGATAGGAAATTTCTGGAGGATTGGTGCGACGCACCACTTGGCAGGTGCGGCGCACCACCTGCCCAGATTTTACAAAAGGTGTCGTTTAGCTTATATTTCGATCTTATACTTGTTCTAGGTTATTGAAGACACCTAGTCATCGTTGTATTGTGCTTGTAGCTTGTTGTTAAGCTGTATCAAGGTAAGATACACTACTTTTGTCACGCTGAGGGTTCAACAAGCAAAGGTTTCATACTTATAACTTCCTTAACGGTAACATATGATATATGTGGGTATCTCGGGTTACACGGGAGGTACTATGGGATATGTAGTTGACCATGAGACCTGAAATGCAGACCCTAATGTAGTGAAATGAAGTATTGTTTAATGTAGTGTATTGATATGTAGTTTATGTAGAATTACGAAGTATCTTATTATGTGTGAAATGTAGAAATGGAGTTAATGTGTGACATATGCATACTACATGGCTTGTACACCTAGCTCACTAGACTTGGTAGGTTGCCATGTCACTTGCACGTTTAAGGGCCCAAACGAAATGAAGGTAATGTGTGATTATGTTTAGGTTATGTGTGTTGCCTAAACTATTATGTGTGAAATCGAGCTCGTAAATATAATGCAGGGAAAGTGTTAAGCTTAACCCGTACAAGTCTTAGCCGGACGAGTACGTTGACGTAGTTGTTGCTTGGGTGGCTCCTTACAACATGGTCTTTATAATGCAGGGCGAGTAATACGAGGGGTTTGACCAACCTCCACATACGGATTACTCTTGGATTGGCTTGCCATTCCTTAACGACATACGATGATTAGCCTTTGGTTGATCATCCAGTCGGGTGTGATGCAGGGCACACTTATATGCAATAAACGAAGATATGTGTGACAATGTGTGAACTAATGCAGGATAGGCACATTTAGGATGATTATCCTAATTGATATGAAGTTGTTATGCAGTTATGTGTGTTGTGTGTTGTGCCTAATGAGTTTGTCTATTAACGAAGAAATGTTTTAATTGGACAAATGCTTTTAAATTAAGTGTGGTCTTACTTAGCTATTCTTATAGCTAACACTTGTTTCTTTAATGTGGTTGTTCCCTCAGGTTTAGCTTGAAGGACTTGTAGGTGCAGGACGTAAGAGCGTGGGTAGAAAGCATGCAGATTCCTTAGCTACCCCTAGTTGCTTATTATGGAGACTTTTGATTACATCTCATTTTGATGTCGAATATATGTAATAATGTGTGAACGGTTGTTTAATGTTGGGCAACCGTTGGGTTTTCATTTGAACTATTGTTTGATATGGCATGTAACACCAACTAAATGCAGAAACCGAAATGTTTTTATCGGTTTTGACTTTTACGGTCTTTACTTCCGCAATTTAACACCGTTAGGTGAAAGATTTTTGAAAACCCATATTTTTAAACGTCGGGTGTTACAGGAGTGCTGTAGTCATATGGAATAGCGACCTTGCTCCTTCTAAAAGGTTCAACAGCTTTAGACTTAACAGTCAAAAGCTGAGGAGCAAGAGGCATGGAACCATCACTTGAAGGATTTCCTTCAAATGTTTGGGAAGAGGAATATTGAACTCTGCCTTCATTAGGCATCATATCAATGATAGGATGATTAGGGAAGACAGTTTTAGCAAAGCTAGCTGATGAGCTAGTTTCAGCTTGTGACGAAGAAGTGGAAGTGCTGGGTGAGGGTGACTCTTCATTCAGTTCAGAATGGTAGTCATTCATGCCTTTAATGAAATAATATTTCAGCATTTCCTCAGGAGATGCCACAACACTTGGAGGAATCCTCTCTTCAGAAGCAGGACCGTCGCTGAACATGTTAGTAATGACAGCGGCAGTCTCATAATCACCACCAATGATGGCTTTCATTTGAGCAGGAACCTGCTTACTGAAGATTTGGTCGTGAAGCCTGGAGGCTTTAGACCATGAGGTGACAATCTTTTCAAGGTCAGCTACCTCTTTTTTCAGCTTCTCATTTGATACTTGAAGAGTTTGATTAAGAAGCTTTTGGGATTCAAGCTCAACATGGACATTTCTCAAGTCCTTGAGCTTGTCAGTTTTATCACTTAGCTCAGCACTGACTGAGTTAAGCTTGGATTGAAGGTTAGCACGAATCGATTCGACGTATTGAACATCACAAGTAAGAGATTCAAGAATTTTAGGTTTGTCCTCTTCAGAGGCAGAGGAAAAATTGCATACCTTCTTGATTGTGACATTTACCCACTGACTGGAGCACACTTGATCCTTAGTCAGCGCCTGGTCATCAGCGAGTGCCATGAAGCAGATGGCATCAACGAAGTCCTCGCTGTCAGAAACATCAGATTCAGCCCAGTCATGTTCTTCAGCAACAAGACCTTTGGCAGGAGCTTTGGCTTCTTCCACATCTGCCATTTTAGCACGAAGCTCATAGTACTTCTTTTTATATTCATCAGCAGGCTTGACTGATGAAGAAGAGGGTCTTGCTGACGAAGAAGAGGACTTCGCTACCTGCAAAGAAGGAATAGAAACTTTGCATTCCTTTTGATAATGGCCTCTTCGACCACATCTCCAACATTCTTCTTGCGATTTGTCCACCACTGGTTTTTGTGAAACATTCGACCTACGACTGTTCCATTTCTTAGAATATCTTTTACCAGCGATAAGAGCAAATTGCATGAAATCCGAGAACATCTCTTGTCTCTCCTCGAAATCGAGGTCATTGACAAGATCTTGGATATGAGATGGGGAGAAGTTGCTGTTGTTAACATAAATAGTGCTAACTTCAGCAGAGACCAAAGCAAGAGGGTCATGAATATGAGAAGTGCTAGATAAAGAAGAAGAAGATGACGCAGATGAACCAACATGCCTCTTAGACTCAGCCTCAGCTCTCAAGTTTTAAACGAGGGCTCTCTCTTCAAATTGAAGAGTGCCATAGAGTGACTCTAAGTCATGCTGCTTTAACTGCTTAGTAGTCCTAAGAATTTGCCTTAAGCCTTGCCATTTGATGGGCAAGACATCAATGAACTTGTGGCATATTTCAAGCGTATCATGCTCTATGCCAGCATTTGTCATATCATTCAGAAGGCATTTAAAGCGATTATACGTGCCATCAAGACTCTCATTAAGGAAAGAAAAGAATCCTTCATAGACACACTTAAGATCTATTTTCTTGGTAGCAAGAACATCTTCCGTACCATCAAATCTGGTACAAAGATTATCCCACACCTTTTTAGCAGAAGAAAGTTTGATGACAGATTTCATTATGTCATCGGGAAGGGTGTTGATAATTAAGTTTCTTAATCGAGCATCCAGATTGACAAGCCTACGCTCATCATCTGTCCATTGTACTTCTGGTTTAATAATTTCAGTGACAACTTCAGGAGCATCAGTAGTAGCTCCTGGTGTCCTGGAAACCAGAACCGGTACATATGGCCCTCTGGTCAGAATGGTCATTAGGTAAGGTTCAACTCCTACGATGTGTAGGAGCATTCTCTCCTTCCAAGATCCAAAATCATGGGTTTCGAATCTTGGTGGGATGGAGACATACCCAAAGTCTCTGGTATTAACCAGAGTAGGAACCGAAGCCATGTAAAAAGATAAGTTTAAAGAAAAGAAAAGAAAAGATTTTAGATGCAGAGAATTAAAAGTACAGAAAGAAAGATAATCTTGCAAACACTTTTCAGTGTATCGAAACACTGCTCTGATACCAACTGAAAGTCCCAAGTTTGCAACGATTATGTAATTAACAACTAATGTAAATTACTCTAAGAACATAAGACAAGAAAGTAAAGAAGTTTAATCATAAGTAACATTGATTAAACGATGAATACATGGTCGGTTTACAAAGAAAGAAAAGAGAAAATATTGTTAAGTTTTTCGACACACTAAAACTTAACAATTATACAAAGAGAGAAAAACACACTAAGTGTAATTGTGGAACAAACCAACAGAGTTGCGGCTAGGTCAAATGATGCCTTTTATAGGAAAGAAAAGACATCACATGACAACCCAATAGATGTTGACACATGAAGGTTGTCAACCATCTATTGGTGTGTAAGACTGGTCTGCAGGAAACTCTTTTTCCATCTTGTTTCTTTTCCAAAACGGGTATGAAAGAGAAACACCTTAGTACCATTTTGGTACAAGGTCACATGTCTTCATTCTGCTTGATCAACACGTGTCCTTGGGGACCAACCTTCTTATCTTCATTTTCCCGCTCATATTTGACTTACAAAACATGGCGGTGAGTCATTGAACTTATCCTTTAACTCGAAGATAATTGATAATCGCTTACAGCTCGCTGATGAAGTCACTCGCTGAGTCTTTCAGCGAATCCATGACTCAACAGTAAAAAATTTACATGTAGTTATAAAAAAGAAAAAACCCCGAAAACCGGCTTAAACTAAACCGTCAATCCGAACCATAACCGAATCTAACGGTTTCTTGGTTTCGGTTTGGGCCAAAACCGACCCAAACCGAAAGGTACTTGCCTCTACTCCCTACGGAATACCTTATCAAGTCTATTAGTTGACTATATAAAAATTTTACATTTCAATATTAATATCAACGCTTAATCATAAAAAAAGAATATTAAAAAACATAGCTAATAGTAATCAAAACCCAACATTTATGTTTCACATGTCACTAAACTTAGAGTAATAATTCTTATAACAAATCCTTCTAATGATCTTTTTAATATTTTCGCTTCAAGTGTAACATATTAATTTTATCTTATAATCTTATCTTTTAATTGTATTATTATGTGTTATGATCATGTTGTATGGAGGATTTCCATAAAAGATTAATTTTTTCTTAAATATAGTTATATTTATACGTGAAATGTTCATTTGAAAACTAAAATTTATGTGAAAACTATAAAACTGACAAAAACACACTGTGATCTGAATTTAACACAATGTGTTTTATTGTGTGTTTTATAAAAACACAATGTGTTTTATAAAAACACAATGTGTTTTATTGTGTAATCTAAAAACACATGTGTTAAGTTTTAAATCACAGTGTGTTTTTGATAGCGCGTGAAAATCAGAAAATTGTTCAAACACACTGTGATATGAACTTAACACAATGTGTTTTCTAAAAACACATTAAAAACACATTGTGTTAAATTCAGATCACAGTGTGTTTTGACCAGTTTTTTATTTTCACGAAAATTTTAGTTTTCAAATAATCACAACCCATATTTATAATATTGTTTTTTCACGATTTACTAAAATATTGATGACACTTGCTTTTTAACCTAGTATATAAAGTCAACTAACTATTGCCATGATTTTTAATGAAATGAGACAAGACATGTCTCTTCTATATAAAACAAACTGATCTCTCATATTTTAGGAAATTGAGCACTTTTTTATACTTAAAATATCCCTGTTTCTTAATCATAATTTCCATATACACATAATCTATACTTTTATTTATACTATCCTTTAGCATTAATGATTAAATTACACTATCAATCATTTATCTTTTAAAATATCTCCATTAACCCTTTATATCAATTACTTTTACGTCAATTATCTTACACCACTCGACGCCGCATCCACCACCAACAGTCGCCCCCACCACCATACCGTCGCCGCCATGACACCGTCGCATTGCGCGGGTACCATGCTAGTTCCTTAAACTCTGCTTCAATTTTTACTTACACCCTTCTCATTTATTTCAACCACTGTTGTCTTTTTTTTTTTTTCTTTTCATTTCTTTAATAGTTGTGTTTTTTTTTTTTTAAATTTATATATTTGCTTTTGGAATCTAAAACTCCTCATATTTCTGCTACTTCATTCCCTTTTCAGCTCTGTTTCCATATTAAAATCCTTATTTCTTTCCTTATGTAAGTCCCAAAAACCACTACACAACGACAATAATTTTATCCTTTTTCTAAACTATACATTATTTAGGGTTCATGCATCATTTCACCCCTTCTTATATCTATACTTACATATCTGTATCTATTAATTTCTTATGATCAAACCCCACAAGGAATGTATAATCAAAATTCCAGACACACTTGACTCTCTTTATTAATTTCACACAATAGTCAAGAAGTCAAAGCACAGTCAAGTAAGTTCTCAATTCCCAATTTTTTGGTTTTTTGTTATCTGGGGTTGTTTTATTTGCAATACCCTTTGGTTTAATTGTCATAAAGTTACAATCTTTAGTGGTGATATAATTGGGTTATGAGTCTTATATTGACTAAATTTTGTAGGTATAAGATTAAATGGATACACAACCAGGTAAATCGCATAAACACGATGGCTAAAGGAACATAAGGAGTGTTTGTCACAAAAAATGTTAAATTTGTTATTTGTTACATATAAAGCTTGTAACATTGTTATAAGAGGTTTTACCAATCAGAGTATAGGGTTTGATTTAAGCTGCATCTTTGTATTATTGTCCTACATTTCGTCCCTCGGTTATTTGCAAGGAGTGTTCAGATGTGCACTCTGGAATTATGTGATCTTGTTAATCAGGATTAGAAGATATTTTTTAATCCAATGTGCGGATGGAGATTGTATTTGGATGTGTTTTTTCTGTTTCAAGTTGTAATAACCAATTTTGATGGTGTTAGGTGTTTGGCAGATTTTGATGGTAATATTAGGGCCTATAAGTGATCTACTCCACTAATTTGTAGCTAGTATGAAGCCTGAGTATCTGATATTCTGACTCTGACCCCTAAACAATCAACTAATCTAAGCAAAATTTGATAATGCAAATGCTAAAAACTGATTATTGTGATCAGATGAATACTTTGAAAATGCACAAAATTACTTCGTGGGGATGAACCAAATATTAAATTGTAGCATCTTGTGTCCCTATTAATACTCGTTCGTGTTATACGCATATTCAATTTAGTATCAAGGTTCCTCTTTAATATTTAGTTTAAGTCGATGTTAATGTAGCTTGATTGTTAGAATTTCCTCTATGATTAGTGATTCAGTTCCTAACTTTTCACGTTTTCAATTTTGAGTAAAATATTACCTTGTACTGATTCATGTGCTCATGAATGTTCAACCACGGGATAAATTCGTTCACTTTGTAACTAAGAGTGTTTTTCTGTACTACATATATTACAATAATACAATGTGGAAAGATAATCATATTAAGCATCACTCATTTACTAAAAGATAGATAAAAAGTGAACCTAGCCGTTTGAATTTTGATGCGTAGTAAAGATTATTCATTTTGACCTGGACACAAATTGACAAGTACCCAAACCTGTTCTTTTGCGATCTCTATTGTTGGTGCATGAGGCCAATGTAGCAAATCTTAAATAGCTAACGTTACTCATTTATCCAGAGGAAAAAGACTTTAGTGTGGAATAGACTTGTGATGCTGAATGTTGCTTCCGGTTGTCGGGTTAGGGATGAATTCTGCAATGGATGAGATGAGCTTGATTCAGCAGAGGCATCATCTAGTGGTCAGAGAGCTCGGAGGAGAAATTGATCTGGAAATCGGGCCTGGGGATGATGATCCAACATTTGCTCACACCCCTCTTATTGCTGTCCCGCCGCAGGAATCTTCAGCTGATGATCATGACGAAAACAAAAATATGGCTGTTGTGCAACTTCCGAGTGATGACCCGGAACTATTAAAGTCATTACCCGCTAAAAGAAAGAAAAAGGTGGTGAAAAGATGGAGAGAAGAATGGGCAGATACATACAAATGGGCATATGTTGATGTAAAAGAAGGTACAACTAGAATATTCTGTTCGATCTGCAGGGAATATGGTAGGAAGCATAGAAGAAATCCTTATGGAAATGAAGGCAGTAGAAATATGCAAATGAGTGCATTAGAAGAACATAACAACAGTTTGCTTCATAAAGAGGCTCTTCGCCTCCAATTGGCCTCTAAAGATAAGATCATTGCTGATAAGCCAGTATATGTAAAAGGTCTGTGAATATATATTCTAGTAATATGGTCAAAATCTTATTTTAATGTTCTTTTTGTATTATATGTTGATGGTTTGACTTTTGTGATAGCTCTGATGTCAAAGTCGGCGGGATCTATTGTTGAAGCTGCCTTAAAGAGGGATCCTAATGAAGTTGAGTTCATACAGTCTGTGCAAGAAGTTATTCATGCCCTTGAAAGAGTTATTTCTAAGAACTCGGGGTAGGTGTTTTCAACCAGGACCGTATCTATATCATTTGATCTATCATCTATATACCTAAAAGCCAGTTATTTTGCGTTACCAAAGAGAGGCAAAATGATTTTGAATAAGAAATGGGTTGGTCACATAGCTCAAATGGGTCAAAATTTAAAAGTCTTCCAAAGCGTATCAAAGCCTAACAACCTTTTTAGTTCTATTAAAATAAAAAAAGATATATGGTTTTTAATTATATATAATTTTAGGTATTTATCAAGTGGGAAACAAGCAGTAGCGAATTTTTGTAAAGTTTTAAAGATGTAGTTTTTCTTTGTTCTAGCTATGTCAATACCATGGAGCGGTTGTTAGAGCCTGAGCGTACGATTATTTTCCGAGTTCCGTGGGTTGATGATAGAGGTGAAATGCATGTTAATCGAGGGTTCAGGGTCCAATTCAACCAGACGTTGGGTCCAAGTAGGGGAGGCCTTCGTTTCCACCCACTAATGAACTTAAGCATTGCCAAGTTCCTTGGTTTTCAGCAGGTAGCTTCTACCTTTTACATTGTTATAAAGTTCATATAAATCCCCCTTAGGCTGTCTTCTGTAAATTCCATAAAAAGTCGTATAATTTTGACAATTTTTCTCTAATGTTTGACCATACAGACATTAAGGACTGCGTTATCTCCTTATCGACTTGGAGGAGCATCCGGTGGAAGCGATTTTGATCCAAAAGGAAAAAGTGACAACGAGGTATTGTCTTTATAATCTGATTTGTTGGGATTAAAACATACCCCAAATCAACCTATTAATAGTAAATGGGTCAAAATGATCACCTCTACTATATATACACGGAATCGTTATGCCATGTTTTTAGACATAATTATGGTCTATCTGTGATACATATTTGTAGATTATGCACTTCTGCCAGAGCTATATGGATGAGTTGTATCGCTACATTAGTCCTGATAAGGTATATAAACTCAGTTTTATTACTTCCGTATCCTTAGATACTAAAAATGTGCAATATTTATTCATTTATTTATCAGGATCTTCCTTCAGAGGAGATGGGTGTTGGCACTCGTGAAATGGGTTTTCTCTATGGTCAATATAGACGCCTGGCTGGGCATTCTCAGGTGAGCTGTGTTATTCATTTCACTTGAATGCTGCATTGAGTGCTGCAATTTCGATCCTTTTGTTTATAATGTGTTGATTTGGGATGTGTTTGATCTAAAAAGGGCCGGATTAAAAGAATCAGCTAAAAGGGGAATGGATCAAATAGTTTTGAAGTCTTACAAAGTTTTTTTAAGATGCATAAAACTTTCTATATCTTGTTTTTAAAGATTTAGATTATTATTAACACATTTTTGTTTTTATAATCATAATTAATCCAATAGTTATCGTTAATATTTAAAAGGACAAATACGGGTTGTGTACGCCAACCAATCAGGTCTCGCATGTTTTGACCTGTGTTAAATGACCCGTTTCAACCTAAACCTATTTGACCCTTTACCCAGTCTGAGCATCTTTCCACCTTTAAGTGCTATTATGTTCCACTTGAATTTGGTATTATTATGCAGGGAAGTTTTACAGGTCCAAGACTTAACTGGTCTGGTTCCAGCCTGCGTACCGAAGCAACTGGTTATGGATTGGTAATCCTTCTTCTTGTTCTAAGCTTTTCTGATATGCTGCCTTTATAAAGAAAAAGGGTTTACCAAGTTCAATTGTTTTTACAGGTTTTCTTTGCACAACTTATGCTTGCAGACATGAATAAAGAACTCAAAGGACTAAGGTTTTCCACCTAACTACTTTGGATGTGCTTGTTTGAAGTTCTAATAAATTGAGGCTTCAGTGTTGGGCAAATTCTGATTGTCGAAGACTTTACTAATATGACTCAAAATAACATTTTTGCAAAAAAAAGAAAGAAAGAATGAAAGATGTCTTATGGACTGGGAGTTGAAACTTGAAAGTATTCCGAATTAGGTTATTAGAACACGTCAATAGGTGATTTTATATTACCTATTGATACTTTAATTTGTTGCAGTTCATATGAAATCGGAATCCCTCAAGAATCAGATTTTAGATGCAAGGAGAATCTATTTGTCCCAACGCCTAAAAAAACGATTTCTATAATCGGTCCAAAAGGCGAATCCAAATTTCTGTCTATTTTGTGTTTTTAGATGCAAGGAGAATCTATTTGTCCCAAAGCCTAAAAAAATGATTTATATAATCCGTCCAAAAGGCAAATCCAAAGTTCTGTCTATTTTGTGTTTGTAGATGCGTGGTTAGTGGGTCCGGAAAGATAGCAATGCATGTATTAGAGAAGCTTATGGCATATGGTGCCCTTCCCGTAACCGTATCAGGTAACCTTCGTCTTCCTGATCTCATTTTGACGCCCTTGCCATATTCAACAAGTGAAACTTAAATTTGAGATAAAATAGTTTAATTGAATAACGTGATAAATTGTGTAAAAACATTTCAGATTCGAAAGGTTATTTGGTAGATGAGGACGGATTTGATTTCGTGAAACTATCTTTCCTGAGAGACATCAAAGCGCAACATAGGACTTTAAGGTTTGTGCTCTCTTTTGTAAATAGGAAGTTGATCTTTATTTATTAAACAAATCTAGATTTAACCTCCAGAGATTATTCAAAGACCTATGCTCGTGCAAAGTTCTATGATGAAGCAAAGCCTTGGAATGAAAGGTGTGATGTTGCTTTTCCTTGTGCTTCACAAAATGAAATTGATCATACTGATGCCATTAACTTGGTTAATTCGGGATGCCGTATAATTGTTGAAGGTATTCTTGTTCTTGCTAGCTCTTTGAACCATTTTGCTATTATCATTTATGCTCTAATTGTAGTACTATCTTTATATGCTATTTTTAGGTTCCAATATGCCATGTACTCCTGAAGCAATGGATGTTTTGAAGGGGGCGAATATTCTCATTGCTCCTTCCATAGCAGCTGGCACTGGAGGGGTATGAAAAATCTTTTTTTCTTTTATCTTGTGTAAGTGTTATCTTTTAATCAAGTTCCTCATTTTCCTTGTATGATAACGCTCAGGTCGTTGCTGGTGAGCTTGAGCTAAAAGACTACAATCTGAACTGGGCACCTGAGGACTTCGAGTCTAAACTACAGGCAAGGAACCAATGAAATATTACTGCTTCCATTTCATAATGCTTTTTTCTCTTTTATAAAGTAGAAGTATTTCACCCTTATGTGAAAATGTGTCAAACCTGTTGTATACCGCCCCAAAAGTTACGTATTTTGACTTATTACCAAATAAGCCCTAACCACCCATTCTGCTATCTATACTGATAAGTTTCCATCATAAACAATTGGAGCAATTGTTCTTTCTTTCCTTCTACAGGACAGCACCTAGTGAAAGTAATTTATTTAATTTCTGAGATACATGAATAATATTCTATTTAATGGCAGGAAGCAATGAAACAGACATACCAACGAGCTGTCAAAGCAGCAGTTGAATTTGGCTATCAAAAAGAGTCTCCCGAGTAAGACATTTCTCAGACGAGCCGTGGGTACCCTTAAACCTTCCTTTTTTTGAGTTGTAACTTTATTCTTCTTGCTGTATTGGCTTTCTCAGGGCTTTGATACACGGGGCAGTCATCTCTGCATTTCTGACCATTGCCAGCAGTATGTCAGAACAAGGATGTGTGTAACTCATTGAGAATCCATGATTATATGCACAACTTGTGTGGGAAGATGGATTCCCGTGTATATATAGTTTTAGACGAGGGTGGTGGTTTGTAAGAAAGACCAATTGATTATTAGATCGCATTGGACACATTCTATATTTTCAGGTAATGCAGGATTGTGTGAAATGATTCCATAGCGAAAACTACAGAAATAAATTATCATTTACTTGAAAGCATAAAACATTTGTATTGCTGCCGCCTTTTGTGTTTACTATATGGGGATTACCATCATGGAACTTATGCCATCTCAAGATATTTGATAAATAAGTGAAAGCCTGAAACTAATTTCTGTTATCATCATCTTATCTTAATCTTAATCTATACTAAAAGACAACTGACCTAATAGCTTATTAACCAATCATAGCTCTTGATTTCATCAAATTGAAAATTGATGATGTCATAAATTTAAATATAAAGATTACAATTTAAAATTTACGGATATATCTAAATAAATAAATATAATTTAACTCTAACATATGTATAGTAGATAAATCTAAATAAATTACACATGTAAGCCAATCTTTGCATACAGATAAATTGAACATTACGGATATATGTAGATAATAAAAGCCAACTTATACATATCTATTAACCCTTTCCTAATCTAGATAAATCTTATAATAATAATAATCTAATAATAATAATAATAATAATAATAAGTGGATATTGGGCTTACTGGTGAAAGAGACAACCCTTTACGCCCAGCTGATATATTGCTTTACTCATGGGATAGAGGGCTTGATGTATGCATCGATTTGACAGGGTCATCGCCCTTGACACAGACCGGTATGGTTGACTTTGCGCCTGGTCGCGCAGTGATTGAGGCTGCACAACGTAAACGAGATAAGTATAAGGCTAAGTGTGCAGGTATTGGATATGGTTTTATCCCCTTCTCCTTTTCTTCCTTTGGAGAACTTGAAAAGGATGCGGTGACCCTGCTCAAGCGAATCCGGAAGTTCTCAGTGACTCAAGACATCGGAGCACGTGCTGCTGCTCATATATTTAATAGGATTAGTTTTGCTATAGCTAGAGGAGTGGGGGCCCAGATAGTATCTCGGGTTCCCACTAATTTCTTGTAAATCCTATTAATTTCTAATGAAAGTGATGTTTTATATAAAAAAATAATAATAATAATAATAATAATAATCTATTATTAGTAATTGTAATCAGATTTTAATTAAGATAATCATTGTTGTTATTAGTAATTAGAATCAAACTATATTTAGGATACAAATTCTTCTCATATAAACTGAATCCTACAAATAATATCCCAACACACATAATCATTGAAAACTACACGAGCCAGCGGCTACTTTTATTGTTCTTAATAACCATGGCTAACGAAAATAAAATTACTTTTTTGCAAGACATCAATGTCCGTCAATTGTGTAATCAAATTTAAGATATTGCTTTTGAAGAGTTTGTATAAAAGAAACTCTGCTACGTCATCTAGCATTGATATGATTTAGTATTCAGTATATAAATATGAATATCTCAATTCCTTTTTAAGTATATTTTTACATTTGACGTATAAATATTTTTTTTTGTTCTAGTGGACTTACAAATTAATGATTGTCAATAGTACGTCGAACATGATGCAAATCATTCTGTACAGTGTTGATGCTCAATTGGCGTGGAAATCATCGTCTTCTACAGATTCTACCGTGTGGGAAGTTGGATCTAAATCGAGTCAGATGAGACTTTAGAATCCTTGGTTCAAAAGTTGCATGTAAGATCATCTATTAATCAAATTTCCAGGAAAAAGGTTAAAACTTAACACAAAATTGACATTAATCATAAAACGTATTTCACTTATGCGCATCATATCATTAGCATTTACATTAACATAATCTATAAAAGTTTTACCGTGTAGCATGCGAGTAACTCTGTAAGTCAAATATGCACGCACCGACTTGTGATTTGTGAAGATACTATTCTTCCAAGTTCCAAACGCAAAATCTATTTTTCCCTTATATAAAATAAAATTTAAGATAATTATAAAATTGAAAACAACCTAAGGCCCAAAAATCTAAAGTCCAACAAGTAAAAATGAGGCCAAACTTAAGTGGGCCAAGATTTAAGAAACACAAGGATTAAACAAGTAAAAATCCAAAACATGAGGGGTGTTTAATAAAACTAAAGCTAGGGTTTTGATAGAAGCACACACATATATATACAAACAAAATCCGTTTTCACAAACACATACACACAGAGTAAAAATAGCCGCCGGAGCAAAACCCTAACGGTACGTGTGATCTAATTTTATTTTGAATCGGTGTGTGTAT
This sequence comes from Erigeron breviscapus, assembly GCA_034093135.1. Lineage (NCBI taxonomy): Eukaryota > Viridiplantae > Streptophyta > Magnoliopsida > Asterales > Asteraceae > Erigeron > Erigeron breviscapus. The sequence goes on from CM067168.1 coordinate 32,482,580, forward strand.
GTATCTTTGTATAGATTCATTCATTTTGTATGTATGTATGTATGTAATTTAGAAAAATGTAATTGAATCACTGATATAATATACAGAGAAGAAGTAGTAGTAATGGCGACAGTACCAGGGCAGCTGATTTGGGAGATCGTAAAGAGAAACAACTGTTTTCTCGTGAAGGAATTTGGTAACAACACCCAAAGTGTTCAGTTCAGCAAAGAGCCAAACAATCTCTATAATCTCAACTCTTACAAACACTCTGGTTGGTACCATCTATCTATATACGTATGAAAATGTGTATCTAATTGTAATGATGTTTGTGTATTTAATAAAAATAATTTATTTTTGTTATATAGGATTGGCTAATAAGAAGACAGTGACAATCCAGCCAGCTGGCAAGGACCAGGCGGTGTTGCTTGCAACATCAAAGACCAAGAAACAGGGAAAGCCAGCAAGTTTGCTCCACAAGTCTGTTATGAAAAAGGAGTTTTACCGCATGGCCAAGGCTGTAACTAACCAGGTATATCTACATTTCTTTGTGTGCTTCTTTTTTGATGAATGATGCTTAGTTTATTTTTTATATGTGTTATGGTTATGTGATTTCAGTTTTTAGTATTAGATTATGTGTACTGGATGCAATCTCTGTTAGTTTTATTTCTAGATTTGTATGATTATTAAGCACAATAGCAATAGATTGGATTGGCCTGTTTATATGTACACTTGTTTATGGTTGTGCATTTTACATTCTTGGTTAGGGTTCGTTTGTTATAAGTTGTGTGTTTTTATGAGACTAGATGATACTTGTAAATAATGGGAACAGTAGAGTGTGGATTAGCTTAGCCATTTTATTATATCAAATAGTGATAAGGCGATTGCTGAATGTGATCTAAAACTTTCTTACTTGCAAGATTTGACATATATCGTGTGCTTTTTGTCAAAAAGAAGTTTATTTTGGTCTGTTGTCTGGTACTTTTTTTTTTCCTTTCTCCGTTAGTCCGTTGTAGCCTTTACCTAAGTTCCTTTAATGTGCTCAGTTGTTGCTCACATGTTTCAAGTAAATCTGTGTACAAAATAATGTTTAAACAACTTCACTAGTATGAAGTGGTTCTTATCATTCATATTTTTTTTTTTGTTTTCTTGCTTATTTGTTTTTGTCGCCTCTTTTTGACTGTTGCATTGTTTGTATCAGGTGGTAAATAACTACTACAGGCCAGATTTGAAGAAGGCTGCTCTTGCTAGGTTGAGTGCAGTGAACAGAAGCCTTAAGGTTTCAAAGTCTGGTGTGAAGAAGAAGAACAGACAGGCAGTTAGGATCTATGGTAGGAAGTGAAGCTGTGATTTGCCTACCGTCTGATATTCATCTTATCTATTTCTAGCTGTTCCGTCTTGTTTGGCAAGTGTTTGGTTTTACGTGCGAGTAGTTATATTTTGCGCAACTGGATTTGGTTATAACTTTTGTTAGAGTACAATTTTGATGGTTTTGCACAATATTGATATTATATGCACCTGTTCGCCACCTTTATTCTGTTAAGTCAACATTCTTCCTTCATACGAAGGATTGATTATCTGGGTTTCTGTTTCTACAGCCATGTAAGAAGCAAATGGCTCGTTGACTATGACTACTTTGTAGGTTTTTAAGTTTGGTTAAATGCATCACAAAATAAATATTTTACGATCTAATTTATGCTGTTATTGTCTGGAAGTTGAATCAGTTTTGATCCTTCTATGTTTTATAAAGTTGTGGACTTCAATCATTTTTATTAAAATGCTGCCAGAGGAAAGAAAATTTGAAGATTGACACATCATGTCTTGTTTGTATTCTTCATAGAGCTCTTTTTAACATTTTCTGTGAAATAAAATCATTTTTCTAATTTATAACTTATGTATGGTGCATTTTGTTGTAGAAAACTCAAGTGTTATTTAGAATTTTTTTAAGGAAATCATGAAAAAGATAAAACTCGTTTAAGCTTACATATGTTATTTTTCATATTCATAAAAATTTACGTGATGGGAAATTTGGTTTCTAATTTGTGATCACACTTTGGAAAACTCAATTTATCGTTTTCATTTTCAATTTTAAGAATGGAATGCACTCTGAGTTTTCCATTTGAGTATTTGACAAGTAAACACGTTCTTAAAATTTAAGTTTTCCATCTGACAAGTAAACACATTCTTAAATTTTTTAAGGGTTTTCTAGAGTGCGGAGGGTGCTAGTGAGCCGGGTCCGGTCTTTTTAGGGGCCCACTATATTTATAAAATTCTTATATATAAAATCATTTTTCTAATTTATAACTTATGTATGGTGCATTTTGTTGTAGAAAACTCAAGTGTTATTTAGAATTTTTTTAAGGAAATCAGGGGGTTGCGGAGGGTGCTAGCGAGCCGGGTCCGGTCTTTTTAGGGGCCACTATAATTTTTATAAAAAATTCTATATATATATTTTTTTATATATATAGAAACCATTAAATATATATGTTTTTTTATATTTAAAAACCATTAAAGACTATCCTTGGACCTATTTATACAATATAAAATTCATATTAACCTCATTGGTAAAGGTCCATATTTACCTGACAACTTTTATGAGTTTATTGACAAATCATATCACAATATAATTAATTTAAAAACAATAACCTTTTTGTTAAGAAATCTCAACCGTGCACCTTGGAGCCGAGATTCCCGAGACTGCATTTTGCAGCCACGCAAGTATATGATAGTTTCTAACTTTTCAATTCCATTACTTCACAATTTTTATAATATGGAGTTTGGTATTACGTATTTAATTGTTTATTAAGACAATAGGTTATATCTTAAGATTTATTGCTTAATTTATCCGGTAGTAAAAAAACGAAAAAGGTGAAAAATTCAAGAAGAGTTTATAAAGTCTCAAAACGGGACTTTAGATAAGTTTATCCATAATACTATAAATTTTTTGTCGAAACGATCTATCGTTGCTATTATATGTTATTATTGACTCGCTATTTTAGAGGCCCACTTTTTATTCTCGAGCCAGGTCCCGAATTTTTTTTTCATTCTCGGAGACGGCACTGAGCCATCCATTTCATTTTTTTGAAAATTGAAAATGGATAACCAATTTTATTTAATTTTTTTCCAATTATTATACGAAACTGTATGAGTAGAGTAAAATGAACCATCAAGTTTGTCTTCGGCTCAAATTTATTTTGAAACATCAAGCATGTATCAGAATACATTGTTTATTATTGGATCAAGTAGTTCTTTTGCATTCGTGGATAGTATAGATACATTGAATCGAATTGTCTTATGTAGTTACGTAAGACCTTAAACAAAAACTTTGACATGATCGGTTATGCTTTTTAGTTTTTACCAGTGGAACATCTTGGAATAAATTGATTGCTACAGTAGATTACCATGTGCACCTTGCTTTCTTAGCAATGTCATGTAAAATTCAAAGACCAAATTTCACAAACTTTTCACCTGAACTCCGTGTTCCAGCCTAGGATTCTTTAGACTAAAATATGAAAAACATGCATAAACTTCAAATAAACAAGCCATTTGCTGGTTTTAGGATTAACTAGTGTTTTATCTTTGACCTTAAAAGCAACTTTCAAAGTTAATGGCCTATTGACGATACACCCTTTTGTAATTACTAAATAAACAACTTTTATTAACCATGAGGTCCATGATTAGATGAGCTAATTTGAACAACTTTTTCATCTTTAGTGGCTAACAGGTGAGATCCAAACTAAGTAACGTTTGAACAAAAAAAAAAAAAAAAAGGTTAAACGTGACAAAAAACTATTGTATTTTTAATGTATATCATCATTTATTAACAGCGCCTTGAAAATAATATAGTAAAAATCACACAACTACTTCGAAAAGATGTGCCGCATCAACAACCAATTACACCACAATCGTGACAATCACATTAAAATCTGGAACCAAAATACCCAAATCACTATACCTATAATATCCCATAAAAAAAACCTCACATCCCATACCCAACATGGCTCCAACGACCTCGGCCTCCTGACGCTGTTACCTCCGTAACGGACAACGCAGCCAATGACAACAACCCATTACATATGCTTTTGGATCTAAACAGGAATTCATTATGAATTTCAATATTAATCGGCAAACTTTCACGTTACCTAATTCTGTCTTGCAAGTACAACGTGACAATCTCAGTGATGATTAAATTTTAATGATATCTTTTATAGGTCGTCACCAAAACTTGAATTCTTTAGGAATTTCAACAGATGTTGATGTCCTTTCATTTTCGTTTATTTCAGAATACATATGTAGCAGACGGTCCACTAAACTTTAAAAAGCGATTGAGGTGCCTATTATTATATCAAATTAACTACAAAAGTAGCCTATGTGGTTTCAATCCGCAACATTGATGTTTTCATTTTTCTTTTGATTTTTATCGTCGTTGATGTTTTCATCCATTTTGTATTAGATATCACATTTTATTCTAGTGTTTCTTGCAGTAAATGTTCAACCCTAAAGGTGACAAATTAATAGTCTATACGATCATGGTTAACAAATGACATACAAGTATTGCGCATAAAAAAACGGCTCACAGCCATGTAGTATAACTTTATTTGTGTTAAGACTATTTTTAGCAAAATTCATAGTAATAATTTTCCTACTCAATCTTAAGTGTATTTTTTTTTACAAAGCCTATTCTTAGAAGTTTACGGAATATACGTAAAGCGAATTAACTAGATGTTATAGAAATATATACATATACATCTTTACTAATGATAAAGTCACTATCTTCATTCACATTGACCAAGTCACGTTAATTAATACCTAATTTGTGAGCAATTTAACCAGAGGTTATGGTTAAATATTCGAATGGAATATTAGAAAAGTCAATGGTCAAAGAGATCCTAACCTACACGTTTCAAGAACTACCAACCTACAAATCTAACGATTGTTCTCCAAGGAAATTCAACCCTTTATAACCAACCATTTCGTGATTATTTCATTATATTCAATACCATCAACTCCCAAATGGAAGTAATCACCAATGTGAAGCCTGCTGGAATCTCAGCAGCTCCTCAATCTCCAAACAGCAGTGTCACCATGCACCCGCCAAATGAAAAGAGACAACGCTATGATCGATGCTTCTCCTTCATGGAGATATCCATTGACCCAGGAAGGAATTCGTTAAAAAGACTCGATTCAAAAAAGTTTAAGTCTGAAATCCAAAGATGGGCCAAGGCAGTTGTTCGATATGCCCGCCAAGTTAGTGGTCGTTTTGGTGCTCGTCAAGTCAGTGAAGGAAGCTCTCGTGGCTAGCTGATCATCCATAAGCTGAATATTCTGCCAGCCTGAACGATGGTCCGTTTTCTGATGGCCAAGTCAGTATGACCACAGATTGATCATCGAATGCAATCAACGACACAACCGTGATACCAAATGTGAGGCACAAGGGAGCAGCAACGAGTGTAAAGTTTGCATGTTTACAAATAGTTAAATGTAATTACTCCAATCAGTTTCTAATCCAGTACCATCTTAATTTTTGTTGAATCTAAATGCTATCATTACCTTTCTACAATTCATTGAACAAAGTTCAAAACAGACAAATAAGGTCAATGGAGGTAAGATACTGGCTACAATCCTTAAAGACACCATTTTTCTCTTAGATACAAAACGTAGGAACTCTAATATAGGAACTAGTCTAAGGTGTGTATGTGCTGAGCTACCATTCTTATATGCAACTATTAATCATCTTTTTGTGTACCTGGCACGAGCATTCCTCTACCACCAGAAATATTTCTCAAAAGCTGCTTAGAACACATGTTTTGTGCTTGAGTTGCATTCTTCATCCGGTTTGCTTTTACCCAATCAGGTTCCTATAAAAAGACCAAATATTAATTTCTGAAGAACAACAATCTGTCATTTAAAAGAGGAATTGAAAAGAGTGTGGAGGTAGTAAATTGGCAGATTGGTAACTGGTCAAAATGGGTGATTATTAAACAGGCTGTGCCAAGTTAACTAAACACTTTGTCTTTGATATACACAAATAAATTATATTTACACCAAACATTTTTCTTCATACACCAAAACTTATGTTTCAAAGTGTTGTGCAGTTTGTGCTTTTTAACTTGTACATTTTGGTATAAAAAGCAAACTATTTGGTGTAAACATCACCTTAGGTCAAACATTATCACAAAAGGCAAATTTTAAACTTATTATTGAGCATAACAATTAGGAGGTTATATTCCTTATAAGATTATCTTGGTAACTTCAACTAGTTTGACTCACTTCCTTTTAATCTTGGTTTTTATTTTATTCATTTGAAGCGTTAAGTACACCCCAAATCGGTCAATTGATAAAAAAATCAGTTTGCCAACGTGAATAAATCCGTACCTCAGGTACAATCCTTGAGAAGCCAAACTTGATGAGGAGGAGGACATGTTCCATGATGAGAATGGCTGCAAGGCCAGGTGAGATGTTCCAATTCCCCTCCCTATCGTACAGACATACTAGAAGCACGCAATTTGTACATATTGATACAACGATCAAAAACTGATATTCAATAATCAATAGTACAATATCAATTTCCTGTATAAAATTAATAAATGGGGCATAAATACAAATAAAAGGGATCAGAAAACGAATGAGCACCTGAAATATGTTGAGCCAAGCCCCTATTGTCGCAGCTACTCGGGGAACTGGTCTTCTATACATGCCAAGAATCTTCAATGCATCTGCTCTAATTTCTGTAAGATTGTTCTTTACCCCACAATCATAAATATTAGAACTATGATTTTCCATATCAAATTCTGCAATTTAAAAGTGTGAAATGAAAAGGATGAAAGGTTTCAATTTACCACTGCAGCAAAAGCAAATGCAGGAGGGAATGCACAAGCAAACATCATAATCATCCCAAATTGCAAAGCCAATTCCAAAAACTCTGCACAAGGACTTATAGATTAAGTGTTCTGAAAGAGAAGAAAAAGAAACTAAAATCCTCTCCTGACACGTTTGAATATACTATATTACCATCAAAAAGCCCATCTTCGAGTTCCTTGCCAATACTAGCAGAATACTTGGGCTTAAAGTACTCCTTCTCTACCCGGGAATTAAAATACGGCTTTCTGCCTGCCAGCCATTTCTCCCTTTTTTTCTTGTTACTTCAAAAATAACGAGCCAGCAAAATTAGCTACAACACAAATAATGCAGCTCAAAAAATTAAGATCAAAGTCAAAGGCCTACCGAACAGCTCTATATTTCCTATAGCTGTACTTGATGTAGGGTACTGAGTTCTCTATCAGATTTTCCAGCACCTAGACAAGAATTTCTAATAAAATACCTGCATTGGAGACTGCAAATAAATAAAAATATTGACTACCTCTGATATGATTAGCCGCTGAATAATTACTTGACGAAGAGTCATAAGATTACGATGCAAGATCGCATGATAGAGTATTCCAATGTATGACTGCATGAAGTAAAGCCCAAACACCTGCATGCCAAGATTGGACTTGCATATTATTTTTGTTAACCTGAGGGAATATAAGGTGTTAACTTCAGCATAACTTGTTTTATTTTATAGAATTAGTTTATTACTAAGGTATTGGTTTCGTGACTGTAGCTCATGTCCAAAAATATGGCCAGAAGAATGTTCTGCAGGTCAACACAACCTAAAACGGCCCAATTCCAATCGTACAAAAACATGACAATGTGAACGCACTTCCAACCGTTACCCACCCACCCACCCATCTTGCCACCTCTAAAAAGAACTAAAAGGAATACAATGTATGCTTCTGTGTTCTGACCTTGTAAACCAAACTGTTAGCTCTGTATTCAGAGTTCTCATTCTTCTCATCCTTGATTAGCTTCACCGACACCTTTCCCCCAATCTGTGTGAAATACTGAATCGCAAATAGGTACACTGCCGTCAGCCCAAACCTGAAAATTTAGTTTGAATATTTCATTACCAAAATATATTATTGCACATAACAAATAGAGCTAAAAAAACAAATGGAGCTTCAAGTAAATGCTCACTTCAAAATATCAGATCCAATGCTCTCATACAGATGTGCATAAGCCAGTTCAAAAGGAAGCTGAAGACATATGATGCTCAAGATAATGAATGCATCATTTCTGAATCGCATCATTCGACCAAACCATTCTTCTCTTTGAAACTTCTCTTTTTGCTTGGAATGATCAGCTCCTAACTTTTTAAAAGATTCTACAGATGAATGAAAGGAACTCCATTCTGTGTCCATATACTTATAAGCAGACTCAGCTCCCACTGAGTAACAGACTTGCCACCTACAGTTTGTAAATTGGAGATTAACAATGCCAGGTGGCACAAAAATCAGAATATATATGTATCTGTTAACACAGAGATCCTGTATTACCTGGCCAAAAGCGTAGAGTTCTTCCGCTTCCAAAATTGGAAGAAGAAGACCGCCCACGAAACTATGCATATAAAGAAAAAGGGAAGCACAAATAACTGCGAAGATCTGGGGGAAAAAATACAACATGTTTAACATCCACATAATTGTAGGTGACTAATAAAGCCCATAAAACGTAAGAACGTGAACATACCCAAAATCAACCAACTGCAAGAGAAGTCCAAACGCAGCAGGAAAAAACAACCACTTTGTGTACATCCCAAGAAAAGCAAAATATGTTGCGATCTACAAAGTATTTCATGGGACCAGAAAAAAAAAAATAGAAATCATCCCACTTGAAATGAACTTTTCACAGTAAGAAAAATTATCCAAAACCAACCACTAGTTTACCTTGGCTCCATAGTAATCATATATCTCATCAATAGGCTGATTTGTGAAGTCCCGCCAGTTTAGAGCCCAGCATTTTAAAAGCTGCTTTCTCTTTATCTCATCTATCAAACAAAAATGCATGTCACTTACAAAGCATGATGAAATCTAATACGATGAGCAAAGTAAGTATAGTTGACTACCATGGATAGGATATACTTCTTTAATAATAGCTTCTTTTTCCAACTTCCACACAAGTGGTTCCGCAGGCTCCCATCTAACATCTCTACAGTTAGATTTTAATATAATAGTAGACTCACTCTTGTTAACCTGTCCATTTCAGTGTGTAACTTTAGATATATCAGCTATTGAACTAAAATAACTCATTGACTATAAATTAGCTTGTTTATCGTATCTATACATAGTGAAACATTGATGTTATGTGATTAAAGTTTACAGTTATTCAAATAGAAAAACTTACAATCCCATAAATCATGTGATTGTAGCAACGAAAACGCTCGCACCAACTAAATAATGAACCATCAGCTTGTCTGGTAAAAGCCTCGGATTCATCCCATTCAAATTGTAAATCCACCCCTGTAACATATATGTTCAGAAAACAAACTAGACAAAATTGACCGAGCAGAATTACAGACTATTGCACCGCTACCTATTTGAGTTCTTTTCTTTAACTGTAACTCAACAGCTGCCTTCCCCAATATTTCCACCGGCGCTGCCAACTGCAAAATCAAAACAAGATATAACATAATTCAGCTTCTGTAGAACTCGAATAATAAGAGAAATATAAAAGGATTAAGTGCACCAAAACGCCACATCATTTTTCCATCCCACTACAGACACACCATTTTTACCCCGTTATCACTCATCTCAGACCCAGACAACCTCCTTTATGATTTAATGTGTGTGTAGAAAGCAAGCAAACGCTGAACAACACCGATACCATACAGGTGCTCATATAAATTGTAACTGCTAACGCAACACCAAATTTTGATGACATGGCAACTTATATCGGAAATTATGGATGAAGAGGTGCATATACTTACAATAACAATAAATTTCAAGATTGATATCTGCACAATAAACGGTAGGGTTTGAAAGTTGAATACAATCTAACCCTCTAAATAAACTGTACGTCAAGACTAGTAATCTAAATGTTTTATACGTAAACAAAATCTTAAATTGTAATTATTACGTACATAGAGTGAAAGACAAAGAAAAGTAAACAACCTTGAGGAATTGATCATGAAGGCCAGTAACTGTATCGACGATGAAACCGACTTTTCGGAATTCGTTAACTAGAAATTCAGCACAATCATAACCATATCCTTCCCCAATTTGTTCATCTATCCTCTTTGGAACTACAACCCCTATCTCATATATTGCTGCTACCTCTTTTTCTTCTTTTAATCCCTCCATATTCTCTCCAATAACAACCCTAACTAACAAAATATGTATTCATTTATTATTATTATTATCAGTATAGTATTTAGTAAGTCGAAATTATCGGGTTTTTTAAGGAAATGTGAATAGAAATAGGGGAAACGGATAAGACAAAAATGTGTATGAGAGAGAGGCTGTGAAATCGAGGGTAATGCCACGTGGCGGTTCGTGTGCGTGTTCACCCAACCGGTGCCGACTTAAAATTATGATGAAGATGACGAAATTCTGAAATGAAAAGACAAATTAAGCACCCATATCAATGTGACAGGAGATTTTTTAATTTTTTTCTTGTAAAAAATTGATTTGTATATATGCAACTGAATGTGAGAATGAAAAATGAGCGTTAGGATATTTCTTTTTACCTACATATTGACGGAAGGAATACGCAGAGTGTGTATGTCTTTTTGTGGAATAAATATATGACCGGAAATATTGGTAACTGAACCGGCGTATCATGCAGAGTGGGGTTTTTTCCGGACGATTGTCTGGTTTCTATTTCAAAGAATAATTTTAACCTGTGCAACCAAAAAGTTAAGCAGTAAAAATACAAAAGTTAAGTGGTAAAAATAAAAACTTTAAAAGTATACTATCAGTAAAAAAAAAAATTAAAAAATGGACAAATAGATGACGTCAGCGGATAATGTCAGCGTGGCTTAGCTACAGTAGCTCGGCTTAGCTACACTGTTTTACTCACAAGTTTGACTTTGGTGTTTTACCCCGGCGTTGCCACGGGAGACATATCGCCGCCGCATCACGCAAATATACATCTAGCATTACCCAAAAGTTTGGACACTTAAAGTTTACTATAAGAAGTAGAAAGTAATGGATAGATAAAGTTGAAAAAACCGAGAGTTCGATGGTAAAAGTTAGAAACCTTATAATAAGAGATAAAAAGTAAAAATAAAGATTTGATGATTAAAGTTAAAGTTAAAAACCCAAAATTCAATTGGTAAAAATTAAAAATTTGTTACTTAAGTTTGTATAAAAAAAATGTTAGACTAAAATTAAAAAACCTAAAAGTTAAGTGGTAAAAAATAAGAAACTTTAAAAGTATACTTAAAAAAAAAAATCAAGAAAAAGACAAAATTGCTGACGTCAGCATGTTACTGTAGCTAAGGGAGGGTACTGTAGCTAAAGGGAATGTGAATTGTTATATATATAATTAGAAAATAACCAAATACTTTTTTTTTTTCCTTACAAATATGCAAGTTATAATTTACGATTAATGATCTTTTAGTACTAATGATTTTTTATTTTTGAATATTAAGATTATTATTAATTCCTTCTATTGTATAATTTTAATAAATTTGAATACATTATATACATTTGGCCATTTTGGTGTCTATTGTAAATACTGTAATAAAAAGTTTGAACACATTTGGTTCCCCACCACCCGGGTGCCAAGGACAATAATTATCCCAAAGAATCCGATGGTGCCATGGTGGTTTCAATGTCCTTTTTTTAAAAATAAAATAAAATCGAATTACAATGTTAAAAAGGATCTTCGTTCTTGTTGGAGGTTTATGTATATGACTCCTGGTTGTATTTTTCACAAATGAAAGTACCAGAAAGATACATACCAAATATTTTAATGTTTATTTAGCCTTGACCGAGTTATGTATCACAACTCATACTCCCATAACATTGTCTAATTTTGAAATTTGAACAAAATTCCTACAAAACGCCTTTTTGATGTAACATTCAAGTTTTATTAGGCTATCAGGAGCAAGGCGTTTTTTCACTTTTTTTGCTCCGGAACGCCCGGAACATTGCCCCGAGGGGCGTTCTATGTCAAAAAAATGGGGAGGGCGTGTAAAAATGGACGCTCCATTTGAAGAAGAAAAAGAGCCGTTGGCTCACTACCCCACACCAAATGGCTACTTTGCCATCAATTTTTAATATATTTTGTTTAACCCTTTATTTCTTATATATATATATATACATTATATATTTTTTTAACCCTTTTATTTCTTATATACATATATACACATTTCAACACATTTCACATATATTTTCACATCTATCTATCTATCTTACAAATCTTTATACATTTTACACACAATTTTTCACCCTTTCATCTATGGATCCTAATGATATTTCTTCCCCCTCTTCATCATTATCATCTTCTTTTGATTCTATGGGCTCCGACGAATACGATGACGCGGTCGAAAGTGCGGTAGTTTTAGCCATTAACTTAGTTAGACATGTTGTGGCCGAAAATGAAGATGAAGAACCACCACCGAGGGGATTTCATCGTAGGGTTGTTATTGATAGGCGACGGGAGGAGGCCGAACAACGGTTGATGCAAGACTATTTTGTTGATGCACCAACATTCAACCCGAGGCAATTTAGGCGTCGTTTTCGTATGCATAAGAGTTTATTTTTGAGGATTACCGGTGACTTGGAGAGGGAGTATAGGTATTTTCAACAAAGATATAATGGTGCCGGGAAGCTTGGTTTCACCGCGATACAAAAATGTACGTCCGCAATACGACAACTCGCATACGGTTTGGCTAGCGACCAACTAGACGAGTATTTGCACATGTCGGAAAGAACTTCAAGAGAGTCACTCCAACATTTTTGTATAGGTATTTTACTAAAAACTTTATATATATATATATGTTTACGTGTATATATATACATATATATATGTTACATTTTTGCTTTTACTTATGTATGTATATGTATGTTTAATAAAGTATATATATGTTTAATAAATTATATTCGTTTATATAATTTTAAGGTATAAGGGAGTTGTATGGACGTGCGTACCTACGTAGACCCACTTTTAGTGATCTTCGACGTATATATACACATTTCAACACATTTCACATATATTTTCACATCTATCTATCTATCTTACAAATCTTTATACATTTTACACACAATTTTTCACCCTTTCATCTATGGATCCTAATGATATTTCTTCCCCCTCTTCATCATCATCTTCTTTTGATTCTATGGGCTCCGACGAATACGATGACGCGGTCGAAAGTGCGGTAGTTTTAGCCATTAACTTAGTTAGACATGTTGTGGCCGAAAATGAAGATGAAGAACCACCACCGAGGGGATTTCATCGTAGGGTTGTTATTGATAGGCGACGGGAGGAGGCCGAACAACGGTTGATGCAAGACTATTTTGTTGATGCACCAACATTCAACCCGAGGCAATTTAGGCGTCGTTTTCGTATGCATAAGAGTTTATTTTTGAGGATTACCGGTGACTTGGAGAGGGAGTATAGGTATTTTCAACAAAGATATAATGGTGCCGGGAAGCTTGGTTTCACCGCGATACAAAAATGTACGTCCGCAATACGACAACTCGCATACGGTGCGGCTAGCGACCAACTAGACGAGTATTTGCACATGTCGGAAAGAACTTCAAGAGAGTCACTCCAACATTTTCGTATACATAAGAGTTTATTTTTGAGGATTACCGGTGACTTGGAGAGGGAGTATAGGTATTTTCAACAAAGATATAATGGTATATATATATATATATATATATATATATATATATATATATATATATATATATATATATATATATATATATATATATATATATATATATATATATATATATATATATATATATATATATATATATATATATATATATATATATATATATATATATATATATATATATATATATATATATATATATATATATATATATATATATATATATATATATATATATATATATATATATATATATATATATATATATATATATATATATATATATATATATATATATATATATATATATATATATATATATATATATATATATATATATATATATATATATATATATATATATATATATATATATATATATATATATATATATATATATATATATATATATATATATATATATATATATATATATATATATATATATATATATATATATATATATATATATATATATATATATATATATATATATATATATATATATATATATATATATATATATATATATATATATATATATATATATATATATATATATATATATATATATATATATATATATATATATATATATATATGTAGTACATATATAATATATTTATAGGAAGAAATGTTGCGTACTGCAACTTCATGAAGAAAAAAAATTCATTTTACCCCCCTGAATTTTAATAAATGTACATACTGAGTACCCGAGATGTGAGTGTCGGGTCGCACAACGACATCAATGTGTTTGAATCTTCCCCTATTCTTGAAGAAATTATTTCGGGTTTGGCACCTACCGGTATAATCATTACCTTTTTACTTGTTAACTCGTTTATAATTATGTTATAAATTTACTTATATGTTTAAATTTTTTACTTGTAGCTTGTTTTTATGCAAACGACAACTATTATGCGAAGGGTTATTATTTGGGCGACGACATATATCCGGAATATGCCACTTTTGTGAAGACTTTTACCGACCCGTTGGACGAAAAGAGAAAACATTTTAAGAAAAAGCAAGAGGCGGCACAGAAGGATGTCGAGCGGGCCTTCGGTGTTCTAAAAAGCGTTGGAAAGTCATTGGTCACCCGGCACGGTATTGGGACAAAGAGAGGATGCAAGACGTGTTGTATGCATGTGTCATCTTACATAACATGATTTTGGAGGATGAGGGTAAGGACATTTGCCAAGATTACGACCCTGATGACCCGACTCTAGACCCAGATTATTGGATTCAACGAACCCCAATGGAACAACGACTTCAAAATGCTCATGCGGTCAGAAGCCGGGAAACACACAACATGCTAACGGCGGATTTGGTTGATCATTTATGGGCGACGACACCACACGACTTTGAGCCCGTTGATGACTTTAACATCAACGAATACGTTAGCGACGATGATGAGTAGATTATGTTTAGTATGTTTTATTTTTAAGTATTAGATTATGTTTAGTGTGTTTTATTTTTAAGTATTAGTTATTTTTAAGTTTTATTTTTATGTAGTAGATTATGTTTAGTATGTTTTATTTTTAAGTATTAGATTATGTTTAGTATGTTTTATTTTTAAGTATTAGTATTTTTAAGTTTTATTTTTATGTATTAGTTATATTTATATTTTATTTACTTTTACATATTTAATAAAGGGGAAATGTTGCGTACTGCAACTTCTTGAAGAAAAAAATTTCATTTTACCCCCTGAATTTTAATAAATGTACATACTGAGTACCCGGGATGTGAGTGCCGTAGTACCTAACATACGTACTACGGGCAGTACGTATGCTTTCCCCATTAAGAAAAGTGATCGAACAAGTAACACTTCCGAATGGCTCAACCCCACATAAAAAAAAATAAAATAAAGGAGGGCTTCTATTTTTTAAGGCCTTTCTCCTAGAAAATAAGGGAGAAAGCCCCATGATAACTAGGATGCCACATGTCAAGAGATGCCCCTATCAAGGGCCTTAAGGGGAGGTCTTGCTCCTATACCTTAAGAGTTTTATATTACTTTTTTTAAATGAGTAAACGACATAAATCGTCCCTGTGGTTTACTCAAATAGTCACGTTTCGTCCATGTGCTTCAAAAACGTCATGGATCGTCCTTTATAGGATAAAAAGCTTCACGTTTCGTCCTTTGACTTGTTGACCGTCATCTCTTCCCCGTTAAAACCCTCACGTGACTCCCACGTGAGGGTATTTTGGTACTTTCTCAATCTAAAAAACCACCAGTCTTTTTAAGTATTTTCTTCCTCATTTCTTACAAAAACCACATCTGAATCTATCTATCCTTAATCACTTTTTGATTCATAATCAAAACCTATCCAATAATCACCAAATGAAAATCAAATTTATATAAAAAACCCCATCAATTTAGATCTATCGATTTTTTCTGAATCTATCTATCCTTAATCACTTTTCCAGCCATCGATTAGATCCACCACCACATCCGGCCGACCTCCCCACCACCGATTAGATCCAGCCACCTTTCTTGCTTCTTTTTTTACGATCTGTTCATGGCACCACCCATAAACCCTATAGCCGCCGCCACCATCATTCACACCCAGTCACCGCCGCCGGTGATACCGGATTTAATGGTAAACCCACCCAGCCACCGCCGCTGGTGCTACTTATATCCCAATACAAATATATGAGGCATATGACATAGATCGAAGATGCGGAAATTATTGAACAAGAACTTGGTTTTGTATGGAAAAAATGATAATTTAACTTGCATAACGATGAGTATGAAAAAAAATATGATAAAGGCTACATATAAGCTTTTATTTTGCATACAAACTTGTAAATTTGTATATATTTATGCTCACTAACACTGTGTTCTCGAGTTTTTTTTTTAAAGAAAAGAAAAGATAAGAAATGAAATGAAGATAAAAGAAATGATAAGAGATGAAAGATGCTATATATTTTATGTTCTTGAGTTTTATGGAAGCGAAGATATAATCTTTTTGTGTTCTTGAGTTGGGAAGAAAAGAAATAAAAAATGACAATTTGATTATAATATCCTTTTAACCCATTTGACCCTTTTTAAGATATAGCATAAACCAGCAACCCATTCACAACTTCACATACTTCAGATTGAAATTTACAAACCTGGCCACTACTTCTAGTATGTCATTAGAGCTTTCCCTTTGGCTGTTGCTCTTCTAGTATGTTATATGAGCTTTCCCTAGCATATCTATTATTATAT
Source organism: Erigeron breviscapus (assembly GCA_034093135.1). Taxonomy (NCBI): domain Eukaryota; kingdom Viridiplantae; phylum Streptophyta; class Magnoliopsida; order Asterales; family Asteraceae; genus Erigeron; species Erigeron breviscapus. Next base: position 32,499,427 of record CM067168.1, read on the forward strand.
ATTTGTTAAATAATTATGTTGATGAGCAAAGAAAACAAAAAGTGTAAAAAAAACCCTAGACTATAACTTGAGAATATCAAGAAAAGCATAGATAATTGAGATGCAAAAAGGTGAATTACCTGAAGATGAATGATTGTGGAAGGAAGATAGACTCTGTTTGGCGCCAAAATAATAAGAAGCAGATGAGTGAGTTTGAAGGGAAGATGCAGATGATTTAGATAGAGAAGAAGTGTATGGGGTATATTAGTAATTTAATAATGAGTCTCTTTGTTTTCCATTGGAATCAACCCAAATTGTATTAGACCGACCCATCCAATTCCTTTGCCATCACTTCTTTTCATTTATTAAAAAAAACTCAAGAACCCATTTTTATTAATTTTTCATTCACTTAGTTTCTTTTCCTTTATAATTAGAACTCGAGAACTCAGTGTAAACGATTAGCTTATTATTTAGTTGTTTTTCTCTTGATAGGAAGTTCTGACATTATGAAATGAGTGGACGGTACTTTTGTACGGTAGGAAACAAGCCATGGTGTTATTAATACATTGTTCGATATGCTTTGATACTTGTAGTCCTTTTGATATAGTTTTTGGATCAAACGTGTTTTGAAAGGTTAAGTGTAAAGTTTGACAAATCATAGTTGAATGTTATTGTAGGAGTACATTGTAGTTGAGTATGTCCGGTAAAAAAGAAATACTCCCTCCGTCCCATTAGAAGTGTTTTAATTTGAATATTCAAAGTCTTAATCTTTAAACTTTGACCTTAAATATATTTTTTTGTGTTATATAAAACTTAATGAAAATTATATCATTGAAAACACTTTTAAAACACAATAAATTCATATAACTTTCATCAAGTATTATCTAACACAAAGAAAATTAATTATGGTCAAAGTTGCAAAAGTTAGACTTTGAAAATTCAAAACATGACACTTCTAGTGGGACGGGGTATATAAGCTTTGACTATATCTTATGGTTATTTTTGGTTATGAAAGTTTGTGTGTAAGATTTCCACTAAAAAAATAATTTTTTGTTTGGAGGTGGGGAGTAAATTTATGTTATAGGGGCGTAAACCCATATTTGTGGAATTCTTCATTTGGTTGTTTACTAGATTTAGACCCGTGTCAGATACACAAGATTGTTTATGACATATTAAAGATAAAATTAAAATATATGTAATTCAAGAAAAATTGTGAAAGAACAAACCATTAAATTCAAATATAAAAAATGTAATTAAAGTTATGAAATAACAAACCGGTAATTCAAATATAAATAATGTAATGTAAGCAAAGTTGATTTTTTTATTTATTAAAAAGATATTTTTTAAATTATTTAATTAGTTGGTTATTTGGGATAAACATGAGTTTTATATTTTATGTATTTTATTTCAATAAAATTATTATTTTAAGTATAAGGTTTAAAAGTGTAAATTGATGATGGAAAACAAAAAAGTGTAAATTAAATTATTATTTTAAGTGTAAGGTTTAAAAGTGTAAATTGATGATGGAAAACAAAAAAGTGTAAATTATATTATGACATGTGCTAATTTAATTAAATTAGAGAAATTGAGAGTTGTGATTGGTCAATTGAGGTTAGGTCAGTTGTCTTTTAGTATATATTAAGATTAAGATTAGGTATCGATTTATTAAATCTACGAAGGTTCCTTCGATATATTCGTATTGTGATATGACATGTTATAGTCGACCCAACACACCAGTGATCCAGTACCCAACCCAACTGACCCAGTCAACAAAACCATCACTTCAAGTTAAAGGGCATGAACTCTTCTTCAAAACCGTCATTTAGTTTCCCACGATGTCATGTTGCATGCATGTAGTTAGTTAGAACAACAATTATTATTATTATTTGTTATTCGATAAGAAATTAATCAGTCGGCTGTATAACCGACTTACAAGAGTTTATTATTACAACAAGAATTCAATTAGATCAAGATGATCTAATCAGAAAATAAGAACAAAGGGAATAAAACCCTAATCGATCAATCGATACAAATCAGAGAGAATAATATATGTGTGTAAGAAATTATGAGAGATAAAAAACCCTAAAGGGGTGAATGGTTGTATTTATACTTCCAGCCTTTCCTCTATTGACGCAATCTACCTTCTTCTTTCCTTTGTCCAGAATAAGTCCCTCTAGAATAAGAAATGTCAAACCTGTACAATCCTTAACCCAGAAGTTAGACAATATATCAATTATAACCCTAAGTTTATATTACAAGGATAATATTAATAAAATTAAATTTTAAACAAAAAAGTGTAAATTATATTATGACATGTGCTAATTTAATTAAATTAGAGAAATTGAGAGTTGTGATTGGTCAATTGAGGTTAGGTCAGTTGTCTTTTAGTATATATTAAGATTAAGATTAGGTATCGATTTATTAAATCTACGAAGGTTCCTTCGATATATTCGTATTGTGATATGACATGTTATAGTCGACCCAACACACCAGTGATCCAGTACCCAACCCAACTGACCCAGTCAACAAAACCATCACTTCAAGTTAAAGGGCATGAACTCTTCTTCAAAACCGTCATTTAGTTTCCCACGATGTCATGTTGCATGCATGTAGTTAGTTAGAACAACAATTATTTTATTATTTAATTAGTTGGTTATTTGGGATAAACATGAGTTTTATATTTTATGTATTTTATTTCAATAAAATTATTATTTTAAGTATAAGGTTTAAAAGTTTAAATTGACGATGAAACAAAAAAGTGTAAATATTATTATAAAAATAAAAAGTGTAAATTATATTATGACATGTGCTAATTTAATTAAATTAGAGAAATTGAGAGTTGTGATTGGTCAATTGAGGTTAGGTCAGTTGTCTTTTAGTATATATTAAGATTAAGATTAGGTATCGATTTATTAAATCTACGAAGGTTCCTTCGATATATTCGTATTGTGATATGACATGTTATAGTCGACCCAACACACCAGTGATCCAGTACCCAACCCAACTGACCCAGTCAACAAAACCATCACTTCAAGTTAAAGGGCATGAACTCTTCTTCAAAACCGTCATTTAGTTTCCCACGATGTCATGTTGCATGCATGTATTGACTTAAACACTGCACATAATAGCTTATATCTGGTCTGGTAATAGTAAGGTAAATCAATTTACCAATAATCTTTTGATACAAAGATATATTATCAATAGGATAACCAGATTCATATCCATAGGAGTATTCATGGGTTTAGCACCCAACAATCCAAATTCAAACAAAAGATCCATACAATATTTTCTTTGGTTTAAACAAAGTCCTTTTGAAGTTTCAATAACTTCAATACCCAAAAAATACTTTAATTTACCAAGATCTTTAATTTGAAACTTTGTTTTCAAAAGACTTTTAACTTTTTCAACTTCAGAAAGATCATTATCAGTAATAACAATATCATCCACATAGATAAGTAAAGCTATAAACAAACCTGAACCAGTTTTAGTAAAGAGTGAATAGTCACTCTTACTTTGATCAAAACCATATTCTAAAAGAGCACTAGTAAGCTTATGATTCCATTGTCTAGGAGCTTGTTTAAGCCCATAAAGAGACTTAACCAATTTACAAACTCTTTTATCATCTTTAGAAAAATATCCAGGAGGTAAAGACATATATACCTCTTCATACAAATCTCCATATAAAAAGGCATTGTTAATGTCCAATTGAAACAAAGACCAACCATTCTGTATAGCCACATTAATAAGACATCTAACAGTTACCATCTTAACAACAGGAGAGAAAGTCTCCTCATAGTCAATTCCCTCTTTTTGATTATACCCTTTAGCAACTAATCTTGCCTTATATCTCTCAATCTCCCCAGAAGACTTATATTTTATTTTGTAAACCCATTTACAACCTATGGGTTCTCTTCCTAAAGGAAGATCAGTTAAAAACCAAGTATTATTTTTATACAATGCTTCCATTTCAAGATTCATTGCCTCAATCCATTTAGGATTTTTGGCAGCTCATTATAAGTGGAAGGTTCAACATGTTTATTAATATTAGACAAAAAACTACACACATCAAAACTCAAATTTGAGTAATTCACAACTTTATTAATACCATACTTTACTTTACCATCTAAAACATAATCATTTAAGTTTCTAGGAAGATTTGTATTTCTATTAGACCTTCTAAGATTAGAAGTATCCACTGGAATATTTTCATTTGTGATCTCATGATCAACAACATGAACACCCTCAGAATTATCATTATTCCCACCTTGCAACACCTCATAGGTGTTGTCATCATGTGTTGCTGTGCCTCCATTGTCATTGGCAGATTCAAGTGTACTACCAATGTCAATGGTGGCTCTGCCATCACAATCTGTTTTATTTAAGTTATCATCATTGGGTCCAGTGGACTCAACAATCATATTAATCCTGTCAAAAAAATTGCATAACTCTTCATTAGAATAACTACTTGTGCCCATTTTAAAAGGAAAAACTTGTTCATAAAACTTTACATCTCTGGCAAACAAAATAGTTTTATTTTCTAAACTATAAAGTTTATATCCTTTTTTTGAATTTGAGTAACCAAGTAAAACACATTTTTCAGCTCTTTTTGAAAACTTATCATCATTATTCAAAACAGTTGCATAACAAAGACAACCAAAGTTTCTAAGATGAGATAAAGCAGGTTCAAAACCAAACACAATTTCATAAGGAGATTTTCCTTTTAAAACAGAAGAAGGAGTCCTATTAATTAAATACACAGCAGTATAAACACATTCAGTCCACATATATAAAGGAAGCCCTCCCTGAAAAAGAAGAGCCCTAGCAACATTCAACAAATGTCTATGTTTTCTTTCTGCTACCCCATTTTGTTGAGGAAGTGTATGCACAAGTAGTTTGATGCAAAATTCCAAAGTTTTTACACATATTTTCCATTTTTGAATTGACAAACTCTGTCCCATTATCAGACCTAATTACTTTCACAACCTTTGCAAACTGAGTATTAATCATTTTTATAAAACAGTTTATGTTTTCAAACACTTCAGTTTTATTTTTCAACATATAAACCCAAACAGCTCTTGAAAAATCATCTACCACAGTTAAAAAATACTTATATCCTTCCTTACTAGGTTTCCTATAAGGACCCCTCACATCAAGATGTATTAAGTCACCTACACTTATTGATTTGTGATCACTTAGTGGAAAAGGTTGTCTAGTTTGCTTAGCTGTATGCACAAGTAGTTTGATGCAAAATTCCAAAGTTTTTACACATATTTTCCATTTTTGAATTGACAAACTCTGTCCCATTATCAGACCTAATTACTTTCACAACCTTTGCAAACTGAGTATTAATCATTTTTATAAAACAGTTTATGTTTTCAAACACTTCAGTTTTATTTTTCAACATATAAACCCAAACAGCTCTTGAAAAATCATCTACCACAGTTAAAAAATACTTATATCCTTCCTTACTAGGTTTCCTATAAGGACCCCTCACATCAAGATGTATTAAGTCACCTACACTTATTGATTTGTGATCACTTAGTGGAAAAGGTTGTCTAGTTTGCTTAGCTTTATGACAAGTATCACATGGCATAGAATCATCAATCAACCCAAGTTTAAGTTTGGATTTTAACACATGCAGAACATTATAAGATGGATGACCTAACCTAGAATGCCACATTTCAGCAGACACATTGCAATTAATTACAGAATTCAAACTGACATTACTAGCACAAATCTTACCAAGATTTAACAAATAAAGACCTCCATGAACTCTACCAGTCCCCAAACTTCTCATTGTTCTCAAATCTTGTATATAACATGCATACTCAGAAAAACCAAAAAATAGTTTACTATCTCTAGTTGCTTTATGAACAGACAAAAGATTTACATTATACTCAGGTACAACAAGAACATCAAATAATGTAATATTATCTGTAATTCTTAAATCACCAATTTTAGTAATTTGAGCAGAAGTACCATTTGGATGATTTACAGTTAGATTCAAAGAAGATACATCAATCACATTGATCATGTTTTTATCAGAAGCACACATATGTTGATTTGCACCAGAATCAATAATCCAGTTAATTAAACTAATCAAAGTGTCAAACTGAATATTTGAATTAAAGTAGGTTGATGACATAAAAGCATTAAACAAAGCACCTACCATATTAGCTTGAGTCTTTCCTTTAGAATCCTGGTTCTCATTCAACAAGCTCATAAGTTTTGCAATATGTTCATTAGTAAAAGGTAAACCAGAATTAGTCACAGAAGAATTATGAGATCCATTTTCAGAAACAACATTGTTATTTTTATCACACCAAGTATTAGCTTTATCATTCACCACATTATTTTGATTCTGAAAATTAGATTTCTTCTTATAAAAATCTGGATAACCAACCAACTTATAACACTTATCAATAGTATGACCTTTTAAACCACATGCAGGATTAGCACAAACAAGATTATCATTTCTAGCAAACTGATGTGTCTCAATTTATACATATTTCCCACATCCTATTTGGACATTTTATACTCGTTTTATAGCCGTTTATACTTGTTTTGTGGTGCGTTATGGTGTTTGCTAGTGATTTCAGGTCTACAGCAGGTATATCACTCACAAATGGTAGAAAATGGCTTAACGGATGAACTTTGATGAAGAACGAAGCTGAAATGCCAAATTCTGGCTGAACTCGCGGCGCGATCATGGACTCTCGCGGCACGAGCCTTCACAAAACACCACTCGCGGCGCGACCGAGAAATCTCACGGCGTGACTTTTTTCCCTGCAATTTTCTGGACAACTTTTGGTGCATCTCGCGGCGCGACCCTGCCACTCGCGGCGCGATTCTGAGCGGATCTGACAGATTTTCTCTCTCCTGGGGTATAAATACCAGCCCCCACTCAACCCTAAACCTAATCTTGGATACTTCAGCTCACCTACTTATTCTCCAGCCGTTTTTCAAGGGTTTTACACTACTCCAACTTATTTGAAGACTTGAAGATTAATTTTGGCTCTTGTTAGTGATTGTAGCTCGATTGTTAACGCGATTTGAACTTATTCTCTATTTTGGTACCACATTTCTTTCACAAAGATAAAATTGTTATTTAAATAATCAAACAAACTAGTTAGTTCAAGGAATTGTAATAGGGTTGGTGGTACCACATTTCTTTCACAAAGATAAAATTGTTATTTAAATAATCAAACAAACTAGTTAGTTCAAGGAATTGTAATAGGGTTGGTGGTACCACGTTTCTTTCACAAAGATAAAATTGTTATTTAAATAATCAAACAAACTAGTTAGTTCAAGGAATTGTAATAGGGTTGGTGGTACCACATTTCTTTCACAAAGATAAAATTGTTATTTAAATAATCAAACAAACTAGTTAGTTCAAGGAATTGTAATAGGGTTGGTGGTACCACATTTCTTTCACAAAGATAAAATTGTTATTTAAATAATCAAACAAACTAGTTAGTTCAAGGAATTGTAATAGGGTTGGTGGTACCACATTTCTTTCACAAAGATAAAATTGTTATTTAAATAATCAAACAAACTAGTTAGTTCAAGGAATTGTAATAGGGTTGGTGGTACCACATTTCTTTCACAAAGATAAAATTGTTATTTAAATAATCAAACAAACTAGTTAGTTCAAGGAATTGTAATAGGGTTGGTGGTACCACATTTCTTTCACAAAGATAAAATTGTTATTTAAATAATCAAACAAACTAGTTAGTTCAAGGAATTGTAATAGGGTTGGTGGTACCACTTGTTGCAAGAAATTGAATTGATTAGGTGATTGAGTCGATTTTACAAACTAGGTGCACCAGTTTGTGTTTTTCTCTTGTCACGATTATTATCACCAACATTAATGAATTTTGAGCTTAACCCATATGCAACCTAGACTTTTTGTGGAGCGGATTCAACATAGATGGCTTTTTAATTATTTGTTTACAACTCAAACTCTTTTCGTGTGCTCTCGCTAATACCGGTTGAGTACTTTTACTTACTTGTTAATTATTTAGCTTTCAAAACGCAAAGTGACAACTCGGTCACACCCAAACCTTTTACTTGTTTTGTGGTGCGTTATGGTGTTTGCTAGTGGTTTCAGGTCTACAGCAGGTATATCACTCACAAATGGTAGAAAATGGCTTAACGGATGAACTTTGATGAAGAACGAAGCTGAAATGCCAAATTCTGGCTGAACTCGCGGCGCGATCATGGACTCTCGCGCACGAGCCTCATCGCGGCGCGATCTGCCACTCGCGGCGCGATTCTGAGCGGATCTGACAGATTTTCTCTCTCCTGGGGTATAAATACCAGCCCCCACTCAACCCTAAACCTAATCTTGGATACTTCAGCTCACCCACTTATTCTCCAGCCGTTTTTCAAGGGTTTTACACTACTCCAACTTATTTGAAGACTTGAAGATTAATTTTGGCTCTTGTTAGTGATTGTAGCTCGATTGTTAACGCGATTTGAACTTATTCTCTATTTTGGTACATTATGTTCTCCTTCATATTTGAATCTTTAGCTATTTTCATTATGAGTAGCTAAATCTTTATACATCTATGAAGATGAAGTGAAACAATTAGTTATGGTTGCATAATATTTTGAATTCAAGTTGGTTTTACTTAACATTTTGTCAAGATCTTAATGAAGTGATTTCTTTTACTTAATCTTGTGTTCTTGGTGGTATTTGTGTTCTTCGATAGTGGTACTAGTTGAATACAAGTATTATTTTAGCTGTTTGTCTATGAACAACTCTTGCTAGGTCATGGTATGATAGTAAAGATACAAGTTTAATAGAATTTACTTTGTTAAGTGGATTTGACGGTTGGTGGTACCACATTTCTTTCACAAAGATAAAATTGTTATTTAAATAATCAAACAAACTAGTTAGTTCAAGGAATTGTAATAGGGTTGGTGGTACCACTTGTTGCAAGAAATTGAATTGATTAGGTGATTGAGTCGATTTTACAAACTAGGTGCACCAGTTTGTGTTTTTCTCTTGTCACGATTATTATCACCAACATTAATGAATTTTGAGCTTAACCCATATGCAACCTAGACTTTTTGTGGAGCGGATTCAACATAGATGGCTTTTTAATTATTTGTTTACAACTCAAACTCTTTTCGTGTGCTCTCGCTAATACCGGTTGAGTACTTTTACTTACTTGTTAATTATTTAGCTTTCAAAACGCAAAGTGACAACTCGGTCACACCCAAACCTTTTACTTGTTTCACATTTTTACAACCTTAAGTGCAACATTCAGTCCTTGTGTTCGATCCTGGTTTGCCAGTTAGCTATATTACATACGAACGGGTACACTGCCCGTAAGTGTGTTGTAGTCAGTTAGCGGTAGATCTTGTTACAAATTATTAAACTAGATTTCACACATCAAGTTTTTGGCGCCGCTGCCGGGGATTGATTTTTAGTACTTTTGGTTGAGATTCTGTGAATCGATCCTTTTTCGTGCTTTGCACGGAGAAGTTACTTGCTTTGTTTTATTTTTAGTTTGCTTTAATTGTACCTCAGGTGCTATTAAGGTTTTTGTTTGTTGTGTTGTGTTCGCAGATTATTTCCAGGTAGTGGATGAACACTCGAACTTCTGGGAAACCATTAGTGAAGGCCACATCTAACCCCGAAAAACTCAAAAAGCGCACCAAAACACAATCATCACAACCGTCATCATCCGAACCATTTTACATAGACACCACTCCTAGACCCAAACCCGACCACATACTTCACGAGACTTATTACGAGTCGGGAAGTAACGAGTGGGGTTACCATTCCGAAAAAGAAGAACCACTTTCCGATAAAACACCTACTCCACCCGAATCACCAAAACCGACCATCAACATGGTCGGTCAACAAAATCCACCCGACCTTTTTCATACCAAGATCGAGGACCTTCCTCGAACCATACCAACTTCTCGCCAATCTGCCATCCGAGCTCCTGAAATTGACACTTTCACGGTGAAAGGTAACCATTTGCAAATGGTTAAGGATTTGTGCTTTGACGGAAGGCATAAAAGAGATCCTCATGAGCATCTTGACAAATTCGAGATGATTTGCAATCTATTCAACTATGGGGAAAATCAGGGTGACAACGTCAAGATGAAGCTTTTTACTATGTCTCTCACGGGAGAGGCTCACAAATGGTTAAAGGGGTTAGCACCGGATAGTTTGATTACTTGGGGGGCGGTTAGAGAAGCTTTGATTGAGAGGTTCTTTCCGGCTAATCAGAAAAGAGAACTTATACTTGTCATTCGTTCTTTTAGGAAAGACGAGGATGAGTCCATAGTTGAGGCATGGTTAAGAATGAAAGATCTTTTGTGGGAATGTCCCAGGGCATGGGGTAAGTGACACCGAAATTGTGGGGATATTCTTGGATGGGATGAATAGGGAGAGTTATGAGAAAATGGTGATGACTTGTGGAGGTAGTATTAGTTACAAGACCTCAAGTGAGCTATGGAAAATGTTTGAGGATATGGCCAAAGCTCAAGTCTCTAGGTCTTCAAATAGAGATAGGAGGTCGCGTAAGGTAGTAGCTAGAGTTGATGAGGGTGAAAACTCCGAGGTAATTTCTGAGATTAGGGCACTTTCAAACCGAATGGATGAAAGGTTCTCCATGGTGGAGAACAACTTTGGTGGACTAGAGCGTGATGTGAAGATTATGGCCGGGGGTTGTACTCATTGCGGCGGACCACACCATCCCGATGAGTGTGATTCAGTAGTTAAGGAGGATGTGAACTTTGTTCAAAACCAACGTCAAGGCCAATATCAACCTCTCTTCCAACGTGGTGGAAACTTTCAAGGCCGATATCAAGGTAACTCTTCTAATTCTTATTCTAACAATCGTGGTGGCAATTTTCAAAATAGGTGGCAAAAGGATGACAATCATGGCGCGCCTAATCAACAACAACCACCATCACCTCCAAGGAAAGAAGAAAATCAAGAGGAAGGATCACCTCTCATGGCCATGATGGCCAAGTTTCTCGATAAACAAGACAAGAGGGAGGAGGCTCAAGAGAAGTGAAATGCTTCGATGGAGAACTACTCCAAGCTTTTGAATGACAAGATTGGAGGGTTGCATGACAAGATAGACATTAGCAATCGCAACAACCATGCGTTGATTTCTAACTTGGAAAAGAGGATTGATAGGATGGGCAATTGTTGAGTCCCAATGTTAATTGTAAATTTAATGATGACAAATCTGACCTATAAACACTTAGTAATCTTTTGGTTCTTGTAATCTGATCTGGGTCAGACTAAGCTGACACAGCTTGCGATCTGTAACTGACCCAGATCATGCTTCATACTTTGTAATTGTAAAATCTTATGGAAGCAAGTGTTATTCAAGCTGTATCAACAATGTGTTAGCATTCAGTCCAAGTCGAAGAGGAGGATTGAAGATAGAAGACCAAGCTGTTAGTGGAAGACAGTTTGGGATTAGCAGTCAGCTTGGAAACACTTAGGCAGATTGGTGCTTTGACAAATGGCCCAATCTGTGTATGACAATCAAGTGAAGATAACAACCTGGATTGAAGATAAAGACAAATGACGTGACTAGGAAGAATCCTAGGATCCAGGTTGGTGGTTGGTTTACATATGCGTGTCCATACTCTTATTGGCTGATGAAGAATGTGCGTCAGTACGTGGGGGACCACAAGTACTATGAAAGGCACGATTGATTATTCCTTTATCATCCACTGAATGAAGAATACGTGGCTGCAACGGACACCAAGTGAAGGAGCGCTTTCGCCTATAAAAGCCTCATTCATGGATTGCATATGTGTGGCATTTCCTGAGAATCATTCTTCACACAAGTTTCTCTGCTCTTATACACAGCTTCATCTGTACGAGATCAGCTTGGGCTGATTCTCTTGAGCTAGAACTTATTGATTGTAGTTTGTCATTTCAGAGGTTGTTTAGATATCTATAGGCTATCTTTATTCCGCAACAACCTTGTAATTCTTTGTATAGATTATTTCTTAATAAAGGATTACTTTGAAAACCACAATCTGTGTTCAAGAATGTCTTTGTTTCTTTACTGCTTTACTGTTTTAATGATTCCTGCTCTTTACTTACTTGCTTAATATATATAAACTGAATCTTAAAACATTTTTATTTAAAAGTTTGTAAAGATTAAGGAAAGTTGTATTCACCCCCCCTCTACAACTGTTCTGTGTACAATATACTTTGGTATATTGATACACCTTGGGACGTATCAATTGGTATCAGAGCAGGTTAAGAATTAACTTGACTTGATCCTTGCATATTTCCCTTAATAGTAAAGCATTATGTCATCCTATATTGATAATGGTTCTTCAACCCGACCACCCATGTTTGATAAAGATGATTTCAGTGGGTGGAAAGGTCGAATGTCTTTGTTCCTTGAATCCATTGATAACAATATGCCTGACATCCTTGCGGATGGTCCTTATGTTCCTACACAAACCATTGTGGTAGAAGCTGTGGTCAGGGAAGGTCAACCAACCATTCCTGCCACAGTCAAGTCTATTGTTAAGGACAAGGCAGATTGGGGGGATGAGGATAGGAGGTTGGCAAACTTGGATGTGAAGGCTAGAAATTTCATTGTCCAAGCTGTGCCCAAAGACCTTTACCATTCTATTAAAATGTGTTCTACAGCTAAGAAAATGTGGGGTACATTGACTGTCATGTTTGAGGGTTGCTCTACTTCCATGGAATCCATAATTACTACATTGACCAGGAGGTATGAGAGATTTTTCTCTTTGAGAAATGAATCCTTGACTGACACTCATACCCGCTTTAATGCTTTGGTAAATGATTTAGCTGCTGTTGGAATTGTTAAGTGTTAGGTCCAGATTTACTGGACTCGCTCCAGACTCGACTACTGGAGCCTTACTGAAGATCTGTCCAGAAACGTGTTCTACTGGACCTACTCCAGACTTGGAATCTGGAGTCCCTCTGAAGATTTGTTCAGAAATAATGGAAGACCAGTGAGCAAATACTTGTATAGGAAATCTGGAGTATTCTCCAGATTAGCTCACTGGACTTCACCCCAGTCCAGATCTACTCTACTGAAGACATTCTCACTGAAGTCAAAGACTGAAGTCAGAATAAAGAAGACTGACAAATGGCGGAGTCCATTGGAAGTCTTACCAGATCTATACACTGGAGGATTGTCAGTGTTCTAGACCTTACAAGTCTGAACACTGATATCGAGGATTGACTTTTGCCCTTACACACTTTCCAAAGAACAATCCACTTGTTCTTTACCAAAGTTTATGCGTGTAAAGGTGGTTGGATAAAAGGATACAAAGTCATTTGATGTGACTTTATCCTTATTCCTTATCCAATGCATTAATGTTCTTGTCGGATCATTAAATGCATGCAACCATATTTGTACGGCACAAAATTCACTGGTGAATTTTGTTGCCTATAAATACAAAGTCATTTCCTTGACATAAATACTTTTAAGCATACATTTTGCATTAAAGTGAATTTGTCTAAATACTCTCGATCTTAAACAGGGATACTTCACAACTTTAAGTATCTCGATCCAAAAGAGTTATTTGACAAATATAGATCATTTGTAATTCATAGGTTGTTAGGATACATACTTATTTGTATTATCTTGATTCCGCACAACCTTGTATTTTATTTAACATCATAAATAAAATACACCATTGAAAAAATACATAATGTTCCACTTTACTTGTTTATTGCTTTAAGTCTTGTATTACTTTATTTATATACTTGCATTTATATTAAAGTAATACTAGTCCATTCTAGTGCTTATTAGACTTGTTGTATTTTACACTTTCTAGGTTAACCATCGAATTTAAGGGACTCACATTAAGAAAAATGAGATTTTAAAGAGTAAATTTCTTGATTCATTACCACCTAAATGGAACAACTATATTTCTTCTGTTAAATTAAGTTCTGTTTATCATGATCTTGATCTCCCTGGACTTTTTGGTTTGCTTCATAACCAAGAATGTTCAGAGGCTGAAAAGTTAATTGCTATGGGTGATTCTTATAGTCAGCCTGCTGCTGCACTTGTTGCTTCTATGACTGAACACCCTAGTTCAATTAGTAATGAGATCATTCCTTGTGTTAATGATGATATTCCTGATATGTCTAATCCTAACTCTGTTTGTGCTGAATCTGAATGTGATGAATCTGATGGTGATGAACTAGCTAATGAAGTAGCTATGTTGGCTGAAAGGATCAGAAGGAGATCCTTTAATAAGTTTAAAGGAAAAGGAAAAGGTGGCCAAGCTGACAAGACCAAGAAGCCGTTTGACATGTCCAAAGTCACTTGTTACAAGTGTGGCAAGACTGGACATATGGCTGGAGATTGCAGATCTAAAGAATCTACTCAAGCTGTTCCAGCCAAAGGTGGAAGAGGTGAAAAATACTCAAAGCTCAAGACTAAGTACAAAGCCTTGAAAGCACAAGTAGCTGAGTTGACTGAGAAGGTGAACAAAAGTGAAAAGAGTCTGGTAGCCAAAGACTGGGCTGAAAGTGCCACATCATCTGATGATGAGCTGTATAAAGATGCCAAGTGTTTCATAGCTAAAGAAGCTACTCAAAGATTTGCTGAAGATCTGGTGAAAATACAACAGCAATCTGAGTCAGCTCACCAGGCATCTACCAGTCAGACTGCTCCACCTGAGGTAACTTCTTTTTCAAATCTGTCTGATAATGAGAAACTGTCCAGACTGAATAAACTTGGTGATGAGGTTCTGCTACAAAAACACTTCAATCAAGAACTCAAAAAGGAAATACATGTTTTGAAACTTGATAACAGCTCTAAGAGTCACACCATTGAAAAACTAGAATCTGAAGTTAAAGCTCAAAAACAATTAAACTTCATTTTGGTTAAAGAAGCTAAAACTGCAGAAGAAAAGTTTTTAAAGGTTAAACAAATTACTGAAACATGGTGTATAAGTTCCAAAAGAGTTGCTACGTGTGTGAATGACCAAATACCTCATCAGATCCAAGCTATTTTTGATGGTGATTATGATAGGGCCATAGCCATTGCTGAAGTATGTGCTATGGAGCCTTGTTATCAGCCTCCTTCACCACCCAAAGTCCAAACCAATGGAATGAATTCTAAACCAATTAAGTTGGTTCAGAAATCGGGTATTGGATTTAAAGATCCTGAAACCATTGGTCAGACCATTGCTGAAGCTGTGTCTGAAGCTGATAAGGTTGTTGAGTTAAAACCTGAAGAAAGTCTTGACCTGTCCAAGCTGACCATTACCAAATCTGAATCAGATTCAAAGACTAAAACAAACAAGGGTAGTTTAAAGAAAAATAAAAGAAAGATTAGAGATCATAGTGTTCCTAAAGAGAAAATAAAGCTTTTAAAGAGTAAGAAGTCTGGTTCTCTAGGAAATGAGTCACAAACAAAATCTGAGTCTGTTTCAAGTAACACCAAGTCTGACTCTGAACAAAATGATTTTAAAATATGTTGAGTCCAGAACTGATAAGGTGTCAATGGAAGCAAATTTTCTTAAGAATGTGTCTGATCCAAAAACTGTTGATCAAAGAAAATTGAGAGCTGAATGTAAGAAATCTGGAATAGGCAAAGGTTTTATTCAAAAGGAAACTCTAAATGTTGCTAGAAAGAACTTTGAATCTGGTAAAGGACAGACCAAGCAACAATGGGTGTCAAAATATGATAAGAGTCTAAGTTCAGTTACCAAATCTGAGTCAGACCAGAAGGTCAGCTCTGGTGAACCCATCTTTGGATCGGTTCCCAAAAAGAACTAATCTCTTATCATAATTGCAGGGCAGTCATGACGATAATACCTGGCACTTGGACATTGGATGTTCCAAGCATATGACCGGATGTAAGTCCCTGCTATGTAGCTTTAGGATTCGCGTTGGTCCTAATGTTACTTTTGGAGATGACTCTCAAGGAAAGACTGAAGGTTTTGGTATTCTTTCAAATGGTCCCCTTACTTTCAGAAGGGTCTCATATGTAAATGGTTTGAAGCACAATCTGATCAGTGTGAGTCAGTTGTGTGATGCTGGTTATGAAGTGAGATTCAGGTCTGATAAGGGTATTGTTCTTGATTTAGAAGGCAATGTGGTTCTTATTGCAAAGAGGGATGAGTCTTTGTATTCTTTTGACATGAGAAATCCAACTGTCACAAGAGAAGTCTGTTTCATGTCAAAGACTCAAGATGAGCTGAATTGGTTATGGCATAAAAGGTTGTCTCATATGAATTTCAAAGACATCAACAAGCTGTGTAAGAAAGAGTTGGTGTATGGTCTTCCAGTGATAAATTATGAGAAGGACAAGCTGTGTGGTGCTTTTGAGAAAAGCAAGCAACACAAAGCCTCTTTTAAGTCTAAAACATGCTCAACCATTGATAATTGTTTGGATCTGCTTCATATGGACTTATTTGGACCAATTAGTACTCCATCATTCACTGGAATGAGGTACTCCTTGGTAATTGTTGATGAGTATTCAAGATACACCTGGGTTTTCTTTCTAAAACACAAGAGTGAAGCTGCTGACAGCATTATTCATTTCATCAAGCAAGCTGAAATTCTCTACAAAAGGCCTGTTAGGCAATTAAGGAGTGATAATGGTACTGAATTCTTATTGAAGCTGCCAGATCCATGATGGCTCAAAACAATGTCAAGTCTCATTTCTGGGCTGAAGCAGTACACACAGCTTGCTTTACCCAGAACAGATCCCTTATTGTGAAAAGACACCAGAAGACTGCATATGAACTTCTTAGGGGGAGAAAACCTGAGATTGGTTTCCTAAGAATGTTTGGGAGTCCTTGTTACATTCTGAATCAGAAAGACCATCTTGGAAAGTTTGATGAGAAATCAGATGAAGGTATTCTACTTGGATATGCAACAATGATGAAGGCCTACAGAGTTTACAACAAGAGAACTAAAACAATTGAGAACTCTGTTAATGTAAGCATAGATGAAGGTTGTTCTAAGCCAGATTGCTCTCCTCCTGAAGATGAAGATTTCAATTTTGAAGAACTGGTTGTGCCTGAGAATGAGCCTCCAACTAATCCTCCAGTTGGAACTGATAATGCTCAAACTCAGGGAGAGCAACTTATAGAAGAAGAAGAAGGTGTTCCAATCTTTGAAAATGCACAAGCTGATCCTACTCCTACTGAAAAAATTATTCAGAATCCATTAAGTGACTCTCAAACTGGTTCAGATTTCCCCATTCCAGTCCAAGCTGATCAGCCTCTTCCTCAAGCTGATCATGCTGGACCATCTAATCTGAATCAGTCCATTGTCCCAGTTAACAGATGGACAAAAAGTCATCCAATTAACCAAATCATTGGTGATCCTCTCTCTGGTGTTAAAACAAGAAGAAAGGCAACATGCAATTTCTGCATGTTTATCAATTTTGTAAGCAAGGTGGAACCAACTGAGGTTAATGAAGCACTGGCAGATCCTTCTTGGGTAAATGCAATGCAAGATCAGTTAACACAGTTTGAAAGAAACAAGGTTTGGGAACTTGTTCCAAGACCTCATCACAAGACTGTGATTGGAACCAAGTGGGTCTACAGAAACAAAATGGATGAAAGGGGAGTTGTGACCAGAAATAAAGCAAGATTGGTAGCTCTTGGTTACAGAAACAAAATGGATGAAAGGGGAGTTGTGACCAGAAATAAAGCAAGATTGGTAGCTCTTGGTTACAGACAAGAGGATGAAATTGATTATGATGAGACTTTTGCACCAGTGGCAAGATTAGAGGCAATCAGAATGTTCTTGGCCTTCTCTGCTCACAAAGGTTTCAAAGTCTACCAAATGGATGTGAAGAGTGCATTTCTTAATGGAAAATTGGAAGAAGAAGTCTATGTTGAACAGCCTCCTGGTTTTGAAAATTCAAAGTTTCCTGACCATGTGTTCAAGCTTGACAAGGCTCTTTATGGGTTGAAGCAAGCTCCAAGGGCATGGTATGACACTTTGTCTAAATTCTTATTGGCTAACAACTTCAAAAGAGGTAATGTTGACAAGACTTTGTTTGTGAGAAAGTATAATGGTGATATCCTACTTGTACAAATTTATGTAGATGATATAATATTTGGGTCTAGCAGTGAAAGACTTTGCAAAAAGTTTTCTGAATTAATGTCTAAAAAGTATGAAATAAGCATGATGGGAGAACTAAACTATTTTCTGGGTTTACAATTTAAACAGACTAAAAATGGAATTTTTATAAACCAAGGAAAATATGTTAAAGATCTCTTAAACAAATTTGGTTTTAGTGATTGCTCACCTATGAAAACTCCTATGGGAACTTGTGATAAGCTGGGTGAAGATAAAAATGGCAAATCAGTTGACACCACAGCTTATTGGGGTATGATAGGATCATTACTTTACTTGACTGCTAGTAGACCAGATATTATGTTTGCTACATGTCTTTGTGCAAGATATCAAGCTAGTCCTAAGGAATCTCATCTTAAGGCTGTGAAAAGAATCTTTAGATACCTTAAAGGTAGTCCCAATCTGGGTCTTTGGTATCCCAAAGACTCAGGATTTGATCTAATTGGCTATTCAGATTCTGACTTTGCAGGCTGTAAGATTGACAAAAAAAGTACTTCAGGAGCTTGTCAATTGCTTGGCAATAGACTTGTAAGCTGGTCCAGCAAGAAGCAGCATTCAGTTTCTATATCCACTGCAGAAGCTGAATATGTTGCTGCAGGAAGTTGTTGCTCTTAAATTCTTTGGATGCAATATCAGCTTCAAGACTATGGTGTCACTGCATCAAAAACTCCAATCTTTTGTGACAGTACCAGTGCCATAGCAATTTCAAACAATCCTGTACTTCATTCAAGGACCAAGCACATTGATATAAGATATCATTTCATCAGAGATCATGTAATGAAAGAAGATGTTGAACTCCACTTCATTCCAACAGATAATCAGCTTGCTGACTTGTTCACAAAGCCATTGGATGAATCAAGGTTCAACTATCTCATAAGTAAGCTAGGTATGCTTAATTTGTAAAATGTAGTGAGCTAAGTAATAACAAATCTGACCCCTTAGAGTTATTCTAATTTTTTGAGGGTAAGCTGTGTCTAACCCAGACTACCCTTTCATACTTGGTGCATTTCCAAGTAAAAGAGGGTAAGCTGAGTTTGACACAGATTCGTGGTTATTTTTGTTATTAAATATCTCAGTGCGTTTTATTATTTTCATTATTTTATTTAAGCTTACTTGTTGATCCTATTGGAGTGTGACACGTGTAGTGGTAACAGCCGGTTACTGAAAAAGTACCTCCACTACTTGTTCATCCTCCAATCATAATCTTTCTCTCTCCAACTTTTTCAAACGGGATATTTTGAATCTTGTATATAATATCGATTTAACCTAAATCCCAAATCACTAGTTCATATTTTCTCAAATCAATTTTTTTTTCTCTCAAATCTGATTACTGTTTTATTATTGTATTTAAATTTCTTCTTATAAAAATTGTTTTCAAATGACATCATCATCTGTTTCTCTTCATACTAATGATTCTAAATCTAGTTCTTCATCTGAAGCTGAAAGTCTATACCCAGCTCCAATAAGCGCTAATAAGCTTTCACCTTATGTGGTGGGAAGTAATGTAGTAGTGGTTCCGGCTGATCTTGATACTGGTAAAATCAAGATTGGCAGTCTGGTTCATGCCAATATTTATCCTCCTTCATGGGCAAAAGGATATGATGAGATTGTGGCTTTCTTATGGTATCATCCATTCGACAAGGTGATGATTGAGAAGCCAGACTGGGTGTTTCAAGATCTCCTTTGCGAATTTTGGGCGAGCTGTTTTGTGGGACAGAACAAGAAAGGAGATGCTGCAATCTATGGTACAATCCTCAATGGTAAGAAAAAGGTATATATTTCTTATGAGAGATTAGGTCTGCATTTGAGCTGTCTTATATGCCTGAAGATGATTATGAAAATGTTGTGTCTCATACTGAAGCCAAAAATATTTTACAAGAAGTTGGATATACTGGTCCATTGGCTTCAGTGGTTAAAATGAAATATTTAACTGGCATTTGGAATTATTTACTGAGCACAATTTCTAAAACTTTACAAGTAAAGGCAGGCAGCTTTGATCAACCTAATGTTTTAGAATTGCAGATTTTTCATGCAATGGTCACTATGACCATAATAGATTTTGCTGGATTAATTTTTAAGGACTTAGTTGATCGTGTTCATAAGAAGAGCCTTACCATACCTTATGGTAGGATTCTTGCTCTCATCATTGAAGCAATACTTGACAATGATTACAGTCTGGAAACTGGTCAGACTGTGGAATGCAAGTCTATCAACAATAACATTTTTAGAATTGCAGATTTTTCATGCAATGGTCACTATGACCATAATAGATTTTGCTGGATTAATTTTTAAGGACTTAGTTGATCGTGTTCATAAGAAGAGCCTTACCATACCTTATGGTAGGATTCTTGCTCTCATCATTGAAGCAATACTTGACAATGATTACAGTCTGGAAACTGGTCAGACTGTGGAATGCAAGTCTATCAACAATAACATTTTCAATAGTCCCAAGGTATCTGTGCAGGGTCTGACCCGAGCAATGCAGATCTACCTTGATTTTTGCAGGCAAAGAGAAAGGGAACAAGAAGCACTTAAGGAAGCTGTCCCTTCTTCGACGCGATCTGAGTCTGACACTCAATCTACCAATCAGGGGGACCCAGGTACACATGCTTCTGAACCCTCAAACTCTTCTCAATCTATTCAATCTTCTTCTCCTTCAAAAGAGGGTGAAGGGTTGGCCAAAACATCAGCCACCCTAGCCACACCCTCATCCACTCATTCAAAATCCGCATCTAAAAGACCAATTGTTGAGGACTTAGTACCTCACAAGGCTAAAAAGAAAAGAACGCAAAGGAAATCTGTGTCAGCTTCTGGGGTTGATATTGCAACATCCAATTTTGAGATCCCCCAAGGTGCAGTGGAAGCTAAGGAACATTCCAAAGCTGTCCCTGCCACCCAAGCTGACAAGCCGAAATCGCCACACCCATCTGCACTCTCCCAAAAGAGTGTAGACGAGTTAAAGGGAACACCTACTGCTACCCAACCCTCCAAACAGGGTGAAGGTATTGAAAGAAAGACCTCCTCCCAAGGTCATACTGTGTCTGCACCTAAATCGCCATCATCAGCCTCCCAAAAGGTTGATGATATCATTAAAGGGATAACAGAGGATCTAGCCCAGATCCAAAATGAGTAAGAGTCTATGCACATCATTTCTGAGGATGGTCAGCCAAAGGAGAGAAGTATCGAACGCATTGGTGACACTGCTTCTCCTCCCCAAGCTGATCAGACTCCTTCTCTCTTACACTCTGAGTCTGCACAGGTTGTCAATGCCCCTTCTATGTCACAAGGAGGGGTACATGCCTCAATTCTCCCTAAGGATACTTTGGTGCAACAACACACCTCTGTTGAAGGGCAATCAAATACACAAGACATTACACCTGCAGAGTCTGTGTCTGCATCTGTCCTTGGACAGAGGGATTCTGTAGGTTACATGGCTGTCTTTAAGGCAGTTATATCAGCCCCTTGTGCAGCAAAGGGAACCATTGATGGTCCTCACGATGTCAATGAGAATATGATCACTATCTCCGGAAGTGATTCTTCATTCGATGATGAGTCTGCCCATCCATCCTCAAGGGATGCTCTGATGGAAGATGCCAGTGGAGGAGTTGATCAAAATCAAGATCAACACATTCCCACTGGCCCTCAGCCTGAACCAAACGTTAATCTTTCTTAGGCTGACCAACTCATCATCATTTCTGACAAATCTACTCATGAGACTCACTCTCATGAGCAAATTCACCAAAACTCCTTAAGCCTCCACCCCTTCTATATGAGCCCAATGACCCTGATATTAAGGATTGCAGACTACTCTTTCCAGAGTCAGTGGCTTTTAAGCCAACTGCAAGTTCTTCCCAAGCTGCCACTATCTCATTTTCAGATGTGGTGGGTCAGCTCACTGAGTTCATTTCAACCTCTAAGGTTGAGAGCTTACAGCTGACCAAATGCTTGGAAAAGATCCAAAAGGATCAGGAATTAACGGACAAGAAGGTGGATAAGCTGAGTCATGATCAGACTGCATTGAAAGAAAGTGTGATAAAAGCAGTTGATTTGATGCAGCAGAACCAGAGCAAGCTGACAGAGTCTCTTGATGGTCTTACAAAGGCAATCAATGAAGAGAAGGAAAGAAACAAGAGTACTCTGAGTCAGATTGAGAATGCTGCAACCAAGTTTACAAGGGAAGTCACCATAGAACTTCGATTTGCAAACAAGTCACAAGCAGATTTCAAGAATGATCTGATTGAAGTTTCTAAGGGTGTTAAATCTAAAATTGGACTCCTCCATGAGGATTATGTTGAGCTAAGAAGAGCCTGCTGTCTCACTAATATCAAGATTGACTTGATCAACCAGGATCTTAAAGGCCTCTTTGCCACTCCAGTGAGCTCTTTCCCTGCTGATGATGACAAAAAGGGGGAGAAGAATGCTACTAAGAAAAAGAGTGCTATGAGTGATGCTGAAATGGAGCTAGAAAGAGAAAGAAACAAGAGTACTCTGAGTCAGATTGAGAATGCTGCAACCAAGTTTACAAGGGAAGTCACCATAGAACTTCGATCTGCAAACAAGTCACAAGCAGATTTCAAGAATGATCTGATTGAAGTTTCTAAGGGTGTTAAATCTAAAATTGGACTCCTCCATGAGGATTATGTTGAGCTAAGAAGAGCCTGCTGTCTCACTAATATCAAGATTGACTTGATCAACCAGGATCTTAAAGGCCTCTTTGCCACTCCAGTGAGCTCTTTCCCTGCTGATGATGACAAAAAGGGGGAGAAGAATGCTACTAAGAAAAAGAGTGCTATGAGTGATGCTGAAATGGAGCTAGAAAGAGAAAGACAACAAGCTCAGGTTGACAAGGAAATTGAAGAATATTTTGATAAACTGAAAGAAAGACAGAATAAGGCCAGAGCTGAGGAGGCAGCCAATGATAGAAGAATGGTTGTGCATGGTTCTAGGGTGGAAGGTGAGAAGGAAACTGTAGAAGAGATAAAAATACCAGAATCTGAGTCTGGTGGTGAAAATGTTGGAAAAATGAATGAAGAGGCTGAAAAGGAGAGTGATACAACTAAGGGGGAGACTGTTGATGTTGAAATGGGAGATATAAGGAAGGATGTTGGAGTTGAAAAAGTTAAGAAAGCTGAAAAGAAAAGGAAGTCCTCCCAAGCTGTTCCTGTACAAGCTGTGCCATCGCAAGCTGACCCAGCTCCCAAAGAACAAATTGCTGAATCTTCTTTAAGTGAAGACACATCCACTCTGTCCCAGTTCATGCTCAAGAAAAGGCCAACAGAAGGTGGGTCAAGTGGTGTGAAGATCTTAACTGACAAAGAAAAAGATTGGGAGCTTGCAATTGAAAAAGCTCCACATCTTGGGGTAACAGTTGAGGTGGCATACAAAATGATCAAGGAGGACAGATTACAGAGAGAGAGGATGGCTGCTGTTGAATCTGATCCTGAAGTTGCCAAGGTTCTTCAAGAGACATTGAATAAGGAAGTTGAAGAAGACCTTGCAGCTATTGGATCCAAGAAGAAAGATGCGGGCAAAGGCAAAAGCAAGAAAGTGATGGTTCACACTAAACCATCACAGAAAGTGAAAGATGTGGAGAAAAGTGTTAAAGCCCATGATTAGTGGGAGGCTCTGGAGAAAAGAAAGGTGACTGAAAATATTAATTATAGAAGGCATCCAGAGCCAATCATCCAAGTCCTACTCAAAAGAAGAAAATGAAAGAACATTCCCAGCATCAGGTTTACTAGAAAAGGATATGAAACAAGCTGGGAAACCCATGATCTTGACAAACTGTTTGAACTAGGATACACTGAGTGGGTGGAGTTACATAATATCATAACTGGTATATCTGGAATCCACAAAGAGACTGTCTTGGAAGCCATTGAAAAGAAGTTGGCTGTAATTGTGAAATACAAGATTGATATCACTGGCCTTCCAAGACCAAAAGCATATGATATGGATGATGAAGATGAGTCAGCTAAGCCATTGAAGAAGAAAAGAAGAAGGTTTGAAAGGATTAATGCTCCTGGAGGTGATCATACAGTTTTTCTCAAAAACTTGTCTCCTTCAGAGTTGCTTTCACAATTATCTTCTGGTGCTGTTGACAAGATTCTGAATAATCTCAATCTGTCTCTACCTGCTGGTGTTGAAAATGCAAGATGTGGGATGTTTATCACTGAACCTGAACATGGGATGTATTTTGTGGACGCAAGAGGGAAATTGGTTTTCCAAAGGACTGCTGAACTACAACAGGTACCAGCTATGCACCTTTTTACCTTATACAGATTCTGCAGAAATTTTAGTGAAGAAGGTAATGAGTATGAGCAGTTCCTTATTGATGAAGGTGTAGATAGGCAGTTAGATGTGAAAGTTGCCCCATCATTTGAAGTTAAGCAAGAAGCTATAGAAATGCTTGGAGAATAGTTATATCATGTAATATCTTTACTTTATTCTCTATATATGCAAAAACAGTTGTACAAATCTAGTTTCTTTGTTAAAACTTCATTTCAGTTCAAAAGAACCCAAAAGATTCAAAGGGTCACAATCTGTTAGTCTCATTTTACTTTGATTATTTGTAAGCTGATAGTTAGAAGTGTTGTTGGGTTTTGTCATCATCAAATAGGGGGAGATTGTTGAGTCCCAATGTTAATTGTAAATTTAATGATGACAAATCTGACCTATAAATACTTAGTAATCTTTTGGTTCTTGTAATCTGATCTGGGTCAGACTAAACTGACACAGCTTGCGATCTGTAACTGACCCAGATCATGCTTCATACTTTGTAATTGTAAAATCTTATGGAAGCAAGTGTTATTCAAGCTGCATCAACAATGTGTTAGCATTCAGTCCAAGTCGAAGAGGAGGATTGAAGATAGAAGACCAAGCTGTTAGTGGAAGACAACCCGGGATTAGCAGTCAGCTTGGAAACACTTAGGCAGATTGGTGCTTTGACAAACAGCCCAATCTGTGTCTGACAATCAAGTGAAGATAACAACCTGGATTGAAGATAAAGACAAATGACGTGACTAGGAAGAATCCTAGGATCCAGGTTGGTGGTTGGTTTTACATATGCGTGTCCATACTCTTATTGGTTGATGAAGAATATGCGTCAGTACGTGGGGGACCACAAGTACTATGAAAGGCACGATTGATTATTCCTTTATCATCCACTGAATGAAGAATACATGGCTGCAACGGACACCAAGTGAAGGAGCGCTTTCACCTATAAAAGCCTCATTCATGGATTGCATATGTGTGGCATTTCCTGAGAATCATTCTTCACACAAGTTTCTCTGTTCTTATACACAACTTAGTCTGTACGAGATCAGCTTGGGCTGATTCTCTTGAGCTAGAACTTATTGATTGTAGTTTGTCATTTCAGAGGTTGTTTAGATATCTATAGGCTATCTTTATTCCGCAACAACCTTGTAATTCTTTGTATAGATTATTTCTTAATAAAGGATTACTTTGAAAACCACAATCTGTGTTCAAGAATGTCTTTGTTTCTTTACTGCTTTACTGTTTTAATGATTCCTGCTCTTTACTTACTTGCTTAATATATATAAACTGAATCTTAAAACGTTTTTATTTAAAAGTTTGTAAAGATTAAGGAAAGTTGTATTCACCCCCCCCCCCCTCTACAACTGTTCTGTGTACAATATACTTTGGTATATTGATACACCTTGGGACGTATCAGCAATCAACAAAGGCAACCGGGTACTCTTCCAAGCAACACCCAACAAAACCCGAATCAAGACAAAGGCTCATGGAGGAATGGGGATGACAAGTACAAAGGGCCTCAACACCAGAATGAAACCGTTAATGCCATAACTACACGGTCCGGGAAGGTAATTACTCCTCCTATTGATAATTCTTGTGTTTCTAATGTTTCTCCTCAGGTTGGGCAGTTTGATGAAGAAGTTGATGAAGAGGTAGAGATGGAGTTACCGCTGGTGATGACCATTCCAGTTCCTAAAGCCACACCAACCAAGGAACCCGAAGTAAATCCATACAAGCCCAAGATTCCTTTTCCTCAGCGCTTGAGGAAGGAAAAGATTCAAGAAAAATACAACAAGTTCTTTGACATGATCAAGACGGTGACAATCAATGTGCCCTTAGTTGATCTCATTTCGGGCATGCCTAATTATGCCAAGTTCATCAAAGAACTTGTGACGGACAAAAAGAAGCTTGATGAAGCAAAGGCAACTTTCCTCAATGAAGAGTGCTCGGCGGTCATTCGAAACAAGCTTCCACCTAAGTTTTCGGATCCAGGGAGTTTCCTTATCACTTGTACTTTTGGTAGAAAATTGTCTTATAAGGCGTTGGCCGATCTTGGGGCAAACATCAACTTGATGCCATATTCAGTTTTTAGAAAGCTTTCTTTGGGGAAATTGAAGCCCACTAAAATGAGCATCCACCTGCGGATCATTCTTTTCAATACCCATTGGGGGTGGCCGAAAACTTGCTAGTGCAAGTAGGCCAATTTGTCTTTCCGGTTGATTTTGTTATCTTGGAAATGGAAGAGGACACCAAGGTGCCTCTCATTTTGGGCCGACCATTCTTATATACCGCGGATGCTATCATTCGGGTAAAGGACAAGGAAATTTCCTTGGGTGTCGGGGAAGACCGAATTATTTTTAAAATTGAAAAAGCTTTGCAACATTCTTATTCTTCCGATGACACTTGTTTTAAGATTGATGTTATAGATGATGCCGTTGAATTGGAGAGGTTGGAGCTTGTAGGTGTCGATGGAGAAGAAAGTGAAGACAGCTTGGCTAACATTGGAGAGGGAGATGTCACTAGTGACCAAGTTGAGGAGATTGAAGAAATTTTGGCACTTAGCATGGATGACACTCCATTAGAGGAGGAAGGCTTTGAAGAAATTGAGGTAATTCAAAACAATAAACTGCCTACTTCTCTTGAGAATCCTCCAACGGATTTAGAGCTCAAACCATTGCCCGATCATCTAGAATATGCATTCTTGGAAGGTACGTCATTTCTGCCCGTTGTCATCTCCTCATCACTTTCGGGTGAGGAGAAAGTTAAGCTCATGACCATACTTAAGGCCCATAAAAAGGCCTTTGCATGGAAGACATCCGATATACCCGGGATAAGCCCGATTTTTGCAAACACAAAATCAATCTAATTGAAAATGTGAAACCGGTAATTCAAAGGCAAAGAAGGCTTAATCCTAACATGAAAGATGTTGTGAAAAAAGAGATTGTCAAATTACTTGATGCGGGTATAATCTTTCCAATATCGGATAGTCCATGGGTTAGCCCGGTACCTTGTGTACCAAAGAAGGGAGGGATGACCGTTGTCACCAATGAAAAGAATGAATTGGTTCCAACTAGAACGGTGACCGGTTGGAGAGTTTGTATTGATTACCGTAAGTTGAATGAGGCCACCAAAAAGGACCATTTTCCTTTACCCTTCATGGACCAAATGCTTGAAAGATTGGCGGGTAATGAGTTCTTTTGTTTTCTAGATGGTTTTTCCGGGTACTTCCAAATACCCATTGATCCTAATGACCAAGAGAAAACAACTTTCACTTGTCCTTTTGGAACTTATGCTTATAGCCGCATGCCTTTTGGTTTATGTAATGCACCGGGCACTTTTCAAAGATGCATGTTGGCAATTTTTCAAGATATGATTGAAACTTCCATGGAAGTTTTCATGGATGATTTTTCGGTATTTGGAAACTCTTTTGATAGTTGTTTGACTAATTTGGATAAAATGCTTGAAAGATGTGAAAAAGCACATTTGGTGCTTAATTGGGAAAAATGCCATTTTATGGTCAAAGAGGGAATTGTGTTGGGTCACAAAGTGTCAAGGGCGGGTCTTGAGGTTGACAAGGCTAAAATTGATGTCATGACCAAACTACCTCCACCCACCAATGTGAAGTCGGTAAGAAGTTTTCTAGGTCATGCCGGGTTTTACCGGCGGTTTATCAAAGATTTTTCTAAGATCACTAGACCCATGACTAGATTGTTGGAGAAAGATGTCCCATTTGAGTTTAATGATGAATGTCTTAAGGCTTTTTCTCTTTTGAAAGACAAGTTGACAAATGCTCCAATCATGACTTCACCCAATTGGTCTTTACCCTTTGAACTTATGTGTGATGCTAGTGATTTTGCTTTGGGAGCCGTTCTTGGCCAAAGGGATGAGAAGCATTTTCGTCCTATCTACTTTGCTAGCAAAACCCTTAACCCCGCCCAACAAAACTACACCATAACCGAGAAAGAATTGTTGGCGGTGGTTTATGCTTTTGATAAGTTTAGACCTTATTTGGTGTTGAATAAGACCATTGTGTTCACCGATCATTCGGCTTTGAAGTACTTGTTCTCGAAACAAGATGCTAAACCCCGTTTACTTTGTTGGGTCTTGCTTTTGCAAGAATTTGATATTGAGATCAAAGATAAAAGTGGGGCTGAAAATGTTGCCGCCGACCACTTAAGTAGGCTCGAAAACCCTCACCTTGAGGAGTTGAAGGAGCATGAATTAATGATTCTTTTCCCGATGAGTTTTTGATGCAGGTGGAGGATGAAGAAGCACCTTGGTACGCCGACATTGCTAATTATTTATGTGCAGGAATTTTGCCCAAGGGATGGTCTTCTCAACAAGGAAAGAAATTCTTTTCCGAAATCAAGCATTATTTTTGGGAGGAGCCATATTTGTTCAAAGTGTGTGCGGATGGGATGATAAGAAGGTGCATTTGGGGTGGTGAGACTAGAAAGATTTTGGATGAATGCCACTATGGACCAACCGGTGGGCATTATGGGCTATCGGTGACGGGAAAGAAAGTGTTTGATGCGGGTTTCTATTGGCCTACAATTTTCAAGGAGGCTCAAACACTAGTTGAGACATGTGATGCATGTCAAAGGCAAGGAACTATCACAAAAAGAGATGAAATGCCTCAACAATCCATCCAAGTTTGTGAAGTCTTTGATGTGTGGGGTATTGATTTCATGGGCCCATTTCCGCCATCCAACAAATGTCTTTATATTTTGGTTGCGGTTGATTATGTCTCGAAATGGGCTGAAGCAAAAGCCTTGCCAACCAATGATGTCAAGGTGGTGATTGATTTTTGAAGGGGTTGTTTAGCCGATTTGGTATGCCAAGGGCTTTGATTAGTGACCGGGGCACTCATTTTGCCAATCATCAATTGGCGAAAGTCTTGAAGAGATATGGGGTCACTCATCGTTTCTCAACTTCCTATCACCCACAAACTAGTGGGCAAGTTGAGAACACCAACCGTGCTTTGAAGAGAATACTTGAGAAGACCGTTGATGGAAATCCAAAGTCATGGTCAAAGAAGTTGGATGATGCTCTTTGGGCATTCCGCACCGCTTTCAAGACTCCCATCGGTACCACTCCATACCGTCTCCTCTATGGCAAGACTTGCCATTTACCGGTAGAAATTGAGCATAAGGCATATTGGGCCTTAAAGCATTGCAACATGGATTTGATAGAAGCCGGTGAAACGAGAATGTTGCAACTTCATGAGCTTGATGAGCTTAGACATGGTGCCTACGACAATTCGTTGTTGTACAAAGAAAGAACAAAGGTGTGGCACGACAAGAAGCTCAAGAGAAAGGACTTCAAAGCGGGAGATAAGGTGTTGTTGTTTCTCTCGAAGTTCAAAATCCACCAAACAAAGCTCACATCTAGGTGAATGGACCATTTGTTGTCAAGCATGTGTATCCCTCGGGATATGTTGAGTTGTTTAGAGAGGATGGAAGCTCGTTCATTGTGAATGGACATCGGTTAAAGCTCTACCATGAAGAAGAAGTTGGGGAGGGAGCCTTGGTCGAGAAGCTCCAGCTTTTTGCTTGAAAAACGAGGTTTGATCGAGTCAAGCTAATGACTCGTAAATAAATAAAGCGCTTCTCGGGAGGCAACCCGTGTGTTTTTATCATTTTTAGTTGTTTTCGGTAGTTTTGTTCTATTTTTATGTTTTTCGTTGAGAATCACAGGTGAGAAATGATTTTGGGTGAACCGGTATGTGCAAAGGTGTGTTAAAAAGCCGAAAAAGATGAAAAAAGGTAGCTGGTCGTGGCGCGAGTGGACCTATCGCGGCGCGAGATTGGATGAATTTGGAGCATTTTGATACAGAGATTTTTCTCGCGGCGCGAATGAGTAAGGGTCGCGACGCGATGTGCCAAATCAACTGAATCGCGGCGCGAGGTTATCTGGTCGCGACGCGATAGGGGTAGGTCAGGTAAGTTTTCTTTTCCTTTAATATTAAAATCGAAAATAAAAAAAATGGACTAAAAGTAAACTACAGGGGCTGATCCATCCACTTCTTTCACTCTTTCCCTTTTATTTTTCTTTATCTCTTTTCCTAAATCACACACACACACGTACGGTTACACACACACACATCAAGATTCTATCATCTTCTTCCTCTCTTCAAGATCTTTATCTTCTTCTTCTTCCTTCCATCACCATGTCAAGAGGGTAAGTTTCTCAACTCTTCTTTTTAATTTTATTTCAATTAAATTAGGGTTTGTTTGTTTTCTTTAATTTTCTTTCAATTGATGCGTGTGAATTGCTTAGATAGGTTTGTATTGTTGTCTAATTCACTGGGAGTTGGCTAATTTTGTGATAATCTTAGAAAAATCCAATTAAGATTCATCAATTTTAATTTGGGGCTTTTCTAGATTTAGTCACCCTTCATTATTTTAATTCAAATTAGTTAAAGCATTGTTAATTAGTTATAAAACCCATTCAGAAAATCCAAAAAAAAAAAAAAAAAAATTCTGGAAATTGCAGAATCGCGGCGCGAGTGGGGGACCTCGCGGCGCGAGATTTTGACCTGTTTAACCGTTTTCGCCGTTTGTCTGTCTTAGCCTTTCGTGATCGCTTCCATTTGCTTCCTCCGACTTATTTAGTACATTTTGATTGTTTTTACAGAAACAACCGGTGGGGCAAAAGTACGAGGGATGAGTGTGGCCAAACAACCATCAATTTGACTACGTCGATGATAATTACACACCACCAACTGCTCCAGCAAGTAAAACATACAGGTTACTCAAGCCACAAACACATCCTTGGCTGCAATTCAAGGATGTTCCAAAGGCGGAACGCCATGTGTTTTTGAACCGGTTGGCGGAAATTCAGGACTACGAGTTGATTTCTCCTCGTACAATGGACTGGCAATTGATTAATAATGCGCTCCTTGATTACTACTTTGAGGCCAGGTTTAGGACATAATATGTTGATGAGGAAATAGGTTGGGTAGCGAACATCGATATGTAGAAAAGGGTCTTTGAGTTGAACAAACCGGCTAAGCTGGAATGGTGCCAAGAATTCTACTCAACTCTCAGCGTGGGATTTCTAACTGTTGAGGACATCAGTGAGGATCGAGTGATCCACTTTAGACTAGGTGGCAAGCAGCGCCATTGCACGATTCCAGAGTTTGGTTATTTATGTGGGATGTTTGAGAAGAATGAGTTTAATGATGGTTTGGTTCAGTCCTTCTTGGAAAAGAGCATTCTGGACACTTCACATTTTGATGATGGGGTGAGTTTTCATGAGTATTGGAATAGGATCTCAGGGAAGCCTTCGTTTAGCTCGAGGGTAAGCAAGGTGTCGGACATTAGGTCCAAAAAGTTGAGGCTTTTGCATAAAATGATAACATACTCTTTCATTCATCGGGGCAATGCAAATGATAAAGTGTGTAGTGATGATTTGTGGTGGCTCAGGCAGTTTCAGGAGTTCACTCCTACTAGATATGGTTGTGCTCCTTATATCCTAGCCCGTCACATGCAGAAGCACCGGGAGCATAGGTATTTATGTGGTCACTTCGTGACCTCGATCATGGAAAGGTTGGGAATGGCGAATACTAGTGAGGGGAGGAGAGTTTCTGATATTGAGCCCACCACTATCATTGATGCCACCGAGTTAAAGAAGGCACGGTTGATGACGACTGAGGCGAGCGATTTGAGGTCTGACACGGAGGATGAGCAGGAGCCGCCGGCTCAGAGACAGAGGGTGGAGCCGCCACCCCAGGTGCAGCAGCCACCTCCTAACCCCTATCCATCTTATGATTTTGCAGGTTGGGGATCCTCGCTTGATCAGATCTTAGCAGAGCAGAGGCAGATTCGAGACACTCAGGATATGATCTTGGATGGTCAGAGGACTATGTGGAGCCAGGTGACCCGCTTGGGTTACCAGAACGAGTATTGGTCACCTTACATCAAAAATTGGATAAGGCCGCAGTCTCCTCCACCACCGCCACTTACACATTCATTTAGTCCTCCTTCCATCTTTATGCCTGCCAGCACCACTTTTGGGTTTTTCTGTCCACACCCAGATCAGCAGCATCCGCAGCAGCAGCCCGGTTGGGCATGTCCTAGTTCGAGCACAACAGGTGCTAGCAGTAGTACCGGGGGAGCTCAGGATATGCCCTAGTTTGGGAGCGCTACTCGGGGCCTGCTTTTGATTTCTACAGGGGTATATTTGGAGAGCCTGCCGATCCTGATGCTGGTGATGGTGTCCCTTCTTCTCATGACATGGATGAGAATTGATTTACTCTCTCTTCTTTCTGTTTTCTGAAACTTATGAGACATTGCTCTTTATTTTCTTTCAATTTGGTTGTAATTCCGCCGTTTAGGCGATGAGACATTTGTTTGGTTGTTTCTTGTATTTCCTTTCATTATGAACTATGTAGTTGGTTTGGTATTTTGCTTGTGGTAATTTGACTTAACATATGGTTTGCACACCGGATGTCCGGTCCTTAATTCTTATGTTATAGGTTGTGCTCCTTATATCCTAGCCCGTCACATGCAGAAGCACCGGGAGCATAGGTATTTATGTGGTCACTTCGTGACCTCGATCATGGAAAGGTTGGGAATGGCGAATACTAGTGAGGGGAGGAGAGTTTCTGATATTGAGCCCACCACTATCATTGATGCCACCGAGTTAAAGAAGGCACGGTTGATGACGACTGAGGCGAGCGATTTGAGGTCTGACACGGAGGATGAGCAGGAGCCGCCGGCTCAGAGACAGAGGGTGGAGCCGCCACCCCAGGTGCAGCAGCCACCTCCTAACCCCTATCCATCTTATGATTTTGCAGGTTGGGGATCCTCGCTTGATCAGATCTTAGCAGAGCAGAGGCAGATTCGAGACACTCAGGATATGATCTTGGATGGTCAGAGGACTATGTGGAGCCAGGTGACCCGCTTGGGTTACCAGAACGAGTATTGGTCACCTTACATCAAAAATTGGATAAGGCCGCAGTCTCCTCCACCACCGCCACTTACACATTCATTTAGTCCTCCTTCCATCTTTATGCCTGCCAGCACCACTTTTGGGTTTTTCTGTCCACACCCAGATCAGCAGCATCCGCAGCAGCAGCCCGGTTGGGCATGTCCTAGTTCGAGCACAACAGGTGCTAGCAGTAGTACCGGGGGAGCTCAGGATATGCCCTAGTTTGGGAGCGCTACTCGGGGCCTGCTTTTGATTTCTACAGGGGTATATTTGGAGAGCCTGCCGATCCTGATGCTGGTGATGGTGTCCCTTCTTCTCATGACATGGATGAGAATTGATTTACTCTCTCTTCTTTCTGTTTTCTGAAACTTATGAGACATTGCTCTTTATTTTCTTTCAATTTGGTTGTAATTCCGCCGTTTAGGCGATGAGACATTTGTTTGGTTGTTTCTTGTATTTCCTTTCATTATGAACTATGTAGTTGGTTTGGTATTTTGCTTGTGGTAATTTGACTTAACATATGGTTTGCACACCGGATGTCCGGTCCTTAATTCTTATGTTATAGGTTGTGGCTCTAGTCATTATGTTTGGTCTTTATATCGGGGTGTCTGGGGTGATTCGGCATCAAACAGGTGGCACATGCGGGAATGCGCTTAAACCTTTTCCAATAGTCTAATGCTAATGTGGTCTTTGAGATTCGAACAAGTAAGTCCTTGGGGTAACTTCGTTTTACCTAGCTCACCTAAAGCTTCCAACTTGGGATGGGTTGTCAGAAAGTTCTTACACGGGTCTCATCGAAAATCACGGGTGTTAAATTATAAAACTTTTTATTCTCGCATGTGTTTGTGTTTAGAGCATGGTCTCTGGATATGCAACCCAACCTTGAGTTCTGGCGTATGTCTCTTAACGATACTCACGTATCCGTAGCGAACCGCTGGCCGGACGCTTAAAGTACACTTTCGTATGATCACCTGATGTGTGGATAGAGTTGCAATTCTAGACCGTAGGAGTATGTTGTGTCAAGGGACTCATAAGTATACCGTAATGAAAACCTAATGGAAACCCAATGGCGTGAGTGTTTAAGTGGATAAATATACCAATAATCATTGTGGAATATTGCTTATGTTGCCAATAATAATTGTGAAGCTTGCTAGTAGATTGTATGCTTAGTAGGAACAAGCTTAAGGTCAATTGGAATGATAGAAATGTTAAAGAGGTAAACACAAGCATAGGGAGGATTCTAATTGTAACCGAAAGATGGTTTTACTCTAGATTAGTAGAATTTTCTGATTTCGTCTAAAACTTTCCTCATTAGTTTTTAAATGCATTTGCTTTTGGTATTCAACACCGCTTGGTTGGAAATTTCTCTAATAACCATGTTTTGTTTTGTGAATTTTTTTGATTTGATTGGCTTATGAGATTGGTGTAAGTGCATACTTGCTTGAGGGCAAACAAGGTTTAAGTGTGGGGAGGTTTGATGTGTCTCAATTTATACATATTTCCCACATCCTATTTGGACATTTTACACTCGTTTTATAGCCGTTTATACTTGTTTTGTGGTGCGTTATGGTGTTTGCTAGTGATTTCAGGTCTACAGCAGGTATATCACTCACAAATGGTAGAAAATGGCTTAACGGATGAACTTTGATGAAGAACGAAGCTGAAATGCCAAATTCTGGCTGAACTCGCGGCGCGATCATGGACTCTCGCACGAGCCTTCACAAAACACCACTCGCGGCGCGACCGAGAAATCTCACGGCGTGACTTTTTTCCCTGCAATTTTCTGGACAACTTTTGGTGCATCTCGCGGCGCGACCCTGCCACTCGCGGCGCGATTCTGAGCGGATCTGACAGATTTTCTCTCTCCTGGGGTATAAATACCAGCCCCCACTCAACCCTAAACCTAATCTTGGATACTTCAGCTCACCCACTTATTCTCCAGCCGTTTTTCAAGGGTTTTACACTACTCCAACTTATTTGAAGACTTGAAGATTAATTTTGGCTCTTGTTAGTGATTGTAGCTCGATTGTTAACGCGATTTGAACTTATTCTCTATTTTGGTACATTATGTTCTCCTTCATATTTGAATCTTTAGCTATTTTCATTATGAGTAGCTAAATCTTTATACATCTATGAAGATGAAGTGAAACAATTAGTTATGGTTGCATAATATTTTAAATTCAAGTTGGTTTTACTTAACATTTTGTCAAGATCTTAATGAAGTGATTTCTTTTACTTAATCTTGTGTTCTTGGTGGTATTTGTGTTCTTCGATAGTGGTACTAGTTGAATACAAGTATTATTTTAGTTGTTTGTCTATGAACAACTCTTACTAGGTCATGGTATGATAGTAAAGATACAAGTTTAATAGAAGTTACTTTGTTAAGTAGATTTGACGGTTGGTGGTACCACGTTTCTTTCACAAAGATAAAATTTTTATTTAAATAATCAAACAAACTAGTTAGTTCAAGGAATTGTAATAGGGTTGGTGGTACCACTTGTTGCAAGAAATTGAATTGATTAGGTGATTGAGTCGATTTTACAAACTAGGTGCACCCGTTTGTGTTTTTGTCTTGTCACGATTATTATCACCAACATTAATGAATTTTGAGCTTAACCCATATGCAACCTAGACTTTTTGTGGAGCGGATTCAACATAGATGGCTTTTTAATTATTTGTTTACAACTCAAACTCTTTTCGTGTGCTCTCGCTAATACCGGTTGAGTACTTTTACTTACTTGTTAATTATTTAGTTTTCAAAACGCAAAGTGACAACTCGGTCACACCCAAACCTTTTACTTGTTTCACATTTTTACAACCTTAAGTGCAACATTTAGTCCTTGTGTTCGATCCTGGTCTTGCCAGTTAGCTATATTACATACGAACGGGTACACTGCCCGTAAGTGTGTTGTAGTCAGTTAGCGGTAGATCTTGTTACAAATTATTAAACTAGATTTCACACATCACAAACCTTTTCTTAGGATCATTAAATTTAGACACAAAAGCAGAATTAGAAGGTTTAGCATGATTTATAGAACTTGAACTCCTATGTGATTCTTCTCTAGATAATAGAGCATAAGCAGATTTTATATATATATATATATATATATATATATATATATATATATATATATATATATATATATATATATATATATATATATATATATATATATATATATATATATATATATATATATATATATATATATATATATATATATATATATATATATATATATATATATATATATATATATATATATATATATATATATATATATATATATATATATATATATATATATATATATATATATATATATATATATATATATATATATATATATATATATATATATATATATATATATATATATATATATATATATATATATATATATATATATATATATATATATATATATATATATATATATATATATATATATATATATATATATATATATATATATATATATATATATATATATATATATATATATATATATATATATATATATATATATATATATATATATATATATATATATATATATATATATATATATATATATATATATATATATATATATATATATATATATATATATATATATATATATATATATATATATATATATATATATATATATATATATATATATATATATATATATATATATATATATATATATATATATATATATATATATATATATATATATATATATATATATATATATATATATATATATATAT
Organism: Erigeron breviscapus; assembly: GCA_034093135.1. Classification (NCBI taxonomy): domain Eukaryota; kingdom Viridiplantae; phylum Streptophyta; class Magnoliopsida; order Asterales; family Asteraceae; genus Erigeron; species Erigeron breviscapus. The sequence goes on from CM067168.1 coordinate 32,536,466, forward strand.
ATATATATATATATATATATATATATATATATATATATATATATATATATATATATATATATATATATATATATATATATATATATATATATATATATATATATATATATATATATATATATATATATATATATATATATATATATATATATATATATATATATATATATATATATATATATATATATATATATATATATATATATATATATATATATATATATATATATATATATATATATATATATATATATATATATATATATATATATATATATATATATATATATATATATATATATATATATATATATATATATATATATATATATATATATATATATATATATATATATATATATATATATATATATATATATATATATATATATATATATATATATATATATATATATATATATATATATATATATATATATATATATATATATATATATATATATATATATATATATATATATATATATATATATATATATATATATATATATATATATATATATATATATATATATATATATATATATATATATATATATATATATATATATATATATATATATATATATATATATATATATATATATATATATATATATATATATATATATATATATATATATATATATATATATATATATATATATATATATATATATATATATATATATATATATATATATATATATATATATATATATATATATATATATATATATATATATATATATATATATATATATATATATATATATATATATATATATATATATATATATATATATATATATATATATATATATATATATATATATATATATATATATATATATATATATATATATATATATATATATATATATATATATATATATATATATATATATATATATATATATATATATATATATATATATATATATATATATATATATATATATATATATATATATATATATATATATATATATATATATATATATATATATATATATATATATATATATATATATATATATATATATATATATATATATATATATATATATATATATATATATATATATATATATATATATATATATATATATATATATATATATATATATATATATATATATATATATATATATATATATATATATATATATATATATATATATATATATATATATATATATATATATATATATATATATATATATATATATATATATATATATATATATATATATATATATATATATATATATATATATATATATATATATATATATATATATATATATATATATATATATATATATATATATATAAATATTTTACATTGAATGAAAATTATTATTATTATTATTATTATTATTATTATTATTATTATATATATTATTATAATAATTTCTATTATACTATAACTATTATTATTATTATTATTATTATTATTATTATTATTATTATTATTATTATTATTATTATTATATTTTGATGTATAATCTTATTATTATTATTATTATTATTATTATTATTATTATTATTATTATTATTATTATTATTATTATTATTATTATTATTATTATTTATTATTATTATTATTATTATTATTATTATTATTATTATTATTATTATTATTATTATTATTATTATTATTATTATTATTATTATTATTATTATTATTATTATTATTATTATTATTATTATTATTATTATTATTATTATTATTATTATTATTATTATTATTATTATTATTATTATTATTATTATTATTATTATTATTATTATTATTATTATTATTATTATTATTATTATTATTATTATTATTATTATTATTATTATTATTATTATTATTATTATTATTATTATTATTATTATTATTATTATTATTATTATTATTATTATTATTATTATTATTATTATTATTATTATTATTATTATTATTATTATTATTATTATTATTATTATTATTATTATTATTATTATTATTATTATTATTATTATTATTATTATTATTATTATTATTATTATTATTATTATTATTATTATTATTATTATTATTATTATTATTATTATTATTATTATTATTATTATTATTATTATTATTATTATTATTATTATTATTATTATTATTATTATTATTATTATTATTATTATTATTATTATTATTATTATTATCTATTATTATTATTATTATTATTATTATTATTATTATTATTATTATTATTATTATTATTATTATTATTATTATTATTAATATTCATTATTATCTATTATTATTATTATTATTATTATTATTATTATTATTATTATTATTATTATTATTATTATTATTATTATTATTTTTTTATTTTTTTTTAGAACGGCGTGTTAGTTAGTTAGTGGTTCGAACCCTAGCAGTGACATCCAAGCGGGCAGTATGCTAGCAGTTGGAACCCGAAGGCACCCTGGAGACCAAGGGTGCGATAACACGGCCCGCACGCGTCCGAAGAGGTAAATGCCCGAGACCATGGGGAATTGAGATTCGATCCCTGGTCTCCCAGCCAACATCCCCCCTAGAACCCCTAAAGAGGGCCCCAGGTGGCCACTTGATCTAAGACCAAGTGTTATTCGATAAGAAATTAATCAGTCGGCTGTATAACCGACTTACAAGAGTTTATTATTACAACAAGAATTCAATTAGATCAAGATGATCTAATCAGAAAATAAGAACAAAGGGAATAAAACCCTAATCGATCAATCGATACAAATCAGAGAGAATAATATATGTGTGTAAGAAATTATGAGAGATAAAAAACCCTAAAGGGGTGAATGGTTGTATTTATACTTCCAGCCTTTCCTCTATTGACGCAATCTACCTTCTTCTTTCCTTTGTCCAGAATAAGTCCCTCTAGAATAAGAAATGTCAAACCTGTACAATCCTTAACCCAGAAGTTAGACAATATATCAATTATAACCCTAAGTTTATATTACAAGGATAATATTAATAAAATTAACAAAAAGTGATATCATGCCACCATATATACGTTTACTTGAGTTTCCTTGCATTAATTTAGGACGATATTTACTTGTTTTTCTATAAATTGTAGTTGCTTGCATGATTAATAGTAAGAAGAAATTTGGCAAAGTGTTTGTTTCTCTCGTTCTATATTTTTTGGAGCCCAACTCTCTTTAAAGGTTACCATCTACAACTATACAAGTATAGGTAAGGTTATTACTTTTCTAAATAAGTATTGGAGTTAAATGTACGGATCGTCCCTGTGGTTTACACACAACATCACCTTTCGTCCCTGTGCTTTCATATTATCAGCCGTCGTCCTTTACAGGCGGATAAGGGTCAAAGTTAGTCCTTTATTTTGTTCGCCGTCAACTGACTTCCGTTAACCCTCTCATGTGCCTTTCACGTGAGGGTATTTACATCTTTTTACGCATCTAAAGGACCAAACTTAGATTTTTTTTCCACACTTACATTAGATCAACAAAATCCAGATCTTAAAACCCTAAACACACACACACACACAATTCTAGATCCAAAATTTCACCCATCCATATTTTTTACATCTAAACAAAAAGATACAACCAAATTGGAAACAAAAATTCTTTCAGTTTTTATAATAAAAAGTATACTGACTGGAAGTCTTGAAGATGAAGAGGAAGGTGGACCCACCGACTGTGCCGGTGAAGCAGCCGGTGATGTTGAGTTTTGCTGCCGAATCTGTTGTTGCTGCTAATGATTATGATGATGATGATTCTTGTAACATCCCAAACTTTTCATGTTTGACTTGTTGACTTGTCCGTTAGTTAACGATAGGTTCCGTCAAGTTTATGTGCCTTAATTGGATGATGTGATTAAATGCTTATGTGTTTAATATGTGATGATTAAAGTAAGTCAAATGAAAGTAATTAAAAGTAAAGTTATGAAGTATAATGTGATATATGTATATATATATATATATATATATATATATATATATATATATATATATATATATATATATATATATATATATATATATATATATATATATATATATATATATATATATATATATATATATATATATATATATATATATATATATATATATATATATATATATATATATATATATATATATATATATATATATATATATATATATATATATATATATATATATATATATATATATATATATATATATATATATATATATATATATATATATATATATATATATATATATATATATATATATATATATATATATATATATATATATATATATATATATATATATATATATATATATATATATATATATATATATATATATATATATATATATATATATATATATATATATATATATATATATATATATATATATATATATATATATATATATATATATATATATATATATATATATATATATATATATATATATATATATATATATATATATATATATATATATATATATATATATATATATATATATATATATATATATATATATATATATATATATATATATATATATATATATATATATATATATATATATATATATATATATATATATATATATATATATATATATATATATATATATATATATATATATATATATATATATATATATATATATATATATATATATATATATATATATATATATATATATATATATATATATATATATATATATATATATATATATATATATATATATATATATATATATATATATATATATATATATATATATATATATATATATATATATATATATATATATATATATATATATATATATATATATATATATATATATATATATATATATATATATATATATATATATATATATATATATATATATATATATATATATATATATATATATATATATATATATATATATATATATATATATATATATATATATATATATATATATATATATATATATATATATATATATATATATATATATATATATATATATATATATATATATATATATATATATATATATATATATATATATATATATATATATATATATATATATATATATATATATATATATATATATATATATATATATATATATATATATATATATATATATATATATATATATATATATATATATATATATATATATATATATATATATATATATATATATATATATATATATATATATATATATATATATATATATATATATATATATATATATATATATATATATATATATATATATATATATATATATATATATATATATATATATATATATATATATATATATATATATATATAGCATTCTAGATGTGTTACATATATTTATATATATTCAAGTCTTGTAATTTATCTTGTAATTACCGTTTGTCAATAATATTACCTTGGCATATATTGTTGATCATATTGGGATCCATTTATGTTTATATGTTTGTTTATTATTTGTGTTTTACAGGTTCTAGACATTACATGTAAAGAGTCATTAAGTTAATATTGTTTATGCGTTTAACAACAGTTGAAATATTAACTTAATGTACTTCCAAATGGAAGTTAAGTTAATTGTGTTTCTGCGTATTCACAGCAGTAGAAACATTGTCGTAGCTAATGTTGGTTCTGCGTATATTTACAGCAGTATAAACATTGGCTGAGTTAATGTTGGTTCTGCGTCTATTTACAGCAGTATAAACATTGGCTGAGTTAATGTTGGTTCTGCGTATATTTACAGCAGTATAAACATTGGCTGAGTTAATGTTGGTTCTGCGTATATTTACAGCAGTATAAACATTGGCTGAGTTAATGTTGGTTCTGCGTCTTGTACAGCAGTATAAACATTGGCTGAGTTAATGTTGGTTCTGCCTATATTTACAGCAGTATAAACATTGGCTGAGTTAATGTTGGTTCTGCGTATATTTACAGCAGTATAAACATTGGCTGAGTTAATGTTGGTTCTGCGTATATTTACAGCAGTATAAACATTGGCTGAGTTAATGTTGGTTCTGCGTATATTTACAGCAGTATAAACATTGGCTGAGCTAATGTTGGTTCTGCGTATATTTACAGCAGTATAAACATTGGCTGAGTTAATGTTGGTTCTGCGTCTTGACAACAGTTGAAACATTAACTCAAATATTCCCAAGTGTTATTTGAGGGTTCTTGGGAACGAGCAAAATAGTTGCTTGTGGAAAGAACAGTCAAATGGTCATTTGAGAGTTCTTGAGGTTTTGAGAGTTCTTGTGGATTTGAGGTTCTTGAGGTTTTGAGAGTTCTTGAGGTTTTGAGAGTTCTTGAGGTTTTGAGAGTTCTTGAGGTTTTGAGAGTTCTTGAGGTTTTGAGAGTTCTTGAGGTTTTGAGAGTTCTTGAGGTTTTGAGAGTTCTTGAGGTTTTGAGAGTTCTTGAGGTTTTGAGAGTTCTTGAGGATTTTGAGAGTTCTTGAGGTTTTGAGAGTTCTTGAGGTTTTGAGAGTTCTTGAGGTTTTGAGAGTTCTTGAGGTTTTGAGAGTTCTTGAGGTTTTGAGAGTTCTTGAGGTTTTGAGAGTTCTTGAGGTTTTGAGAGTTCTTGAGGTTTTGAGAGTTCTTGAGGTTTTGAGAGTTCTTGAGGTTTTGAGAGTTCTTGAGGTTTTGAGAGTTCTTGAGGTTTTGAGAGTTCTTGAGGTTTTGAGAGTTCTTGAGGTTTTGAGAGTTCTTGAGGTTTTGAGAGTTCTTGAGGTTTTGAGAGTTCTTGAGGTTTTGAGAGTTCTTGAGGTTTTGAGAGTTCTTGAGGTTTTGAGAGTTCTTGAGGTTTTGAGAGTTCTTGAGGTTTTGAGAGTTCTTGAGGTTTTGAGAGTTCTTGAGGTTTTGAGAGTTCTTGAGGTTTTGAGAGTTCTTGAGGTTTTGAGAGTTCTTGAGGTTTTGAGAGTTCTTGAGGTTTTGAGAGTTCTTGAGGTTTTGAGAGTTCTTGAGGTTTTGAGAGTTCTTGAGGTTTTGAGAGTTCTTGAGGTTTTGAGAGTTCTTGAGGTTTTGAGAGTTCTTGAGGTTTTGAGAGTTCTTGAGGTTTTGAGAGTTCTTGAGGTTTTGAGAGTTCTTGAGGTTTTGAGAGTTCTTGAGGTTTTGAGAGTTCTTGAGGTTTTGAGAGTTCTTGAGGTTTTGAGAGTTCTTGAGGTTTTGAGAGTTCTTGGGTTTTGAGAGTTCTTGAGGTTTTGAGAGTTCTTGAGGTTTTGAGAGTTCTTGAGGTTTTGAGAGTTCTTGAGATTTTGAGAGTTCTTGAGGCTTTGAGAGTTCTTGAAGTTTTGAGAGTTCTTGTGGTTTGCTTGTTTAGTACACTTTTGCTCGTTTCATTTGAGTGTTCCTGTTTTTGCGTGTTTGTTTGAGAGTTCTTGAGGTTTTGAGAGTTCTTGAGGTTTTGAGAGTTCTTGAGGTTTTGAGAGTTCTTGAGGTTTTGAGAGTTCTTGTGGTTTGCTTGTTTAGTACACTTTTGCTCGTTTCATTTGAGTGTTCCTGTTTTTGCGTGTTCTTGTGTATTTGAGTGTTTATAAGTTGAACCTCATCCACAATGGCAGCAAACTATCTTAACCAATTAATACTAATGGACCATGAGACCGGTAAGGGTAATTCACCACCTAAACTGATGATCATTGACCAATACTTTTCTTGGAAAGGTCGATTCGAATCCTTTATGCAATTCACGGATATTAGAATGTGGACTTGTATGACTGAAGGATATAGTGCCCCAACATATGAGGACAGTGGTGTTAACAAAGTTTATGCTTACCAAGATATGACTGAATCTAATAAAAAATTGTATGAGGCAGAGAAAAAGGCACTATCATGTTTAAAAATGTCATTGCCACAAGAAATATTACATTTATTTAATGGATTCAATACATCAAAAGAACTTTGGTTAGCATTAAAAAATCATTGTGAAGGGGATGAAACACTTAAAAAGAATCGTAGAGACCTTCTAAAGCATCAGTATAATGTATTTAATGGGTTAAGAAGTGAAAACTTAGATCAACTAATTACAAGGTATTATCATTTGCTAGCAGAGTTGCAAGCATTTGAAGTTACCTATTATGAGGAAGAAAAAGTCGAGAAATTTTTGAGTTCCTTGCCGGAAAAGTGGAGTAATTATATTACCACTTTGCAGGAAAAAGCAGATTTCTCTGATATGTCTTTGACTCAGATAGTTGCTAAGTTTAGGGGACAAGAAATGAAACTAAAAAGGAGGGAAGCAGGATATAATAATGCTCAGATTCCCGAGCTTTATTACGGTAGGCCTACGATCAATGTAAGTCCAGGTTCCCCTGAAGGAAGCACAAGGGCATTCCTGAGTGAAGATGTTGACTTATAAAAGATCTCGTTTGACTCTGAGGGGAACATATGTCTTGTTTCAAGTCAGAGCGACAATTTAGGCAATCGTGGATATCCTACCTCCAGTGTAGTTCCACCGTGCCTATAAGTGTCAAATGTGCGGAAAGTCACTTATCCGTTCTTGCGTCATTTGTGACATCATATGAACAGTTTATCCAAGGAAAGGTTCAAGATCCGAGTCTTATAGATGAAGCTAAGGGTTGATGATTTACAAAAGAAGGTAGATGAGGATCAAGAGGAAAAATCTCTCTTGAGACAGCAAGTGAACATCTTGACTAAAAGAGAAAAGGATCTCTCAGACAAGATTAGACTTAATGAAAGAGAGAATGATTGTATTAGAAATGAGTTGAGGGAAATCACTATTAGAAAACAATTGGGACAAGAGAATCATGAGAAATTGAGTAATGAGTACACTTCTCTACAAAAGGAACTACTCTCTGCTCAATCTGAGATTACTGACTTACAATCCCGAATTGACAAAATGAGAGATATTCGAATTATGACAAGTCATGCCTATGAAAGCATTAAAAATGGAAATTGTCATAATATTGAAGAAATCTCAAATAAAAAGAATCATAATGTTGAGATCCCTCCTCCTATCAATCATATCTATGATCCTATCGTTAAAGTGAGTGATGATGACAAAAAGATCTCGTTTGACTCTGAGGGGAACATATGTCTTGTTTCAAGTCAGAGCGACAATTTAGGCAATCGTGGATATCCTACCTCCAGTGTAGTTCCACCGTGCCTATAAGTGTCAAATGTGCGGAAAGTCACTTATCCGTTCTTGCGTCATTTGTGACATCATATGAACAGTTTATCCAAGGAAAGGTTCAAGATCCGAGTCTTATAGATGAAGACTATGAGCAGATTGATCCTTTGGACTTAGAAGAGATGGATCTGCAATGGCAAATGGCTATGCTAACTCTTCGGGCTAAACGGTTCTTATCAAGAACAGGGCGAAAGGTCGTGGGTTCCAAGCTTGGCTTTGATAAGTCAAAGATAAAGTGTTACAATTGCGAGGGCTTTGGACACTTTGCTAGGGAATGCCAGAGACCTAAGAAGGATGATAGGTCTATTGTGACTCGTCAGTACTTCAATCAAGGTGGAACAATGCCTTCATCTTCTAACACCTCTAGACAAAAGTCATACTATGATGGGTCTAATGGAAAACAAGGCCTAATTGATCAAAGTAATTCAAGAGCCTTGGTTGTCCAACAACAAGACGGATCATATGACTGGAGTTCAAAAGTCAATGAAGAAGATAATGCTTATGTTGCTGAGGTTGATTCAGGAAGTAGTATTGTTCCTTTGGACGAGACATCTTCTCAAGAATCAACAAACCCTACTCATGAAAATGTTCCTTTCACCTCACTTGAGAGATCATCTTCAAATGTTGAAGCATCAAGTATAAAAGATGGTGATAGTTGTTCAAAGGGAGTTACTTCAAAGGTTGATAATGTAAAGATTCCAGAAAACTTGGGAGTAAAGGATCTAGTTACCTTTATGATAGACTTACATGCTCCTGAGCAGCGAATAGATTTTTCTTTGCATTCATTAATTGATGTCTGTAAAGATAATTTTAAAATATCTCAAACTGCATGTGAGTTATATCTAAGGGTTGATGATTTACAAAAGAAGGTAGATGAGGATCAAGAGGAAAAATCTCTCTTGAGACAGCAAGTGAACATCTTGACTAAAAGAGAAAAGGATCTCTCAGACAAGATTAGACTTAATGAAAGAGAGAATGATTGTATTAGAAATGAGTTGAGGGAAATCACTATTAGAAAACAATTGGGACAAGAGAATCATGAGAAATTGAGTAATGAGTACACTTCTCTACAAAAGGAACTACTCTCTGCTCAATCTGAGATTACTGACTTACAATCCCGAATTGACAAAATGAGAGATATTCGAATTATGACAAGTCATGCCTATGAAAGCATTAAAAATGGAAATTGTCATAATATTGAAGAAATCTCAAATAAAAAGAATCATAATGTTGAGATCCCTCCTCCTATCAATCATATCTATGATCCTATCGTTAAAGTGAGTGATGATGACAAAAAGATCTCTTCTGACGATTTCAAAGAACAACATAAGAAGCCAGAATCTTCTAATCAAACCAAATACATTTATAATAAGGGTTCAATCACTCACTACACACTAAAAGGTAGTAGGAAAGTGTTTACTGAAAAGGAGTATTCCTTGGATAGTATTGAACCAAATCTTCTAATCAAACCAAATACATTTATAATAAGGGTTCAATCACTCACTACACACTAAAAGGTAGTAGGAAAGTGTTTACTGAAAAGGAGTATTCCTTGGATAGTATTGAACCAAATCTAATTGATAAAGTTTGGGAAGTTGATGTAGCTGATTTGGGGCAACAAAATAGACAAATCAGAAATGTGAGTCCTAGGAGATGGTCATCAATGAAAACCATTAGGAGTCCTCATTTTGTAAAATCAGGAATAGATCCTACTGCCCAGTCAGAAGTTGCTCCCGAACAATCTGCAAAATTGAAGTTACAAGAGATGACATCAAAAGCTCAAAATTCTCACACTTTGTCTGATCAAGATATGCATTCATCTTACCATGCAAAGGATAAAAGGAAGAAAATGAAAAATCTTGATAAGATCTCTTGCTTCATTTGCAGAGAAAAGGGACATGTGGCAAGTATGTGTCCACAAAAGGGTAAATCCAGCAGATCAAGGCAGTCTAATGACTCAGGTGACAGAGATGTTGAAGATATGGATGTTCAGTTGAGAAAGAACAAGGGTAAACAAGTTGAAGATAGGTCAACGAGTGTTTCACCTAAAAGATTTTCTCAAAGGAACTCACCCGCACGGAGTGGTTTGCCTAGAAATAATCAAGTTAGTACTTCAAATCCAACTTTTATGAGGGATTATAAGAAGAAATACTATGAAGATTATGTTTCTAGAAATAATCAAGTTAGTACTTCAAATCCAACTTTTATGAGGGATTATAAGAAGAAATACTATGAAGATTATGTTTCTAGAAATCCCTCGAGTTATGTTGCTAAGGAACATGGAAAACCAAGAAGTGTATCTCCAAAGAAGACTTCAAATGGTGGCCAAGTTCATAGCAAAACTCCTAAGAGGAATCCCACTCCAAGACGAGGAGTCTTTAATCGTGTTGGTGAAGATGATACATGTTTTTATGATCGCTTCACAGGAACGGTAAAGACTGGTCGTTCCTCAATGTTTCAAAAGCATAGTCCCAGGAGAAAGATTGAGCTATCTCCTGAGAGGGTGCCGAGAAACAGAAGACAGACTTCAAAATCCAGGACTCCCACTGAGAGTGATGGATATTGGACAAATGTCTCAGTGAAAGATAAGGACGGTAAATTCAAGTCTACTGAGGCTTGGGTATCGTTTCGCAACTAAGCGCTTATCTTTCGTGCGGAGGACATAGTCAAGGAGGACCATGCATTTTCGGTGATCGGTGACTGAGTCCTAGGCACATCTTAATTAGATAACATAGTGGGTTATCGTACTTCTATTGTATTTACTTCATTATAAATCATTGTGCAAGTCCTATGTATGTTATTTATAATGTGTTTATAAAGAAACATATTTGGGAAAAACGAGTATATATAAAGTGCTACTTTATTTTATGCTTGTTAATAAATCATTTGTGATAGCATGATTATTCATATAATGGTTGTTATCCTATGATGAATATGCAAAGTTGATTTATTTATGATGGTTACACTAAGGCCTTTAATCGATCGCGTTTCGAGTTGCTAGTCCAGTTGACTGGAATGAGTAATCCTTAGTCACCATTTCTCAAGAACCGTTTTTATTCAGAAAAAGGGTTCTATTGCACGAGAGACAATGTTACTTAGGGTATCTGGTTTCCAGGGGGAGTTAGCTGTGTTCTTTGTGAACACTGAATAAATGTGTATTGTGATAAGGGTATAGTGTAAGTAAAGACTCTAATTTGAGTGTGTTTGGTACACCTTGAATTAGGTCTTACATGTAAATTGCTCGAAAGATTAAGTGAAATACTTAAGGTTTCGGTCAAAATAGGTCAAACGGAGTCACTGAGTTGATATATTTGACAGATATTTTGATTTGCAATTTACTTTAAATAATTGAATCGAACATACTTAATGTGTGAGCCAACTGCCACATATGCGTGTTTTGCCAACTGGGCCACATATGCGTGTTTTGCCAACTGGGCCTCATATGCGTGTTTGCCAACTGGGCCACATATGCGTGTTTGCCAACTGGGCCACATATGCGTGTTTGCCAACTGGGCCACATATGCGTGTTTGCCAACTGGGCCACATATGCGTGTTTGCCAACTGGGCCACATATGCGTGTTTTGCCAACTGGGCCTCATATGCGTGTTTGCCAACTGGGCCACATATGCGTGTTTTGCCAACTGGGCCTCATATGCGTGTTTGCCAACTGGGCCACATATGCGTGTTTGCCAACTGGGCCACATATGCGTGTTTTGCCAACTGGGCCTCATATGCGTGTTTGCCAACTGGGCCACATATGCGTGTTTTGCCAACTGGGCCTCATATGCGTGTTTGCCAACTGGGCCACATATGCGTGTTTGCCAACTGGGCCACATATGCGTGTTTGCCAACTGGGCCACATATGCGTGTTTGCCAACTGGGCCTCATATGCGTGTTTGCCAACTGGGCCACATATGCGTGTTTTGCCAACTGGGCCTCATATGCGTGTTTGCCAACTGGGCCTCATATGCGTGTTTGCCAACTGGGCCACATATGCGTGTTTGCCAACTGGGCCACATATGCGTGTTTGCCAACTGGGCCACATATGCGTGTTTTGCCAACTGGGCCACATATGCGTGTTTGCCAACTGGGCCACATATGCGTGTTTGCCAACTGGGCCACATATGCGTGTTTGCCAACTGGGCCACATATGCGTGTTTTGCCAACTGGGCCTCATATGCGTGTTTGCCAACTGGGCCACATATGCGTGTTTGCCAACTGGGCCACATATGCGTGTTTGCCAACTGGGCCTCATATGCGTGTTTGCCAACTGGGCCACATATGCGTGTTTGCCAACTGGGCCACATATGCGTGTTTGCCAACTGGGCCTCATATGCGTGTTTGCCAACTGGGCCACATATGCGTGTTTTGCCAACTGGGCCACATATGCGTGTTTGCCAACTGGGCCACATATGCGTGTTTGCCAACTGGGCCACATATGCGTGTTTGCCAACTGGGCCACATATGCGTGTTTGCCAACTGGGCCACATATGCGTGTTTGCCAACTGGGCCACATATGCGTGTTTGCCAACTGGGCCACATATGCGTGTTTGCCAACTGGGCCTCATATGCGTGTTTGCCAACTGGGCCACATATGCGTGTTTTGCCAACTGGGCCTCATATGCGTGTTTGCCAACTGGGCCACATATGCGTGTTTTGCCAACTGGGCCACATATGCGTGTTTGCCAACTGGGCCACATATGCGTGTTTTGCCAACTGGGCCTCATATGCGTGTTTGCCAACTGGGCCACATATGCGTGTTTTGCCAACTGGGCCTCATATGCGTGTTTGCCAACTGGGCCACATATGCGTGTTTTGCCAACTGGGCCTCATATGCGTGTTTGCCAACTGGGCCACATATGCGTGTTTGCCAACTGGGCCACATATGCGTGTTTGCCAACTGGGCCACATATGCGTGTTTGCCAACTGGGCCACATATGCGTGTTTGCCAACTGGGCCACATATGCGTGTTTGCCAACTGGGCCACATATGCGTGTTTTGCCAACTGGGCCTCATATGCGTGTTTGCCAACTGGGCCACATATGCGTGTTTTGCCAACTGGGCCTCATATGCGTGTTTGCCAACTGGGCCTCATATGCGTGTTTGCCAACTGGGCCACATATGCGTGTTTGCCAACTGGGCCACATATGCGTGTTTGCCAACTGGGCCACATATGCGTGTTATACTGATGGGCCTCATATGCGTGTTTTGCCAACTGGGCCACATATGCGTGTTTCTTTGACAGTATAGGGTTTTGCGTGTTGTTGCTAGTATATAAGGAGAAAATACGCATTTATTGATTAAGTTTAAGTCATTTGCGTGTTCCTTAGAAAACTCCCAACATTTGCGTGTTCCCTGTCTGTGCACTGTTCACATTTTTTCGATTCACAAGACTTGATTTTTGGTGTTTAAACATATGTGTGTATTGTCACCATATGTGTGTATTGTCACCATATGTGTGTATTGTCACCATATGTGTGTTTGTCACCATATGTGTGTTGTACCATATGTGTGTATTGTCACCATATGTGTATATTGTCACCATATGTGTGTGTACCATATGTGTGTATTGTCACCATATGTGTGTATTGTCACCATATGTGTGTATTGTCACCATATGTGTGTATTGTCACCATATGTGTGTATTGTCACCATATGTGTGTATTGTCACCATATGTGTGTATTGTCACCATATGTGTGTATTGTCACCATATGTGTGTATTGTCACCATATGTGTGTATTGTCACCATATGTGTGTATTGTCACCATATGTGTGTTTGTACCATATGTGTGTTTGTACCATATGTGTGTATTGTCACCATATGTGTGTATTGTCACCATATGTGTGTATTGTCACCATATGTGTGTATTGTCACCATATGTGTGTATTGTCACCATATGTGTGTATTGTCACCATATGTGTGTATTGTCACCATATGTGTGTATTGTCACCATATGTGTGTATTGTCACCATATGTGTGTATTGTCACCATATGTGTGTATTGTCACCATATGTGTGTATTGTCACCATATGTGTGTTTGTCACATAATTTGACTATGTCAAACCCGACACCATATGTGTGTATTGTCACCATATGTGTGTGTATAAGGAATTTGCTTGTTCTAGGACTTCGGAAAATTTTCAAATGAGTCAAATTAGAAAGTGCAAATTGCCTTATAATATTGAACTTTAAAAATTTAAGAAAAACAAATGGTTTCGCGACCTTGGAAAACACAAAATGTTTTAATTTCGACGTGTTGATTCGATAAAATTGGTATTGTTTTAGAGGATTATGAAACAAAGGGTTTCAATATCTTGGAAAACACTAAGGTTTTTATCGTTAAACTTGTTTGTCGATTGTGTTGATAACATTTTCAGAGCCGATGAAACTAAGAGTTTCAGGGGCTTAGAAAATGTTAAGAGCTTTAAAGATCGGCTTTATGTGTTTGTTTGGTTGTTGTTTGTATCCTTTTGCAGATGGCTGAGAGACACTTTCACAAGAATCATAACTACTTGATCGACTTGGATGTGAATCAAGCCAACGCTGAGAGATTTGTTAGGATTCTTGAGTTTCTGCAGCAATCAAGAATCAGACATGTTCTCACGGCTGACCCAGTTATCTATCTGACTTTCCTAAGTCAATTCTGGGCATCTGCAAGATTGTTACCCGGTGCTATCCCAAGCATTGAAGCGAGGGTGAACAATCAGACCTTTCAGTTCACTGCCTCTGACTTGATTGGTATTCTTGACTTGGGACTGAAGACCAAGAGGGAGGAGTGAATGGTCCAACCACATATCCCCAAGCACTTAGATTGGCAGCATTCAGAAGAATGGGATATGTGGGTCCTGCAAATCGAAACACATTCCAGCAGAATTGTTTGATGGGCAGATGGAAGTTCTTTTCACATGTGATTCTTGTTGCTTTGAGCAATAAGAAATCGGGTTACGATTCATTGAATGTCGAAACCCAATCACAAGTGATATCTTTGGTGCTGAACAAGCCTTATAGCTTCTCTCATTATATCTTTAATGAGATGTGTAGGCAGATAAGGGCAACGGATGATGAGAGATTTTTGATGTATCCGAGGTTTGTGATGCTGATCATAAATGCTCGACTACCCAACCTTGTTCCGGAGGGTCCTACTGAATCGGTGACAACGATGCCTAATCGTATCTTTAACGATAGTTATAGATACCGTGGAAATCTTCCACCACAGGCTCGACCGAGGGACAGAAACCTCTTTGGGGCGCTTATTAATCCGAATTATGTTGCTCCTGAACATAATGGATTTGCGCATGAGGATTCTGATGTTGAAGGTGACGATGTTGTTGCTCCACAGCCAGTCCCTCCACAACCTCCAGTGGCACCAGTGATACAACCACAACAACAGCAACCAGAACAACCACCTCCAGCTGCAGCAGAGGCTCCTCAAGTGTTGTTTGTCTAGGAAGAGGCTGTTCAAGCAAATCCTGAGATTGTTGCTGAACACGATAATGCACAGAACCAAGAAGTCAACATGAATGTTGATGATAGGGGTTTGGGTGCAGAGCACGTCGACGATATGGTTATTAATAACCAAGAAGACGTTGCTGATGACATAGGAGGAGATGTCAACCAAGGAGAAAGGAGGAAACGGGGATGATGAGAGATTTTTGATGTATCCGAGGTTCGTGATGCTGATCATAAATGCTCGACTACCCAACCTTGTTCCGGAGGGTCCTACTGAATCGGTGACAACGATGCCTAATCGTATCTTTAACGATAGTTATAGATACCGTGGAAATCTTCCACCACAGGCTCGACCGAGGGACAGAAACCTCTTTGGGGCGCTTATTAATCCGAATTATGTTGCTCCTGAACATAATGGATTTGCGCATGAGGATTCTGATGTTGAAGGTGACGATGTTGTTGCTCCACAGCCAGTCCCTCCACAACCTCCAGTGGCACCAGTGATACAACCACAACAACAGCAACCAGAACAACCACCTCCAGCTGCAGCAGAGGCTCCTCAAGTGTTGTTTGTCTAGGAAGAGGCTGTTCAAGCAAATCCTGAGATTGTTGCTGAACACGATAATGCACAGAACCAAGAAGTCAACATGAATGTTGATGATAGGGGTTTGGGTGCAGAGCACATCGACGATATGGTTATTAATAACCAAGAAGACGTTGCTGATGACATAGGAGGAGATGTCAACCAAGGAGAAAGGAGGAAACGGGGATGATGATGGAGATGATGATGGGGATGATGGTCAAGATAATGCTGCTGGCAGAGTACCCATAGGTCAAGGTGTTGGTAGTACTTCTGCAGCAGTGGATCTCCCCATGGCCGAAGCTGATTCCCGGCCAGTTGTAGAAGAAGAAGATCCCCCTGGGTCGGGGCGAAGTCTCAGCAGAAAGAGACAACGTCAGGACGCCGAGGTGTCTAATGTAAATGAGTCTCTCGGGCTCATTGCGGAGACTTATTTTTCAGAGGTGGAAGAGACAAGACAAGATTTGGATGAATCGACACCAAGTGTTCAAGAGCCTGTGCATGACTTAACGGAAGCTATGACTGAAGGACCTCTCCATACTGAGGATAGAGGTAAAGGATTGATGGGTGCACCTTCCTCGAGTTCAGCAGCACCATCAACTCCTCAAGTTCATGTCAGTCCGCCTGTCATCAAACCAGTTGTAGTATCACTGGTTAATGCAGAAGATGACCAGTCACCTCCGAAAGTAATCAGACTTTTGGGAATCAAGATTGGAGATAGACCAGTCTTGATGACTGCAAGGCCTCGCAGCTCTACAATCACACCAATCATGTCTTCGTCAATGACTCCGCCGTCTACAACAAGACCATCAGTGACTTCTTCACAGCAAGGAGCTGCTCAGATTAACAAGGAGAGAGTATCCAAGTTAGCTGAGGACATCCAGCGGATGAGAGCTCTAGTTGCCAGCTTGTCTGACAAGCTTAAAGGAAAAGAAGAGTCACACCGTAGAGATGCTGACCTCATAAGACAAAGTCACCTAGAGCTGGAGAATAGCCAGTATGACCTGCAAGAAGCCCAGGAAGCAACAATCAATTCTGTCACTGGGATTGTTGATTCCATTGGGGTGCACCACAAACTGCTGAAAGGTCAGGCTAAGCATCTCGAGAGCTTAGGTAAGAGGTCGGCTGAGCTGCATAACAAGATCAAAAATCTTGAATCTCAGGGGGAGCAAGGTCAGCAAGGTCAATCTGGCCAAGCTGGTGCTCCTTCATCTAATCCACCGGCCGTAGAGGAAGTGGCTGGTATCCAGGAACAACCGACTGAAGGAGTAGGAGTCGGCATTCAGGTCAGACCAACTACTGAGGAAGAAGTTGGGAGTGAAATCCTGGACGACATTGCTGCGTACTTCAATTTTGATGAGTATGGGAGCATGTTTGAAGATCCATCTGTTTCTTCAGCTCAAGACAAGTGTTCATATCTTAATGCAATGCTTGATCTACTTGATCCAAATGTAAAGGGATCAAATGAGCTATCTCTACAAGCAACCGGTGCAAAGAGCAAGGTTGGGGTAGACAATCAATCAGAGTTAGACTCAAATCGGGAGTCGGGTACCGCTGAAGTGATTGAAAGGAAGAACAGGAGTCCAGTGGGTGTAACACCTGAAGTTCCTGATGACAGGGTTTTTGGCCAGCACTTAGGATGACAAACGAAGACTTGAAGGTCACATCTAGATACTAGTGTCAAGGGGGAGACTGTTGGTGCATGTTTCTCGGTGACAAAAGCATTCTAGATGTGTGATGTATATTTATATATATTCAAGTCTTGTAATTTATCTTGTAATTACCGTTTGTCAATAATATTACCTTGGCATATATTGTTGATCATATTGGGATCCATTTATGTTTATATGTTTGTTTATTATTTGTGTTTTACAGGTTCTAGACATTACATGTAAAGAGTCATTAAGTTAATATTGTTTCTGCGTTTAACAGCAGTTGAAATATTAACTTAATGTACTTCCAGATGGAAGTTAAGTTAATTGTGTTTCTGCGTATTACAGCAGTATAAACATTGGCTGAGTTAATGTTGGTTCTGCGTCTTGAGAGCAGTTGAAACATTAACTCAAATATTCCTAAGTGTTATTTGAAGGTTCTTGGGAACGAGCAAAATAGTTGCTTGTGGAAAGAACACTCAAATGGTCATTTGAGAGTTTCTGAGGAACAAGCAAAAGCATGCTTGTCCATAAGAAATCTCAAACAGTTTGTGTGTTCTGGGAAACACACAAACAGGCCAAAACCCTAATGGGCTTGACATGAGAACACTCAAATCCATTGGATTTGAGAGTTCTTGCCACTTGCCTATAAATAGAGGTGTGTGTCATGCGTGTTCTTAACAAGAGTGTAGAGAGAGAAACGAGCAAAACCTAGAGAGAGAAAACCTAGAACACACACGGTTGATCTTGTGGGTGGTACTCGACTCACGCACGAACCGCAAACACACACCCGGTTTGGACGACTCGTAGACTTAGATTACCACGTTGGTTGGTAAGGTTTGTCCGGAGAGCCGTTTCACTATAGTAACCAAATACGAGTGTTTATATTCACGCAAAAGATATATATAAAAATCGTGGGTTATCTCGAGGAATTCCGCACCTCGACATATCCTTAAGTCAATCTCGGTTCGGTAAGAACCGGGGGACTTATAGAAAATAATTAAAAGTAAAGTTATGATAGTCAAGTGCTTGTTGGGTTGATAAGTGTCCCGGTTAGTAAGTTAAGCTTAGAATGCGATGTTTTAGAAGTTGAGGGACTTAAGATGACAAAAGGAAAGTGATGGCCAGGGGTTTAAGAGTTAATTAGGTTTCCCTAATTCTCAAAAATCTGTATCTTACGTGTGTGTGAGCCCCAAGCCGCTCCCCCTCTCTTCCAAAGCAAATTCCCTCCAAAACCCTACGTTTCTTGGTGGTTGATTGAAGTGTGATCAAGATCTTTCGTCCTTGTGATTATATACAGGTAATATAGATGATTTTTCTTTGATTGTTGATGGTATGAGTCAAGCAAATAGATTAGAATCTGGTCTTAGGGTTTTGGGTTGGTTTAATTGCAATCTGTTAATCAATTTCGAGTCATTCGCGTGATTAATCGATTGTATAATGATGTTAAATGATTCAATGATCAATTGGTGTTTTCAATGAGTGATTTTGGTCTTATTTTAAGTGTATTTGAAGTTCATAAGGCCTGGAGATGTGTTAAAATCGAATGGGAGTCGAATTAGGTTAAAGATGAAAATTGCTGATCTGGTCATCAGTCTCGACGAGGGCAACATTCCCCCTCGGCGAGATCAGTATGGCTAGTATGGGTCTGGAGTTCAATCTCGACGAGGTCACTATTTCCCCTCGACGAGATCAAACATCAGAAAGGTTTAGGGTACTTTTAAGTCTCTAGTTGATTTACTTCAATCGTTCTTGTACCTTAGGTTGTCGGGAACACTTGTCAAGCACGATAAACTCGATTGTGATTGTTGAGTACTCCATTGAGGTAAGATACATGACTTTTCTCACGCTGGAGGCACAACAAAATGTAGTTTTCTATAATTAACCTCTTAATCGGATTATCTTATATGTGTTGGGTTTTCCGGGTTATGCGGGAGGTTATGTGGGAATGTATGCATGTTGAAATGATTTATGTTGATATGATGATGTTTAAAGTAGAAGTAAATATGTGCATATGAAGTATGATGCTTATAATTACGTTGCCATGATATGTTTAAGATATGTGTTGTTGATAATGTCGTTGATATGCCTTAATGTTGATATGTGATGGCTTGTATGTGGGACTTAAGTATGATATGTCTAATTCACTAGATACACGTGGGAATTGTTGTGAGTTGTGCACGTTAGTGGGATTAAATGCAAAAGTAGACGTGGGACTAATTAGGTAACGATTGTACCTAATGTTAAAGTAAAATGTGAGATGTGGGAAACCGTTCTAGCCTTAGTGTTAGTGCGTAAAAAGTAAGAAATATATAAATACGTGGGAAATGCTATAGCTAAATATGTGAGATTGACGTGGGAAGTGTTAAGCTTAACCCGTGCTAGTTGAAAAGCTAGTGCGTATGTGGTCGCTTGAGTGGCTCCTTGCGGCATAGTTACGTGGGACTAGTATTTCTGGGTGGAGTGACTAACCACCAATGTTAAAAGCATGACGGGATACTATGGAAATGGCATTGCCTTTCCTAAAAGTTAAGACGTGGGAAATCGTGCTAGTTGTAAATGTAACACCCCAACATGACGGAATCATGGGGTATCACTTAGAAAAGCACAGCACGACATGGGAATTATGTAGAGTCAAACTATATGCATTCATAGGATTGAAACAATCTATAAACTCACTCAAATGTATACAATAATCAATATCTATCAAAGATACATACTCAATCAATATTAAATGAAAATGTTTAAATGATAGTAGTTGATCCTAAGCATAACCCGTTAAAGGGAAATAAGGATCACGGATCCAGAAGTCCAAAGCTAGTCCAATCTTAGCAATGCAAGCACATAATCATCCATTTTGTCTCTGATAACCTGATTACCTGAAAAGTGTACTAAAATACGTCAACATAAAGTTGGTGAGTTCGTAGGGACAAGTAATATGGGATAACCGTGTCGGATAACAACCGTTAACAATAAGTGAGGATTAGGAGAACTAATCACATCCAAGGATAAATAATATATA
>CM067168.1:32560812-32580812 GCA_034093135.1 Erigeron breviscapus
TCAGCAATGAACGATGGTATGTTTGAGTAATCATGCCCAAAAATAAAATAGTTTAGGCAATAAAAAGGTCATTTGAGAAGGTTAATGACAAGCTATTCATACAAAATTTGAAACAACAGTAACTACGTAACAAACTAACAAACTATCAAGCTTCACAACTTGAGACAAAATCACAAGCTACTAATACGAAACTGAAACAACAGAAACGAACTATCAGCTTCACAACTTTTCCATCTCAATTGATTATGTTAATGGCCTCTTGAATAAAAAGAACAGAAATTAACATCTCAAAAGTATCCCTTGCAATCCTCTTAAACCTATTGATAATTACACTAGCATTAAATACTGTGAGAATTATTTAGCATGTTGGATTGTTTGAGTTAATATTAATGGACGCATGAAATAAGAAGCTTCATGTCTTCACGTGGATATCGACAAAGCTCCATGTCTACTATACATACATACATACATGTATATATATATATATATAAGAGAGTTGAGGGTGTATGTTTGGGCCTTTGGGGTAAGAAACATTCAAATTGTTACGCTTCATTCAAGTTTCTTGACAAAAATCTTATCAGTAGTTCAGTAATCTATTTGTTTGAAAACAGAGTCATCAACATTTAAATTCCTTGACATTAATCCAGTCATACTATTGCATCAATAAACCCCATGAGAGCGTTCAAATTGTTGGGCTTCATACTACATAAAGATATACATATAAAATAAACATTATGTCGGGACCAAATGGGACCATCGGGATTTGCGGGATTTTCCCGGTCCCGGTACCGATTAGTACCGATCCCGAAAACTATCAAAACTTGGTACCGGTCCCGATCTCGATCGGGATTCGGTACCACTTTTCGGTACCGGGATCGGGACGGGATCGGGATTTGGGACTTTTGGCTCATCCCTAGGAAGGATTAGTTAGACCGTGTGAAATCCGGCCCTACAACGCAACGGTCAATTATTATTCTCCATATTACTTGTAGAATACACGCATTCCATTCCATATTATAAGAAAACAAATAAAAATATCTCGAAATCGAAAGCCCTAAGATAAGAATCAAACCCTATTTCTCAAAAGAGGGCTTTTTACTTGAACAATCAATTCACAAATCAAAAGCCATGGGGCAAGCAGAGAAATTAATGAATCAGATCATGGAGCTCAAATTCACAGCCAAAAGCCTCCAACGCCAAGCCAAAAAGTGCGAAAAGGATGAGAAATCCGAAAAACTCAAAGTCAAAAAAGCGATCGAAAAAGGCAACATGGACGGAGCACGGATCTATGCCGAAAACGCTATCCGTAAACGTAGCGAACAGATGAATTACCTCCGTTTATCGTCTCGTCTCGATGCGGTGGTTGCTCGGCTCGATACGCAGGCGAAAATGACTACGATCAGCAAGTCGATGGGATCGATTGTGAAATCGCTTGAGAGTACTCTTGCTACCGGTAATTTGCAGAAGATGAGTGAGACTATGGATCAGTTTGAGAAACAGTTTGTTAATATGGAAGTGCAGGCTGAGTTTATGGAGAGTTCGATGGCCGGAAGCACGTCGTTGAGTACGCCGGAAGGAGAGGTTAATAGTTTGATGCAGCAGGTTGCGGATGATTATGGTTTGGAGGTTTCTGTTGGACTGCCGCAGCCGGCTGGGCACGCGGTGGCCAGTAAGAATAATGAGAAGGTTGAAGAGGATGATCTCACCAGGCGCCTTGCCGAGCTTAAAGCGCGTGGGTAAATTAACTACTTTCGCTATATGGATTTTTTAAGTAATTGTGTTTTGTTTTATGAAATGGAATGTTATATCTGTGATTTCGGATTGGAATATGTATAAATGTGGATGGTTTAAGTTTGTGTTATGTGATATTTATGTGCTATTTGAAATAGTTGTTTATCTCTTTCGTATTTGCGGTAGTTTTTTTCTGAGTTTAGATGATGCTAAAAGCCTGCTGTTTGAGATTCACCTGGTATGGTCATTCATTTTGTTTGAGATTGTACTAGTGGTTCTACAACTATGAAATATTAGAAACTCACGGTTCACGATTTTGGCTTATTTGCATACTCGTCAAGTCATACGAATAGAACAGGAAACAAGCTAAAGAAAGTATTTCACTGACTCAAAAAAATGTACACAAAGTTAAAAACACAGATGTAGGGTTGTATGGTGATTACCCAACTGTAATGCTAGATACACGGATAAATAAAACATTTTAGACTGACCTCACAAAATGCAGATGAACACAGATGTATGGATGCTTGTATAGGTATGCAACTATAGTGCACACAAACACACACAGGGATAAAGAACCATCACAGCATCTCAACAAACATAGGGGTTGTCGATAAGTAGAACTCTAGTGAATCCACAAATCACACGTTTCTTACATAAAAAACCTACAATGTGGCTTCCACTTGTTCAGAATTTGAAGGGTGTTTCTCATTCAACCCCAAATGGCCCAAATGTCTTTTTGTTGCTCTTGAAAGTGAGTGAGTGAATCACAAGGCCAAATCCATAGACCACAGGGCTATAGTACCCACTAAAATTCACCGAATTACAGACCCGTGGGGAATGTTTATATAGCCCTTCTATGTGTTCCTTTTGGAAGTACTGTAGTATCTGGATTTGGTTATTGTGACATAATGGATGCATGGGGCTGCTTTTCTTGGAGGCACCCGACACCTGCCCCGTAAAAGCTGACACATATAAGATCTACTCTGAACGTTCAGCTTACAATGATATTAATCCATAAGAAATTACTTCAAGTCATTGTTAAACTACAAATAATTTACATAAATATGTAGCTGGACATAGTTGGTTCCCCTATGGCTACATGTTTTTCAGCTGGATAAGGTTTATTGCTTTCATTTGTTACTTTAAGCCATTAGTAAACTACAGATAGTTTACATAAAAATGTAGCTGGACATTAGCTGGTTCCCCTATGGCTACATGTTTTTCAACTGGATAAGGTTTATCGCTTTCATTTGTTACACTGATTGAGTCGATGCAACTGCCATATACAAGAGTGATTTCTCCAACTCCTCTGTGTACTCTCCATCATCCCAATGACTCCATTTCTTCCTCATGGTCCCAATTTTGTAGTCTTATCCTGTTGCATTAGAACGTCAACTAGACAATCTTAAGTTTAGAGAGGTTTGGTTAGACCTCAGCAACAAGTTCCCCCAGCTCGAGCCTTTGAGGCTCAACAGCTGTGTTCAGATTATGATATAAGAAGGGATAAAATGTAACGTTCTTGTGCCTCACTGGCTCCTCGAAGCCTCATACTATTAGATGAAAAAGGACTTGATAAGAATGGTGTATAATTTTTTTTCTTTTCATTTTTCTTTTGCTAGTATGAGAGTGCCAACAATGATGCATCTGGTTGTACTTTGTAGCTTGTTAAGCTCTACAATTGTTTTGCACAAAAATTGTTCTAATGCATCTGTTGCATTAGAACGTCAACTAGACAATCTTAAGTTTAGAGAGGTTTGGTTAGACCTCAGCAACAAGTTCCCCCAGCTCGAGCCTTTGAGGCTCAACAGCTGTGTTCAGATTATGATATAAGAAGGGATAAAATGTAACGTTCTTGTGCCTCACTGGCTCCTCGAAGCCTCATACTATTAGATGAAAAAGGACTTGATAAGAATGGTGTATAATTTTTTTTCTTTTCATTTTTCTTTTGCTAGTATGAGAGTGCCAACAATGATGCATCTGGTTGTACTTTGTAGCTTGTTAAGCTCTACAATTGTTTTGCACAAAAATTGTTCTAATGCATCTGTTGCATTAGAACGTCAACTAGACAATCTTAAGTTTAGAGAGGTTTGGTTAGACCTCAGCAACAAGTTCCCCCAGCTCGAGCCTTTGAGGCTCAACAGCTGTGTTCAGATTATGATATAAGAAGGGATAAAATGTAACGTTCTTGTGCCTCACTGGCTCCTCGAAGCCTCATACTATTAGATGAAAAAGGACTTGATAAGAATGGTGTATAATTTTTTTTCTTTTCATTTTTCTTTTGCTAGTATGAGAGTGCCAACAATGATGCATCTGGTTGTACTTTGTAGCTTGTTAAGCTCTACAATTGTTTTGCACAAAAATTGTGAGAGTGCCAACAAAAATTGCCGTGTTAAGCATCAGGTTTTCAGTAACAAGCATGAACTGTTTCCGATTCTGATTCTGATTCTGTCCACTCGAACACAGGCGATTCTCACATAAAAATATGCACCATAGTTAGTGGGCTGAAAAGGGTGAAAGCCTTCCAGAACTCCCTGGTCCTCGAATCTTTGCTTTTCCCTTATATATACTTTACCTTGACAAGATTGAACGTACTAAACTTGCTACAAAATGAATCTAACTAGTTTATTCTTTCTACTGGTAATCTTTTTCGTTTCGTTCAAAATCGAATTAGTTTCATTTTTATACAAGATGAAAAGTTAAATTATTGTGTATTACCCAACTCATTAAGAACCAAGTGTATTGGAAATTTGATCGGCTTCTTCAGCACCCAAACAATTTATTTTAGTGTCTACATGCTTCTAAAAGTCGTTACATATACCATCAAAACAGAAGAAGTTGCAGAACATGAACTAGTCTAACATCACTCTGACTCAACAATAGGCAAACAAGTGCATAATCGGGGATTCATCCCCTGCCCCAACTGTAATGCGTACAAAGTTACAAAAACAAATACAAGGATAAAGATAACATCACACCGAGCCAACAACATGCATACAAACACATTTACAAGGATGCTTATACAATCATGCCAGACTATAATGCGTGGGCGTGCGCGCACGCGCGCACACACACACACATAGTAATATTGAAAATATCACACCGACTCAACCAAACCCACACATCACAGATATACGGATACTCATAGTCATATGCCCCAATTATTAACCTTTCGAACCCTTAGTTATCTGAGGTTCACCCTCTTTGTTACTTGATAGCAAGAGGGGTTAAATCCTTTAAACATCATCTGGACTCGTTGCAAGGGGCTTCATTTATTGGTTGCCAAGCAGAACCCAAGTGAATCAAGAAACCACCCGCTTCTTCCGTAAAGACCTACAATGTGGACT
Organism: Erigeron breviscapus; assembly: GCA_034093135.1. NCBI lineage: Eukaryota > Viridiplantae > Streptophyta > Magnoliopsida > Asterales > Asteraceae > Erigeron > Erigeron breviscapus. The sequence continues at coordinate 32,565,891 of CM067168.1, forward strand.
CCGTTCGCCAAAAATTTGAAGGGTGTTCCTTGTTCAACCCCAAATGGCCCAAATGTCCTTTGGTTACTCTTGAAAGTGAGTGATCGAATAACAGGACTGCCACCGTAGACGACTGGGCAGTAGTGGCCGCTAACACTTGTTAATATTTCCTCTAGAAATTCCAGTTTAATCTGATATTATATATAATAACAATTCAAAACAAACTGCTACAGTAACTTTCAGTTATACTAACTACTTGCTACAGTAACTTCTCTTAGTTACACTAACTAAAGTACAATTTGATAGAAGCATTGAATTTACAAGCAGCAGCAACAATCATTTTAGGATCCAACTTTTATAGTTTATCTTATTATGCGGGACCCGTATGTATATGACTATCAATTCATAGTCTATGAATTTTAACTAATGTAACATGAAAATACAAGAGCTAAAACATAAGGTACAATACCCCAATGCTGATTGTTTAGATATTGCATGTGGGCCTTTTTTTGTGTATTTAGTTGTGGGTTTTACACGTAAAATCTTTTATTATTTAAGGTTTTTATTTTAATTTTTATGATGATTACTGGTTAACATGTTGGGTGAAAGCTACTATATAACAAAATTTCAAAATAAAAAATAGGATGGACAAACCATTAATTAACTTTAACAATATTTAAAAAAGATGCATTCTAAGTAGGGATTAGTATTTCAAAATGTAAACAACTTTACACGAATTGTCATAGTGTGTATCGAACTTCAATCTTGTGCATTGTATGTAATGAACTTTCAAATCATGTGCATTGTATGTATTCGACCAATCAAAAACTTACAAGTGACAGCTTATATGGTTGCCACATATACGCGGATACATACAACGCACATGATTTGAAAGTTTATTACATACAATGCACGGGATTGAAGTTCGATAGACATTATGACAATTCGTGTAAAGTTGTTTACATTCTAAAATACTAATCTCTTCTAAGTAATCATAACCACTCAAAATATTTTGTTGATTAATTCTTAGTACTCACGTTGTTGAAGAGTTTGTTTAGTTCGTCCATTTTTTAAAGATTTTTTTAAAGTTCGTCCATTTCAAATAATTTACATTAAGATTTTTTTAAAGTTCACCTGAGCAGATTTGGTTCCCCCTATGCCTCCATGTTTTTCAGCCGGAAAAGGTTTACCGTTGTTATCATATGTTACACGGATTGAGTCGATGCAACTGCCATATACAAGAGTGATTTCTCTAACTTCACTGTGTACACCATCATCCCAATGATCCCCTCCATTTCCTCCCCATGGTCCCAAAAATATACTCTTATCCTGCAGTACTACTTCAAAAAATCAGTGACAAAATTCATCAAAAAAAGGGCGGTTCCTACGAAGCTCCTAGGCATTAGCCCATGAGCCTCCCTGCTAGCTGCTCAAAAGATCATTTCTTACAAAATCAGAAGCAGGTTTAATACAAATATTTAAAAAATTAACTAGGGAATAAGAGATTTCATACCATGGCTACACAAAAAGGATACTAGAAAGATCGAAGACGTGCTTATGTGTAGCCTTTGTAGCTAGTGATTATGTATAACTGCATTTCACTCAACACTTTGACGATATATAGAGCAAACAAAGTACTACTGTGCTAAGAATCAGATTCCATTCCTGATTTCAATCCAATATGAATGGTGTTTTTGTTTATGCTCGTAATTTAACCATGCACTGATACTGATCCTGATTCTGATTCCATTCCATTACTAGACATGTGTTTGGTACGTAAAACATGCAACGTAGTTAGTTGCTGAAAAAGGAAAGTTCCTTCCAGAACACCCTGTCTACAATCTTGCTTTTCCATAATTTGTATACCTACCCCGAATTCGATTGAACATATTATCAGGTACGGAGCTTAAAATATTCATATCAAAAAAATATCGATAGTAACTTTTGGCAACGTCGTCCAAAACAAAAAGCTGTAGTATGAAACCATGACTTAGGAAAGCTGAATGCATCATAATGACAATTGTATATTATTTGCAACTTTGTTGGTAGGAACACTTGCGACTTAGCTGTTTACTTTGTTTAGGAAATGAAATGTTGATCTTGTGTATATAGTCTATCTGATATCAGATTGCCCATTTTTATTTACAGTTGTACTACATTGGTGATTCGAGAGTTTGACAACACTGAAACATTAGATTCTATACTTCGGTTAATCAATTGCATAGTCACAAACTCATTAAGAACAGATTAATAGATGAAAGTTATTACCATATCCCTGCAATCAAACTGACAGAAAGAACTATATATCCTTACAATACCGTACTGAAAGAAAAGAACTTGTGCAGAACATGAAATACGCTAAAGGAAACATCAAACTGACTCAAGACACACCCAAGAACAGATACATTTGACGTGACCTAATTATGACCTTTCGAGCCTCTTAGTATTCTTAGGTTTACCATTTTTGATAGCAAGAGGATTAAATCCTCTAAACATCATTTGGATTCTTTGGAAGAGTGTTGGTTTAGGGGGTGATAAGCAGAACCCGAGTGAGTCCAGAAACCACCCACTTGTACCAAAAAACCCCATAATCTGACCTCCGTTTGTTGATAAATTGAAGGGCGTTCCTTCTTCAACCCCAAATGGCCCGTATATCCTTTGGTTGCTCTTGAAAGTGAGTGATCTAATCACGGGGCCACCTCCATATACCACAGGGTAATAATGGCCGCTAACACTTATCAAAACCTCTTCCGGAAATTTCAGCTTAATCTGAAAAATTAAAATCATTAACACTAAGTAATACATCTTTCAGTAATTTCAGCTTAATATGAATTCAAAATCATTAAGAAACTATATATATTTCGGTGAGAATGTACTTGAGAACTTTGGGTTCCACCCATGCCTCCATGTTTTCCGGCCAAAAGGGTAAACCATTGTTATCATATATAACACGGATTGAGTCGATGCAACTACTGTATACAAGAGTAATTTCTCTTATTCCGTCGTGTACTCCATCATCCCAATGTTTTCCTCCATTTCCTCCACATGGTCCCAATTGCATGCTCCTATCCTGTTATATGTTAAAAATAAATGAATCCATGTTTTAAAAATATAAAATGGGCGGTGAGACATGTTAGCCTATGTGCCTCACCATCTTCTTGAAGGTGCATTCTTATAAAATCTGGAGAGATAAAACGAAATTTAAAGAATACGTAAGTAGTTTCATACCATAGTGATCACAAGAAATTTCTGCAAATGGCGCAAAGAAAGATGTAACCCGTAGTTTTGTGTGTAATTTCATGCACAACAATTGCAGACATATATAGAGTAAACAAAATAGTACTACTGTTTAAGCATCAGATTCCGGTTTTGACCCCATGAAACAAGGGTTTATTTTTATATTAAAATGTGCACCGATTCCGTTTCCAACAGGTTTATGTTACATAAAGCATGCACTGATTCTGATTCCCTTTGTATCACAGGTTTTAATTACATAAAACAGTCACTGTAGTTTATGAATAAAACAAAGATTGTGCCTTCTGGAACACCCTAATCTTGCTTTAAATCAATACAAAAGTTGTCCTCTCGATCATAGTCTAGTGGTGGGGGACATACAGCATAAAAGCAGAGGTCAGCGGTTCAAGTCCCACCCTATACCCTCGGTGACTTTTGACCCATCTGTAAAGTTGACGAGTGCTTTTTTATTTCTAGTTTGTAAATAATATGGGTTAATGTTGCTGCATTAGTCTTGTATATAATTTGAGATGATTAAATGCATTCAGAATGTTGTAGATTGAACATGAAAGTGACGATCATTCACCTCTCAAATCAAACTTTGGCCCGATCAAACACGTTGATCCAAATATTTCGTAGAGTAAATATTACAAAACGTATCCAACTAAAAGTTATTGATAGAACTTCATGACAACATCATCCCGAATCTATGATTCCAAGAGTCATTTCCTCCGTAATCCGGTCCAAGCCAAAGTGTTAACGTATTATGGTCGGTGCTAGTTGTGCAGAACTGCATATTTCTTCATAAAGTTCAAGTTGTCTTTTGCTTATTTTGAGATGGTTTTCCAATTTTCGGCTCTTTTAAATGCCATCACTGTAACACCTTTATTTTAAGAAATGAAGTAATACTCAGGGTATTTTGGAATCTGTCGTCTCGGAATTACCTTCTCCTTATTGGAGATTTGAATAAGGGTACATGTTGTAGGTTGGAATCTAGCTGATTATATCATTCATTTAATCTAGATTTAGCTTCATGGTTCTACAACTATTAAATATTAGTTTCTGTTTATATGTCATCAAAAATGAACAGAAACTGAAATTTGGATTGCATATTCTGCGACTAAACATCGATTAGATTCTTTTATTTAGTGTACTTGCTATAAAGATTATTACAACATCATACTGAAAGAAAATAACTTAAGCAGAAAATGAAAAAAAGGTGAATGTAAACATCGTGTTGACTCAACAAAACATAGGTCTTGATAACATTTTATATATATATATATATATATATATATATATATATATATATATATATATATATATATATATATATATATATATATATATATATATATATATATATATATATATATATATATATATATATATATATATATATATATATATATATATATATATATATATATATATATATATATATATATATATATATATATATATATATATATATATATATATATATATATATATATATATATATATATATATATATATATATATATATATATATATATATATATATATATATATATATATATATATATATATATATATATATATATATATATATATATATATATATATATATATATATATATATATATATATATATATATATATATATATATATATATATATATATATATATATATATATATATATATATATATATATATATATATATATATATATATATATATATATATATATATATATATATATATATATATATATATATATATATATATATATATATATATATATATATATATATATATATATATATATATATATATATATATATATATATATATATATATATATATATATATATATATATATATATATATATATATATATATATATATATATATATATATATATATATATATATATATATATATATATATATATATATATATATATATATATATATATATATATATATATATATATATATATATATATATATATATATATATATATATATATATATATATATATATATATATATATATATATATATATATATATATATATATATATATATATATATATATATATATATATATATATATATATATATATATATATATATATATATATATATATATATATATATATATATATATATATATATATATATATATATATATATATATATATATATATATATATATATATATATATATATATATATATATATATATATATATATATATATATATATATATATATATATATATATATATATATATATATATATATATATATATATATATATATATATATATATATATATATATATATATATATATATATATATATATATATATATATATATATATATATATATATATATATATATATATATATATATATATATATATATATATATATATATATATATATATATATATATATATATATATATATATATATATATATATATATATATATATATATATATATATATATATATATATATATATATATATATATATATATATATATATATATATATATATATATATATATATATATATATATATATATATATATATATATATATATATATATATATATATATATATATATATATATATATATATATATATATATATATATATATATATATATATATATATATATATATATATATATATATATATATATATATATATATATATATATATATATATATATATATATATATATATATATATATATATATATATATATATATATATATATATATATATATATATATATATATATATATATATATATATATATATATATATATATATATATATATATATATATATATATATATATATATATATATATATATATATATATATATATATATATATATATATATATATATATATATATATATATATATATATATATATATATATATATATATATATATATATATATATATATATATATATATATATATATATATATATATATATATATATATATATATATATATATATATATATATATATATATATATATATATATTGAAACAAACTTATTCTAAATCAAAGTACAAATATGTATAATTCCACATATATATTATACATCAATATATATATATATATCAAATATAAAACCAAGTTCCATAAAATAATGCATCTAAGAGTCAAACAAATAACTTATCAGGGCCGAATGAAATCATAGGGTAGCTACTCCACTAATCATTCATTTATGAGTGTACGAATTGGGAACACTTGTACGAATCACCGCATCAAATGTAACACCCAAACGTACCTCTTTCGGGACCAATACTCGAGGGACATATATGAGTGTACGAATTGGGGAACACTTGTACGAATCACCGCATCAAATGTAACACCAAACGTACCTCTTTCGGGACCAATACTCGAGGGACATATATGAGTGTACGAATTGGGGAACACTTGTACGAATCACCGCATCAAGTGTAACACTCAAACGCCTCTTTCGGGACCAATACTCGAGGGACATATATGAGTGTACGAATTGGGGAACACTTGTACGAATCACCGCATCAAGTGTAACACTCAAACGCAACTCTTTCGGGACCAATACTCGAGGGACATATATGAGTGTACGAATTGGGGAACACTTGTACGAATCACCGCATCAAATGTAACACCCAAACGTACCTCTTTCGGGACCAATACTCGAGGGACATATATGAGTGTACGAATTGGGGAACACTTGTACGAATCACCGCATCAAATGTAACACCAAACGTACCTCTTTCGGGACCAATACTCGAGGGACATATATGAGTGTACGAATTGGGGAACACTTGTACGAATCACCGCATCAAGTGTAACACTCAAACGCCTCTTTCGGGACCAATACTCGAGGGACATATATGAGTGTACGAATTGGGGAACACTTGTACGAATCACCGCATCAAGTGTAACACTCAAACGCAACTCTTTCGGGACCAATACTCGAGGGACATATATGAGTGTACGAATTGGGGAACACTTGTACGAATCACCGCATCAAATGTAACACCCAAACGTACCTCTTTCGGGACCAATACTCGAGGGACATATATGAGTGTACGAATTGGGGAACACTTGTACGAATCACCGCATCAAATGTAACACCAAACGTACCTCTTTCGGGACCAATACTCGAGGGACATATATGAGTGTACGAATTGGGGAACACTTGTACGAATCACCGCATCAAGTGTAACACTCAAACGCCTCTTTCGGGACCAATACTCGAGGGACATATATGAGTGTACGAATTGGGGAACACTTGTACGAATCACCGCATCAAGTGTAACACTCAAACGCAACTCTTTCGGGACCAATACTCGAGGGACATATATGAGTGTACGAATTGGGGAACACTTGTACGAATCACCGCATCAAATGTAACACCCAAACGTACCTCTTTCGGGACCAATACTCGAGGGACATATATGAGTGTACGAATTGGGGAACACTTGTACGAATCACCGCATCAAATGTAACACCAAACGTACCTCTTTCGGGACCAATACTCGAGGGACATATATGAGTGTACGAATTGGGGAACACTTGTACGAATCACCGCATCAAGTGTAACACTCAAACGCCTCTTTCGGGACCAATACTCGAGGGACATATATGAGTGTACGAATTGGGGAACACTTGTACGAATCACCGCATCAAGTGTAACACTCAAACGCACCTCTTTCGGGACCAATACTCGAGGGACATATATGAGTGTACGAATTGGGGAACACTTGTACGAATCACCGCATCAAATGTAACACCCAAACGCACCTCTTTCGGGACCAATACTCGAGGGACATATATGAGTGTACGAATTGGGGAACACTTGTACGAATCACCGCATCAAGTGTAACACTCAAACGCAACTCTTTCGGGACTATTATCAAATTGGGTTTCAAGAGACGGTTTTGACACACTTAATTTATATCAAAAATATTATAATTTTCGAATCAACAAATATATTTAAAGGCTAACAAACAAATAATTTTTCAAATAATATATCGAATCCATACAAATTCCACAAAATTTTAAATGAAGTTTTGAGAGGAAAGATTTTACCGAAAGGATCCTAATACCACCTAGAATATCCGTACCTTATCGCCGCTCACAAATATTGCCAAAAATGAGAGAATCACCGAAGGAATATGATCACCTAGTTTCTCAAACGAAATCTACAATAAGCAATATATACATACAACCAAATTTAGAGGCTTATAATCATCTTAGCGTTTTAGATTTTCCTGCTTGAAATACTAATTCACGTGGTTAATTTAATTATACACATGTCTACTGTCAAAGACTTAGAACATAAACTATAAATATTTAGCCCCTGAAATCGTCTTTTGTGCTCCAGATTACAGAGTCCTTTTGTGCTAATATAGAACTTGTATTATGACTCAAAAGTTAAGTCCATGTATATATATATATATATATATATATATATATATATATATATATATATATATATATATATATATATATATATATATATATATATATATATATATATATATATATATATATATATATATATATATATATATATATATATATATATATATATATATATATATATATATATATATATATATATATATATATATATATATATATATATATATATATATATATATATATATATATATATATATATATATATATATATATATATATATATATATATATATATATATATATATATATATATATATATATATATATATATATATATATATATATATATATATATATATATATATATATATATATATATATATATATATATATATATATATATATATATATATATATATATATATATATATATATATATATATATATATATATATATATATATATATATATATATATATATATATATATATATATATATATATATATATATATATATATATATATATATATATATATATATATATATATATATATATATATATATATATATATATATATATATATATATATATATATATATATATATATATATATATATATATATATATATATATATATATATATATATATATATATATATATATATATATATATATATATATATATATATATATATATATATATATATATATATATATATATATATATATATATATATATATATATATATATATATATATATATATATATATATATATATATATATATATATATATATATATATATATATATATATATATATATATATATATATATATATATATATATATATATATATATATATATATATATATATATATATATATATATATATATATATATATATATATATATATATATATATATATATATATATATATATATATATATATATATATATATATATATATATATATATATATATATATATATATATATATATATATATATATATATATATATATATATATATATATATATATATATATATATATATATATATATATATATATATATATATATATATATATATATATATATATATATATATATATATATATATATATATATATATATATATATATATATATATATATATATATATATATATATATATATATATATATATATATATATATATATATATATATATATATATATATATATATATATATATATATATATATATATATATATATATATATATATATATATATATATATATATATATATATATATATATATATATATATATATATATATATATATATATATATATATATATATATATATATATATATATATATATATATATATATATATATATATATATATATATATATATATATATATATATATATATATATATATATATATATATATATATATATATATATATATATATATATATATATATATATATATATATATATATATATATATATATATATATATATATATATATATATATATATATATATATATATATATATATATATATATATATATATATATATATATATATATCTATCTTATATAGTTGTTTTATTATGGACGAATGAATAAGAAGAGGCGGAAGGTTATTTATAGGCTATATTTATATATAAACAAATAGATGTATCTAGAGTATGACTTGGAGCAAAAGATATATAGAGAGCAAAAGATAGATGTACTAAGAATTTGTTTATGCTTTCTGCCGACTCACGAAGTGCAAAACCAAGAAAATAAAGAAACGAAAACTTTTTCGTATGCCCTCTAGATTAATTAACCAGTATGTTGACTTTACAATTACCTCCATGAAATCTTATCCTCGTTAACGATTCATTTATTTTGAAGTTATTCATTTAATTATCTAATTAACTTTGATGCTTATCCCCAACTTTATTTTTAAAAACTTAGAATAAAATCAATTATATTAAACATATGATAAAATGCATCTTTTCAATTATTAATAATTACCTCTCTAAGATATATGTGTTATATATCTATATAGATTGTCTTATATTTAGCTTAAATTTTTAAGGATATTACAAGAAAAAAAAAAAAAAAAAAAAAAAAAAAAAAAAAAAAAAAAAAAAAAAAAAAAAAAAAAAAAAAAAAAAAAAAAAAAAAAAAAAAAAAAAAAAAAAAAAAAAAAAAAAAAAAAAAAAAAAAAAAAAAAAAAAAAAAAAAAAAAAAAAAAAAAAAAAAAAAAAAAAAAAAAAAAAAAAAAAAAAAAAAAAAAAAAAAAAAAAAAAAAAAAAAAAAAAAAAAAAAAAAAAAAAAAAAAAAAAAAAAAAAAAAAAAAAAAAAAAAAAAAAAAAAAAAAAAAAAAAAAAAAAAAAAAAAAAAAAAAAAAAAAAAAAAAAAAAAAAAAAAAAAAAAAAAAAAAAAAAAAAAAAAAAAAAAAAAAAAAAAAAAAAAAAAAAAAAAAAAAAAAAAAAAAAAAAAAAAAAAAAAAAAAAAAAAAAAAAAAAAAAAAAAAAAAAAAAAAAAAAAAAAAAAAAAAAAAAAAAAAAAAAAAAAAAAAAAAAAAAAAAAAAAAAAAAAAAAAAAAAAAAAAAAAAAAAAAAAAAAAAAAAAAAAAAAAAAAAAAAAAAAAAAAAAAAAAAAAAAAAAAAAAAAAAAAAAAAAAAAAAAAAAAAAAAAAAAAAAAAAAAAAAAAAAAAAAAAAAAAAAAAAAAAAAAAAAAAAAAAAAAAAAAAAAAAAAAAAAAAAAAAAAAAAAAAAAAAAAAAAAAAAAAAAAAAAAAAAAAAAAAAAAAAAAAAAAAAAAAAAAAAAAAAAAAAAAAAAAAAAAAAAAAAAAAAAAAAAAAAAAAAAAAAAAAAAAAAAAAAAAAAAAAAAAAAAAAAAAAAAAAAAAAAAAAAAAAAAAAAAAAAAAAAAAAAAAAAAAAAAAAAAAAAAAAAAAAAAAAAAAAAAAAAAAAAAAAAAAAAAAAAAAAAAAAAAAAAAAAAAAAAAAAAAAAAAAAAAAAAAAAAAAAAAAAAAAAAAAAAAAAAAAAAAAAAAAAAAAAAAAAAAAAAAAAAAAAAAAAAAAAAAAAAAAAAAAAAAAAAAAAAAAAAAAAAAAAAAAAAAAAAAAAAAAAAAAAAAAAAAAAAAAAAAAAAAAAAAAAAAAAAAAAAAAAAAAAAAAAAAAAAAAAAAAAAAAAAAAAAAAAAAAAAAAAAAAAAAAAAAAAAAAAAAAAAAAAAAAAAAAAAAAAAAAAAAAAAAAAAAAAAAAAAAAAAAAAAAAAAAAAAAAAAAAAAAAAAAAAAAAAAAAAAAAAAAAAAAAAAAAAAAAAAAAAAAAAAAAAAAAAAAAAAAAAAAAAAAAAAAAAAAAAAAAAAAAAAAAAAAAAAAAAAAAAAAAAAAAAAAAAAAAAAAAAAAAAAAAAAAAAAAAAAAAAAAAAAAAATTTTATAGGATATTACAACTCCACCTAAAAAAAATTTCGGCCTCGAAATTGAAAGAAAAAGAAAGATAAGACGCACCAATTAGCGAACAAATGAGGGTGCTCGGCCCGCATGGATTCCTCGAGTTCCCATGTGGCCTCGCTAGCAGAATGATTTTTCCATTGGACTTTGACGAAAGGAATTGATTTCTACGAAGAACTCGCTCCTCACGATCAATGATAGTCTCGGGCTCCTCAACATAAGAAAGATCTGGCCGAATGTCAGAGAAAGGATATTGCACCACGTGCAATGGATGATAACTATAACCCCGAAGTTGAGAAACATGGAAAACGTTATGCACATGAGATAACTGCGGCGGCAACGCTAAACGATACGATACTTCACCCACTCGATCCAATATCTCAAAAGGTCCAATATATCGAGGACTGAGCTTTCCCTTCAAACCAAATCGTCTAATACCCTTCCATGGCGACACTTTCAGAAACACCTTCTCACCCACGTTAAACTCCAACGGGCGTCGATGCTTATCGGCATACACCTTCTGTCTTGACTGAGCCTCCTTTAATCGATTCTTAGCAATGGCAACCTTTTCATTTGTCACTCTAACCAACTCAGGTCCCTCTATCAACTTCTCCCCCGCTTCATTCCAACAAACAGGCGCTCTACATTTTCTACCATAAAGCAACTCAAATGGAGCCATACCAATGCTAGCTTGCCAACTATTATTGTAAGCAAATTCAACCAAACACAAGTACTCATCCCAATTTCCCTTCATATCCAAGGCACAAGCTCGGAGCATATCTTCCAAAGTTTGTATTGTACGCTCAGATTGTCCATCAGTCTGTGGATGAAAAGCAGTACTCATCTTTATTCGCGTACCCCAGGCTTTATGCAAACCCTTCCAAAATCTAGATGTAAACCGAGGATCACGATCAGACACGATAGACGTAGGAACCCCATGCAATCTCACAATTTCCTGCTGAAACAGCTCAGATAGCTTACTTACAGAATAATCCATACGAATAGGCAAGAAATGTGCTGACTTGGTCAATCTATCAACCACAACCCAAATAGCATCATGTCTTTTAAACGTCTTAGGTAACCCACACACGAAATCCATAGAAATGTCTTCCCATTTCCACATTGGAATATCCAACGGCTTCAATAAACCGCTAGTCCGCTGATGCTCAATCTTTACTTGTTGACAGGTAAGGCACCTCCCAACATATCTAGCAACATCTTTCTTCATGCCACTCCACCAAAAATGCTGCTTCAAATCTTGATACATTTTAGACGAACCAGGATGTATAGAAAAAGGTGAGCTATGAGCTTCAGACAACAACGCCTCACGAATATCTTCATCATTAGGAACACATAATCGATTCCCACACCAAATAACTCCATCATCATCCTCTCTAAACTCTTTCAGTTTTCCCTCTTCCAAATTTTGAAACACAGCCCACAAGTCCCCATCATCCAACTGAGCTTCTTTTATCCTCGAAATCAAGTCAGACTCGAGTTTCAGATTCGCCAACATCCCAGATGCTCCTCTCTTACTCAACCCCATATCAAGTCTTTCAAATTCTCGAATGTGACTAACCAAACAAGAGATACTCCCAAATGTCTTTCGACTCAGTGCATCGGCTACAACATTCGCTTTTCCCGGATGGTATTGAATGTTCACATCATAATCCTTCAATAACTCAAGCCATCTTCGCTGCCTCATGTTTAACTCTTTTTGTGTGAATATGTACTTGAGACTCTTGTGATCGGTAAAAATATCACAAGTCTCACCATAAAGATAATGCCTCCAAATCTTCAACGCAAAAATCACAGCAGCTAATTCCAAGTCATGAGTAGGGTAATTAACCTCATATGGTTTCAACTGTCTCGAGGCATAAGAAATCACCTTACCATGTTGCATCAAAACACAACCCAAACCATGCTTAGAAGCATCACTGTAAATCTGAAAACCCCCAGCTCCGGACGGTAGTGCAAGGATAGGAGCTGATACAAGTCTTCTCTTCAATTCATCAAAGCTCTTTTGTCGTTCTTCACTCCACTCAAATTTTACTCCTTTTCTCATCAATTGGGTCAGAGGCAAAGCAATCACAGAAAAACCTTCAACAAAGCGTCGATAATAACCAGCTAAGCCAAGAAAACTCCGAATCTCTGTAACAGATGTGGGTCTTGGCCAATTTGTAATAGCCTCAGTTTTCGCTGGATCCATCATTATACCCTCAGCTGACACAACATGACCCAGAAAAGCAACTCTCTGCAACCAAAATTCACACTTAGAGTATTTCGCATACAGCTTCTTTCTTCGAAGGGTTTCAAGCACAATACGAAGATGATTCTCATGCTCTTCTTTACTCCTTGAGAAAACCAGAATATCATCAATGAATACAATCACAAATTTATCCAAAAACTCATGGAAAACACGGTTCATCAAATCCATGAATACCGCAGGAGCATTAGTCAAACCAAACGGCATCACCAAAAACTCATAGTGCCCATATCGAGTGCGAAAAGCAGTCTTCGGTATATCTTCTTCTTTAATGCGGAGCTGATGATATCCAGACCGAAGATCAATTTTAGAAAAATACTTCGAACCTTGTAACTGATCAAACAAGTCATCAATGCGCGGAAGAGGATAACGATTTCGAATGGTAATGCGATTCAACTCACGATAATCAATGCAAAGTCTCATGCTACCATCCTTCTTCTTAACAAACAATACTGGTGCGCCCCACGGTGATACACTCGGCCGAATAAATCCAAGATCTACTAATTCCTGTAATTGCTCCTTGAGTTCTTGCAACTCAAGTGGTGCCA
>CM067168.1:32585812-32613312 GCA_034093135.1 Erigeron breviscapus
GACCACCATGGTGAAATTGGCCCGTCCTTGAGGACAAGGACGTTTTTCAGGGCGGGAGTATTGATACGTGTCATATATCTTGACTTGGCAGTAATGAGCTTTGCACGTATAATATATTTGCATGTTAGTTTTCTATGTAAGTTAATTAATGTCATGTTTCTTATTTACTTGGTCAAATAATAGTTAAGGAGCACTTAGTAGGTTACTGCCCACGTAATGTAGTAGTGGTAGTTTATTTCATATCTTTGTAACTTGTATGGCCGGATATATATAGCCCTATGTTCTTAGTTTGAAGGATATGAATGAAATATGAAAGTTTAGTCTCTTCTTCTCTCTTTGTTCTTGGAGTCTCACCCACTCTACGGGTTACTATCCTTGGGAGTTTGTAGGTTTTCTCCGTAAACCTATCAAACTGAAATCTGGGTTGGGAACATGCAAGGAATGAGTGACAATTGACAACGTAACAAGTAACTATACACGAGGGCAAAAGTATTTTTGAATGCAAGTGTAGTTAACGGATATTCCTTGGAACGGCAGAATAGACAATCCGATAAAGATGCATTGTAACAACAAATGTTAATCGTAATTAATATCAATCAACCGTCTCATGTCTAAGATCATATTATCTTTTCACCTGTACTGAAATGCTTATTTGATGTAGGCCCAAGTGTTGAAGATCAAGCCCTTATGTATTTAGAAGCCCAAGACATGGTCAAAAAGGGGCCTTCACTAAAATGGCCATAACTTTTGCTACAGAGCTCCGTTTTCAACGTGCGACCAGGCGAAACGACCGTTGAAAAGAGGAGCATCAAGATGTAGAGCAAAAGTTATGCCCATTTTAGTGAAGGCCTCTTTTTGACCATGTCTTGGGCTTCTAAATACATAAGGGCTTGATCTTCAACACTTGGGCCTACATCGTTATTTTAAACTTTATTATATTTTTTTAAGTGGAAAACTAATGCACAACATGGGATTGAATTGAGAAAAACTTGATTGGTTAAAACTGGCACTCTAAATTATTCTGGTGCCCAAGATTTTTCAGGTGATGTTAATTGAAACTCACGTTATTACTTATGAATATGATTTTGTATGTCGATATTGTTAGCTAATGAAAAGTTAAATTCTAATATCTTGTTGATGTGCTGCAAAATGAAATATAGATGAATTCTTTTGACTGAGTCTCTTGTAATCGAAATGATAAGACATTCTTTTTATTTAGTGCCTATATATAGGATTCTATAAATTGTTACAATACCAATAATGAAAGAAAATAACTTATGCGATCTAGTCACAGGTTTTCACTTCTGTGCACAGAAACAGATATAACAGATAGTTGTGTGTCCCAACTATAACCTTTCGAGCCTCTTAGTTTTCTTTGCTTCACCATCTTTGGTAGCTAAAGGGTTAAATCCTCTGAACAACATTTCGATTATTTGGAAGAGTCTTGGCTTATGGGGCGAAAAGTAGAGCCCAAGTGAGTTCAGAAACCACCCGCTTCTTCCATAAAAACCTATAATCTGACCTCCGTTTGTCAATAAATTGAAGGGTGTTCCTTCTTCAACCCCAAATGGCCCGTATATCCTTTGGTTGCTCTTAAAAGTGAGTGATCTAATCACTGTGCCACCTCCATAGACCACGGGGAAATAATGCCCGCTAACACTTATCAAAACCTCTTCCGGAAATTTCAGCTTAATCTGCAAATAAAGTCATTTTAAAACTCCATAAATCTCTTCTATTTATTTCAGCCTAAATCTGAATTCAAAATCTTTACGAAACTACATAAATTTTTGGGAGAATATACCTGAGCACTTTTGGTTCCACCCATGCCTCCATGTTTTTCTGCCATGAAGGGTCTAACATTGTTATCATATGTTACACAGATTGAGTCGATGCAACTGCTGTATACAAGAGTGATTTCTCTAATTCCGTCGTGTACTCCATCATTCCAATGATTCCCTCCATTTCCTCCACATGGTCCCAATTGCATGCTGTTATCCTGCTGTATATAAACCTGAGATGACCACGTCCCAAATATAAAAAGGGCATGAGCCACATTGCAACAAAACTCCTCTGCTTACCTATGACTTATGAGCCTTGTCAGCTTCTCAAAAGTGAACTTTTTATAAAATCTTAAGAAACTAAATTTAGTTTAAAGAATACACAGTAGGGAGTTAGATACCATGGCTGTTACAAGAAGTTTCCGAAAGAGAGCGCAAAGAAAGATGTAACCGGGAATTGCTTGTAATTTTCATGCACACAAAATGCTGACCTATATAGAGTAGACATAGTACCTTGTGAAGCATCAGATTCTGATTTTGACTCCATTAAACAAAGGTTTTTGTTTTTATTCTGCATACATAAAACATGCATCGATTCCCATCCCAACACAGGTTTATATTGCATAAAGCATGCACTGATTCTGATTCCCTTCATAATAGGTTTTTTGTTACATAAAACATGCACCAATTCCCATTCCAACACAGTTTATGTCACATAAAGCAGGACTGATTCTAATTACCTTCATAACAGATTTTGTTACATAAAACATGCACCAAAGTTTTTGGATATACGAAGGTTGTACCTTCTGGAACACCCTGTCCATGAATCTTGCCTTGTGGTAATAGAATAACAAATATACATTTTGGGTAACTTTGACCCATTTGTACAGGTTGACCCATGCTATTTTTTTTAGTTCCAATTTCTAAGTGGACTAGTCATTGGTCTAATTGATAATGAAGATACCTTCCCTAACACCCTGTCCATTAAATAAGCTTGAAGGACAGCCCATGGTACAAAGTTCACCTCCTGCATGTTTATAGATGTATGGTATAAATATTAGTTATAATTCGGAAAGCTGCAAAGAACTAGTAGCCCCGCAGACCACAACAACTCCAGTTGAAAAACTAATATTACATAAATTTTATTCAAAAGGTCCAGCGAAATATAACGAACAATAAGCTCAAGATTGAAATGAACAGAAATTTAGCATTCTTCAAATACGACAAGCTGTTAATATGAACATGGACGTGTCGTCTTTAATTGAAGCCTGGGATGGGAAGTGATTGTGGTGGTTCTTTTATCAAAGTAGAAAATTGTGTCTATTCATGATGTAGAGTTTCAAGTATTGTAGTTGTACTCTAGTTCTGATATAGATACAATTTTGTTGTAATTCTAATAGTCTAATATGTAGTTATGTAGCTCATTGACTAGGTAACAAAGTTTTAGAGATAACAACTTCACTTCCTGCTATGTTTCCCCTGTTTTTAGAGGTGGGTCATGGTAAAGCTCCTACTAAATAAGATTCGTAATGGTATACTGATGTCAAGCATAATTTGTCTGCCTTGATGAATGTGGTTGGTCACGAATCTGAATCATTGGTGCTCGGGGTCCCGGGGGGGGGGGGGGGGGGGGGGGGGATCTTTCCTGTTAAATAATGTATGTACTACTTGTTACTCTGGTGCTGAACAATGTATCTTGAAACAAGTTCTTTGATATATGGATATTGTATTTGGAGTTCCGATGATGCTATTTGAAACTCGTTTTTATTACTTATATTCTGTATCTGGTTACAGTTAATTCAGATGTTTGACAACAATGGATAGTTAGATTCAAAGTCCTTGTTTACTGCAAACCGAAATATAGTATTATAGATGAATTTTTTTTATTGCTATTTCTCGCAATTGAAACTGACAAGATACTCATCTTATTGGTGGCTATCTGCTACTAAATATCACTACAATACCATACTGAAAGAACAGTACTTGCGCAGAGCACAAAAACGGCCAAAGAAAACATTACAGAATATAACTTTTAGGGTCATAGATATACTTAAAAGCCCCACCAATGACCTTTCGAGCCCTTGGTTTTCTGAGGTTCACTGAATTTGATAGCAAGAGGGTTAAATCCTGTAAACATCGTATGGATTTTGTGGAAGATGTTTGTTGGTGGGGTTGATAAGCAGAATCCGAGTGAATCCAAAAACCATCCGCTTCTTCCATAAAAACCTACAATGTGGGCTCCATTTGTCAAGAAATGGAAAGGTATTCCTTCTTCAACACCAAATGGCCCATATATCCTTCGGTTGCTCTTAAATGTAAGTGATCGGATCACAGGGCTGCCTCCATAGACCACCGGGCAATAGTACCCAGTAACACTTATCATAATCTCCTCCGGAAATTGCAGCTTAATCTGTGGATTAAGTCATAAAATACATTAATACATATCCCAACTTCAAATAAAGCAGACAAGATTCTGCAGAAGTTTACCTGAGCAGATTTAGTTCCGCCCATGCTACCATGTTTTTCAGCCACAAAAGGTTTACCATTGTTATCATATGTTACACGGATTGAGTCAACGCAATCACCGTACACAAGGGTGATTTCTCTAATTCCAGTATGTACTCCGTCATCCCAGTGATTTCCACCATTTCCTCCCCATGGTCCCAATAGTATGCTGTTCTTATCCTGTTTTTATTTAAAAATCAGCATTTGAAGATAGATTAAGACGAGTACAAAGAAAGTGATCTACAAATCATCGGATGCCATACCATGGAGACTTCAAGAGATTGCAAGAATGATGAACCTGCGAAGAAAGATGTAACTGTGAATTTGTAACTGTGTACACAAATGCTGACATATATATAGAACAAACAAAAGCATTACCGTGGTCCTGATTATGATTCTATTTCAACAAAGGTTGTCGTTTTATATTCTGAATACATCAAACATGCACTGATTCTGATTCTGGACCAAGAATAGTTTTTCTTTTTTACAAAAAACATGCTATATTCCCCATACATCAAACATGCACTAGTGCTGATTCCGCGCCAAGAATAGTTTTTAATTTTTTTACATAAAACATGCACCGTAATTAGTAGGTAAAAAAAGGATATCACCCATAATACCCAGCTTATAGATCTTGCTTTCTCTTTGCATCAGATGTGTCAAATTGGTAGGGAGGTCAGTGCAGTTGAGTATAAAATTCAGATTTTATACTATTTATATATAGGATATAACATTTGAATAAAATAATTTTGAGAGTTTATGCGTTAAAATATTATTTTGAATTTTGCGCAACCATCTAGCTGGCTCATCTGTAACATCAACATTACTACATGTACTTTGTATAAGAATGAGATGACAAACTTGATGGAGTACATCATACATAGAAACAAGACGATTGTCTTGAGACAAACTAAAATGAAAATGTAAAACAAAAGGGAGTAGCAAATACTACTAAAGTACTAATGGTAATTAATAACAATGCTAAATAAGAGATCGATATAAATTCTGTTAACATCGTCTAAAATAAATTCCAGTGACTGCATGGAATCCAGTCTATGAATCAAGAAATCTAATTTCATCATAATCTCTCTATATATCTAGATCTATAAAGATATGATTTCAAATGTCAATTTGTCCCAGGTCCCAGCAGAAGCGATACGACCTATGCCAGTTTTGTAGAATTTAAGATTGCCAATCAAATTTGAACATAGTCTGTTCCAGATTTTGAGATGTTCCTATTTCAGCTCTTTCAAACACCACCATTGTTACATCTTTAATGGAATGAAGCCAGCACTTCCTTGAGTAATAGGTACAGCATTTTGGATTCTTTTCTCTCGACATTATCTTCTCCTTAACAAACTAAAAAACAAAAACAAAACAATATAATTAAGCAATCAACAAGATATTATCATCTTTTAACAAAAGAAATTCAATCAAAGATGAATAAAGTATATCATATCAAGGGTAGCTACAATTACCTTTAAAAGCTCGCTACTGGAAGATGACACCAACGATAGAGTCTTTGGTCGAGACATTCGTAGTAAGTTATCAACATAACCCTTCAACTTCATTGGGGACTTGATAAGTTCTATCCTGAGTTCATTGGATGACATATGTCGGATTTCTTGTAATTCTTCATGGATAGTTATATTCTTCAATTAAAAAAAAGATTGCACAATGAATAAGTAAAGGAGGAATTCACAAAACTTCATATCACAAAAAAAATTATATTAATAATTTAATACCTTGTTAGAGGTAACAACCAGCTTCCAATCTCCATTGTTCTCGAACCTCCTTAACAAGTCCAGCAGCTCACCCAAAATGACCGCGCCATTTTTCCTGTAACATATATGGAATTTTGCCTCATGTAAACCTGCAATATGAGTGACAGACAAAGGCATCCTGCGACCAGAATACTCTAGCACGGATAGGTTTGGTGCATCAATGTTGGCCTCCACAAGGTTTCTGCATCGGATCACAGACAGCTCTTTAAGTTTTGAGTTCAATATGGTTAAACGCCTGAGCCTGTTACATTCTCTCAGAACTAACTTTTCAAGGTTGGGGTACTTCACAAACAATTCTTGAAACGACTCCTCGTCTAAATCTGGCTCTTTCAATGCCAAATCTTTCAAATTATCACAACCTGTCACCTTTACTTTGCAATCCCATGGATCTTTCCCACAGTATATAAAGCTTACAAGACTGAGCGACTCAATGTTGACCGACACGAGCCCATGGCACTCATATAACTGAAGACAGCGAAGCTTATGAAGAGTTGAAATGTTCAGATGGCCTATCTTCTTACAGTGCACTAGTCTCAGATCCTCGATCAAAGGGCAGCTTTGAATGAAACTATGAATCACATCCGCATTTACTTGAGAACATTTTATTGATAACTCTTTTAAGTTACATAGATCGATGTCCATACGATCATTAAACTTGCAACCATACAATCGCAGTGAAGTTAGCTTCCTGGAAGAAAGGCCAGCATCAGGTAACATGTAATGGTTTCTTGACTTTGCTTCCACATGAATCTCTAGCTCTTTGACGTGTTTGTTTATAGCAGCACCTATCCAACGATTCATGTGCATATGCAACTTTAAATTCGGCTGGAACAAAGAAATCTTGAACTTTTGTATGCTATACATTGCCTCGAGTCTGGTTGCCACAGCATTTATAAATTTCTCATCATGATATCCTCCAGAAACTCCAAAAATTTTTTGGTCAAAGTCTAGAATGAAGAAAGAAGTCCAAATAGATCTCCACTTCTTAGACCACACACTGACTCGAGCAACATCGCTTGGGCAGCGTAGAAAAGAAAGGATGCTGTGTATTATGGGTTCAGGCAAATCTGAGATTCGATCGATTGGTTCAACAACCTCGTCCACTTTCTCAGCCTTTTCCATCTTTTGCTTCTTCTACTCTTGATAACAGAGGAAAGTTCTCTCATTCGTCTCCTATTACTTGGGATACCCTTTTTCACAATCCAGACCTTACTTGCAGAAAATTTTCTCTTCGGTTTCCTATCAATAATCAGCCGCCTGGCATTCATAAACATTTTTCTATTAACTGGAAATACATTCCACAACGTAGCCTATCGATTCACAACAACCTGAATGTTCACAGATATAAAACCCATGTCATAACATCACATAGAAGCCCTAAAGCATGCTTTTTTACCAGTCACGGCAAAACGAGCGTAATTACTAAACAAATTGACCCATCAATAAAGCATTATCGTAAGCTCATTATCAATCTATTTTACAAAAGCGAAGAATTACAGGAGGACATGATCGAACAAGTTTTCAAATTTTTTTTTTGAAATTAGGTAAACCGGTACTGGAGAGTACCGGTTTTGTTTTTTTGGCCCAAACCGGGTATTCCCAAAACCGGGTTCAAAAAAGAATCTTTGAAACCGGTTTTAGCATTACCGGTTTCGATGTCCGTACGCCACTTTTCAGAGCAAACAGTGTAGCATGCAGGATTCTCTGGTTGATGGGACAATACACTCGAACCCGGGGTTGCCAAAACCGGGTTCACGAGTGGCGACAAAATAAGAGGCAGCATCATTTTAAATTCGCAGTTTATATATATACTCACACACCACATTTGCTGAACATTCGAAAAAAACGTAGGCAACATAAAAAAAAACTCAGTTTATATCTACAGAAATGGCAGGTCAATCATCTTCTGGTGGTGGTGCATTCCCAAATATCACTAGGTTTGGAGCTGAAAACAACATTTGGAGTCACATGGATGATGATGGCAAGCATAAATCGGAGGTGACAGCTTTAATTGAGCGTTTAAAAGCGAGAAAGTCGGCTTACGAGGCCGAAATATCAGAACGTGCAACAGTGGTCCAACCGTCCAAAATAGACAGGAGGTACGAGGCCTACCTGCAGCAGAAGGTCCAATGGTTGCAACTAACCATTAACCATCTTACTTTTGCCGAGTCCTCAATAAGGAGCACGCTTCAGCACGCGTATACCTTTCGTGCTGAATTTCGCTCGGTTGGTAGTCGGCCTGATGGTTATGTGACTGACCCGGGAGAGGAATACGCAACAGAAGACCCCTGAAGTTGCAGACCCTGGCTATGAGCCCGGTGAATACATTCACCGTAATGATGGTGATAGTTCATTCGACTCCACTGACTCCCGTTTTTATGATTTGGATAATTTTGGCTTATTTATGTAATTGTTTTATGTAATCGTTTAAGTTTTTAATAAAGTAATTCGTTTTATAAGTTTTTAATGTTGTTTTATATGTTTTTGATTATAAAGTGACAAGAATATCTAATAAGAAAACAAACTAGAAAATTGATATTAATAGTAGCCACATTACAAGAAAACACATACAAATTAAGTGAAACAATAAAAAAAGATAAAGAAACAGATAAAAAACAGATTACGAGACAAGATTATTGAAATTCCTGAGTGCATGTTTTCCGATTATGACCCAATCCGTTGCAAATGCCACATCTAGCTTGTTGTCGTGAGGTTGAAGATCTGCTGGAAGAACTCTCATCCATCTCGTTCCGGTACCGTCTGGTGCGTCTCCTAGCCCTATGCGTGACTAGTTTTGCCGGGTCTCCTTGGATCTTCCAATCTACCTGCTCAGTAATGAACGTCTCGGAGGGGAGCAAGTGCAGCATTTATACTGATTTATCCACGTCCTAGTTGAGTACCTCTTACATGGAAGATTAGCAGCTCTCTCCTGTCTATATCCGCAAACAGCAATGGCACGAGAACATGAAAACCTTTGATGCTGCCAAGCTCCACAAGAGCATTTTTTCCTATTTTCTGCCATGACAACATTGTATGTGTAATCGCCATTTGCATTTCTTTGGTTTGTTCTCACCGTGTAATTTCCTGTTCGTTCATCATACACTTCCACCCGATGGTTTGTTGACGCTCTTTCACGCATCTGATAAACCTCCCACATTTTGCGAGCTACTGGTGGGTTCCAATTGGTGGCCTTCCGGTATTGCTTGACAAAATGGTCTCTTGTCCAAGTAAAAGTCGCCTCAATTAAAGCTCTAATAGGTAGCATACGAGCCTTTCCAAGGATATTGTTTTGGCACTCGGCAATGTTTGTCGTTAAGTTACCCCAACGACGAAGTCCCGAGTCGTGCTTTAGAGTCCACTTATCCAAACCAATGTTCTCAAATACGGCCAAACACCCTCTTCTTCACCTCACCTCTGACTTCATCCACCGCCCAAGAATACTTGGATTGTTGGATGTGGAACCGATAACCCAAGCCAAATTTTTGATACGCCTGTTCTTGAAGTGCGAGTTGACATTGCTACAAACGTGCCTCAAACAATACCGATGATGCCACCCGTCAATTTGGTTCACTGCATTAATTATGCCTTGGTGACGGTCTGAAACGATACACAAATCACCCTGCCGTTGCGATCCGACATGCTCTTGAAAGAGATTTAAAAACTATCCCCAACTTTCATTAGACTCTTCATCAACCAAGGCAAAAGCGATGGGCAATAATTGTCCATTGGCGTTCTTCGTCACTACAGTTAGCAACTTACCCTTGTAGCTGCCTTTCAAATAATGAGTGCCATCGACAAAGATCACTGGAATACAACGTTGGAATGCCCTAATTGCCGGTCCAAATGTCCAAAATACAAACTTGAATGTTTGTATATGGCTTGAACTGGTTGGAGAATGGAGCCATTCCACAACAGTGTGTCTGGATTAGCACGTTGTAATTCAGCAATATACTTGGGCAATGCATCAAAGTTACTCGGCCAAGTTCCATACAACCTTTCAATTGCTATCCTTCTTGCATTCCACGCCTTGGCGTAGGTCACATCGACACTGAAAGTTGTTTTAACTTGCGCCTGGATGTGTTTGACTTGATAAGTTACCTGGGGCAAAATTTCAGAAGCTACCATACTTGCTGTCATACATCGGTTGTTGTTAGCTATCACTTCTCCATAGCAATTGTGACTCTCAACCCACTTTGTGATACGAAACAATCCTAAACTGTTTCTGCTAGATCCAACTACAACCCACCTACACGGGACCCGGTCCATAACACCACGATAATTCTTCCCCCTGGTCATGCACTGTGTTTTCCAAAACTGTGGCCTCGTATCTTGAACAATAAGTTCTCTGTTTTCTCTTATGTTCCAAAGCCTAACAGCGTATACAAGTTCCGCCTTGCTTTGAAAAACCATTCCTTTTTCTATCACATTTCTTTCTTTCGACCAAAATACCACATCTTCTTGAACTTCATTGAATGGCATTAGACGATCTTCATCAACATCTTGGAGATTAAGATGTTGCTGCTGCTCCAAAGGACCTTGTACATGTGCCCCTTCATCATCTTCATTGTCTTCATCATCGTCATTGTCTTCATCATCGTCATTGTCTTCATCATCGTCATTGTCTTCAACATCTTCGTTGTCTTCATCATCGTCATTGTCTTCATCATCGTCATTGTCTTCATCATCGTCATTGTCTTCATCATCGTTCATTGTCTTCATCATCTCATTGTCTTCATCGTCTTCATTGTCTTCATCATCGTCATTGTCTTCATGATCTTCGTTATCTTGTGACTGGTTACCCGTTTGAAAAAAACATTGACTTTGAGTCAAGCTTAACAACTGGTTTGTAAAAGTAGGCTCGAACTTCACTTCAAATTGCGCTTCACCCAGATGATAAATCATTCCCAAAGTATTATCATCCGTAATTAAATTTCTAAAAGGAACACCCTTAAATTCATACCATAAATATAATTGCAGTTTGAGTCTTGTTTTGAAACACCAAAACAACTGTAAGTGACATCACAAATTTCTGAATAAGTCATTACGTGAAAAAGAGGAAAACTTCTTCTTTTTGATGGATCTGCAGTTTGAAGGATCCCATTTGCGAATGATACACAATCATCCCATATTAACTGAACCATAATTGGGTTGAAGGATGAAGATGCCATTTTTTTTTTTGGAAATATTGTTTATCAAAGTGTTTGAAATTTTATTTGAAAATATTTGTTGGAATACTGATAATGGTTGCAG
This sequence comes from Erigeron breviscapus, assembly GCA_034093135.1. Taxonomy (NCBI): domain Eukaryota; kingdom Viridiplantae; phylum Streptophyta; class Magnoliopsida; order Asterales; family Asteraceae; genus Erigeron; species Erigeron breviscapus. The sequence continues at coordinate 32,597,130 of CM067168.1, forward strand.
ATACATCACATGTACTATATATAGATAAATGGTTTACAAGTTGAATTAGGTTTCACCAGGTCGCGACACGTGTTAGGGTTTGGGTCGAACCCGGTATTCCCAAAACCGGGTTCAGGCTTTCTGTACTATTAGACATATTAGCCCATTATTATATTAGTTAAATGTATAGGGATCTAAATTGTAATTACATGTCCTATTTATATCCCTTGTACTTACTGATCATACATACAATAAAACATACGATCCTTTACCAAGGTCAAGATGGTATCAGAGCTAGTCTCTTCATCTCCTCATCAGAGCTAGCCTCTTCATCTCCTTCAATCAACCGTTTCCACCCATCATCTCCCCCTCTCTTCTGCTGGAAGTTTCAATCCACCAATGGCTTTACTAGCCTCTTTCACTACTGCTGAGAAAACAGCCCACAATTCACACAAATTTGGCTTTACTTTATCTCCTACAAATTATGGGTTTTGGAAAACAATGATTCAGCCATTCCTTGTTACCAACAATTTATTCGGCTATGTTGATGGAAAGATTCCCTGTCCATCACCGACTATTGAATCTGGTACCTCTTCTGGAAAAGACAAAGATGACAATACCGTACCATCCTCTCAACCTAACCCTAATTATGCAACATGGGTTTCCAATGACGCTCATGTTCGAATGTTAATCTTGTCCACTATTTCTGAAGCCTCCTTTCAACATGTTCAAGGAGTTACTTCTAGAGATCTTTGGTTGTCTTTAGAACGTGCATATGCACCCCATACCTCTTCAAGAGAATACACATTGAAAACACAATTGCTAAAGATCGAGATGAAACCCAATGAAACTGCCTCCGAGTATTTGACTAGGGCACAAGAGTATTCAGATGCTCTCGCTAACATTGGTGAACCAATGAAAGAAAAAGATGTTGTCATGCTTGTGATTTCTGGGCTTCGACAGGAATACGATGGTCTAAAGTCATCCCACCTTGGTAGAGAATTTCAAATTGCGTTTGCTGATCTCAAGGGACTTTTATCTGATTATGAATATATGATGAAAAAATCTGTCCCTGATGTTTCACCGGTTCAAGCATTCGCAGCAGCCACCAACGTCCATAACACACCAATTGCTTCATCTTCGGTTCCTCCAGAGACGATACATGCTCTTCAACAACTGGTTGGTCAACTAGGGTTGCAACTGCAGCCCATTTCACAGCCATCTTCAGGTCAGCCTCCACATGCTTTTTACTCTAATCGGACTACTAACAATCGTGGTCGTGGTCAATACAATCGTCGTGGAGAACGTGGCAACAACAATGCTAACCGTACCCAAGGGGGAGGAAGTCGTCAGTTTAGTTGGGCCACTTCTCAAAACACTATTTTTGGTACATGTAATAGATGTGGCATAGCACACATTCTTTCAGAGTGCCCTAACCGTGATCAAACTACTTTGCGGTCTCGACAGCCGACTGCCAATTTTGCCAACTACAGGTCACAAGCATCTAACACATGGCATGGCTTCCTGACACTGGTTCCAACAATCATGTATCTCCGGATCTCTCAGGTTTTGACACCTCAGAACCCTACTATGGTGAGGATAATCTTCAAGTTGGTAATGGTAAGAGCTCACCTATTCTACATATTGGTTCATCACATTTCTATTCACCAAACAAAACCTTCTCTAAAGAATATTCTCCATGTACCCGAAATAAAAAGAAATCTCCTTTCAGTACAACGATTCTGTCATGATAATGATGTCTTCTTTGAATTTCACTCTACTTTTTTTGGTGTGAAGGACAAAGTTACACGCGTTACCCTTTTCACGGGTCTAAGTAATGGTGGTCTTTACTCCATATGCTTACCGTCAACCAGTTCAAAAAGTTGCCTTCTCAACAACACGTGCTTCCACATCCACATGGCATCAACGCCTTGGTCATCCACATCCACAGCTTTTTCAATCTATGCTATCTAAGTATTGTTTACCGGTTTCTTCAAAAAGTTTGCATTCTCATTGTAATTCATGTTCTATCGGAAAATCTTCCAAACTTCATTTGTTATCTTCTAATTACAAAAGCTCTCATGTTTTGGATTTAGTTTTTTGTGATGTGTGGGGCCCCGCGCCTATTACCTCTTTTGATGGTCATAATTATGAGGCGAGGGGGAGGGGGGGAGAAAGGAGGGGGAGGAGGGCGCCGGGGGGGCGGGGGCTTTGCCACCCGGGGGGGGGGGCCCACCTCCTGGAGTCCGGGGTGGGTGTTGTTTGGGGGGGTTGGGGGGGGGGGGTTTTGTTATTGGTTTTTTTTTGGTTGTTTTGGTCTTTTTTTTTTTTTTTTTTTTTTTTTTTTTTTTTTTTTTTTTTTCTTTTTGGTCATAATTATTTCTTGTTATGTGTTGATCACTTCTCACGGTTCATGTGGATTTTTCCTTTGAAACTGAAGTCAGATGTTTATGCAACCTTTAAACAGTTTTTGGTCATGGTTGAACGTCAGTTTCACACTAAACTGAAGTCAGATGTTTATGCAACCTTTAAACAGTTTTTGGTCATGGTTGAACGTCAGTTTCACACTAAACTGAAGTCGGTCCAATCTGATTGGGGGGGAGAATTCCGAAAACTATCCCAATTTTTTTCTTCCCTTGGAATAATTCATCGCTTATCTTGTCCTCACACGAGTGAACAAAACGGTATTGTCGAACGAAGACATCGACATGTTGTTGAGACGGGACTCACCTTATTAGCCGAGTCCAATGTACCTAATTACTTCTGGCATTATGCTTTTGACACAGCCGTTTATCTTATCAATCGTATGCCATCACGAACAACATCTGGCACATCCCCGTTTGAACAAATATTTAAATACAAACCAGATTTTTCTTTTCTTCGGGTCTTTGGTTGTCAATGTTATCCTCATCTCCGATCCTACAACAAACACAAAATGGACTTTCGGTCCATATCATGTGTGTTTTTGGGGTATAGCACCTCACATCATGGGTATCGATGCTTTGACCCTCTTACTGAACGGGTTTATGTTGCCCGTCATGTTCGTTTTAACGAACAATTCTTTCCTTTTCATATCCGTCCTCGTGATGAACCAAATCCCTCACCTACCCACACTTATGTGTCGTCCTATCCAGACCTCCCTACACATCTGACACCAGATCAGCCTTCTACAACTACAAATGAACAACCAGCACATGAACAACCTGCACACAACCTCCTCTAAGTACTGGTACATCCTCTCAAACACAGCAACATCCTACACAGCCCCAAACCACTCACATACGTTCTACTCAGCCCCAAACCACTCCTACCAACTCAGCATCCACACCAGCCAACCCGTCTATCCGATCCCGCCCAGCTAACTTGCGCCAAAATCCCAAACAAACCAAGCCTTACGATCCTTCATCTTTCTGTACAACTACCAAACCCTCTATTTCCGAACCTGCCACCTTTACCATTGCCAACAAAGATCCTCATTGGCGTCGAGCCATGGCAGAGGAGTACTCAGCCCTGGTACGAAACAGAACATGGTCGTTGGTACCACGTGTTTCAGGTGCTAATATCATTAATTGCAGGTGGGTTTATAGAATTAAACGAGACCAAACAGGAAATATTACACGCTACAAGGCTCGTCTCGTAGCAAAAGGCTTTACTCAACAACCAGGCGTTGATTATACAGACACTTTTAGTCCTGTGGTAAAATCCACCACCATTCGGGTTGTGCTTTCTCTAGCAACCACTAAACAGTGGCCTCTCAGACAACTGGATGTTCAGAATGCTTTTCTTCATGGCGATCTCAAAGAAACCGTGTATATGGAACAACCACCTGGCTTTGTTGACCAAAAACACCCTGATCATGTTTGCCTCCTCCACAAATCCTTGTATGGACTCAAGCAAGCTCCGAGAGCTTGGTTTCATCGGTTGTCTACCGCCCTGTCTGCTCTCGGGTTCAAGGGGTCCAAAAGCAATACATTAAAGACATACTGGAGCGTGCTAATCTTTCTTGTGCCAAACCAGTTCCATCTCCGATTACTACCGTGATAGTGCTCTATTCTCAGACCCTGTTAAGTATCGTCAACTGGTTGGTGCATTACAATATGTCACTCTGTCCAGGCCTGATATCTCTTTTGCAGTTAACAAAGTCTGCCAGTTTATGCACTCTCCGACTGTTAACCACTGGTCTGCGGTAAAAAGGATCTTAAGGTATCTTCTGGGCACATCTGATCATGGTCTTCTCATTACTCATAACTCCAGCTCTCGCTTACATGCCTTCACTGATGCTGCATTCCATTCCTTAACTGCCTTTTCTGATGCGGATTGGGCTGGCAGCCTTGATGACCGTCGATCCACCGGGGGATTTGCTATATATCTCGGTTCTAATTTGGTCTCATGGTCAGCCCGTAAACAAAAGACTGTATCTCGGTCATCTACAGAATCCGAATACAAAGCTTTAGCAGACACGGTAGCTGAACTAACGTGGCTAGAGACACTTTTACAAGAGCTTCATGTTCCCAGGACATCTGTCCCAACCTTGTGGTGTGATAACTTAGGTGCTACATACTTATCTGCTAATCCCGTGTTTCATGCTCGCACAAAACATGTCGAAGTTGACTTTCACTTTGTTCGGGAAAAAGTAGCTCAAGGAAATCTGGCTGTTCAATTTATTTCAACTCAAGATCAGATCGCTGATGTCTTCACTAAACCGCTACCGTCTGAACGATTTATTCTCTTGAGGTCCAAGCTAAAGGTCGCTCCCCAGCCTTAGCTTGCGGGGGAGTATCAGACATATTAGCCCATTATTATATTAGTTAAATGTATAGGGATCTAAATTGTAATTACATGTCCTATTTATATCCCTTGTACTTACTGATCATACATACAATAAAACATACGATCCTTTACCAAGGTCAATAAAACAAATCCTTGTATGGACAATACAAATCCTTGTATTGTCTTCATCATCGTCATTGTCTTCATGATCTTCGTTATCTTGTGACTGGTTACCCGTTTGAAAAAAACATTGACTTTGAGTCAAGCTTAACAACTGGTTTGTAAAAGTAGGCTCGAACTTCACTTCAAATTGCGCTTCACCCAGATGATAAATCATTCCCAAAGTATTATCATCCGTAATTAAATTTCTAAAAGGAACACCCTTAAATTCATACCATAAATATAATTGCAGTTTGAAGTCTTGTTTTGAAACACCAAAACAACTGTAAGTGACATCACAAATTTCTGAATAAGTCATTACGTGAAAAAGAGGAAAACTTCTTCTTTTTGATGGATCTGCAGTTTGAAGGATCCCATTTGCGAATGATACACAATCATCCCATATTAACTGAACCATAATTGGGTTGAAGGATGAAGATGCCATTTTTTTTTTGGAAATATTGTTTATCAAAGTGTTTGAAATTTTATTTGAAAATATTTGTTGGAATACTGATAATGGTTGCAGATACATCACATGTACTATATATAGATAAATGGTTTACAAGTTGAATTAGGGTTTCACCAGGTCGCGACACGTGTTAGGGTTTGGGTCGAACCCGGTATTCCCAAAACCGGGTTCAGGCTTTCACATCACCTCGAACCCGGTTCTGCTAATACCGGTTTCGAGCTTCGAAAAGTGAACCCGGTTTTGGGAATACCGGGTTCGGGCCAAATAAACGAAACCGGTTTACCCACTTTCATAAAAAAAAATTCCGAAAACTTGTTTGACAAAACACCCTTGAAAAATGAATGTTTCAAAAAAAAAATCCAGATAAAATATAAAATCGTAACATGTTAACCAGAATGTTCTATAATCACGCAAAAATAAAAATAAAAAAAGAAAAAGAAAAAAGTTTTTTATAACTAAACTAAACAGCTATACATATTTTTCACACTAATAACTTTTTTGCAATAGAATTAACCTTAAATCAACTGGTGGCAGCATAGTCTATAAAACAACTTTCCCAGGCAAAAACATGTACAGTATATAATATTGGAATAATTAAAATTGAAGATATTAGGGCAAACTATAGTTATAGATTAATTTTGATGATATAAACGGGTCTCCTCCTCCTCCTCCTCCTCCTCCTCCTCCTCCTCCTCCTCCTCCTCCTCCTCCTCCTCCTCCTCCTCCTCCTCCTCCTCCTCCTCCTCCTCCTCCTCCTCCTCCTCCTCCTCCTCCTCCTCCTCCTCCTCCTCCTCCTCCTCCTCCTCCTCCTCCTCCTCCTCCTCCTCCTCCTCCTCCTCCTCCTCCTCCTCCTCCTCCTCCTCCTCCTCCTCCTCCTCCTCCTCCTCCTCCTCCTCCTCCTCCTCCTCCTCCTCCTCCTCCTCCTCCTCCTCCTCCTCCTCCTCCTCCTCCTCCTCCTCCTCCTCCTCCTCCTCCTCCTCCTCCTCCTCCTCCTCCTCCTCCTCCTCCTCCTCCTCCTCCTCCTCCTCCTCCTCCTCCTCCTCCTCCTCCTCCTCCTCCTCCTCCTCCTCCTCCTCCTCCTCCTCCTCCTCCTCCTCCTCCTCCTCCTCCTCCTCCTCCTCCTCCTCCTCCTCCTCCTCCTCCTCCTCCTCCTCCTCCTCCTCCTCCTCCTCCTCCTCCTCCTCCTCCTCCTCCTCCTCCTCCTCCTCCTCCTCCTCCTCCTCCTCCTCCTCCTCCTCCTCCTCCTCCTCCTCCTCCTCCTCCTCCTCCTCCTCCTCCTCCTCCTCCTCCTCCTCCTCCTCCTCCTCCTCCTCCTCCTCCTCCTCCTCCTCCTCCTCCTCCTCCTCCTCCTCCTCCTCCTCCTCCTCCTCCTCCTCCTCCTCCTCCTCCTCCTCCTCCTCCTCCTCCTCCTCCTCCTCCTCCTCCTCCTCCTCCTCCTCCTCCTCCTCCTCCTCCTCCTCCTCCTCCTCCTCCTCCTCCTCCTCCTCCTCCTCCTCCTCCTCCTCCTCCTCCTCCTCCTCCTCCTCCTCCTCCTCCTCCTCCTCCTCCTCCTCCTCCTCCTCCTCCTCCTCCTCCTCCTCCTCCTCCTCCTCCTCCTCCTCCTCCTCCTCCTCCTCCTCCTCCTCCTCCTCCTCCTCCTCCTCCTCCTCCTCCTCCTCCTCCTCCTCCTCCTCCTCCTCCTCCTCCTCCTCCTCCTCCTCCTCCTCCTCCTCCTCCTCCTCCTCCTCCTCCTCCTCCTCCTCCTCCTCCTCCTCCTCCTCCTCCTCCTCCTCCTCCTCCTCCTCCTCCTCCTCCTCCTCCTCCTCCTCCTCCTCCTCCTCCTCCTCCTCCTCCTCCTCCTCCTCCTCCTCCTCCTCCTCCTCCTCCTCCTCCTCCTCCTCCTCCTCCTCCTCCTCCTCCTCCTCCTCCTCCTCCTCCTCCTCCTCCTCCTCCTCCTCCTCCTCCTCCTCCTCCTCCTCCTCCTCCTCCTCCTCCTCCTCCTCCTCCTCCTCCTCCTCCTCCTCCTCCTCCTCCTCCTCCTCCTCCTCCTCCTCCTCCTCCTCCTCCTCCTCCTCCTCCTCCTCCTCCTCCTCCTCCTCCTCCTCCTCCTCCTCCTCCTCCTCCTCCTCCTCCTCCTCCTCCTCCTCCTCCTCCTCCTCCTCCTCCTCCTCCTCCTCCTCCTCCTCCTCCTCCTCCTCCTCCTCCTCCTCCTCCTCCTCCTCCTCCTCCTCCTCCTCCTCCTCCTCCTCCTCCTCCTCCTCCTCCTCCTCCTCCTCCTCCTCCTCCTCCTCCTCCTCCTCCTCCTCCTCCTCCTCCTCCTCCTCCTCCTCCTCCTCCTCCTCCTCCTCCTCCTCCTCCTCCTCCTCCTCCTCCTCCTCCTCCTCCTCCTCCTCCTCCTCCTCCTCCTCCTCCTCCTCCTCCTCCTCCTCCTCCTCCTCCTCCTCCTCCTCCTCCTCCTCCTCCTCCTCCTCCTCCTCCTCCTCCTCCTCCTCCTCCTCCTCCTCCTCCTCCTCCTCCTCCTCCTCCTCCTCCTCCTCCTCCTCCTCCTCCTCCTCCTCCTCCTCCTCCTCCTCCTCCTCCTCCTCCTCCTCCTCCTCCTCCTCCTCCTCCTCCTCCTCCTCCTCCTCCTCCTCCTCCTCCTCCTCCTCCTCCTCCTCCTCCTCCTCCTCCTCCTCCTCCTCCTCCTCCTCCTCCTCCTCCTCCTCCTCCTCCTCCTCCTCCTCGTCCCATTTGCGAATGATACACAATATTAACTGAACCATAATTGGGTTGTTTGAAATTTTATTTTTGGAAAATATTTGTTGGAATACTGATAATGGTTGCAGATACATCACATGTACTATATATAGATAAATGGTTTACAAGTTGAATTAGGGTTTCACCAGGTCGCGACACGTGTTAGGGTTTGGGTCGAACCCGGTATTCCCAAAACCGGGTTCAGGCTTTCACATCACCTCGAACCCGGTTCTGCTAATACCGGTTTCGAGCTTCGAAAAGTGAACCCGGTTTTGGGAATACCGGGTTCGGGCCAAATAAACGAAACCGGTTTACCCACTTTCATAAAAAAAAATTCCGAAAACTTGTTTGACAAAACACCCTTGAAAAATGAATGTTTCAAAAAAAAAATCCAGATAAAATATAAAATCGTAACATGTTAACCAGAATGTTCTATAATCACGCAAAAATAAAAATAAAAAAAGAAAAAGAAAAAAGTTTTTTATAACTAAACTAAACAGCTATACATATTTTTCACACTAATAACTTTTTCACTAGCCGTTAAAGGACTAAAAGTGTAAATTTTTTGGACTGCAGGTGGTCAAACAGGCCGTTAGAGGGACCTGTTTTGCCAACTTTTGAAACTTCAAATTTTTTTTGGACTGCAGGTGGTCAAACAGGCCGTTAGAGGGACCTGTTTTGCCAACTTTTGAAACTTCAAATGTAAATTTTTTGGACTGCAGGTGGTCAAACAGGCCGTTAGAGGGACCTGTTTTGCCAACTTTTGAAACTTCAAATGTTTTTTTGGACTGCAGGTGGTCAAACAGGCCGTTAGAGGGACCTGTTTTGCCAACTTTTGAAACTTCAAATGTTTTTTTGGACTGCAGGTGGTCAAACAGGCCGTTAGAGGGACCTGTTTTGCCAACTTTTGAAACTTCAAATTTTTTTTGGACTGCAGGTGGTCAAACAGGCCGTTAGAGGGACCTGTTTTGCCAACTTTTGAAACTTCAAATTTTTTGTCTTTTTCCTTGAAATAGAGCCGTTGCATTTAAAAAAAAAAAAAAAAAAAAACAAACAAACGAAGCGACTCGTCCCTGCAGGAACGAGCCCCTCGGACGAGTGCCCCGAACGAGCCAGGGACGAGTCCCACCCAACGGTGTGGACTCGTCCGAGGCCCTCGGACGAACCCCCCGCACGAGGGCATTGGGTTGTAACAAGCGGCCCATTATCTTTGCCACGTCAAATATTAATTCATGAATTAATTAGTGGTAAGACTTGCGCTAATTTAGGTTTAAAAGAATGATGATGTTGGTACTTGGTAGCATCCAGTTACATTGACCGTCAATTTGGTATAATTTTGTATGTATAATGGTTTGTGTTCGTTGGGAAATTTAAAATTAGTTCATTTTTATTTAAGATTGTAATGTAATTATTTACATCTATTATAACATTTACTTTCTAATTAATTTTAGTTTATTTACTACTCCGAACTATACTCAGAGACGGAGCGAGAATTTTTTTGTGAGGGGACAATTTTAAAATTTGTTTGTCATACTTAGAAGAGTCGTATTCGAAACTGTAAAAAAATAATAATAATTGGGCCCTAGCTTGAGAATAGAAAATGGACCCTCAAAAGAATTTCGTTCCTCACACCGGATGTAACATGCATGTTTAATAATATCAGTTTTTTTAAATAAATAAAGACCACACGTGTCGGACAAGGTCTTATTAAATGAAAACATATTCAATGATAATTCAAGAAACCTGAAAATATATTTTTTTATGAAATAATTAGCTTCCATATATTTCTTTTTTGCATAAGTATTATGATTATTATAATTAGTTGTTTGTGCAAAATATATATATTAATTTGAAAATAATTAATTCACCAATAGCTACACTATTAATGTACTACAAAATTACGTATCCAAACAAAGAAAACTTTTTCTATAACCTTTCTTCGTTCTTTATATTAAAAATCAAAACAACTCAATTATTTTACTCTCTCAATGGAGAGATCTATTTCAAAATTAATGTTTCGATGACTAACGACTTCTAAAGAATAAGCTTATGACAACGAAGGTAACATTTGTATGTATTTCCTATTTATTTTTTCTTATGTTTAGAAAAAATTATAAATATACATTTAAATTTTAAAAAATTACATTGTACCAAAATCGGAGTGGGGGCCGCTGACCCCACTGTCCGGTATATCCGTCTATACTATCATCATGAAAAAATAAAGACGAAACTCTATATCAATATCATATGGAAAATTATTACAAAAAAATCTTATCGGACGACAACAGAAAAAATAATATACATATCGATCGATCGATCCCTCCTATTCATTATGTTTCCTTTCCTCTTGTATGAACTGAAATATACGAGCAGCAGATTCAGATGCCAATTTTGGGTTATGTGGTACGACTTTGATCACTTTTATCCTCTCATCAACTTGTCCCTTTTCCGCTATACAGTGATTCGTTTCGTGAAGCATTGGTGTAGTAGGAAACAAAGGAAGCTCGTCTTTTACTCTTTCACAAGAGTAATTGCTTCCACTACTCCCCTGCAAATCACTTTCTTTATTATCTTGATCAGTTAATAGATTGTTACAAGTAGTAGTAGTTTTGATATAGTTAACGTCGTCTTCTATTATCGTTGGAGAACAAGAATAATTCTTTGATGATATCGTTGGAAATCCGTATGATGTAAAGAGTGGAGTACTGCTTGGTAATAGGCCGATTCCTTGTTGGTAATTAGATGTTGGAATATTATTAATTGAGGGTAGAGTTAGGCTCATACCATAGACGGGTGTCATGAAACCAACAGGTGGAGGTGAAGGTCCTGTGTAAGGCTTGTAAACTAGTCCTTCAGAAGGTGACCTCACCGGCACCAACCATTGGTTTCCCGGTGGAGGTGGGGGAAGGTAACACCATGGAGTTTGTTTGGAACCATTGATGACAGATGGTGCTGGTGGTAGTGGTGGCGGCGGAAGGTCTATTAAACTCGGGTAATATCTTTTATCGGTGTCAAAGTTAGTATGGTTGGTTTTTTTAATTTTACCATCTATGGGGATAGTAAATAAACTTTCTTTTTTATGTTGATCAACTTGGGGGAAAATGTCTTCAAAAGGCGTCCTCTTTAGTTTGTAAGAACTATCTTCGCGCAATAGCCCAGGTGATCCTGCAAGGACTTTTTGTACCTGTCCAAACATCAGACTATCAGACCATGAATCAATTAAAGTGTTGTAATCTATACATTCTTAAGATGAAGAAGAAAAAAAATTTTAAAAAGAAGCTGAATGTACCTTGATTAACCTATGCAACTCGAAGACTTGTGACTGGAAAGCTTTTTGTTGTCTAAAATATCATGAAATGAAAACAGTTAATAAATACGTATTGTATATACAGAGAAAAAACTGATCACAAATTCAAGCTTACTTACTGAATAATAGCTCTTCTTATGATGCAATACTGTTCAGGGCCGATCATTCGTGAAACTTCTTCGGGGGTTATGATATTATTACTTGATACAAAGTTTGTCTCTATAACATCTCCAACTTTCCCTGCGTGTTCTTCATCTATATTGTTAGGAGTAACAACTTCATGATCAGTGCCTGTTGAGTCGATTTTACCATTTTTACATGTCACGTTTTCTTGACTACTCTTTCTCTTAAGAGGCAAGCCAATGTTGATCATATCATGTAACGTTTGTGGTAGTGGTTCCTCTACCGAAATACTACTTTTTCTTGTGTCTGAGGGAGACATTAGTTCCCCATTCGACATTTCTGATACCCGAACTGTTTCAGAATTAGCACATGGGAGTGGCTCTTCAGTGATGTTAGTTATTGTTAATGTAGTGTTTAGTTTGTTTTCTTTGGTTATATCCTTATCTGTCAGCTCTACTAGTTTCGGGCCAACAATAGGATTATGTTTTGTATGATCAGGGCGGTTTGTGCTTAAAGTTGGGAACTTCCTTCTATTTGTATAGTTTTGATCATTACCAAAACACAAACTTGGAATCAAGTAATCGTCCGTTTCTTCATGATTATTCTTCATTGAAGTGTTTCGTGTATTTCTATATTCTTGAGGTTTATACAGACGATAATCACCACGTTTCAGATGTCCAGTATCGCATAAAGCCTGACAATTAGTAGTTTCTATAGTTTGTTTGACGGTGGTTGTAAGTGAGAAATTCAAATTGATACCACTTGATTGATAGGTATCAAGTCTTGTTGCCATTCTTGTCGAGCGACCCCCAAAAGAAGAGAACACACTTCTCTTGTAGCTTGCATCCTATATGTGTGTAATAGTTAAACATAAACACATGAGTATGATAAAAACTAATGACATACACCCAAAAAAGAATAATAAGTAATACATGACTCGAAATTTTGACATTTTAGGTATTTTTTGTTTAACTGTGATCCTAAATATATTCAGGACCAACTATATTGTTACGACTTGTGTGATCTTTAGCCGTAATTAAATGAGTGAGATACCAAACATCCTACTAATTAAACAAGTTAATATATATCGTAAAAGAAAGTTCAAAAAACTCACATGATAAGACGACGATTGAGGACCCAAACTACTTCCGTTGGTGATGGAATGAGGTGAGATCCGCGACATAGATTCATGAACACTCCTTTGAGCGGTTTGTGAAGACGGTGATACATACAACTGTTGCGAAATAGCCATTTTGTTCCTCGGAGGTGTCCTTGGACCTCCTTTTTCCGCATCACTTATATGTAGCCTAGGAAACAAAGGATCCATTAATTTCTTTCCATCATCTTTCACATTTCCCATATAATTGTCTATCGATTCGTCACTATTCTATATATATTTACGTGAAAAACGAAATAGATCTTATAGATATAATCCACCACCTGATCAGTGATATATTGATAAAAACATGTACATAGCAAAAGGTATGATCCGCGGAGAGTTAGAAAAGGAGAAAACTATGGAAAGAGAGATCACATCACAATCACTTTACACGTTTTGATCGAGGTATATATATATATATATAGCTAGGTATGTATATACGTATGTAGTGCGACTGAGTGTTTAGCTAGCTCTCTAAAAATGGTTTTTCAATCGACGACATCTTCTGCTGAATTCGATATATTTAATTAATTACTAATCGTACATTCTTACATAATTCGGGAAAGTAGGAGCATAGAGAGCCAATCTTTTTGCGAAAAATCTGTGTGTGTAACATCCATGTTTACTATATATGTAACTTACATAACTAGTCCTTGAACTAAGTTTCAGTTAACTTACACTAATAATTTACTTATATATAAACAAAATAACTTGAGTGACCAAAAAAGCCTCATAACATAGGATTTCGAATGGCAAATTTGATTTTCAAGTGGCAAATTTGTCATTTCGTAACTCGAATTCGAAAATTGAGTTGCGAATTTGACTTATGTGTTGTGAATTCGAAATTGAGTTGCACAAAATACTTGGTTAAAATCGTACACTAGATACTTTTTTTATTTCTCCTTATGTGACAATTTAATTCTTTATGACTTTTTTTAAAACATCATACTTCTATTCTTTGTCCCTTTTAACACATTCCATTAACAATGTTCTGTTAAGTTGTTGATTTGGCTAACGGAGATGCTGACGTGGTTTATACTTGATGACAAAGATGCTGAAGTGGCTTATACTCTTTCTCCTTATCTTATTCGTGTTACACTGGTTTATAAACATTTGTTTTATAAACGTTGTCATAATAACTCGGGCTGTTAATCTAATCTTTCGTTTCGTGAAAGAAAATTGAGGTTGGAACGAAGTGTTGGATCATAGGCCTTGATTTCAGATGGGCTTTTCATTGTCATAACTAGGGCTGCAAAATCCATGCAACTATGGAGCCCAATTATATTTTTCATTTCCTCATTTAGTGTCATTCATTTTTTCTCAACCTTTTAGATATATCATATGTGTGTTATCAAAACATGTTCTGTGCGTCTCTGTTCCACTCATGAGTCATGTGAATTACACACATCGTTTCTATTCTTTTTGGATGATGGCACCTCTTTCACGAGAATGCCAAAGGTAGAGATTGAACTCATATCTAAGATGTTAAATATCTATATTCGATCATATATATCAGAAATAAATTGTCATAATACACCGAAAACGGAAATGAAAAGTAGTTTATAGTGATTTTATCTATCTATATCAATATAATAAAGGTTTTGCTAAACAAATCCTTAAGGACTATAGTTAAGGTGCATTAAATAGTTGTACGTTTACCATAAAATTAAAGGGGGGGAGACTTTTGATTTGAAAAGTACAACGTTTTTATACACTTTTTTTTTGACCGGTGCGGATCAAATATCACAATGGAGGGTTTAGACTATGTTGTTTTAACTGCTTCCACGCTAGAAAGCTCCCTCACCCAATGCCTAGTAGAAGGAAAACTCTCTAATAGTCTATCCAAAGGCACACCAACATATTAGGAGAAAAACTTGCACTCTAAAACTTGAACCTGAGTCTCTCCAAATTCAAGCCCTCATGGAGAGGCTTCCTTACCATTAGGCTATTAACCAATGGATTTTATACACTATGCAGCCCTAAGAGCTGCACTTAACATGCATAAAAAAAGTTACACCTCCATATTAAAAGTTCACCCCTGAATTTTACAATAAGTATACACCTGTTTAATACACCTTAGTCATAGTCCTAAGTATTGTATTTTCATAACAAAATTTAAATGTCTGGGAATTAAATTTTGCCATATAAATAAAGATTTACGTACTAATATAAACAAAAGATTTAAAGTTTAACATAAATAATCCCAAAAATGTTTTCGAAACAAAAAATTTAAAAGACATATTGACAATGAAATATTTTTCTTTCGCTTTTGTTGCTATACTTGTTCCAGTTCCTCATTTTATTTTACAACCTCTAATTCATGCTTTCACTTTATTGCCGTTTCATTTTAATTTCATGAACATGAATTATTTGTGGCGTCTTTTTGTCTCGTATATTATAAATTTTCTCGTCGGCTTCTAAACCCGTTTGACAAGAGAACTAGAGGTCCCATGGTCCCGATATGGGGCTATCGGTTTTGGTTTATTTGAGTACATGATAAAGATCGATGGCAAGTTCATAAGTATATATAGGTTCATGGAACTATTACAAAGTTTTGTCTTATTGTTCAAACGTCGTTGACATCGTAAATACCTTCGATTGTTCTGGATGATATCGACCTTTGCATTATTTCTAAAAACTTCATCATGATAGTATGCCGACAAGGTGCCTCATATATTCCCCCATAGACAATCCATGGAAGTTTGGGACTTGCCCACTTGCCCATATATATATATATATATATATGGTCCCCTTATAATAAAGAACCAAATACTTATTGAAGCAATGACAATATTAATAATTTACTATGGATCAATGTTATATAAGACTAGTAACTAGTCCAAAAACATTAAACTTGTGAACCAATTGGGTTCCTAGTGGTGGATAATAACATTTGACATTGACCCATGCATTGAGCCTGTTTTGTAGTGGGAACTCTATATATGTTCATACGTACGAGAGAAAGGTACCCGCGCGTTGCGGCGGTGATGAAGGTGATGTAATGGCGGCGGCGGCGGCGGCGATGATGGGGTGATCTACCTGACGGGCTCCGCCCTTAGCGTACGGGTTCCGCCCTCGGATTTAAAAATTCTTCGAAAGTATATCGAATGACCTCTCTAATGAAAGAGCATGAAATTTTAAGAACACCCATATAATTTTTATAATTTATCGATGTACGGTTTTTGAGATAAAATATTTTGAATGAATTAGAGGAATAAAATGATTTATGGAGAGAGAGAAAAAAAATGATTGGTTGAGATTTGAGGAGAGAGAAAGGGTATTATAGTTATTTTAGGTAAATATAGAATAGATAAGAGGAGCATTTTAGGGAAGTAAATGTTGAAACTTAAAATTTAGACAAGGGCTATTTGCTTTATAATATAGTACGAGAACGGTACCCGCGCGTTGCGGCGGTGATGGAGGTGATGGCGGGGTGGTGATGTAATGGCGGCGGCGGCGGCGGTGATGGGGTGATCTACCTGACGGGCTCCGCCCTCGGATT
>CM067168.1:32620812-32623312 GCA_034093135.1 Erigeron breviscapus
TATTTTTTTTTCCTTTTTTTATGATAGTATACTTTTTGAGTTTCGTATTTTTACCACTAAACTTTTTGGTTTTTGACTTTAGTCCAAAAATTTTATAGAAACTTAAATGTACTTTATTTACTTTTACAAAGTTGTAAGTATAATTTACTTCTACAAATTTTTTTAACTTTAATCATCAAATCTTTATTTTTTACTTTTTATCACTTATTATAAGGTTTTTAACTTTTGCCGTCGAACTCTTGGTTTTTCCAACTTTGGCAGCCCAATATTTTAACTTTCTACCCCTTATAGTAAACTTTAAGTGTCCAAACTTTTGAGTAATGCTATATGTATGTTTGCATGATGCGACGGCGATCCGGGTCAACGCCCGGGGTTAAAATTCTAGTTATACAGAATAGTAGTATTCACGTGTCTTTTTCTCAAGCAACTTAGGCCTAAACATTTAAACATTGAAATGAACATTATTCATGATGGGGTGGGTTATTTGTAATACAAGGGGGGAAAAAAGTACAACCTTCTTCTTTCTTCTCCGCCACCTTCTTCTCCGGCGACCGCCACACCTCCTCCTTCTTCCTTCTTCTCCGGCGAACAACCACCGCCACCACCTCCGGCGACATCTCCGGCGACTTTCCGGAGAGAATCAGGTTCGTTTTCGGGTAGATACGGTACGGGCCAGAGGCCCTTATCCGTTCTAAACTGACCGTCAAGGGACGCATATGGGAATCGTATGGATTTGATGGGCGGCGATCCAAGAGATGGTGACGGTTTGCTACGGTACGGGCGAAGCCCTTGCTGCCGGCGCCGGCGCCGTGGTTGGGGTGGTCGGAGATGATGGTGGCTGGCGGCGGCAGTCTCGCCGGAGAAGAAGCAAGCTGCTGGCCGGAAAAGGAGAAGGAAGAAGAAAGATCTGAGCCGTCCAAAGCTTTGATCCAACGACTGGAGATTGTACTTTTGTACTTTTTTTTACCCTTGTACTACAATTATCTTTCCTCTATTCATGATTACTCGTATTTTTTTATACAAATATATACGGGGTATATATCATAACTTAAGTATATTGTTTGTTATGTACTTTCAGATGACTGAAACAGAATTATGTATTCATTGAAGCAATTCTTTTGTTTATAAACATATTAGAGTATTTTTCTTTTTACACACAATGCGGGATGATGGGTGGTTAATTTCTCAGGAGATAGTAGTGTCAATGTTAGGCTTAAAAAGTGATAAGTATTTTATAATATGTGATAGATATATATAAAACTGTCATATTATTTTCTTTACCTTTTATAGTATGTCATATCTACTTCAGTTTCTTTGTAAATAAAAAGCATGTTTTTGTTTTTTGAAAAATGCATTAAACTTATACACCATTAATCTTAATGGAAAAAATCCACAAGTCCGACTTAACTATATGAATATGACATAAAACGTAACTATTTTTATTTCAACATTCTAAAACTATAATCTATATCTATACTATATTATAAAGCAAATAGGGTTTTCAACTTTCAAAATTCAACTTTCAACAATGTACACATGCTAATGCATGATGTACAATACATCTAAACCACATTACATCAATAACCTACACTACTCGCACCACCGCCACCGCCGCCGCTCTCCCCACCACCACCCGTCACCGCCATCACCGGTGCCACCTCCACCACCGCCGCAACGCGCGGGTACCATTCTCGTATTATGAAAAAGAATCAACTTGCTATTTAAAATAGCTTTTCTAATTGTGATTGTGTATTTCCTGGTCAAAAAGAAAAAAGAGTTTCTTCTTAATTTTGTCATCAATAATTTTAGGGATGTATTGGAATGGTGCAAAGGATGTTCAATTCGGTCAGCACAGAGAAAATGGTAACGTACTAACGTCAAAATTTTAAAAAATGGAAGAACGCCACATAGATATTGGGGGGTGGATATTGAACCAGTACTATGAAGCCATGTGTCAAGAAAAGCATGCGTTTCACGTGTGAAGAGGGCCATGCCCATATGGATAATTGAACAGTACACATCTCAATCGTGAAGGATTGTGTACAACCTAGCAAACACACGGGTTAAAAAACACCAACCCAGCAATTATGCACCTCGATCATTACATTTATTTGAGATTTATGATATGTTTTTGATATCCTGATTCGGAAGTAGCAGTGGACCATTATATATCCTTTTGTCTTTTTATATATGTAGTTGTATATCTATATTACTAGAAATTTTTCACATGTAAAAAAATTGCTCACAGTCCATGATATAATGTGTAGATGACTACATGTTATGCATTACAAAAGAATCTGTTAGGAATTTAATCACGTTATATTGTATTTACATATTCATAATCACCAATATGGAGAGAATTGACATTGGACATTATTAACAAGATATGTTAATTGTAATTATTTATTAATTAATAAATATGAATTATTAATTATTAATTAAATGTAATTATTAATTTAAGGAATTCTAGTCCAAGTCAAATTATAAAAAAAGTTAGCTT
>CM067168.1:32628312-32666900 GCA_034093135.1 Erigeron breviscapus
AGAAAGCAAAACAACCGAAAGCTAAGGGCAAGAACGTTGTTAAGGGAAAGCAAAGTGCTTCTGTCTCAAAACCTAAAAAGACCCCTCCGGCGAAAAAGGATCATCCGGCTAAGGACCAGACTTGTCATCACTGTGCTGAAGTGGGACACTGGAAGAGGAATTATCCTAAGTATCTAGCTGAGTTGAACGAGAAGAAGAAGCAAGCTGCTTTAGCCAGTTCTTCAGGTATCTTCACAAAAGAGTCAAGCCTAACTTGGACTTTACCTATCTTTGGCATTGTCGTCTTGCTCATGTTGGTAAGAAACGTATTGAAAAACTTCAACGTGAAGGGATCTTATAATAAAATGATGAAGAATCATTTGGAAAATGTGTGTCTTGTGTTTCCGGCAAGATGACAAGAAAACCTTTTTCGCATAAACCGGAGAGGGCTAAAGAGCTACTTGAACTCATACATACCGATGTTTGTGGCCCATTTAGACATGTGTCAAGGAAAGGTGCTAGCTACTTCATTACTTTTACGAATGATTTCAGTCATTATGGTTATGTTTACTTGCTTAAACATAAACATGAACTCTTTGAAACATTTAAGGAGTTTAAAAATGAAGTAGAAAACCAACTCAGTAAAACCATGAAGATTCTTCGTTCGGATCGAGGTGGAGAATACTTAATCCAAGAGTTTAAGGATTATCTAAAAGCTTGTTGAATTATTCAACAGCTTACTCCTACATAATGGTGTATCTGAGAGGAGAAATCGAACCTTGTTAGACATGGTGAGATCAATGATGAACCTTACGACTCTCCCATTTTCGTTTTGAGATTATGCTCTAGAGACTGCTGTACGCATTCTCAATATGGTTCCAACCAAGAAGGTTGACAAGACACCGCATGAATTATGGCATGAAAGTGTCCCTAATTTGTCTTACTTAAGAGTCTGGGGATGTGAGGCACTTGTGAAGCAAGATACGCCTGACAAACTTCAACCTAGATCAGTTAAGTGCATCTTTGTAGGTTACCCAAAGGAAACGATAGGTTACTACTTCTACTTTCCTACCGACAACACTGTTAAAGTTGCTAGATATGCTGAGTTCTTTGAAAAGAATCTCATCACTAAAGAAAACAGTGGGAGGATTGTCGAACTTGATGAGACTCAAGAGGAAGATGTGTCACCTTCTGAAAACAATAGCGATCATCAACTTGGGGGGGAAAATGTTCAAAGTGATGAACCTCAAGTTGAAGATAATGCGATTCCAATTCGTAGGTCCTCAAGGACAATACGTGCTCGTGAAAGATTGAATTTTAATATTGAATCTGAAGAACACATATTAGGAGATTTATATGAACCTCCTAATTTCAAAGCTACGTTATCAGATCCAGAATCTGACAAATGGTTAGAAGCTGCGAATGTGGAAATGAAATCCATGAAAGATAATCAAGTCTGGAGCTTGGTTGATCTTACACCTAATGGTAGAACCGTTGGGTGTAAATGGATCTTCAAGAAAAAGACCGACATGGATGGAAATGTACACACCTATAAAGCTCGTCTCGTGGCGAAAGGCTATACTCAGCTCTACGGAGTTGACTATGAGGAAACCTTATCTCCCGTAGCAGATATTAGAGCTATTAGGATTATATTAGCCATAACAGTACTATGACTATGAGATATGGCAAATGGATGTCAAAACCGTTTTCTTGAATGGTTATCTAGACGAGGAAGTCTATATGGTACAACCAGAAGGTTTTGTTGATCCAAAATATCCCAACAAAGTGTGCAAGCTTCAAAGGTACATTTATGGACTAAAGCAAGCATCAAGAAGTTGGAATAAAAGGATTGATGAGGAAATCAAAAGGTTGGTTTTGCTCAAAATCCTGATGAGCCATGTGTATATCGCAAAGCTAGTGGGAGTAATGTTACTTTCCTTGTCTTATATGTAGATGACATATTGATAATAAGAAATCACATTCCAATGTTGCAATATGTAAAATCCCATCTTGGAAAGTGTTTTGCTATGAAAGACTTGGGTGAAGCAGCATTCATTCTTGGAATCAAGATCTAGAGAGATAGAACTAAACGGTTGATTGGACTAAGTCAAAGTGCTTATATTGATAAGATCTTGAAGAGATTCAAGATGGAGAATTCCAAGCGTGGAAGGACTTGGCTTATCTAGCAAACAACTCTACACCTGAGGAGGTGGAGCGTATGCAAAGGGTTCCTTATGCTTCGGCTGTGGGATCTATTATGTATACGGTAAGATGCACTAGACCTGACATAGCGTTCACGCAAAATATAGTTAGCCGATATCAACAGAATCCAGGTGAAGGTCACTGGACTGCTGTGAAGAACATTCTTAAGTACCTGCGGGCTTACTAAAGACTTATTTCTGGTGTATGGAGGAAATCCTGATGCAGAGCTCAAAGTGACTAGATACTGTGATGCTGGATTTCAGACTGATAGAGATGATACAAAATCTCAGTCGGGATACGTCTTCGTTTTAAATGGAGGCACAGTGGATTGGAAGAGCAAGAAATAAACCACAGTTGCTATGTTTGAGACAGAGTCTGAGTATATTGCCGCCTCAGAAGCCGCCATGAAAGTCGTCTGGATTAGAAAGTTTATTTTTGGGCTTAACGTGATGCCCTCAAATAACACACCTTTAGATATGTATTGCGACAATACTGGTGCAATCTTTATTGCCAACGAACCCGGAGTTCAGAAAGGTGCCAGACATTATCATAGACGATATCACTATGTTCGTGAGCAAATCGAACTAGGAGAAATCAAGTTACTCAAAGTTCACACAGATTATAACTTAGCTGATCCTTTTACAAAGGCATTGTCAAAAGGAAAGGTCGATAAGCATGCCGAGGGCATAGGACTTAAATTATCTAGTTATATCATGTAAATCTGTGATTGGTATTTGGATAAAGGATGTTGAACAATTATTATTTAATAAATGAATTAAAGTACTTGGTATGTTTGTTTTCATTTCAATATATAATTGTATCATATATTTGCATGTTTAAATCCATGAATATTTTATATTCTAAATGTCTATTGTCGATTAACTATATGGGAATATAGTTAAACTAAGACAAATCTGAGTGATTGGTAATATTCTTAAGAATATTGAAGATGGTCCTACCAAACTCATATGATATCCATAAGATGCATATTGGACTACCCCACTTAACGAATCATCACTTTATGGATCGGTGTCATTAAATGAAATTCGTGAAATGGTTGCTTTACTTATCCTTAGACTTGAGATACAAGCAGGTTATGCATGTATGGATTGCATTTTCTTGATATAGTTCTAACTATCTTGAATAAGGTAGTAACAAAGGGCTATTTTCAAAAATGTAGTGAAATGACAAGAGTAACACGTGTAGTCAAAATAGGATTTGTTCTTTCAACTAGTTATTGAAGTATGATACCATTGGGCCCCTCATTAATTAAAAAAATATGTTTGTATGTGTTTCGGACAAAAATTACCTAAGATAATTTTGTAAAGGATTTAAGATAATTTTTAATTTAAGATAATTTTATAACCGAAGATTTGTAAGTGAGGTTTGGTGTTTTAAGATCTTCAATCAAAAGAAAATTTTTGTTAAAGATAACGGTGCAAAGCAAGAGTTTTGGCAAAAAAGAGTTTTCAAAAAATCTTTGAGACAGAAATACGTTGAGAAAGCAAGAAAACTGTTGAAGATAAAGATAAAATGCTCAAATGCAGTGTTATGATCTTGAAGATAAATGCAAAACACAACGACACCAGAATTTTGTTGACGGGGAAAAACCCTTGATTCAGTTAAGAAATCTTAGGTAAAAAACCCCGGGAGGATTCAATCGATCCTACCTATGTTCTTTTATTATTATTTGTGGGTGATTACAATACTATGAACAAAAGAAAATGTGAACTAGTAACAGCTAAAAAATAAAGTTGTTGTGTTGAGCGATTTCTTGAGTTGTATGCTTGTGTCCCCCTTCTCCAGAAGATCTCTTCCTATTTATAGAGCTAGACGTTGAACAATATCTCTGAAATATCTGGGATCTCCCTGGACTTGCTCTTCACGCTGAAGAAATGGCATAGATGACCGTTGAGAGCTTTTCCACACATGGTAAAACTGTTATCAATCCCGATTCTTGTGGCTGAAGTGGTAAACTATCCGTTGAAACACGTTTCTTTATGTTGTAACCTTGTATTATAATCCTGCATATAATATCTTTTGTACTAGAAATATATATTCTGTAAAGTCCCTCACACGATGGTTTAACCCACGAGTGTAAAATACAAGACAAGTATGAACTAGAATCGGACTAGTATTACTTCAATATAAATATGCAAGAATATAAACAAAGTAATAAATGACTTAAGCAATATTTAAACAAGTAAATAAATGGTGGAACACAAATGTAGTTTTCAAGTGTATTTTCTTTATTGATGTATAAACAAAATACAAGATCGTTGCGGAACCTAGATATTACACGTATGTAAGTATCTAAACAATCTTTGAATTACAAGTGATCTATACTTGCTAAATAAACTCCTTTGATCGATATACTTAGAGTTGTGAAGTATAACTGTTTAGATCGAGAGTATTTAAACAAGTTCACCAATTTGCTAAAAAGTGATTTTCTCAAAGAAATGACTTTGTATTTATAGGCGACAAAATTCACCAGTGAATTTTGTGTCGTACAAATATGGTTGCATACATTTAATGATCCGACAAGAACATTAAATGTATTGGATAAGGAATAAGGATAAAGTCACATCAAGTGCAAGTGTATCCTTTTATCCAACCACCTTAACACACGTATACTTTGGTAAAGAACAAGTGGGTTGTTCTTTGGAAAGTGTGTAAAGGCTTAAAGTCAAATCCTCGATATCAGTGTTCAGACTTGTAAGGTCTAGAACACTGACAATCCTCCAGTGTTCAGATCTGGTAAGACTGACAATCCTCCAGTGTTCAGACTTGTAAGGTCTAGAACACTGACAATCCTCCAGTGTTCAGATCTGGTAAGACTTCCTGTGGACTCCGCCATTTGTCAGTCTTCTTTATTCTTACTTCAGTCTTTGACTTCAGTGAGAACGTCTTCAGTAGAGTAGATCTGGACTGGGGTGAAGTCCAGTGAGATAATCTGGAGAATACTCCAGATTTCCTATACAAGTATTTGCTCACTGGTCTTTCATTATTTTTGGACAAATCTTCAGAGGGACTCCAGATTCCAAGTCTGGAGTAGGTCCAATAGAACACGTTTCTGGACAGATCTTCAGTAAGCTCCAGTAGTCGAGTCTGGAGCGAGTCCAGTAAATCTGGACCTAACAAATTCCCCCTATTTGTTTAGAAATAATGCAAGTGTTTTCAGGCTTATAGATATACAAATTTGTATGCCTGGAAAACACTTTATAGATCATGAGTGTTTTCAGTTTCATCTTTAAGTTCTAACTTAGACTAAATCTGATCATTTACTTATATGAAATTAAAAAATTGCAACTAATATTACTTTCATCAACTGGAAAATAGTTACAACTTTCATCAAACGATTAATTACAATAAGTACATGATAAAAGATTCAGGCCCTTCTTTTTGATGACTGCCCTGGTGCATCTTCAGTAGCCTTCCTCTTTGGTGATGGAGATGATGGAACAGACACTGGTGGTCTCAAACCCAACACAGCTTCCATTTGTTGTATTCTTTTCCAGACCTTCTCAATTCTCTTCATAAAGGCCTTAACATCTGGAGATAAATCAGTTTTACCTTTAAATGTCAATCCTATCTCCTTCAGTTCAGTCCATCCAAAAGCTTGGACTGTTGTATCTTTCCTTTCATCTGTAAAGTTACCCTCCCTGGTCAACTTTATATTAAATCTGGTCATTCCTTGATGATTTTCAGCCAGCTTGATTTCAGCATCAACAATTTTTCTAGCATTGGCCCTGAAATTCATCATTTGATCATAAGATGCCTTCTGCTTCGCCATCTGGACCATATATTCAGTTTCCTTGGATACACCACTCTGTTGTCCTTCAGTGGACTGGAGTTGTTGGCGATTAATTCTCAGAGAAGTATCCAGGGGAATGAAAGTGCTCACATTAGCATCCTTTATTGCCTTGATTTGTTTGGCAGTAAGCTTTGGCAGACCAGTCAATATTTTTCTATACTCTAACTCTAGAGCACCAGCGTTTTTCCTTATCTTTCTCTGGAGGCTCACCAGTTCCTCCCTTCTCTGCCTTATCAACTCTGGAATTGTAACACCATAAATTAATGAATCATATACATGTTCTTCTTCAGCGTAGAACGAGCGTATATGAACATCATCCAATGCATCTAGACATTGATGAACTCTGGGATCATCCTTCATCTTCTTGAACACTTCAATGTTAATGCCTAACCTTCCAGCATTGTAAGAGTCCAGAGTCCCATGATTAGCCATATCCCTATGATGGGCCAGCAGTTCATCTCTTTGGTTTGTCTTGAAAATTTCAATCATGATGCATTGTTGTTGCAGTTTCTTCGAGGTGTCATCATCAACATCTTCAGTTTGCTCTTCTTCTTCACCAGATACCTGTTCTTTTCCTTTTCTCTTAACAGATTTCAAAGTTGTTGGTATATCTGGAAAAGTCTCAAACTGGGGCTCACTGGCTTCAGTACCAGTAGCCTCTTCAGTAAGCCCGGCTTCAGTGCCATATGCTCTTTCTATTTGGTCACCAGATGATGGAACAGTTGATTTTTCCCCCCTGGAATGATCACCAGTCCTGGACTTGAGATCATTCCATAATTCTTCCATCATATGCCTATCCAAAGAACCAAAAGTTCTTCCTTGTTCTGGATTTGCATCAATCACAATCTTCTTGAGTGCCAGCACTTCCTTCTTCATATTTTCAATTTCTTCTGGCAAGTGCTTAGGCAACTCAACTTCTATCATCTGAACAACTTCAGGCAACAAGCTATCTTGAATGGTTCTTAGAACTGAAGCAGAGATATCATCAGTGATTGTTTTCAGCATATCACCCCTAAATTTTCTAACAATTTCATCACTAAGGGTGCTGACAATATCATTTTGATCTAATGTTGGCCTGCTCTCCAGTGAACCAACCCTTGTAACCAGTTTTTCAACCTCTTCTTTCAGACCTGCCAGTGGTTGAACAATCTTACTATCCACTGCAGTCTGAACAGAACTAACAACCCTTGTTTCTAAGCCCTGGACTGCCACTTTAATGTTTTCAGAATTGCGATTGGTGGCCAGTACCAGCTCATCCAGTTTCTCAAAAACTAACTTCTCATTCCCAGCAAACAAGTTCATTTCTGATGCTAAATTATTTGACAATAAGGATTTGAAATCAGAAATAACCTGGGAAGAACTCTGGAGTGATCTCTCCAGGTCTGCCACCTTACTAAGAAGGCCTTGGACCTCGGTTGAAGATGAAGTGGAGAGACCACTGGGTGGTTCCAGATGAGATGTCATTCTCTCCATTACTGGTACTTGTGCCCAGACCTCTTCAGTTTCTACAGTTTCAGCATTTATAACTGTAGAGTCTGGCACACCTTGTTCAGAAGGGTTGACTGGGGATTGTGGTGGTTGAGTTTGTGAAAGTGGAATGAATGGGGTGAAGTATGGAGTTGAGTGTGGAATAGAAGGTGGTGGAGGTGGTGATGGTGGTATGCTTGATTCTGGTAGGGGAGGAGGCATTTCTGTTTCTGGAGGGATAATATTTGTTTCTGGTGGAGGTGGTGGCATTTCTGGGAGACTTTCAACTTGCACATTTTCTTCACCCAGAAAGTTCATATCTACATCAAAATTTTGACCTTCAGAAATGGGAGAATCAGCCCCATCCCAAAACATATCACCAGTATTAGCATCACCAGTCGATATACCAGCCTGTTCACCAGCCTGAACATTTAAATCAATCTGAGCCTCTTGCTCATCAGACTGGACAACTTGTTCTACCTGCTCAACTTGCTCACCAACCTGTTCATCAAACTGCCCAACAACTTCTACATTCTCCTCTTCAAAAATGGGAGACCCATCCAGATCCATTACATCACCAGCCTGTCTTGCTGGGTTTACCTGGACTCCACCTCTCATCAGATGCCTACTAGATCTAGGTCGTCTGGTGAGATCAACATTTTCTTGTTGCACACCTTCTTCTGGAGCAACTTACCTTATTGGTTGTACCATCTCTACAACCTGAACATCTTGGTCATCTCCAGGACTTTCAACAACTTGTACTCTACCTGGTGCCTCTACTTGTTCCCTTTGAAAAGCCAACATTGCTGGAGGAATATCTACCTCTCCAGTTCTTGATTGAAGGTTGGTCAGATCCCTCAAAAACTCACTCACCGAAAAGTGAGTAGTATCATAATCATACTCATCTCCTAGAGCACTTCTAAACAAAAGGGAAAGAAAACGGATATATGGAACATGGGGTTTTCTCCCTTTTGCTTTCAGTCGATCTACCAAGTCATTGAATAAGATCTGAGCAAAATCTACTCTTATTCCGAACCACAAACAATAGGCAATCTGGAGCTGCATTTGATTTATCTGATCAAGTCCTCCAGAACTACCTCCCAGACATTCAACCAAATGTGTGAAGAAAAATCTCCACGAGTCTGTCAACCTGCAATACAGTGAGAGGGACACATTTACAAGAAGACAAAAGTCTCCTCAAACACGCACTTCAACCTGTCCAATTACCAGTGAGAGGGACACATTTACAAGAAGACAAAAGTCTCCTCAAACACGCACTTCAACCTGTCCAATTACCAGTGAGAGGGACACATTTACAAGAAGACAAAAGTCTCCTCAAACACGCACTTCAACCTGTCCAATTACCAGTGAGAGGGACACATTTACAAGAAGACAAAAGTCTCCTCAAACACGCACTTCAACCTGTCCAATTACCAGTGAGAGGGACACATTTACAAGAAGACAAAAGTCTCCTCAAACACGCACTTCAACCTGTCCAATTACCAGTGAGAGGGACACATTTACAAGAAGACAAAAGTCTCCTCAAACACGCACTTCAACCTGTCCAATTACCAGTGAGAGGGACACATTTACAAGAAGACAAAAGTCTCCTCAAACACGCACTTCAACCTGTCCAATTACCAGTGAGAGGGACACATTTACAAGAAGACAAAAGTCTCCTCAAACACGCACTTCAACCTGTCCAATTACCAGTGAGAGGGACACATTTACAAGAAGACAAAAGTCTCCTCAAACACGCACTTCAACCTGTCCAATTACCAGTGAGAGGGACACATTTACAAGAAGACAAAAGTCTCCTCAAACACGCACTTCAACCTGTCCAATTACCAGTGAGAGGGACACATTTACAAGAAGACAAAAGTCTCCTCAAACACGCACTTCAACCTGTCCAATTACCAGTGAGAGGGACACATTTACAAGAAGACAAAAGTCTCCTCAAACACGCACTTCAACCTGTCCAATTACCAGTGAGAGGGACACATTTACAAGAAGACAAAAGTCTCCTCAAACACGCACTTCAACCTGTCCAATTACCAGTGAGAGGGACACATTTACAAGAAGACAAAAGTCTCCTCAAACACGCACTTCAACCTGTCCAATTACCAGTGAGAGGGACACATTTACAAGAAGACAAAAGTCTCCTCAAACACGCACTTCAACCTGTCCAATTACCAGTGAGAGGGACACATTTACAAGAAGACAAAAGTCTCCTCAAACACGCACTTCAACCTGTCCAATTACCAGTGAGAGGGACACATTTACAAGAAGACAAAAGTCTCCTCAAACACGCACTTCAACCTGTCCAATTACCAGTGAGAGGGACACATTTACAAGAAGACAAAAGTCTCCTCAAACACGCACTTCAACCTGTCCAATTACCAGTGAGAGGGACACATTTACAAGAAGACAAAAGTCTCCTCAAACACGCACTTCAACCTGTCCAATTACCAGTGAGAGGGACACATTTACAAGAAGACAAAAGTCTCCTCAAACACGCACTTCAACCTGTCCAATTACCAGTGAGAGGGACACATTTACAAGAAGACAAAAGTCTCCTCAAACACGCACTTCAACCTGTCCAATTACCAGTGAGAGGGACACATTTACAAGAAGACAAAAGTCTCCTCAAACACGCACTTCAACCTGTCCAATTACCAGTGAGAGGGACACATTTACAAGAAGACAAAAGTCTCCTCAAACACGCACTTCAACCTGTCCAATTACCAGTGAGAGGGACACATTTACAAGAAGACAAAAGTCTCCTCAAACACGCACTTCAACCTGTCCAATTACCAGTGAGAGGGACACATTTACAAGAAGACAAAAGTCTCCTCAAACACGCACTTCAACCTGTCCAATTACCAGTGAGAGGGACACATTTACAAGAAGACAAAAGTCTCCTCAAACACGCACTTCAACCTGTCCAATTACCAGTGAGAGGGACACATTTACAAGAAGACAAAAGTCTCCTCAAACACGCACTTCAACCTGTCCAATTACCAGTGAGAGGGACACATTTACAAGAAGACAAAAGTCTCCTCAAACACGCACTTCAACCTGTCCAATTACCAGTGAGAGGGACACATTTACAAGAAGACAAAAGTCTCCTCAAACACGCACTTCAACCTGTCCAATTACCAGTGAGAGGGACACATTTACAAAGCACCAGTAATATTTTCTGGAGAAAATGTCCAGTAAGAAAATTATGTCAAGTGAGAAAATAAATTAATAAATTCCCTTTTGAACTTTAAACATTTTTAAGAAAAATATATCTTTCAAAGTCTTCCCCCTGGAGTGTTGATCCAGAAATAAATTTATGAATCTTTAAATCAAAGATCCTTAGTAGTACACAATGGCGTTCAATACTAAGGTTCCAGATTTAAGGGTTTAACATTCCCAACTCTCAATGTGCTTGGTTTTGGAGTGCATGACTGGATTGTTTGAGATAGCAATGGCACTGGTATTATCACAAAAGATTGGAGTCTTTGAATACTTAATACCATAATCAAGCAACTGGTTCTTCATCCAGAGTATCTGAGCACAACAACTGGCTGCAGACACGTATTCAGCTTCAGCAGTGGACAATGAAACTGAAGTTTGCTTTTTACTGGTCCAACTGACCAGTTTGCCACCAAGGAAATGACATCCACCAGTAGTGGATTTCCTGTCTATCTTACAACCTGCATGATCTGAATCTGAATAACCCATTTGATCCATGCCTGAGCCTTTGGGATACCAAAGACCTAGACTGGGGACACCTTTAAGGTACTTCAGTATGCGCTTTACAGCAAGCATATGAGATTCCTTTGGATTAGACTGATATCTGGCACATAAACATGTTGAAAACATTATATCTGGTCTACTGGCAGTTAAATACATCAGTGAACCAACCATGCCTCTAAAGACAGAGGTGTTCACTGGTTTACCACCTGGATCAGAGTCCAGTGTCAGTGGTGCAGAAATTGGAGTGGGTTTAGATGGTGAAGAGTTCATATCATATTTCTTTAAAAGATCTCTAACATATTTTTCCTGATTAATAAAGATGCCATCTTTGTTTTGTTTAATCTGGAGTCCAAGAAAATATGTTAATTCACCCATCAAACTCATTTCATATTCAGTTGACATTATTTTCGAAAATTTCTTGCACATGTTTTCATCAGTAGACCCAAAAATAATATCATCAACATAAATTTGTACCAGTAACAGATTACCTCGTTCATGAAGAATAAATAAGGTATTGTCAATTGCACCTCGTTTAAAACCATTTTTCAATAAATGTTTAGTCAGAGTGTCATACCAGGCACGTGGGGCTTGTCTGAGGCTATACAGCGCTTTGTCCAGACGATATACCCAATGTGGATGCTTTTCATCAACGAAACCTGGTGGTTGTCTGACATAAACTTCTTCTTCAAGCTTTCCATTCAAGAAGGCACTCTTTACATCCATCTGGTAGACCTTGAACTGATGATGAGCAGCGAATGCTAAGAATATTCTGATCGCTTCAAGTCTAGCCACTGGAGCAAATGATTCATCAAAGTCGACATCTGACTGGCAGTAGCCTTGTGCTACCAGTCTGGCCTTGTTTCTGATTACGTGGCCATCTTCATCTACTTTGTTTCTGAAGACCCATCTTGTTCCAATTGGTTCTTTCTTTCCAACTGGGAAAGGAACCAGATACCAGACCTTGTTCCTTTCAAACTGGTGAAGCTCTTCTTGCATAGCAGTCACCCAGCTTGGATCTTCCATAGCCTCGTCAATCTTCTTTGGTTCATTCAGTGATAAGAAACTGACATATAAGCATTGATCACTGGAGGCTCTTCTGGTCTGCACTCCTATACTGGAGTCACCTATGATCTGATCAATAGGGTGAGCTTTTGTCCATCTGGAGTACTGGCCAGGATTGTTACTGACAACAATATCAGTGCAAGAATTCAGTTGAGTCTCCTCTGGAGTTGCTTCTGGAGGAGGATCTTCATAAACTACTTCAACATCTTCATCTGATTCATTTAAATCACGATTTGCATCATGAAATTCTTCATATGAAGGCATTTCTTGTAGTATAGGTTCAGTTTGAATTACTTCATTTGAACACAATTCTGGTATGCTCTCAACTGACACTGATACTGGGGAGTAGCACGAACATCTGAACCAATATTAATTTCAGAGGGTAGTTTGAAATTAATAGAAGGATAGAATGGAGTACTACTGGAAAGTTTCTTTTTCTGAACAGGTTCCAGATCAGGATGACTGGAAACTGTGTCTGGTGAATCTTCAATTTTGTCGTTTATGGGATCAGATTCACAAAAGACAATTGGAGTTTCTGGGGGAGTATCAAGGGCTGACTTCTTGTTGATTGCAGCATTTGATTCATCAAAAGTAACATGTATGGATTCTTGTACTATCTCCAGTCTCTTGTTGTAAACTCTGAAGGCTTTGCGAATGGCTGAATATCCTAAGAAATATCCTTCATCAGCTTTGGCATCAAATTTGCCTAACTGACTGGAGTCGTTCAGGATGTAAACTGGACATCCAAAAACGTGAAAATAACCAATATTTGGTTTTCTATTTCTCAATATTTCATAGGAAGTCTTCTTGTGTCGCTTCACGTACACTGATCGATTCTGGGTGTGGCAAGCAGTTGCAATTGCTTCAGCCCAGAAACTGGTAGGAAGACCAGATTCAGCTAGCATACTCCTGGCAGCTTCTATCAGCATTCGATTTTTCCTTTCTACCACTCCATTCTGCTCTGGAGTGCGCGCTGATGAGAAGTTCTGGGAGACGCCAGTGTCAGTACAGAATTTCTCCAGAGTTGCATTCTGGAATTCTGTTCCATTGTCGCTTCGTAACTGACACACTTTTCGCTTATGCTTCAGTTCAATCTGCTTGATAAGAGAGATGATTTCAGCAGCAGCTTCATTTTTAGACCTAAGAAAGATCACCCAACAATATCTGGAGAATTCATCTACGATCACCAGGGTGTATCTTTTACCAGCACGAGTCTGAACATTCACTGGACCAAAAAGGTCCATATGAAGCATGTGAAGTGGTTCAGTAATGCTGAAATTCTGTCTGGTCTTGAAACTGGCACGTTTCTGCTTTCCCATCTCACATCCTGGACATGGTCTTTCCTTTTTGAAGGAAACTGAAGGTATCCCATCTGCAAGTTGTTTTCTGGACAACTTGTTAATATTTTTGAAATTTAAATGGGATAACCTTTTGTGCCATAACCAGTTTGTGTCTTCATCAGCTTTGGCATCAAATTTGCCTAACTGACTGGAGTCGTTCAGGATGTAAACTGGACATCCAAAAACGTGAAAATAACCAATATTTGGTTTTCTATTTCTCAATATTTCATAGGAAGTCTTCTTGTGTCGCTTCACGTACACTGATCGATTCTGGGTGTGGCAAGCAGTTGCAATTGCTTCAGCCCAGAAACTGGTAGGAAGACCAGATTCAGCTAGCATACTCCTGGCAGCTTCTATCAGCATTCGATTTTTCCTTTCTACCACTCCATTCTGCTCTGGAGTGCGCGCTGATGAGAAGTTCTGGGAGACGCCAGTGTCAGTACAGAATTTCTCCAGAGTTGCATTCTGGAATTCTGTTCCATTGTCGCTTCGTAACTGACACACTTTTCGCTTATGCTTCAGTTCAATCTGCTTGATAAGAGAGATGATTTCAGCAGCAGCTTCATTTTTAGACCTAAGAAAGATCACCCAACAATATCTGGAGAATTCATCTACGATCACCAGGGTGTATCTTTTACCAGCACGAGTCTGAACATTCACTGGACCAAAAAGGTCCATATGAAGCATGTGAAGTGGTTCAGTAATGCTGAAATTCTGTCTGGTCTTGAAACTGGCACATTTCTGCTTTCCCATCTCACATCCTGGACATGGTCTTTCCTTTTTGAAGGAAACTGAAGGTATCCCATCTGCAAGTTGTTTTCTGGACAACTTGTTAATATTTTTGAAATTTAAATGGGATAACCTTTTGTGCCATAACCAGTTTGTGTCTTCATCAGCTTGAGTGTAGAAACATTGCTCTGAAGAAGAGCTTTCCATATCCATCACATACACGTTCCCTTTTCTGGGAGCAATCAACACTACCTTCCAGTCCTTGTTGAATACGATACCCTGAGCAATATTGAATAAGACTTGATAGCCATCATCACACAGTTGGCTTACACTGATCAAGTTATATTTCAAACCATTCACAAATGCAACACGTGTAAACTTGACTTGTCCATTGTTCAGAACACCATATCCCTCAGTCTTTCCACAACCATCATTTCCAAAAGTGATGGAGGGTCCATCAGAAATGGTGAACTCCTCCAGTAGGGTCTTACATCCGGTCATAGTCCTGCCAGTTGCACTGTCAAGATACCAGATAAGCTTCTTTCGATCGCCCTACACATACACCAGATATTGATTAGTTAGATTTGGGAACCCATCGACTGATGGGTTCACTGGATCCCTGGGGCAATCTGGTCTAGTTCACTTTCTTCAACAGTAGTTTTTGTTGAAAACACTAATGGAGTTGATAGTTTAGAAACCTTTTTCTTTTTCTCAACTGGAGAAATAAATTTGTCTTTCTTTGCAAAAGGTTTAGTATTTTGTCTAGGGCCAGATGAAGTACCCTCAATAAAGTTTAATCTTGCATTAAAACTTTGAAATTGACGAGTCAGCGTTTGAATCTGGCTCTCTAACCTGGACAAAACATTTTCATCAGATGATACCTGAGCCTTTCCAGTTGTAGGCTTAGGTAGAGGATTGTTTTGAGGCAAAGGTCTATTCTGCTTAACCTTTTTAACTGGAGCAGTCATCTGGACAGCTCCAGTCTTAACCTCTGGGCAAAGAACTGGGAAAGTATTGGCCTTGGGAGTTACAGGCTCATCATAAACAGTGGTGGGCCTGAATCCCTCTGGTAATCGATCGATTACTGGTATTAATGATGCTACATGAGTATTTCCATCTAAATATGCGCGTTTTTGAGCAGGAAATTGTTTTACACAAGCATCATATGGCTTTTTGGTTTCTAGCCATGATTTTATTACCAGTTTTTCTTTCTCTAAAATGATTTCAAGATCTTGTTTTTCTTGAATCAATTGTTCAGTTACCAGAACCTGGGCTTGAAATGCCAGTTCAATGTCTTGAAGTTCTTTTAATTTTGATTTTAAAGCATTTATTTCAGAAGAATCTGTTTCTAGACCATTTAGACTGTCAAATCTAACAGTTTCCACAAAAATTAAATCAGAATTTAGAGCTTCAGCGATGTCCAATTTAAGTTCAGGATTAGTTTCAAGATCATACTCACTAACCTTTTTAACTGGAGCAGTCATCTGGACAGCTCCAGTCTTAACCTCTGGGCAAAGAACTGGGAAAGTATTGGCCTTGGGAGTTACAGGCTCATCATAAACAGTGGTGGGCCTGAATCCCTCTGGTAATCGATCGATTACTGGTATTAATGATGCTACATGAGTATTTCCATCTAAATATGCGCGTTTTTGAGCAGGAAATTGTTTTACACAAGCATCATATGGCTTTTTGGTTTCTAGCCATGATTTTATTACCAGTTTTTCTTTCTCTAAAATGATTTCAAGATCTTGTTTTTCTTGAATCAATTGTTCAGTTACCAGAACCTGGGCTTGAAATGCCAGTTCAATGTCTTGAAGTTCTTTTAATTTTGATTTTAAAGCATTTATTTCAGAAGAATCTGTTTCTAGACCATTTAGACTGTCAAATCTAACAGTTTCCACAAAAATTAAATCAGAATTTAGAGCTTCAGCGATGTCCAATTTAAGTTCAGGATTAGTTTCAAGATCATACTCACTAACCTTTTTAATAACAATGTCGACCCAACGACCAGATGTGACATCATCCCTCACCAGATGCTCTTGATCTGCCAGAGCCATAAAACAACAATCTCTTTCCTCTTCTTCATCGACTGATGAATCATCAGAGGGAACCCATGCTTCTTCAGAAGTTGCTATCATGCATTTGTTATTGTCTTCCATCTGTTTAGACAAGAGAGCAATCTGAGCCTTAAGCTTTTTGTATTTCAACTTATAGCTATCATCAGGCTTGTTATAAGAAGCAGTTGGACCAGACTGAGAGACAAACTGACTGGACCTGCACTCTTTCATGAAATGACCTTTTCTGCCACACTTAAAGCATGTCAGATTGGTCTTGTCAGTGGAAGAACTGGGTGCATGTTGTCCAGTGGGCCTATTTGCTCTGGCCTTAAAACGGTTAAACGTTTTGGCCATCATTGCAACCAGGTCATCACTGTCAGTTTCATCACAGTCTGGAGAGATATCATTACAAGCTCCAGAATCCATTAGTTCAGACATCATCTTCTTCATAGAAAATACATTCTCAGAAGATATTAATGCCGCACAAGGTGGTGCAGTATTAGTGACCACTGTGGAACTACTGGAAGCATGATTAAAAGAATCTTTTTCTGCCTCAATCCTCTGGACTTGATTTTCTTCAGTGAATCTGAAGGCTCCATACAATGTTGACAAAGTATGGGAATGCAAGGTTTTACCTTGCCTCAAGACCAGAATCATGTGAGACCATTTTGTTGGAAGAATATCACAAAATTTCTCCAAAAGTATATCCTTGTCTTTTTCTACCCCTAGTCCTCTTAACTGGTTTATGATGCTCATAAATCTGGTGTAAGTACCAGTAAGGGACTCATTGGGGAGAGCAAAAAATGACTCATACTTTTTGTTTAAGGAGACTTTTCTGGTAACAACAGTATCATCACCTCCCTCATGCTGGTTCACCAGTTCATCCCACATGCTTTTGGCACTGGGATAGAGAACTAGTGTGGGAATAAGAGTTTCTGGAACAGCCCCGAGGATCATATTTTTAAGAAGTGTATCAAGATTTACTAATCTTTTCTCCTCTTCGGACCAGTGTTCCTCTCTCTTTTCCCTCCCACTTCTTGATCCTGTAGGGTCAAGGAGTGCATTGATAGGAAGTCTTGGCACATAGGGTCCTTCGTTTAAGATCTTCATCATATTCCTTTCAATACCAGTAACATGCAATATTATCCTAGCTTTCCACGTACCAAATTCATCACTGCTCCCATTGAATTTAGGAACAGGATTATTCGAGTAATGCACATGCACATGTGGAGAAGCAGGAGGAGGAGGTGGTGGATTGTTATTTCCAGTGGGTGGTTCATTAAAAATAGTTTCATGAGTTTCTTGTTGATTTTCTGGGATTGCCATCGCGAAACAGATCTAGGTAAGTATATTAACCTTCTGCTCTGATACCTCCCTCACACGATGGTTTAACCCACGAGTGTAAAATACAAGACAAGTATGAACTAGAATCGGACTAGTATTACTTCAATATAAATATGCAAGAATATAAACAAAGTAATAAATGACTTAAGCAATATTTAAACAAGTAAATAAATGGTGGAACACAAATGTAGTTTTCAAGTGTATTTTCTTTATTGATGTATAAACAAAATACAAGATCGTTGCGGAACCTAGATATTACACGTATGTAAGTATCTAAACAATCTTTGAATTACAAGTGATCTATACTTGCTAAATAAACTCCTTTGATCGATATACTTAGAGTTGTGAAGTATAACTGTTTAGATCGAGAGTATTTAAACAAGTTCACCAATTTGCTAAAAAGTGATTTTCTCAAAGAAATGACTTTGTATTTATAGGCGACAAAATTCACCAGTGAATTTTGTGCCGTACAAATATGGTTGCATACATTTAATGATCCGACAAGAACATTAAATGTATTGGATAAGGAATAAGGATAAAGTCACATCAAGTGCAAGTGTATCCTTTTATCCAACCACCTTAACACACGTATACTTTGGTAAAGAACAAGTGGGTTGTTCTTTGGAAAGTGTGTAAAGGCTTAAAGTCAAATCCTCGATATCAGTGTTCAGACTTGTAAGGTCTAGAACACTGACAATCCTCCAGTGTTCAGACTTGTAAGGTCTAGAACACTGACAATCCTCCAGTGTTCAGATCTGGTAAGACTTCCAGTGGACTCCGCCATTTGTCAGTCTTCTTTATTCTTACTTCAGTCTTTGACTTCAGTGAGAACGTCTTCAGTAGAGTAGATCTGGACTGGGGTGAAGTCCAGTGAGATAATCTGGAGAATACTCCAGATTTCCTATACAAGTATTTGCTCACTGGTCTTCCATTATTTCTGGACAAATCTTCAGAGGGACTCCAGATTCCAAGTCTGGAGTAGGTCCAATAGAACACGTTTCTGGACAGATCTTCAGTAAGCTCCAGTAGTCGAGTCTGGAGCGAGTCCAGTAAATCTGGACCTAACATATTCGTTAGTAATATCATAGATCTTGACAATTTCAAGATCCTGCCATATTGGAATAAGAAGATAATACAACCAAAACTATTAAGTTAAGTAAGACTAAGGATCCTTTTGAACAGTATCGTTAAGCAAATATCTTTAAAAGTCTAAAGTGTAAATTCTATCAGGATCCTAGTGGTGAAAATTCCACCCCAAACAATTGTCCCCAAAACTTATATTTCATTGAAAATAAAGATAAGTTTTACAAGTCATTGTCAGCCACTGAAGTCTTATGAGGTAAATAAAAGGAAATCGCAATAAACTTTTTAGGTTTTCGCTCTTATGCTCCCTTTCATCTACTTTTCCTGTCCAGATTTATATCAGAGAATAAAAGGTTAGTTTTCTTTTCTTACTCTATATTCTCAGCTTCCAATTTTTAATTCGATAAACATTATCCTGGAATTGTACTAGATCTAAGATCTGTTTTCTTATAATCTTTATTTATGCCTCTAGTTCCAGTCTTTGAATTTATATTCGATTTGTCTGAACTAATTCATTATTATATTTCTAAAGTTTTAATTGTTCTATATACGTATTTGCTTTTAAGTCCTTTATTTCATTGATTTAGTTAGATTTATTTTAAGTATTTTCTAGATATGGATAATGAGACAAAGAAAGTTAATGGAAGGAAGAAAAGGCGGTCGACTAATGTTAGGAAACTCATTAAGTTATTGGAAATTCCGGCCAAAGCTCCGTTTACTGAGTTGGTTTCTCGATTACCCGAAAACGTTACTTTTGGCAGCTCAGTTAAAGATATCTCTAAGGTACCAATTATTATTTAGGGCAAATTAGTTTTAAAGGTATATAACTTGTCAATTTCTACTAAAATAAGTATAAACCAAAATCACTCTCTATTATAATGTTACTATGTGTAAAATCCGTGTAACATGGGGACTAAAACCACTATCCGGTTTTAGAAAATCTATGTGGCAATGGTTTTGTGTGTTTTTTTGCCATGTGTGTATTTCCACCTTATTTTTTTAGCAATAAAATCCATTTCCACGTCAATTATTAACTAGATTGCAACAAAACTGGTAACTTACCTCTGCAACTATCTATAATATAAATATAAATATTTGTACTTTCTCTGTTATCTTTTTGAAGTTTTTCCACTATATGTTCGTATCAAGCAATCCACCATCGTCTCCTTATCAGTTATATATATATATAATAATAATACCTATATATATACCTAAGAAAAGTAATACCAAAATCCCAATCCTTCTTGTCGATGGTCACTGGTAGCGGCGGCGGAACGACGGAAAAACATGGTGGCTACAACGGAGGAAGAACACAGTGTATATATACATACACTACTTCTCCACCCCATCTAGCTGCTTGCCAAACTTCTTTCCAGCCATTGTCTGTGGTGGTCGCGACCGCTTATCGGGTGTCTCGGATGGGATTCGGATTTAGGGGATAGATGAAGAAATTCGGGTAAAGATGCGGATTTACAATTAAGTGAGAATAATCGAAAGATGGGTTCTTCAGAGCCTGCCGTTAATGGTGTTTCAAATAGGCTTTTAGATCTTGATTTGAATAATCAAGTGTTAGATTCTCCTGATCCGACGGTTATTCTAGTCCGCCATCAATAAGTATCACTCACCAGATCTCGGAGGAATGCAATCATATCGTCTCTATTATATCACTACTTATATATATATATATATATATATTATATATATATATATATCATCGGCGGTAAGCCAATAAGTAAAAAGTCAGTTGTTTTCCTATAATTTAATTTAGTTACTTATTGGTAAATCTTGAAAAATTGGGGATTTTGAGACAACAAAAGAAAGGAAAAAAGAAGAAGAGAGGGTGTGTTGTTGTAGAAGTGATAGCGGCTGCCGCATTTGTTTTTTGGTGTTCAATTTTACTTATGCTCTATCTAGATTTAATACTGTGTTGTTGATAGATGGATTTTCAAAAAGAAAAGTTATTGGATATTATACGCATCATTTGTTGTATTTGAAATGGTGGGTTTTCATGTTGATAATGATGCTTGGCCGGAGAAGAAAGTGACTGATCGAAGAAGATATTCTGGGTTGTGGGGTTATGATGATGATTCTGGCATGGTCATGAATTCTAGTATTTGATCAAAGCTTTTAAGCCTATGTGGCAAACCAATTAGCACAAAACTGCCATACGTGGCATGTGGTATTTTTAATCACTACCTTAAGATAAATTTACACTGTCGGGTATTATAATAGGAGGTGATTTTGGTTTTTACTTATTTTAGTAAAAATGGACAAGTTATATACCTTTAAAACTAATTTGCCCTATTATTTATTAAGAATTGAATTATTTTTAGTCCATAGTCTAATATTACAATCTTTTATTTAGGGTATCGAACATTTGATTTTAAGCTTTGGAAGAGAGTTAAATGAATTGGAACTGGAGATTGAGGTTCAAAAGGAGTTAGTCAACATTGAAAAAGGAAAGAGGGATGACTTGTTGGCAGAAGTTGAGGGCTTGAACACAAAAATTGCTAAGATGGGTTATGAACTTAGAGAGTTCAAAAAGGAAGATGATAAGAAACTCAAAATTCAGAAGGAAGAGTCTGTCTTAAGTGCATCTATAACAATTCTTCAAAACAGAATCGAGATGGCTAAAATTGCAAAGGAAATGGGTTGTGAACCGGCTGGTGGAATATCAAAGCATGGGAAAAGACTTTGGCTGGACTGATTGTTAAAGAAGTTACTGAAGATATTCTTTCAACTCAACCCGAGAAGTCTGTGGGTAAAAGGCGCAAAAGTTTGAAGGATGATGAAGACATGATCTTGGTTGAATAGTAGCGAGGACACTACATATTGATGATCCTTAACGTTTGTTTGGTTGTGTAACTTTTTATTAACTATTTAGTACGCTTTAAAATAATGCCCCCAATGGACAATGCTTTTGGTATTATCGTGTGTTATTTTGTTTTGAAATGTCAGGAGACTATTTCTGTAATGTATTTGCTTAATAGTTATGGTAGAATGAGTATTAAAGTTAACTCTTAGGATTCCAAATTGTTTTCCATTGAATATCTAACTTTTGAGAAATGTCTCTTCAGTTTATTGCGAAAAGTCATAACTATTCCGATTAGACTTTCAACTACCCAGCAATTAATTCTCCCATCTCCC
Organism: Erigeron breviscapus; assembly: GCA_034093135.1. Taxonomy (NCBI): domain Eukaryota; kingdom Viridiplantae; phylum Streptophyta; class Magnoliopsida; order Asterales; family Asteraceae; genus Erigeron; species Erigeron breviscapus. The sequence continues at coordinate 32,650,281 of CM067168.1, forward strand.
CCTATTTATTCTCTAACAATCCCTTAGTTCAAACTATCCCTTCAATACTGAAAAAATCAATTTCCCCTTCTTAAATAATCATGTCAAACATTCCAACCCAGGTAACTATTTCTGATTTTTCTTAAAATATTTTGTTCTCTCATTTTAGTTACAAGTTTCTTTGTTTTATATAGATTCCTGGAGAAATCAATCGTTTGTATGAGAATCAAGTCAAGAAACAAGATGAACTTTTTGATAGTCTCGGGGAGTTTTTAACACTTTCTGATAAGATTAGTAAAGATCATCAAGGACTGACTTTAGAGACTATTGGCAAATGGGGAAAAGACATGCTATCCCTAAGAGAAGAACTAATTCAGGCCTATGGAAAACTGGACACTGTTCAAGAAGAGCTTCATAAGACTAAGGGTAATGTATTCATACTAAAGGCAGTGGTTTCTAAGTTCAACAGATTGCATCCAGAGATTGGGGAAGCTAATGGGGATAAGTCGACCTAATCCTAATTAATGGATCTTGTTATCAGTTTTTTAATCGTTTTGTAATTTCTATTTCTAATCTGAATCTGCGTACCTTTGTTATGCCTCAAGAAGATTAATGCTTACCAACCTTGATACAAGTCTTCATAATGATTTCTTCTATTTTTATTCCCTGTTCAAGTATAAAAATCACTATAAAGGATAATCCATTTGTTAATCCACTTGTTAATTCATTAGCTAATTCATTCGTTAATCGGTTGTAATTAATAGCGAGATTATCCCTATTCTTTTTGATGACTGTTTGATCGTCAAAACCAATTGAGTTGATTGTAAAATCAACAACCCTTTGAAAATTCCCAACCATGAGGGTCTACCCACAACCAGGAATTTTTTATGACGTGCTACTCGGGCGAAATGAGGTGTTAATGTTAACCTCGACGTTCGAGTGGGTGATCCCTTCAACCTAGGATTGAAGTTTTAGTTCAATCCACTGTAGTCCGTTTATTTTTTTTTTTTTTTTTTTTTTTTTTTTTTTTTTGTTTTAGTTCAATCCACTGTAGTCCGTTTAAGGACTTAAACTCAGGAGAATTTACTTCTGTTCAGGATCGATACCTTGGATATATGCTTGTGATCTTCATCCATCAATATCAGGATCCTGGATGTTGATAATCCTGCAAAAGGCCATAAAAAGAAAACACATGCTAATAGTTAATGTTAGCCCTTTTGGCTAACATTACTCCTATGCTCAAGTCAGTATTATCGTTATTAAAAACACAATAGACCTAATAAAAACACAATAGACCAAATAACCATTTTTGATTAGGAAGTATTTCATCCAATAAACCTTCATGTATTAATCGCCAAATTTCGTAATTAAATGATCCACATTCTTTAGTTTCATGACCAAAAACACTATGATAAGCACACCATTTAGTTCTATCAATGTAAAATTTCGAAGGACTCTTTCAGGCCAATTAACTTTATCCCCAAGACTTCTCATAAAAAAAAAGTCCAGACATATCAGTTGTAAAATGGTAATCAGAAAATTGTAAATATTTTTTATAATTATCTTTCTTACCTTTATCAGCTATACCTTGATCCTTTTCGAATCTTAATTGATGATTTGATCTTTAAAAGATTCTTCTTGATCTTCGATGTTGATCGTTGATTATATTCAAATCTCTCCATATAACTTTTCACCGATTCGTCTGATCCTTGAGTTATTTCTTCAGTCTTTTCATCAGGGATCGATTCATAGAATTGATCAAAATGTTTCTTCCACAGCATAGCTAGATATGGATCTACTGAAGGTATTCCCTCAGTTTTTCCTTTCAGAGTTTGTTCAGCTAAGAATCTTGCATTTTCTGGAGGATTTCTCAGGTTTTCTTTTACATAAGGATAATTGTAAATCAAATCAGAAGAAGAAGGATTTTAAGATTGCTCAGACATGACTTTCTTAAAAACGTTTTCCGTGAAACACAAAATTTTGTTTGAACAAAAAGCTTTGTTTTTGTGATAACGATTTAATTGCAAAACACCTTTTTGCCCCACGGTGGGCGCCAAATTGTTTCGGACAAAAATTACCTAAGATAATTTTGTAAAGGATTTAAGATAATTTTATAACCGAAGATTTGTAAGTGAGGTTTGGTGTTTTAAGATCTTCAATCAAAAGAAAAGTTTTGTTAAAGATAACGGTGCAAAGCAAGAGTTTTGGCAAAAAGGAGTTTTCAGAAAATCTTTGAGACAGAAATACGTTGAGAAAGCAAGAAAACTGTTGAAGATAAAGATAAAATGCTCAAATGCAGTGCTATGATCTTGAAGATAAATGCAAAACACAACGACACCAGAATTTTGTTGACGGGGAAAAACCCTTGATTCAGTTAAGAAATCTTAGGTAAAAAACCCCGGGAGGATTCAATCGATCCTACCTATGTTCTTTTATTATTATTTGTGGGTGATTACAATACTATGAACAAAAGAAAATGTGAACTAGTAACAGCTAAAAAATAAAGTTGTTGTGTTGAGCGATTTCTTGAGTTGTATGCTTGTGTCCCCCTTCTCCAGAAGATCTCTTCCTATTTATAGAGCTAGACGTTGAACAATATCTCTGAAATATCTGGGATCTCCCTGGACTTGCTCTTCACGCTGAAGAAATGGCATAGATGACCGTTGAGAGCTTTTCCACACATGGTAAAACTGTTATCAATCCCGATTCTTGTGGCTGAAGTGGTAAACTATCCGTTGAAACACGTTTCTGTATGTTGTAACCTTGTATTATAATCCTGCATATAATATCTTTTGTACTAGATATATATATTTGTAACATTCATGATTTTTACCGTTTGACTGTGCATGTAATTTGATTAACTATTTCAATAAACGGAAATTTGGACATAATTGTGTACATTTATCTGTAAATTGGGCCAATTAAAATGTCATATTTAAATTTCTAGAATTAAGCCCATGTTGCAAGACCATGATGTTGGCCCATATGTGATAAGGAAAATATATTATAAGTATATGAGAAGCCTTAAGTATAATGAACGGTTCCAACAGTGTCGGTGGAACAGTGACGGTGAAACAGTGTCGGTGGAACAGTGTCGGTGGAACAGTGACGGTGAAACAGTGTCGGTGGAACAGTGTCGGTGAAACAGTGTCGGTGGCTAGATGATAATTTCATTAATAGGAACAGTGTCGGTGGAACAGTGTCGGTGACGATAATTGAGTAAATAGATGATATTTGAGTAACTATGGTAACAGGAAAAACGTATATACGAAACCTTAAGTATAATGTACGGTTACAACAGTGTCGGTGGAACAGTGTCGGTGAAACAGTGTCGGTGGAACAGTGTCGGTGGAACCTTAAGTATAATGAACGGTTCCAACAGTGTCGGTGGAACAGTGGCGGTGAAACAGTGTCGGTGGAACAGTGTCGGTGGAACAGTGACGGTGAAACATGTCGGTGGAACAGTGTCGGTGGAACAGTGTCGGTGGAACAGTGTCGGTGGAACAGTGTCGGTGGAACAGTATATACGAACCTTAAGTATAATGTACGGTTCCAACAGTGTCGATGGAACAGTGTCGGTGGAACAGTGTCGCTGGAACAGTGTCGGTGAAACAGTGTCGGTGGACAGTGTCGGTGGAACAGTGTCGGTGAACCAGTGTCGGTGGAACAGTGTCGGTGGAAGTATAATGTACGGTTCCAACAGTGTCGAAACCTTAAGTATAATGTCGGTTCCAACAGTGTCGGTGGAACAGTGTCGGTGAAACAGTGTCGGTAACAGTGCTAACAGAGAAACGTATATGAGAAGCCTTAAGTATAATGAACGGTTCCAACAGTGTCGGTGGAACAGTGACGGTGAAACAGTGTCGGTGGAACAGTGTCGGTGAACAGTGACGGTGAAACAGTGTCGGTGGAACAGTGTCGGTGAACAGTGTCGGTGGAACAGTGTCGGGGAACAGTGTCGGTGAACAGTGTCGGTGGAACAGTGTGCTAACAGGGAAGAAACGTATATGAGAAGCCTTAAGTATAATGAACGGTTCCAACAGTGTCGGTGGAACAGTGACGGTGAAACAGTGTCGGTGGAACAGTGTCGGTGGAACAGTGACGGTGAAACAGTGTCGGTAACATGTAACAGGGAAACGTATATGAGAAGCCTTAAGTATAATGAACGGTTCCAACAGTGTCGGTGGAACAGTGACGGTGAAACAGTGTCGGTGGAACAGTGTCGGTGGCTAGTGTAGAAACGTATATGAGAAGCCTTAAGTATAATGAACGGTTCCAACAGTGTCGGTGGAACAGTGACGGTGAAACAGTGTCGGTGGAACAGTGTCGGTGGAACAGTGACGGTGAAACAGTGTCGGTGGAACAGTATATACGAAACCTTAAGTATAATGTACGGTTACAACAGTGTCGGTGGAACAGTGTCGGTGAAACAGTGTCGGTGGAACAGTGTCGGTGGAAACTTAAGTATAATGTACGGTTCCAACAGTGTCGGTGGAACAGTGTCGGTGAAACAGTGTCGGTGGAACAGTGTCGGTGAAACAATGTCGGTGGAACTTAGATGAACAGTGTATACGAAACCTTAAGTATAATGTACGGTTCCAACAGTGTCGGTAGAACAGTGTCGGTGAAATAGTGTCGGTGGAACAGTATATGAAAGCCTTAAGTATAATGAACGGTTCCAACAGTGTCGGTGGAACAGTGACGGTGAAACAGTGTCGGTGGAACAGTGTCGGTGGCTAGATGATAATTCCATTAATAGGACAAAAACAGACACAACCTTTATATTATATGAAATGATTTATCCATATTATGGATTTATAATAATAAAAGTTGTACGCTCGTGAATATTTTGTTTGTGTTATTAATTTCGGAATCAATTAACTAACTAGATATATTGTACATACTAGTAAAATAAATATGCAATTGTGTACTTAAATTAGTTAAGTAATAAATATATAAATACATGTAATTGATTTATAACCACATAGATAAAAGTAATTATACTTATATAAACTAGTTACTACACTTAATTACACAAATAATAAATCAAGAATCAAAGTTTAGAGTCAACCAAAGTCAATTAGTCAAGTCAAGTTTGTGTTCTTGACATAAACCCCACACAAACTAACCAAGACTTGGATTATAGCTTGTAATCATGCAATGAACATGTTCCTACTGAATTCTAGTTTGTTTTAAGGCCAAAGTTTCAGCCATTACACTCAAGGATGAGTTGTAAACACATGATGAACACCTCATGGCCAAGGTGTGTGTTCTTGGCACTTAGTTGCAACTCTTGGGCTATATAAGCAAGCATTTGATGATCATTCTGTAACATCCCAAGACTTAAACGTATATGTTGACTAACGTCGTTAGGTCAAATTTTAAGTCCGTGATTTGATATGTGATAAAATGTGCGTTTATATGTTTATGTGCCCTATATGTGAGATTTAATTATCTTTAATGAGTGACAATAAAGTGGACTTAATGATGAGTAAATGGCCCATGTAGTGTGCGAAAGTGCTTTAATGTGTTACGTATATCCCCAATAGGTGTTTAAATGCGAAATAAAGCTAATATGAAGTCCAGGGACTAAAATTGACATAAGTGAAACTTGAAAAACGGGATTAGGGATTAGGTTAAGCCTAATCTCATTGTTTTGCAGCCATAAGAATTTCAAAGAACAAACCTAAACAACCTTTCAATCCTCTTTTGATTTCATGAGCAATTCTTCACGTTTTATCAAATCGTTGGTGTCTTTTGGCCCTATTTTCGATCGGCCATTGTATTTGCAGGTAAAGGTCCATTTATGGTTCCTATTTTCAGATTTAAAGTAGTCTTATTATGGAGTCAAATCTGATTTTGAAAGGGTTTGCAAAAGATTTAGGTTAAAGAAACGTTTTAGTAAATTAACGTACAAAATGGTGTCAAACGAGTTTGTGATCAATCTTGATGATCAAAATATGTTTTAATTACGCCAAAATCATGTTTTGGAAGAAGTTTTGATGAGTCTGATATGGGAAAATCGAAGAACTTAGTCGTTTTTGAAAATCTGTCGATCAGCGGTGAAACGAAGTTAATCTTCGTTATGGTTATCTTCGTTAGTTAAAAGTTATCTTCGTAAGTTATGTAAGTTCGTTCAGTCACTATCTTCGTTGACTAAGTTCGTAAAATGAAAACCATTTTCGTGAAGTAATCAAACGAAGTTAAATGATAAATTTGTAAACTATTTTAGTGAGGTAAAACCAAACGAATTTAAGATCTAAATTCGTAAGAACAAGCAAACGAAGTTGAATGTTAAGTTCGTAAGAACAATTGAAACGAAGATAAGAACTAAGTTCGTAAGGTGTAATTAAGTTCGTAAGAAGTAAACTGCAGGTCATCTTCGTAAGGCCTGTAGGGTACTTAGGTCGTACGAAAGTCCGTTTAACGTCCCTAATGACTTATACCCTATATGTTAATGTACGATAGGTGTCGGGGAATACTGTTAAGCACTACTAGCTGTTGTTTACGCGCATACACTACTACGAGGTAAGATACACTACTTTTGTCACGCTGAGGGTGCAACAAAAATGGTTCGTAAACTATAACCTCCATAACGGTAATGTATAACTCATAGGTGGTTGGGTTGATATGGGAGGTACTCGGGGAATAATGATGACGATGTATATGCCTAAAATGTTTCCCCGTACATGTGGTTACGATATGAAATGTTATGATGAACGGTGGTTAATGATATGTTTACGATATGATATGTTATGATGAACGGTGGTTAATGATATGTTGTAATGTTGTTATGTGCATGTATTTGTGGCTTGTTCATCTAGAACACTAGACCTTTTAGGTTGCCATGACACGTGCACGTTTTAAGGGCCCTAACGTGAAAAGATGATAGTATGGATTAGTTTAGGTTAAAGGTGGAAATCTAAACTAAATACGATAAATGCTCGAGCTAATTAGATGTTAAGTGTTATGCATAACCTGTGCCTTACGGTGGTAATAGGTACATCGTGCCTTACGGTGGTAATAGGTACGTATAGATGGTGCCTGACGGTGGTAATAGGTACATCATGCCTTACGGTGGTTATAGGTATGTTAAAATGGTTGCTCGGTGGTTCCTTGCAACAAGTCATATGTGGCGAGTAGTTTCGGGTGGCCTGATGACCCACCTAATGTTATGAACATAACGTGCTACTCATGGATCGACATTGTCTTTCCTTAATGGTAACTTCGGTTACAACTTAACGGTGACCTAGTCACAACCTAATGAGATGAGATGAAATGACGGAATTGATTAGGCACACTTAGGGTCATGAACTCTATGCTTATATGTGATGTGGATACGTTTATACGGTGGTATGAATGCCTAATTAAAATGACGTAATGCTTTAAAGTGACGATTTAAATGGATGAAATGTTTGCCTAAACCTGGTGTTATCTTACTTAGCTTTATAGCTAACACTTGTTTCTTTTAATGTGTTGACACCCCTCAGGTTAGGCAGTGAGATGACGTGTGAAGCTTTGGCGAGAGATGGGTAGATGATCAAGCTGGCTTTAGTTTACCCAATAGCTTCGCATAGACCTTATGTTATTGATTTCCTTTATGGAACTTATGTAATGACTATGTTACGATTGCTTTATGTTGGGCAATCTTATGGATTTCTTTTATTACAGATTTGATGCTATTAGTAACACCACCAATGTTTTCTCAACTGTTTTCCTTAGTTGAGTATTTTCCTAAATCGTTTCCGCATGATTTAACGCCGTTAGGCGAAATTTTTTGGAAATCCATATTTTTACGAAACGGGTGTTACAAGTTGGTATCAGAGAAGTAGTTTAAGTGAACCAAGGCCTATCGACCATAGGATTTGGACTTAAACTTAAGATGCGCATGCTAGGTATTTGTAGGATGCCTTAGCTTTAACGTAAGATGATATAGGATGGTTGGGACGAGTGCGAGTGTGATAGGGCTTATGAGATGTTTACGATACGAAGTATGTTTAGCCTTATCTTTGCGCTTATCGACTCTATCTTTCAGTGAAGGAAAGATGGTTAACACTCGTCAAGGCAACTTACGACGCGATGGAGTTACTGCAAGCATTACCCCACCTGTCCATCCAGGTGCCGGTGCTAGTAATGCTGCCAATGCTGCTGCTGATGCAGCTAATACGAATGGAAATCGAGGAAACCCCCAGCAAGTAAATCAGCCAAGCCCATTAGGTCCTATGCCTCCGCCTCCCGGCAATCCACCTAGAGTTAACGAAGCAGTGGTAGAGCAAATCCCTAATGCAGCTGAACTGTACAATCTTGTGCTGACTCTCCAAGCCCAGTTAGCACAGACTCAAGAACAACTGAACAACGCTCTTGCTGAGAATGCTGAAGGAACTGATGGAAACTACTCAGTGCCATCTCACCACATTGAGCCACCAGTGGATAATGTTGTCGTTCCCCCTGTTAATGTTGATGTGGCTCCTCCTAATGTAGTTCAAGCTCCTCGATTTAAGTTCGAAAGTTTCCAGAAGTGTGGAGCTCAGAAATTCAATGGAACACTTAACGCAGTAGGCTGTATGGAATGGCTTGATGATACTGAGATGGTCTTTGAAGCTTGTGACTGTCCAGAGGATAAAAAGGTGTTGTGTGCGAGTAGAATGTTGAAAGAAGGTGCTCGAGATTGGTGGAAGAGCATTACTATTTCGATGACTCCAGATATGGTATCCGCTATCACATGGGCTACCTTCAAGCAGAAGTTTATTGAGGAGTATATCGGGACTCATGAACAGCGCAAGATGGAAAAGGAGTTTCGTGCTTTGACGGCTGAAATTGGTAAAGTCAATGATTATGCTCGCTCCTTTATGGAAAAGATGAAATTTGTGGGTCATCTATTCAGAACTGATGCAGATCAAGTCGCCTGCTATGTCGATGGTTTACCTCCAAGTTATCGAGGTATTTGTAGGCAGCATAAGACTCTAACTGAAGCAATCAAAGAATCTAAAAAGCTTGATGATGATTTTGCTGCGGATAAGAAAGTTGAAAAGAAAGAGGATGAGAAGAAGTCTGGCCATAAGAGGAGGTTTGGTGGATCAAATCGTTTTGGAAAGAAATTTAAGGGATCTTCATCGTCCTCTGACAAGGGAAGGGCAGACAAGGAAGGAAAATGGTGCCCTGGCTGCAAATCTATCCATTCTGGTCAGTGTTCTACAAAGACCCGCAGGTGCAATAGGTGTGGAACTCAGGGTCATACTATTGATCAATGCACTGACAAGGCTAGATGTTATAAATGTGGAGACACCAAGCACCGTATTGCAGACTGCCCGCAGATGAAGAAAGATGAGGGAAAGAAGGCAGGAGCTTCCCAGGCCAAAGCCCGTGCTTTTCAGATGACGACCGAGGAGGCAAAAGACGACGATCAGGTAGTTACTGCTACCCTTATTGTTAATTCCAAACCTGCTAATGTGTTATTTGATTCTGGTGCGAACAAATCTTTTGTGTCTACTCTGTTTGCTCCTAAGTTAGACATGACTACTAGTTCTTTACGGTGCCCTATAGAAGTAGAGGTGGCTAATGGTGCGACGTCTATTATTCGGGAAGGTTATTCTGATTGTCCGATAGAAATAGAGGGTCGTTCATTTACTGCTAACCTGTTACCCGCTACCATTCCTAGTTTCGATGTTGTACTTGGTATGGACTGGATGTCTAAGAATGATGCTGTCGTCCTATGTTCGAAAAAGATAGTCCGTATCGCTACTCCCGACGGTAAAGGTGTCTGTGTTTATGGTGACAAGAAGCCGGGAAATGTTAAGGTGATCTCAATGATGAAAGCGCTTCGTTGTATACGGCAAACTAAGTCACATTTTCTAGCTTATGTAATTGATTCTCGTATCGCGAAGCCTATAGTTTCTGATGTTGAAGTTGTTTCCGAGTTTCCAGACGTTTTCCCTGAAGATCTTCCAGGTCTTCCTCCGGATCGTGAGGTTGAATTTTCTATCGACCTTATTCCTGGCGCTACTCCTGTAGCCAAAGCTCCGTATCGATTAGCTCCGACAGAGATGAAGGAGCTGATGACTCAAATTCAGGAACTTTTAGATAAAGGTTTCATTCGTCCGAGTTCCTCTCCATGGGGTGCTCCTATCCTTTTCGTAAAGAAGAAAGACGGATCCATGCGTATGTGTATCGATTATCGCGAGCTGAATAAAAGAACAGTGAAGAATAAGTATCCACTCCCCCGCATTGATGATTTGTTCGATCAACTTCAAGGTGCTTCTTATTTTTCAAAGATTGACTTACGGTCTGGCTATCATCAATTGAAGGTTGAAGAAGAAAGTGTAGCCAAAACAGCGTTCCGAACTCGTTATGGTCATTATGAGTTCCTTGTCATGCCATTCGGTTTGACAAATGCTCCAGCGAAGTTTATGGATTTGATGAACCGTGTCTGTCGACCATTTTTGGATCATTTCGTTATTGTTTTTATCGACGACATTCTTGTGTATTCAAAGTCGGAAGAGGAACATAGAGAGCATTTGAGAGCTGTCCTTCAAGTCCTCAGAGAGAAAAAGCTATATGCTAAATTCTCCAAGTGCGAGTTCTGGCTAAAGGAAGTTCATTTCCTCGGCCATGTCGTCTCCTCTGATGGTATAAAAGTAGATCCTTCGAAGATAGAAGCAGTGTCGAAGTGGGAGCAGCCTAAGTCTCCTACTGAAATTAAGAGTTTTCTCGGTTTGGCTGGTTATTATCGACGTTTTATTCAGGATTTCTCGCGCATTGCCAAGCCAATGACTGAATTAACGAAGAAAGGTGTGAAGTTTGTGTGGACCGATGCTCAAGAGAAAGCCTTCACGACGTTGAAAAAGAAGTTGTGTGAAGCTCCAGTCTTAGCTTTACCCGAAGGAACAGATGATCTAGTGGTTTATAGTGACGCATCCATCACGGGGTTAGGGTGTGTACTAATGCAACGAGACAAAGTTATCGCTTACGCCTCTCGACAGCTGAAGCCTCATGAGCGGAACTATCCTACTCATGACCTTGAGCTGGCTGCGGTTGTTTTTGCTCTGAAGTTGTGGCGACATTATCTGTACGGTACAAAGTGTACCCTATATACGGATCATAAGAGCTTACAGTACGTGTTTACTCAGAAGGACATGAATGTTAGACAACGGCGGTGGATGGAGTTATTAAAGGATTACGATTGTGAAATTAAATATCACCCAGGCAAAGCTAATGTGGTTGCTGATGCCTTAAGCCGCAAAGGATATGCGAAAAGTAGATTATGTGCGATGATTACAAAGATTGAGTCGAATTTACTGGAACCTATTCGATTAGCTCAAATCGAAGCGTTAAAGGATGTTAATGTGAAAGCGGAGTCTATTGGGAAAAAGAAGAAGAACAGACTCCAAATGGAAGAAAATAGTCGTGGCCTTCGAACCTACAAAGGTAGAATATGGGTTCCTCTCTATGGAGGCAATCGTGAGTTAGTAATGGATGAAGCTCACAAAACTAAGTATTCTGTACACCCTGGTGCCACAAAGATGCATGCAGATTTGAAGCCTATTTATTGGTGGCCCAGTATTAAGAACGATGTGATGATGTATGTGCAGAAATGTTTGACGTGTGCGAAGGTGAAAGCTGAACATCAAAAGCCTTACGGGAAGTTTCAGCAACTTGAGATCCCTGAGTGGAAATGGGATCACATTACGATGGATTTTGTGACCAAACTTCCGAGGACGCCTCGTGGTCACGATATGATATGGGTTATTGTCGATCGATTAACGAAGAGTGCTCACTTTCTCCCAGTTCGTGAGACTGCTCCTATGGAGAACTTCGCTACGTTGTATATTGATGAAGTGGTTTCTAAACATGGTGTTCCGATATCGATTGTGTCAGATCGTGATGCTCGATTCGTTTCCAACTTTTGGAAGAGTTTTCAACGGAAAGTTGGTACGCAAGTTCGTCTGAGCACAGCCTACCATCCGCAAACCGATGGGCAAAGTGAAAGGACTATTCAAACGCTCGAAGATATGCTCAGAGCTTGTGTAATGGATTATGGTGGTTCGTGGGATAAACACCTACCTCTTATTGAGTTTGCGTATAACAATAGTTATCATGCGAGCATTGGAATGCCACCTTATGAGATGTTATATGGTAGGAAGTGTCGGACTCCTAGTTGTTGGTTGGAGCCCGGGGAAAAGCAATTTGCTGGACCCGAAGTGGTACAAATTACGGCCGATAAAGTTAATGTTGCAAAGAAAGCCTTACGTGTTGCTCGCGAAAGGCAAAAGTCATATGCTGATAAGAAAAGGAGGCCGTTCGATTTTAAAGAAGGCGAAATGGTTTTACTCAAGGTGTCGCCTTGGAAAGGTGTATTACGGTTTGGAAAACGTGGAAAGTTAAGCCCCAGATTCATTGGACCTTTTAAGATCATTAAGAAGGTTAATGAACAGGCATTTAAGCTGGACTTACCTCCAGAACTTAATGGAATTCACAACACATTTCATGTGTGTTACCTACGTAAGCGCTATGCGAATGAAACGGATGTCATTCCACTCGAGGACGTAAGTATTAATCCCAACAAGCAGATTGTCGATGAACCTGTTGCTATATTGGGAAGGAAACAAAAGAAGTTACGACGAAAGACTATCGATCTAGTTCTCATAAAGTGGAAACACAATCACGGCGAAAGTATGACTTGGGAGACCGAGTCCGTAATGCGGGAGACCTATCCCCACCTTTTTGATGTTGAAGTGATTCCGGGGACGGAATCCTCTTAAGGGGGAGGTAATTGTAACATCCCAAAACTTAAACGTATATGTTGACTAACGTCGTTAGGTCAAATTTTAAGTCCGTGATTTGATATGTGATAAAATGTGCGTTTATATGTTTATGTGCCCTATATGTGAGATTTAATTATCTTTAATGAGTGACAATAAAGTGGACTTAATGATGAGTAAATGGCCCATGTAGTGTGCGAAAGTGCTTTAATGTGTTACGTATATCCCCAATAGGTGTTTAAATGCGAAATAAAGCTAATATGAAGTCCAGGGACTAAAATTGACATAAGTGAAACTTGAAAAACGGGATTAGGGATTAGGTTAAGCCTAATCTCATTGTTTTGCAGCCATAAGAATTTCAAAGAACAAACCTAAACAACCTTTCAATCCTCTTTTGATTTCATGAGCAATTCTTCACGTTTTATCAAATCGTTGGTGTCTTTTGGCCCTATTTTCGATCGGCCATTGTATTTGCAGGTAAAGGTCCATTTATGGTTCCTATTTTCAGATTTAAAGTAGTCTTATTATGGAGTCAAATCTGATTTTGAAAGGGTTTGCAAAAGATTTAGGTTAAAGAAACGTTTTAGTAAATTAACGTACAAAATGGTGTCAAACGAGTTTGTGATCAATCTTGATGATCAAAATATGTTTTAATTACGCCAAAATCATGTTTTGGAAGAAGTTTTGATGAGTCTGATATGGGAAAATCGAAGAACTTAGTCGTTTTTGAAAATCTGTCGATCAGCGGTGAAACGAAGTTAATCTTCGTTATGGTTATCTTCGTTAGTTAAAAGTTATCTTCGTAAGTTATGTAAGTTCGTTCAGTCACTATCTTCGTTGACTAAGTTCGTAAAATGAAAACCATTTTCGTGAAGTAATCAAACGAAGTTAAATGATAATTTGTAAACTATTTTAGTGAGGTAAAACCAAACGAATTTAAGATCTAAATTCGTAAGAACAAGCAAACGAAGTTGAATGTTAAGTTCGTAAGAACAATTGAAACGAAGATAAGAACTAAGTTCGTAAGGTGTAATTAAGTTCGTAAGAAGTAAACTGCAGGTCATCTTCGTAAGGCCTGTAGGGTACTTAGGTCGTACGAAAGTCCGTTTAACGTCCCTAATGACTTATACCCTATATGTTAATGTACGATAGGTGTCGGGGAATACTGTTAAGCACTACTAGCTGTTGTTTACGCGCATACACTACTACGAGGTAAGATACACTACTTTTGTCACGCTGAGGGTGCAACAAAAATGGTTCGTAAACTATAACCTCCATAACGGTAATGTATAACTCATAGGTGGTTGGGTTGATATGGGAGGTACTCGGGGAATAATGATGACGATGTATATGCCTAAAATGTTTCCCCGTACATGTGGTTACGATATGAAATGTTATGATGAACGGTGGTTAATGATATGTTTACGATATGATATGTTATGATGAACGGTGGTTAATGATATGTTGTAATGTTGTTATGTGCATGTATATGTGGCTTGTTCATCTAGAACACTAGACCTTTTAGGTTGCCATGACACGTGCACGTTTTAAGGGCCCTAACGTGAAAAGATGATAGTATGGATTAGTTTAGGTTAAAGGTGGAAATCTAGACTAAATACGATAAATGCTCGAGCTAATTAGATGTTAAGTGTTATGCATAACCTGTGCCTTACGGTGGTAATAGGTACATCGTGCCTTACGGTGGTAATAGGTACGTATAGATGGTGCCTGACGGTGGTAATAGGTACGTCATGCCTGACGGTGGTTATAGGTATGATAAAATGGTTGCTCGGGTGGTTCCTTGCAACAAGTCATATGTGGCGAGTAGTTTCGGGTGGCCTGATGACCCACCTAATGTTATAAACATAACGTGCTACTCATGGATCGACATTGTCTTTCCTTAATGGTAACTTCGGTTACAACTTAACGGTGACCTAGTCACAACTTAATGAGATGAGATGAAATGACGGAATTGATTAGGCACACTTAGGGTCATGAACTCTATGCTTATATGTGATGTGGATATGTTTATACGGTGGTATGAATGCCTAATTAAAATGACGTAATGCTTTAAAGTGACGATTTAAATGGATGAAATGTTTGCCTAAACCTGGTGTTATCTTACTTAGCTTTATAGCTAACACTTGTTTCTTTTAATGTGTTGACACCCCTCAGGTTAGGCAGTAAGATGACGTGTGAAGCTTTGGCGAGAGATGGGTAGATGATCAAGCTGGCTTTAGTTTACCCAATAGCTTCGCATAGACCTTATGTTATTGATTTCCTTTATGGAACTTATGTAATGACTATGTTACGATTGCTTTATGTTGGGCAATCTTATGGATTTCTTTTATTACTGATTTGATGCTATTAGTAACACCACCAATGTTTTCTCAACTGTTTTCCTTAGTTGAGTATTTTCCTAAATCGTTTCCGCATGATTTAACGCCGTTAGGCGAAATTTTTTGGAAATCCATATTTTTACGAAACAGGTGTTACATTCTATCATCCATCTCTGCTCTTTTCTCTCTCTCTCACATTCATAACACAAAACAATCAAGTTCATAAAGTCTTGGGTTCATCACTTGAAGTTTCAAATGAATTTAAGGACTCTATAGGACTGAAATTTTCAGTCATCTTGCAAACATCATAGAAGATTCATATGGACGAATTAGGAGACGTATCTTATATTTTTGGAAAGGTCCAAGTGTCAGTAAAATTTGATAAGAACGTAATTTCTTCTCGTTTTGCTCAGAAGAGTGCCAAAAACGACGATTTTCAGAACTGGTCTGATTTCTGACGAGGCTACACGTTTGTTTTTGTAAAAATCATAACTCTTTCATTAAAACTATTCAAGAACCAAACCTTACATTTTTGAAAAGGCCATTGAGTGCCCAACAAATGTCTAGAACTAAGTTTTGTTGTATCTAGTCTTCTTGACTTCCCAAAGTCGTTGTCTAGTAGATGGCGCAAAGCTGGGAACATGCTGAAATTTACCTATTTTGCACTTGGGCTTTGTGGTAGCTTATAAGTTGATCTTATACTTGTTCTAGGTAACCGGGAGTACATTTTGAGCATAGTAAAGTACTTGTACTAGTACTTGGAATTGCTTTACTTCCAGGTGAGTTTCGTAAACCCTCCCTACTCAATTGAGATTCGGGCTGAAAAGTGTACATGTTTGTTTAACTGTTGGATGTTGATTTGATTGATTGTATGATTGAATTATTGATGTGGACATGTTAGCGCATTGTTTACGATGTAAGTCGCACCGTTAGCGCATTATTCATTATATAAGTCGCACCGTTAGCGCATTGTTTACGATGTAAGTCGCACCGTTAGCGCATTGTTTACGATGTAAGTCGCACCGTTAGCGCATTGTTTACGATGTAAGTCGCACCGTTAGCGCATTATTCATTATATAAGTCGCACCGTTAGCGCATTGTTAATTATTAACTATGTAAGCCGCATCGTTGTTGATCGTTATTGATTGTTATGGAACGTTGTTGAACGTTATATGGAATCGTTATTATTGAACGTTGACTTGTAATGAATTGTGATAATGTGAAACCTTATAGGTTTTCCTTGGATGTGATTAGTTCTCCTAATCCTCACTTATTGTTAACGGTTGTTATCCGACATACTTGTTTCCTGTTACTTGTCCCTACGAACTCACCAACTTTATGTTGACGCATTTTAGTACACTTTTCAGGTAATCAAGTTAATCAGAGACAAAATGGATGATTGCATGCTTGTTTGTTAGGATTGGACTAGCTTTGGACTTTCTGGATCCATGATCCTTACTTCCCTTTTATGGGTTACTTTTAGGATCAACTACTATCGATTGAATTGCCTTTTATTATTGATTGAACATGTATTTCGATGAATG
>CM067168.1:32667900-32695400 GCA_034093135.1 Erigeron breviscapus
CGTTAGCGCATTGTTTACGATGTAAGTCGCACCGTTAGCGCATTATTCATTATATAAGTCGCACCGTTAGCGCATTGTTTACGATGTAAGTCGCACCGTTAGCGCATTATTCATTATATAAGTCGCACCGTTAGCGCATTATTCATTATATAAGTCGCACCGTTAGCGCATTGTTTACGATGTAAGTCGCACCGTTAGCGCATTGTTTACGATGTAAGTCGCACCGTTAGCGCATTGTTTACGATGTAAGTCGCACCGTTAGCGCATTGTTTACGATGTAAGTCGCACCGTTAGCGCATTATTCATTATATAAGTCGCACCGTTAGCGCATTATTCATTATATAAGTCGCACCGTTAGCGCATTGTTTACGATGTAAGTCGCACCGTTAGCGCATTATTTATTATATAAGTCGCACCGTTAGCGCATTGTTTACGATGTAAGTCGCACCGTTAGCGCATTATTTATTATATAAGTCGCACCGTTAGCGCATTGTTAATTATTAACTATGTAAGCCACATCGTTGTTGATCGTTATTGATTGTTATGGAACGTTGTTGAACGTTATATGGAATCGTTATTATTGAACGTTGACTTGTATTGAATTGTGATAATGTGAAACCTTATAGGTTTTCCTTGGATGTGATTAGTTCTCCTAATCCTCACTTATTGTTAACGGTTGTCATCCCGACATACTACTTGTTTCCTGTTACTTGTCCCTGCGAACTCACCAACTTTATGTTGACGCATTTTAGTACACTTTTCAGGTAATCAAGTTAATCAGAGACAAAATGGATAATTGCATGTTTGCTTGTTAGGATTGGACTAGCTTTGGACTTTCTGGATCCATGATCCTTACTTCCCTTTTATGGGTTACTTTTAGGATCGACTACTATCGATTGAATTGCCTTTTATTATTGATTGAACATGTATTTCGATGAATGTTGATGATTGTATACGTTTAAGGATTGTTTCAATCCTATGTTTTCATATAGTTTGACTCTACATAATTTCCATGTCGTGCTGTGCTTTTTTAAGTGATACCCCATGATTCCGCCATGTTGGGGTGTTACAATATTCGTTAGTAATATCATAGATCTTGAAAATTTCAAGATCCTACCATATTGGAATAAGAAGATAATACAGCCAAAACTATTAAGTTAAGTAAGACTAAGGATCCTTTTGAACAGTATCGTTAAGCAAATATCTTTAAAAGTCTAAAGTGTAAATTCTACCAGGATCCTAGTGGTGAAAATTCCACCCCAAACAGTATGCGCATACCCAAATGAATTCCAGATGAGTCTCTATTAATTTGACATTCTTAATTAGTTGTAGAAATGAGAAACATAATCGTTAAATTATGAAATGACTTTGATCCATATTCATAATTAACAAAGGTATCTGAAACAAAGGGATAGTAAACACTGAAACCATTTCAAATATACATTAAGAAACTATACTTAAATATTTTCGGGAGCATTAGCGTGTTGCTAGACGCTAACCAATGTTATTGCTTTTATTCTAACATGCTCAAGTGGGAGCTGTTGGAATATGATCACGTTAAATAAACGCATGTCCGAAAATGTTTAAGCCTACGGGGTCACACGCTATGACACTTAGATATCCGGTAATATGTATATATTGTATCTACATATTCATAATCACCAATATGGAGAGAAATGACATTGGACATTATTAACAAGATATGTTAATTGTAATTATTTATTAATTAATAAATATGAATTATTAATTATTAATTAAATGTAATTATTAATTTAAGGAATCCTAGTCCAAGTCAAATTATAAAAGAAGTTAGCTTGAAAGTTAAGTTATTAGGGATATATCTATACCTTATATATAGCCTAATAATTAACCCTAACTAATAACTCTAAAGACAAAATCTCTCTGTCGGTCGAACAAAACACAAAAATCACGAATTATGTTCCATTCGTGAACTTACATTAATTAACAATATCACCTTGCATTAATTATGGGGTTTTAGTTGATTGATGGCAAACAAAGGTTTCGGTTCTTCCACTTGTTCGACGGAAGTGAACTAAAACAAGCTTCGAGCTTTTGGCTTTTGGTGATTCAAGATCTAGCAATCTTCGGATATTGTTCGACGTGTCGTGTGTGCGATCGTAGAGGGGTTTTACTTTAAACCCTAAATAATAATAATTCTCATTATTATTTATCTATTGGAAGCTAAGCTAAAAGGTACACATTCACTTTTACTTTGTTAATTATTATATTACATATGATTTATTTCGCTGCATACTCGTGTAATTGTTTATGATAATAGTTATAAATCCTAACAAAATCAGCTAGATCTATGCCACTAGCATCACAAATCATTTTTTCATATGGATAAATGATTCATTATCGATCTTTTATTGCCCAAACTTATTTCAAGTAAAAGCAATTAATACCATTTGCATATCTTATTGCAAGGTTTTGGAAACATTTTTAAAAAAATTTACAACAATTGGCTGGCCCCGTTAAAGGATTTCTTAACATACAATCTTTCTAATACATTCCATATGCCTTGATCCTATGATTAGAAGTATTATTAGGTTGATCAATTGGGAAGATCCATCATTACTCTTCTGTAAATCCTGCCTCTTTGTATCTTGCTAATGGAATTTGCGTGCCAAAAGAAATGTGTCCGCTGGCAATTTTGTGTTGAATATTTTGTCTCGGGCAATTTAATGGAATTGCTCGTAAGTGACTTGATAGTAAGGCGTGTGCTTATAATCGTCCTTGTGATGCGTCCTAACCACTCAGGACGATGGACGCTGTAGGCATGAATCGTCCTTGTGCTGCGTCTTTGAGGAGGAGTCCTCCGGAAGAAGATTGAAGACGCGCGAGGTGGGACCAAAATGCAACAAATAGTTTGTTAAAGTTTTTTTTTCTTTTTTTTTTTAACGGCTAACTTTTTTTTCCTATTTAAACACTCTAACTTATTTTCATTTTAACACACAAACATTTTATCACATACCATTTCATTCATCAAACACCACCAAAATTATGTCTACTTCATCATCAAGTGACGAATTCAATTTTCTAAACAACACCGTTACGCAAATGAACACGCTATTTAATCCGGAGATCGAAGACGCCATTTTTGATGTTTGTAACGAAGAGGAAGCAAACGATGTCGAGTCAAGTTCATGGGTTCCTCGAACCAGAAGGGTTTTATCACGAGATCATGCCGGATCCGCGGTGCGTTTATGGAATGATTACTTTTCTGATGCACCAACTTTCCCGGCCGATTATTTTCGAAGAAGATTTCGAATGCACAAGCATATGTTTCTTCATATATACCAAGATATACACAACTTTAGCGCCATTGAACCCCTGTCCAAACATTTTCAGTTTTTCCAAAAAAGTCAAACCGATTGCAGTGGTAGGCATGGTTTCAACATTTTCCAAAAATGTACTTCCGCCATACGTCAATTGGCGTATGGTGCTAATGCCGACCAATTAGATGAGTACTTACATATGGGTCGTGCAACTTCAGCTGAATGTTTACATAACTTTTGCAAGTGTGTTTATTATTTATATCACACTGAGTACTTGAGAATGCCGACAACTGAAGATGTCCAACGCTTGGTAAGTAAGCATGAACAGATACATGGTTTTCCTGGTATGCTTGGTAGTATTGATTGTATGCATTGGTGTTGGAGAAACTGTCCGGTGGCTTGGCAAGGGCAGTACACACGAGGCGACAAAGGACATCCAACGATCATGCTTGAAGCAGTTGCTTCGTATGATTTGTGGATTTGGCATGCTTAATTTGGCCCTGCAGGTTCGAACAACGACATCAACGTCCTTAATGAATCAGATTTGTTCGATGATCTACTCCAAGATAGGGCCCCCGAAATGCAATATACTATTAACGGCGAAGAGTTTACGAAGGGATATTATCTAGCTGACGGTATTTATCCTGAATGGGCCACACTAGTCAAGTATTTTAAATGCCCGATGGACCCAAAGACTACAAAGTTCAAGCGCTACCAAGAGGCTGCAAGAAAGGATGTCGAACGAGCTTTCGGGGTGCTTCAAGGTCGTTGGGCAATCCTTAAAAATGATGCCCGCCCGCATTCGGTGAACAAAATAAAACGTATGATGTATACTTGTGTCATTCTACACAACATGATTGTTCAAGACAACGGTAACGCAATTTCCGACCTTGAGGAAGATTATTTGGCCGATCCAACTAATATGCCAAGACGTACGTGGGATGAAAGGGTTGCAACGCAAATGCGAGTCGTCGCAGAGTTACGTGATAGAAGGACGCACCATCGACTTCGCAATGCCCTAGTGGAACATGTTTGGCACCTTCCGGAAAATTACCGTCAACGTTGATTTTTGTATTATGTCTAGTTTCGTAATATTTATTTTCTATTATTAGGATCGTAACTTTTTTTAATAAGTGTTGTAATGTTTTATTAATAATAAAAGTATTTATTTGAATGGTGTTTTGTTAATAAAAAAATATATAAAAGAATTGATGATGTGGCGAAGAAGTTCTGAAGAAGCTTGCCTTATAGGCAGGGGGAGTCCTGAAGGGAGTCCTGAGTGGTGTGATGCTGATGTGGCAGTGAAGAAGTCCTGAGGACTCCCTCCTTATAAGGAAAGGCCTAAGTAGTCGATGAGGCCAATCTTTAATCCAAAAGGCTAATATTATATTATATCTGATAATACATGGCAGAAGAACTTGTAAAACGAAAAGGGAAATTAAGCAAGAAATTAATTAATTGGATATATTATTTTATCGTAGTTTTGACCTAAAAGATATGTTTCTTTATATGGAAAATCTACAATATCATGAAAATGATATTTATAAATAGATATATTTGTAGTTGTAATGGAAACAAACAATAAGTTTGATAAAAATAATAATAAATAAATAAAATGATAGGGTTGACAATGAAGTGAGGTTTACATATGTGGAAAATGTCAAATGGGAACCCATTCATTGTCGGATTGAGCTATCCTATGGGTTACATCAGCTCCGGGTACAACCCAAACAACGTCGCACTAAAACCTGAATTTATTCTTGGCATGCTAAACCAACATGGCTAATTACAGGAGTTGCGGATTTAACACTTGATTAGTACTCGTATTACTAAGTGCGCAATTGTTCTTATCATTAAAAAGAAAATAAAAGGCTGGGCAGAGTAAAAAAGTATATTTGTGCATTAGCATTTATAAGTGAATTGTTTGAGATTACTTGTGGCATTTTATAATGAAATCTGGACGTTTTTTCTTTATATAATGGCGATATAAGTTTGTGAATTACAAAACTCGCTTTTATTATAACTAACAAACAATTATCTTTGAATGCCATAACAATTAACATGTTCAAATCAAATCAAAAAAATCTTATTTTTAGTACTAACTACTAAAGTACTAATGCTATCCGGAGCAAGGCGCCATTTCTCACCTTTTTGGTTCCGGAACGTCCCGGAACGCCCGGAACATTGCCCCGAGGGGCGTTCTGGAGAGAGAAAGAGGGTGGGGCGTGAAGAATGGGACGGGAGAAAGGAGGCGTGAAGAATGAGTCCATAGGAATTTTTATATAGCAGCAATAGTTATTAATACGTATATTGCAGCCATGTGGGTCCATAAAGGAGGCGTGCCATGTGCCTTTCACCTAACGCCTTACTCCAACAATAGTTTAAGGAAAGCCCCTTGATGACTGGACTGTCATGTGTCACGAGATGCCCCTAAGAGGGGCTTTAAAGGGAAGCCTTGCTTCGGATAGTCTAATAAGTCATAAGTGTTAGGCGTTACCTGCCACCAAGTTGCTTACAAAAAATGTGGAAACCTCATCTCCGACCACCACATATTTTATCAAACCTTAGAAAACTCACATGCAAAATCTGTCCAATCTCTGTTTTTGTTGTTTTTTGGGATTTTAATTACACATTATTTTCAGCTTTATATATGTGTCATACTTTTTTCATAGTATTGCATCAATGATTCAGTTTTCTTTGAACGTCAGTTTTTTTTACTTTTCAAAGCAAATGAAATGGTAATTATGAGTGAATAATTAGCAGAAGTGGGTTGCAACCGCCTGCTAGTTAGCACTGGTTAGTGCTTTTCATCTAATTGGGCTTTCCTGAACTTTACAGAGCGCATGAAACATACAACGAGCATTCCCAAAAGGTCTCCACTACATATGCACTTTCAATTCCCCCTAAAATAATTATAAATATAAATACTCCGTATATGTTTCTAGCTAATTAATTACATGTAATTTTGACCAAGCTCTATGAAACTTAAAGAAAACTTACAAATAAATTGCAAATTATACACTACTTGTCCCTGAACTTTTTTTCACTTTTAGTCACTAAACTTCAAAAATTGCAAATTATACACTGAACTTGGCACGTTTTTTCACTTTTAGTCACTAAACTTCAAAAATTGCAAATTATACACTAAACTTGTCACTTTTTTTCACTTTTGGTCACCGCGTCAACTTTGTTACCTTTCCTCCGTTAACTTGCTCAGATTCGTTAGTTTTTTTTTCCAATTTTTGTCCTTTTCATTTATTCCAATTTTAAAAGTGATAATTGATGAAAAGTACATTCAAAACTCAATCCATTTATATGATTTATTACAAATTTATATAACACAAACAAAAATATTTACGGTTAAATCATAAGGCGTTATGAAGAAAAAAATCTAGAACACGTTACTCCGGATAACCGTTACAATATCTTAATAAAATGAATTAAGGAAAACTATATAAATTTATATAACACAAACAAAAATATTTACGGTTAAAGTAGACATAAGAAGACTAAAAAATTCAAACAGAGGCACTAAAAAAAATCTAACTTTATAAATAAAAATTTCAACTAACAATTATTTCATTGTCGTTTAAAAACAAAATCAATTATTTCATCTAATCAAACTATTTTATAATCAATAAAGTAGTAAACTGTAAACATAAAAAAAAACTGTTTCAAAACCCCTCACAAATAAATATGTATTTTCACTAATCGAACAAAACAATATCTAAGACCTGAAGTTAGACCGATTATCACTTTTAATAATGGAATAAATGGAAAGGACGAAAAGTGAAAAAAAAACTAACGAACCTGGGCAAGTTAACGGAGGAAAGGTAACAAAGCTGACGCGGTGACCAAAAGTGAAAAAAAGTGGCAAGTTTAGTGTATAATTTGCAATTTTTGAAGTTTAGTGACTAAAAGTGAAAAACGTGCCAAGTTCAGAGACCAAAAGTGTAATTTACCCTTAGAAATATAATAGATCGATTTGGTCACTTATATCTTTAATGAAGATAAACGTAAATATAAAATATTGATGAATTAAATAATTTTACGTGTAATGTGATTATCGGTTCATTGAAAAAGATGGTCAATGTACAATTTTATTCATTGTAAAAAAATAAATAAATTGTAAGTCCATGACGATAACAGAATTTAGTCTCAGACTTTAACTTATTATCACATTTTATTAGAGTTGTGATCAGGCGCATCTTGATATTTTGGTGAAATCCAAGGGCTGCATCTCAGCCCTTGGATCAAAAGAGATCAACGGTTAGCTTAAAAAAAGAAAAAAAAAAAAAAAAAAAAAAAAAAAAAAAAAAAAAAAAAAAAAAAAAAAAAAAAAAAAAAAAAAAAAAAAAAAAAAAAAAAAAAAAAAAAAAAAAAAAAAAAAAAAAAAAAAAAAAAAAAAAAAAAAAAAAAAAAAAAAAAAAAAAAAAAAAAAAAAAAAAAAAAAAAAAAAAAAAAAAAAAAAAAAAAAAAAAAAAAAAAAAAAAAAAAAAAAAAAAAAAAAAAAAAAAAAAAAAAAAAAAAAAAAAAAAAAAAAAAAAAAAAAAAAAAAAAAAAAAAAAAAAAAAAAAAAAAAAAAAAAAAAAAAAAAAAAAAAAAAAAAAAAAAAAAAAAAAAAAAAAAAAAAAAAAAAAAAAAAAAAAAAAAAAAAAAAAAAAAAAAAAAAAAAAAAAAAAAAAAAAAAAAAAAAAAAAAAAAAAAAAAAAAAAAAAAAAAAAAAAAAAAAAAAAAAAAAAAAAAAAAAAAAAAAAAAAAAAAAAAAAAAAAAAAAAAAAAAAAAAAAAAAAAAAAAAAAAAAAAAAAAAAAAAAAAAAAAAAAAAAAAAAAAAAAAAAAAAAAAAAAAAAAAAAAAAAAAAAAAAAAAAAAAAAAAAAAAAAAAAAAAAAAAAAAAAAAAAAAAAAAAAAAAAAAAAAAAAAAAAAAAAAAAAAAAAAAAAAAAAAAAAAAAAAAAAAAAAAAAAAAAAAAAAAAAAAAAAAAAAAAAAAAAAAAAAAAAAAAAAAAAAAAAAAAAAAAAAAAAAAAAAAAAAAAAAAAAAAAAAAAAAAAAAAAAAAAAAAAAAAAAAAATTGTGAAAAACATATACAAAATCAACTATTCAAAATCAAAAATGATTTTACGCATACATTGGGGAAAACCTATACAAAATCATATATGATTTTTTATAGTACATTGAGACAAAACCAAATGAGTTCCATACAAAAAAAATCATTCAAAATCAAAATTGATTTTAAGAATAGAGTGTGAAAAAGCTATACAAAATCATATATGATTTTGTTCAGGTTTGTACGTTTTAAGGTATAAGTGTCTTTTTAAGACTATCTGTGTAAAATCAAAATTGATTTCGCATGTATAATGTTAAAAATCAATGCAAAATCATTTTTGATTTTATGCATACATTTTAGAAAAGTTGCATTCTAAAACCCTAAAATCTAAACCCTTGGGGGCTAAAAGCTAATCCGAGGGGGAAGTGTGATTACGGGGGCCTGCGGCCCGCGCTTTAGTTTAGGGTTTGAAGTCGTAGGGTTAGCCTAACGGCTAACCCTACAACTTCAAACCCTAAACTAAAGCTTTATCACGGGGGCCTTCAGTAATACAAAATCAAATATGATTTTGAATGAGTTTTTCACACTATATGCGTAAAATCATATATGATTTTATAAGTTTTTCACACTATATGCGTAAAATCATATATGATTTTATAAGTTTTTCACATATATGCGTAAAATCATATATGATTTTATAAGTTTTTCACACTATATGCGTAAAATCATAATGATTTTGTATAGGCTTTTCAATGTATGCGTAAAATCATATATGATTTTATAAGTTTTTCACACTATATGCGTAAAATCATATATGATTTTATAAGTTTTTCACACTATATGCGTAAAATCATATATGATTTTATAAGTTTTTCACACTATATGCGTAAAATCATAAATGATTTTGTATAGGCTTTTCAATGTATGCGTAAAATCATATATGATTTTCTATAAGTTTTTCACACTATATGCGTAAAATCAAAATGATTTTTAAATAGGCTTTTCAATGTATGCGTAAAATCATATATGATTTTATAAGTTTTTCACACTATATGCGTAAAATCATAAATGATTTTGTAAATAGGTTTTCAATGTATGCGTAAAATCATATATGATTTTCTATAAGTTTTTCACACTATATGCGTAAAATCATATATGATTTTATAAGTTTTTCACACTATATGCGTAAAATCATAATGATTTTGTATAGCTTTTCAATGTATGCGTAAAATCATATATGATTTTATAAGTTTTTCACACTATATGCGTAAAATCATAAATGATTTTTAAATAGGCTTTTCAATGTATGCGTAAAATCATATATGATTTTCTATAAGTTTTTCACACTATATGCGTAAAATCATAAATGATTTTATAAGTTTTTCACATATATGCGTAAAATCATATATGATTTTATAAGTTTTTCACACTATATGCGTAAAATCATATATGATTTTATAAGTTTTTCACACTATATGCGTAAAATCATATATGATTTTATAAGTTTTTCACACTATATGCGTAAAATCATATATGATTTTGTATAGCTTTTCCCAATGTATGCGTAAAATCATATATGATTTTGTATAGCTTTTCCCCAATGTATGCGTAAAATCATATATGATTTTGTATAGTTTTCCAATGTATGCGTAAAATCATATATGATTTTGTATAGCTTTTCCAATGTATGCGTAAAATCATATATGATTTTATAAGTTTTTCACACTATATGCGTAAAATCAAATGATTTTGTATAGTTTTCAATGTGCTAAAATCATATATGATTTTGTATAGCTTTTCCCCAAT
The DNA here is from genome assembly GCA_034093135.1 of Erigeron breviscapus. Classification (NCBI taxonomy): domain Eukaryota; kingdom Viridiplantae; phylum Streptophyta; class Magnoliopsida; order Asterales; family Asteraceae; genus Erigeron; species Erigeron breviscapus. The sequence goes on from CM067168.1 coordinate 32,678,055, forward strand.
GTATGCGTAAAATCATTTTTGATTTTGAATAGTTGATTTTGAATAGGTTTTCATACTTTATGAGTAAAATCAAAAATGATTTTAAATAAATTTCTTTTTATGGAAGCCATTTGGTTTGACTCAATGTGCTACACAAAATCATAAATGATTTTGTACATTTTCTAGACAATGTATGCGTAAAATCATATATGATTTTCTATAAGTTTTTCACACTATATGCGTAAAATCAAAATTGATTTTTAAATAGGCTTTTCAATGTATGCGTAAAATCATATATGATTTTCTATAAGTTTTTCACACTATATGCGTAAAATCATATATGATTTTGAATAATTTTTCACAGTGTATTCTTAAAATCAATTTTGATTTTGAATAAGTTTATTTGTATGGAAGCCTATACAAAATCATATATGATTTTGTATGGGTTTAATGTATGCGTAAAATCATATATGATTTTATAAGTTTTTCACACTATATGCGTAAAATCATATATGATTTTGTATACTTAAATGTATGAATAAAATCATATATGATTTTGTATAGCTTTTTCACACTCTATTCTTAAAATCATTTTTGATTTTAAATGGTTTTCTTTGTATGGAACTCATTTGGTTTTGTCTCAATGTGCTATAAAAAATCATATATGATTTTGTATAGCTTTTCCCCAATGTATGCGTAAAATCATTTTTCATTTTGAATAGTTTTCCCCAATGTATGCGTAAAATCATATATGATTTTGTATAGTTTTCCAATGTATGCGTAAAATCATATATGATTTTGTATAGCTTTTCCAATGTATGCGTAAAATCATATATGATTTTATAAGTTTTTCACACTATATGCGTAAAATCATATATGATTTTATAAGTTTTTCACACTATATGCGTAAAATCATATATGATTTTATAAGTTTTTCACACTATATGCGTAAAATCATATATGATTTTATAAGTTTTTCACACTATATGCGTAAAATCATATATGATTTTATAAGTTTTTCACACTATATGCGTAAAATCATATATGATTTTATAAGTTTTTCACACTATATGCGTAAAATCATAATGATTTTGTATAGGCTTTTCAATGTATGCGTAAAATCATATATGATTTTATAAGTTTTTCACACTATATGCGTAAAATCATATATGATTTTGTATAGTTTTCCCCAATGTATGCGTAAAATCATATATGATTTTGTAATACTTTTCAATGTATGCGTAAAATCATATATGATTTTCTATAAGTTTTTCACACTATATGCGTAAAATCAAAATGATTTTAAATAGGCTTTTCAATGTATGCGTAAAATCATATATGATTTTATAAGTTTTTCACACTATATGCGTAAAATCATATATGATTTTATAAGTTTTTCACACTATATGCGTAAAATCATATATGATTTTATAAGTTTTTCACATATATGCGTAAAATCATATATGATTTTATAAGTTTTTCACACTATATGCGTAAAATCATATATGATTTTATAAGTTTTTCACACTATATGCGTAAAATCATATATGATTTTGTATAGTTTTCAATGTATGCGTAAAATCATATATGATTTTGTATAGCTTTTCCAATGTATGCGTAAAATCATATATGATTTTATAAGTTTTTCACACTATATGCGTAAAATCATAATGATTTTATAAGTTTTTCACATATATGCGTAAAATCATATATGATTTTATAAGTTTTTCACACTATATGCGTAAAATCATATATGATTTTGTATAGTTTTCAATGTATGCGTAAAATCATATATGATTTTGTATAGCTTTTCCAATGTATGCGTAAAATCATATATGATTTTATAAGTTTTTCACACTATATGCGTAAAATCATATATGATTTTGTATAGTTTTCCAATGTATGCGTAAAATCATATATGATTTTGTATAGCTTTTCCCCAATGTATGCGTAAAATCATATATGATTTTGTATAGTTTTCCAATGTATGCGTAAAATCATTATGATTTTGTCTCAATGTGCTATAATCATATATGATTTTGTATAGCTTTTCCCCAATGTATGCGTAAAATCATTTTTGATTTTGAATAGTTGATTTTGAATAGGTTTTCATACTTTATGAGTAAAATCAAAAATGATTTTAAATAAATTTCTTTTTATGGAAGCCATTTGGTTTGACTCAATGTGCTACACAAAATCATAAATGATTTTGTACATTTTCTAGACAATGTATGCGTAAAATCATATATGATTTTCTATAAGTTTTTCACACTATATGCGTAAAATCAAATGATTTTTATAGTTTTCCCCAATGTATGCGTAAAATCATATATGATTTTGTATAGTTTTCCAATGTATGCGTAAAATCATATATGATTTTGTATAGCTTTTCAATGTATGCGTAAAATCATATATGATTTTCTATAAGTTTTTCACACTATATGCGTAAAATCAAATGATTTTGTATAGTTTTCAATGTATGCGTAAAATCATATATGATTTTGTATAGTTTTCCCCAATGTATGCGTAAAATCATATATGATTTTGTATAGTTTTCCAATGTATGCGTAAAATCATATATGATTTTGTATAGCTTTTCCCCAATGTATGCGTAAAATCATATATGATTTTGTATAGCTTTTCCAATGTATGCGTAAAATCATATATGATTTTCTATAAGTTTTTCACACTATATGCGTAAAATCAAATGATTTTATAGTTTTCCAATGTATGCGTAAAATCATTATGATTTTGTAATAGGTTTTCAATGTATACTAAAATCATATATGATTTTGTATAGCTTTTCCCCAATGTATGCGTAAAATCATTTTTGATTTTGAATAGTTGATTTTGAATAAGGTTTTCATACTTTATGAGTAAAATCAAAAATGATTTTAAATAAATTTCTTTTTATGGAAGCCATTTGGTTTGACTCAATGTGCTACACAAAATCATAAATGATTTTGTACATTTTCTAGACAATGTATGCGTAAAATCATATATGATTTTCTATAAGTTTTTCACACTATATGCGTAAAATCAAAAGATTTTAAAAGTTTTTCACACTATATGCGTAAAATCATTTTTGATTTTGAATAGGTTTTCATACTGTATGCGTAAAATCAAAATTGATTTTAAATAGGTTTATTTGTGTAACACCCGTCGTTTAAAGATATGGGTTTTCAAAAACTTTTCACCTAACGGTGTTAAATTGCGGAAGTAAAGACTGTAAAAGTCAAAACCGATAAAAACATTTCGGTTGCTGCATTTATTTGGTGTTACTTGCCATATCAAACAATAGTTCAAATGAAAACCCAACGGTTGCCCAACATAAAACAACCGTTCACACATCACTACATAAATTCGACATTAAATACGAAATGTAACGAATGTCTAAAGAAAGCATCGTCTAAGGGTAGCTAAAGCTCCTGCATTGCATCTACCCAAGCTCACACGTCCTGCATCTAGTTTCCATCAAGCTAAACCTGAGGGAACAACCACATTAAGAAGCAAGTGTTAGCTATGAGAATAGCTAAGTAAGATAACACTTAATTTAAAAGCATTTGTCCAATTAAAACAATCTTCATTATTAGACAAGTTTTATTAGGCACAACACACATCACACGTTCACACATCACTACATAAATTCGACATTAAATACGAAATGTAACGAATGTCTAAAGAAAGCATCGTCTAAGGGTAGCTAAAGCTCCTGCATTGCATCTACCCAAGCTCACACGTCCTGCATCTAGTTTCCATCAAGCTAAACCTGAGGGAACAACCACATTAAGAAGCAAGTGTTAGCTATGAGAATAGCTAAGTAAGATAACACTTAATTTAAAAGCATTTGTCCAATTAAAACAATCTTCATTATTAGACAAGTTTTATTAGGCACAACACACATCACACGTTCACACATATACTGCATTTCAGCCTCATATCAATTAGGATAATCATCCTAAATGTGCCTATCCTGCATTAGTTCCCACATTATCACACATATCTTCGTTATCTGCATTATTAGTTCACACATTGTCACACGTATCTTCGTTATCTGCATTAGTTCCCACATTATCACACATATCTTCGTTATCTGCATTATTAGTTCACACATTGTCACACGTATCTTCGTTAACTGCATATAAGTGTGCCCTGCATCACACCCGACTGGATGATCAGTCAAAAGACTACTCATCTTACGTCGTTAAGGAATGGCAAGCCAATCCTTGAGTAATCCGTATATGTAGGTTGGTCAAACCCCTCGTATTACTCGCCCTGCGTTATAGAGACCATGTTGCGAGGAGCCACCCAAGCAACAACTGCATCTACGCACTTGCCCGGCTAAGGCTAGTACGGGTTAAGCTTAACACTTTTCACTGCATCTGTTTTATGAGCTCAATTTCACACATATAGATTGGGTCCCTGCATTCCCAAACATTCACACACATATAGTCTAGATAACACACATTCCTAGACATTCACACACTTTAACTTCATTACGTTTGGATCCTTAAACGTGCAAGTGACATAGCAACCTAGCAAGTCTAGTGAACTAGGCGTACAAGTCAAGCATGCATATCACACATCAACTTCATTTCTATATATCATACATATCAAGATACTTCATTAAACTACATCAACTGCATAACTACATATTACATTAAGCAATCCTGCATTACACTACAATAGGTACTACATCTCAGGTCTCATGGTCAACTGCATAACCCATAATACCTCCCAAGTAACCCATATGCCCACATGCAATAATAAGGTACCGAATGGAAGTGTTTACGATTTGAAACCAGCTTTTAGTTGATCCCTCAGCGTGTCAAAGTAGTGTATCTTACCTGGTTGTAGTACACGCGCACAAACAAGTAGCTAATAATGCTTATCAGTAACCTCCGACACCTATCGTTCATTAACATATAAAGTATAAGTCATTTGGAAACTTAAACGGACTCTCGAACGACCTTAAGACTGACTACGTAAAATTCCAGAATTACACCTTACGAAGATAGCCTTCGTACGAACTTAGCTAACGAAGTTAATCTTCGTACGAACTTAGCTAACGAAGTTAATCTTCGTACGAACTTAGCTAACGAAGTTAATCTTCGTACGAACTTTGCTAACGAAGTTAATCTTCACGAATTACACCTTACGAAGATAGCCTTCGTACGAACTTAGCTAACGAAGTTAATCTTCGTACGAACTTAGCTAACGAAGTTAATCTTCGTACGAACTTTATCTTCGTTCCGACGAACTTAGGCCCAGCTACGAATTAAATCATATTTTCGTCCAGAATTCCAAAAACGACTAACTTCATCAATTTTCCAGATTTTGATCGATCAAGGCTTCCTTCCAAACATGTTTTTGACACAAATAAACATCTTTTGATTAACTTGATCGATTATAGACTCGTTTAACATCATTTTGAATGTTAATTAACCAAAACACCTTTTAAGCCCTAATTACTTGCTAAATTCCTTTATAATCAGATCTGATTCGTAAATAAACAACCTCTAAATCTGAAAATACAATCAATACATCAATGATTACCTGCTTGACTAGATGATCGATCAATTTACAACACCAAATCGTTTGATCAAATACTTGATTAATTGCTTTAGGATTCAAGAAAGGATTAATTGCTTTATTATTTGCTAATGGCTGCTTAATCAACCCTAATTATTATTGCAGATCAAAGTTAATTGCTTTAGGATTCAAGAAAGGATTAATTGCTTTAGGATTCAAGAAAGGATTAATTGCTTTAGGATTCAAGAAAGGATTAATTGCTTTGATTCGAGATCAATTTACAACACCAAATCGTTTGATCAAAAACTTGATTAATTGCTTTAGGATTCAAGAAAGGATTAATTGCTTTATTATTTGCTAATGGCTGCTTAATCAACCCTAATTACACCCATCAAAGCCTTAATCCCGTTTTTAGATTTCAACCTATGTCAAAATCAGTCCCTGGACTTCTAAACCCTTCATTATTGGCCACAAACTGCATTATTGACCATATACAACATTAGTCCTTCATTAAAAGGCACTACATAGCCTTTAAGCGACATTAATCACACTTTTATTCGTCATTAAAATTTAGGCTTTTAAACCTAACTACTTTATCTACGTTAACCACACATAACTACATTCAAATATTAAGTAAAGACTTAACGACACCCCAAATTGACTTAACGGCATTAGTCAAACATTAAATAAAAGTTCGGGATGTTACAAATACCTCCCCCTTAAGAGGATTCCGTCCCCGGAATCTCATCAGATAGGAACAACTCGGGATATTTCTCCTTCATTACTGCTTCAGTTTCCCAAGTCAAGCTTTCTCCATGATTATGCTTCCACTTTATCAAGACAAGTTCAATCACTTTTCGGCGTAACTTCTTTTGCTTTCTTCCAAGTATCGCTACCGGTTCGTCTACTATTCTCTTCATTGGGTCAATACTCACGTCTTTAATAGGAATCACACTCGACTCCTCAGCTAAACATTTCCTCAAGTAGGATACATGGAAGGTGTTATGAATTCCATCCAATTCTGGAGGTAATTCCAACTGATATGCCACATCTTTAATGCGCTTCACCACTTTAAAAGGTCCAATGAAACGTGGACTCAACTTTCCCTTCTTTCCAAATCGGATAACTCCTTTCCAAGGTGATACTTTCAGCATCACTAAATCACCAACATTAAACTCAATCGGTCTCCTTTTCTTATCTGCATATGTTTTCTGCCTTTCTCTTGCCACACGTAAGGCTTCTTTAGCTACATTAACCTTTTCAGAGGTAATTTCAATAATTTCGGGACCGGTCAACTGCTTTTCACCGGGCTCCATCCAACAACTTGGAGTCCTACATCTCCTTCCATATAACATTTCAAATGGTGGCATTCCAATACTTGCATGGTGACTATTATTATAAGCAAATTCAATCAACTTCAAGTGTTCATCCCATGCTCCACCGTATTCAAGTACACACGTTCTCAACATATCCTCCAAGGTTTGAATGGTTCTCTCACTTTGCCCATCGGTTTGGGGATGATAGGCGGTACTCAAATTTATTCTACTACCCAACTCCCGTTGAAGACCCTTCCAAAAGTTTGACACAAACCTCGAGTCTCGATCCGAAACAATAGATAACGGGACTCCATGTTTCGCAACTACTTCATCAATGTACAACTTCGCCATCTTCGTTAAAGGCACATCTTGTCGGGTAGCTAGAAAATGAGCACTCTTCGTCAATCTATCTACAATCACCCAAATCATATCATTCCCTTTCGGCGTTTTCGGTAGCTTCGTTACAAAGTCCATCGTGATATGATCCCATTTCCACTCGGGAACATCTAATTGATGCAACAAACCATACGGCTTTTTATGGTCCGTTTTCACACGTGCACAAGTCAAACACTTTGCTACAAAATGAGCTACTTCACCTTTAATATCCGGCCACCAATAAATCGGCTTCAAATCTGCATACATTTTGGTGACACCGGGATGCATCGAATACCTACTTCTATGGACCTCTTCAAGGATCAACTCCCGGTTACCACCAAGCAGTGGCACCCAAATACGACCCTTGTATGTTTTGAACCCTCGACTATTTGTCTCCATCACAAGACGTTTCTTCTTTCCAATACTCTCATTATCAATATTATCCTTCGTTAATGCCATCTTTTGTGCTTCTTTAATTCGATCTAATAGACCCGATTTGGCCTGAACTTGCATGCTCATCAACTTACAGGAAGAGCTTTGCACTTTCCTACTTAGTGCATCCGCCACTACATTGGCTTTACCCGGATGGTATTTGATTTCACAATCATAGTCTTTAAGTAATTCCATCCACCTTCTTTGTCTCACATTCATCTCCTTTTGAGTAAACATATATTGTAAACTCTTATGGTCGGTGTAAAGTGTGCATTTAGTACCATATAAGTAATGTCTCCATAATTTCAATGCAAACACAACCGCCGCTAGCTCAAGATCATGGGTAGGGTAATTCTTCTCATGAGGCTTCAACTGACGTGAAGCATAGGCAATCACTTTGTCTCTCTGCATTAAGACACAACCCAAACCCGTAATAGAAGCATCGCTATATACCACTAAATCATCAGTACCTTCAGGCAAGGCAAGGATAGGAGCTTCACACAACTTCTTTTTCAACGTTTGGAATGCATTTTCCTGCTTTTCAGTCCACTCGTACTTCACACCCTTCTTTGTTAATTCCGTCATAGGCTTGGCTATTCGGGAAAAATCCTGAATAAACCTTCTATAATACCCAGCCAAACCAAGAAAACTCTTAATCTCGGTAGGAGTCTTTGGCTGCTCCCACTTTGAAACAGCTTCAATCTTTGAAGGATCTACTTTAATACCTTCCGATGTAATAACATGACCAAGAAACTGCACTTCTCGGAGCCAAAACTCACATTTAGAAAACTTTGCGTACAACTTCTTCTCCCTCAACACCTCCAAAACTGCTTTCAAATGCTCACGGTGTTCATCCTCTGACTTAGAGTAGATCAAAATATCGTCAATAAACACAATAACAAAATGATCTAGAAAGGGGCGGCATACCCGATTCATTAAGTCCATAAACGCGGCTGGAGCATTGGTCAACCCAAATGGCATGACCAAGAACTCATAATGACCATATCTAGTCCGGAAAGCTGTCTTTGCTACATCTTCCTTCTTTACCTTTAACTGATGATAACCGGACCGCAAATCAATCTTTGAAAAATACGAAGCACCATGTAGTTGATCAAAAAGATCATCAATTCTCGGGAGAGGATACTTATTCTTGACCGTTCGTTTGTTCAACTCACGGTAGTCAATACACATGCGCATTGATCCATCCTTCTTCTTAACAAAGAGAACCGGAGCTCCCCAAGGCGAGGAACTAGGTTGTATGAACCCCTTGTCAAGTAACTCCTGTAGTTGCGTCATTAATTCCTTCATTTCTGTAGGAGCTAATCGGTAAGGTGCTTTAGCAACGGGCGTAGCACCGGGAATAAGATCTATCTGAAAAGTAACTTCACGGTCGGGAGGAATACCTGGTAGATCATCGGGAAACACATCGGGGAAATTTGATACCACCTCAACACTAGCGATTGAAGACTTCTCTTTTCTTGCATCTATGACATAAGCCAAGAAATGGCTCTTGTTTTTCCTTATACATTTAATAGCTTTCATCATACTAATAATCCTTATTCCTCCTCTCTTCTTGTCTCCATACACCGTTATCACTTTACCCTCGGATATAGGCAAGCGAATTATCTTTTGGGAACATAAAATACTAGCTTCATTTCTAGCCAACCAATCCATACCAATCACTACATCAAAACCACCTAAGGTAGTAGGCAATAGTTGAACTGGGAAAGAACAACCTTCAATCTCAATGTCACAATCGTCATATCCCACACGTATATTATTAACCGTACCATTAGCAATTTCTACCTCTAATGAACAATCTAAGGGAGTAGTGACTCTTTCTAGCTTAGGAGCAAATAATGTGGACACAAACGACCTATTTGCACCTGAATCAAATAAAACAGAGGCAGGCTTTGAATTAACAAGGAAAGTACCACTTACCACTTCATCGTTGTTCCTTGCGTCATCAACCGTCATTTGAAGAGCTCTCACTTTTGTTGCTGTCGTGGCGGTCTTCTTCCAGCATTCTTCATCTGTGGACAATCGGCAATGAGATGACCCGTTTCTTGGCACTTGTAGCAACGAGTCTTGTCCCTACAGTCAGTGGCAAGATGTCCCGACTTCCCACACTTATGGCACCTTCTTGTCTTGTCGGTACAATGCCCTTCATGAATTGTCTTGCAAAATGTACACCATGACCCATTCTTCTTTTTATCTTTGTCACCGCTCGAACTACCACTTCCACGGAACTTCTTATTATTATTGTTATTGGAAGACCAATTTGACCTTCTTTTAAATCCCACTTTCTTGTCGTCGACTTTCTCAACTACTTTCTTGTCCGAAGCAAAATCATCATCAAGCTTTTTAGACTCCTTGATTGCTTCAGTCAGAGTCTTGTGCTGCCTGCAGATACCTCGATAACTCGGAGGCAAACCATCAACATAGCAAGCAACCTGATCTGCATCAGTACGGAACAGATGGCCTACGAACTTCATCTTCTCCATAAAGGAACGAGCATAATCATTAATTTTGCCAACTTCAGCTGTCAAAGCACGGAACTCTTTTTCCATTTTACGCTGCTCATGTACTCCAATATATTCCTCAATGAATTTCTGCTTAAAGTCAGCCCACGTAATAGCAGTTACCATAGCCGGAGTCATCGAAATAGTAATGCTCTTCCACCAGTCCCGAGCACCTTCTTTCAACATCCTACTAGCACACAACACTTTCTTATCCTCGGGACAATCACAAGCTTCAAAAACCATCTCAGTATCATCAAGCCATTCCATGCAACCTACTGCATTAAGTGTTCCATAGAATTTCTGTGCTCCACACTTCTGGAAACTTTCAAACTTGAATCGAGGGGCGTGAACATCATTAGGAGGAACCACATTAACATTAGCATGGGGAATAACAACATCATCGACCGGTGGCTCAGTGTGATGAGAAGGCACAGAGTGACTGTTACCAGTTCCTTCTGCGTTAGCTGCCAACGCCTGATTCAACTGTTCTTGCGTTTGGGCCAACTGGGCCTGAAGAGTTAGCACAAGATTATACATCTCCGTCTGATTGGGAATCTGATCCACCACTACATCGTTAACTCTCGGAGGATTGCCAGGTGGTGGAGGCATCGGACCCAATGAGCCTGGTTGATTAACACGGCGGGGGTTCACACGATTCACATTAGCATTAGCAGCATTAGAAGCACCTGCACCCGGATGGACAGGTGGAGTAACGCTAGCAGTAGCTCCGTCGCGTTGGATGTTGCGGTTGCGAGTGTTAACCATTTTCCTTCAATAAAATGGTGGAGTCGATAAGCGCAAGATAAAACAAAAAGCTCGTTGAGATAAGGCTAAAACATAACATCGTAACTTAAACATCTCGTAAGCCCTATCACACTCACACTCATCCCAAACCATCCTACATCACATGTCATCTCTAGCTAAGGCATCCTACGAGTACCTAGCATGCACATCTTAAGTTTAAGTCCAAATCCTATGGTCAATAGGCCTTGGTTCACTTAAACTACGTCTCTGATACCAACTTGTAACACCCGTCGTTTAAAAATATGGGTTTTCAAAAACTTTTCACCTAACGGTGTTAAATTGCGGAAGTAAAGACTGTAAAAGTCAAAACCGATAAAAACATTTCGGTTGCTGCATTTATTTGGTGTTACTTGCCATATCAAACAATAGTTCAAATGAAAACCCAACGGTTGCCCAACATAAAACAACCGTTCACACATCACTACATAAATTCGACATTAAATACGAAATGTAACGAATGTCTAAAGAAAGCATCGTCTAAGGGTAGCTAAAGCTCCTGCATTGCATCTACCCAAGCTCACACGTCCTGCATCTAGTTTCCATCAAGCTAAACCTGAGGGAACAACCACATTAAGAAGCAAGTGTTAGCTATGAGAATAGCTAAGTAAGATAACACTTAATTTAAAAGCATTTGTCCAATTAAAACAATCTTCATTATTAGACAAGTTTTATTAGGCACAACACACATCACACGTTCACACATATACTGCATTTCAGCCTCATATCAATTAGGATAATCATCCTAAATGTGCCTATCCTGCATTAGTTCCCACATTATCACACATATCTTCGTTATCTGCATTATTAGTTCACACATTGTCACACGTATCTTCGTTAACTGCATATAAGTGTGCCCTGCATCACACCCGACTGGATGATCAGTCAAAAGACTACTCATCTTACGTCGTTAAGGAATGGCAAGCCAATCCTTGAGTAATCCGTATATGTAGGTTGGTCAAACCCCTCGTATTACTCGCCCTGCGTTATAGAGACCATGTTGCGAGGAGCCACCCAAGCAACAACTGCATCTACGCACTTGCCCGGCTAAGGCTAGTACGGGTTAAGCTTAACACTTTTCACTGCATCTGTTTTATGAGCTCAATTTCACACATATAGATTGGGTCCCTGCATTCCCAAACATTCACACACATATAGTCTAGATAACACACATTCCTAGACATTCACACACTTTAACTTCATTACGTTTGGATCCTTAAACGTGCAAGTGACATAGCAACCTAGCAAGTCTAGTGAACTAGGCGTACAAGTCAAGCATGCATATCACACATCAACTTCATTTCTATATATCATACATATCAAGATACTTCATTAAACTACATCAACTGCATAGCTACATATTACATTAAGCAATCCTGCATTACACTACAATAGGTACTACATCTCAGGTCTCATGGTCAACTGCATAACCCATAATACCTCCCAAGTAACCCATATGCCCACATGCAATAATAAGGTACCGAATGGAAGTGTTTACGATTTGAAACCAGCTTTTAGTTGATCCCTCAGCGTGTCAAAGTAGTGTATCTTACCTGGTTGTAGTACACGCGCACAAACAAGTAGCTAATAATGCTTATCAGTAACCTCCGACACCTATCGTTCATTAACATATAAGGTATAAGTCATTTGGAAACTTAAACGGACTCTCGAACGACCTTAAGACTGACTACGTAAAATTCCAGAATTACACCTTACGAAGATAGCCTTCGTACGAACTTAGCTAACGAAGTTAATCTTCGTACGAACTTAAACTTCGTTCGTTCTACTTTACGAAAATGGATTCTTACGAATTTAATTTGGTCTTACGAAGATAACTCAAAAATCATTCTTACGAACTTAATCTTCGTACGAACTTTATCTTCGTTCCGACGAACTTAGGCCCAGCTACGAATTAAATCATATTTTCGTCCAGAATTCCAAAAACGACTAACTTCATCAATTTTCCAGATTTTGATCGATCAAGGCTTCCTTCCAAACATGTTTTTGACACAAATAAACATCTTTTGATTAACTTGATCGCTTATAGACTCGTTTAACATCATTTTGAATGTTAATTAACCAAAACACCTTTTAAGCCCTAATTACTTGCTAAATTCCTTTATAATCAGATCTGATTCGTAAATAAACAACCTCTAAATCTGAAAATACAATCAATACATCAATGATTACCTGCTTGACTAGATGATCGATCAATTTACAACACCAAATCGTTTGATCAAATACTTGATTAATTGCTTTAGGATTCAAGAAAGGATTAATTGCTTTAGATTCAAGAAAGGATTAATTGCTTTATTATTTGCTAATGGCTGCTTAATCAACCCTAATTACACCCATCAAAGCCTTAATCCCGTTTTTAGATTTCAACCTATGTCAAAATCAGTCCCTGGACTTCTAAACCCTTCATTATTGGCCACAAACTGCATTATTGACCATATACAACATTAGTCCTTCATTAAAAGGCACTACATAGCCTTTAAGCGACATTAATCACACTTTTATTCGTCATTAAAATTTAGGCTTTTAAACCTAACTACTTTAACTACGTTAACCACACATAACTACATTCAAATATTAAGTAAAGACTTAACGACACCCCAAATTGACTTAGCGTGTGTGTGTGTGTCTGTGTGTGTGTCTGTGTGTGTATGCGTGTGTGTGTGTGTGTGTGTGTGTGTGTGTGTGTGTGTGTGTGTGTGTGTGTGTTTGTGTGTGTTGTGTGTGTGTGTGTGTGTGTGTGTGTGTGTGTGTGTGTGTGTGTGTGTGTGTGTGTGTGTGTGTGTGTGTGTGTGTGTGTGTGTGTGTGTGTGTGTGTGTGTGTGTGTGTGTGTGTGTGTGTGTGTGTGTGTGTGTGTGTGTGTGTGTGTGTGTGTGTGTGTGTGTGTGTGTGTGTGTGTGTGTGTGTGTGTGTGTGTGTGTGTGTGTGTGTGTGTGTGTGTGTGTGTGTGTGTGTGTGTGTGTGTGTGTGTGTGTGTGTGTGTGTGTGTGTGTGTGTGTGTGTGTGTGTGTGTGTGTGTGTGTGTGTGTGTGTGTGTGTGTGTGTGTGTGTGTGTGTGTGTGTGTGTGTGTGTGTGTGTGTGTGTGTGTGTGTGTGTGTGTGTGTGTGTGTGTGTGTGTGTGTGTGTGTGTGTGTGTGTGTGTGTGTGTGTGTGTGTGTGTGTGTGTGTGTGTGTGTGTGTGTGTGTGTGTGTGTGTGTGTGTGTGTGTGTGTGTGTGTGTGTGTGTGTGTGTGTGTGTGTGTGTGTGTGTGTGTGTGTGTGTGTGTGTGTGTGTGTGTGTGTGTGTGTGTGTGTGTGTGTGTGTGTGTGTGTGTGTGTGTGTGTGTGTGTGTGTGTGTGTGTGTGTGTGTGTGTGTGTGTGTGTGTGTGTGTGTGTGTGTGTGTGTGTGTGTGTGTGTGTGTGTGTGTGTGTGTGTGTGTGTGTGTGTGTGTGTGTGTGTGTGTGTGTGTGTGTGTGTGTGTGTGTGTGTGTGTGTGTGTGTGTGTGTGTGTGTGTGTGTGTGTGTGTGTGTGTGTGTGTGTGTGTGTGTGTGTGTGTGTGTGTGTGTGTGTGTGTGTGTGTGTGTGTGTGTGTGTGTGTGTGTGTGTGTGTGTGTGTGTGTGTGTGTGTGTGTGTGTGTGTGTGTGTGTGTGTGTGTGTGTGTGTGTGTGTGTGTGTGTGTGTGTGTGTGTGTGTGTGTGTGTGTGTGTGTGTGTGTGTGTGTGTGTGTGTGTGTGTGTGTGTGTGTGTGTGTGTGTGTGTGTGTGTGTGTGTGTGTGTGTGTGTGTGTGTGTGTGTGTGTGTGTGTGTGTGTGTGTGTGTGTGTGTGTGTGTGTGTGTGTGTGTGTGTGTGTGTGTGTGTGTGTGTGTGTGTGTGTGTGTGTGTGTGTGTGTGTGTGTGTGTGTGTGTGTGTGTGTGTGTGTGTGTGTGTGTGTGTGTGTGTGTGTGTGTGTGTGTGTGTGTGTGTGTGTGTGTGTGTGTGTGTGTGTGTGTGTGTGTGTGTGTGTGTGTGTGTGTGTGTGTGTGTGTGTGTGTGTGTGTGTGTGTGTGTGTGTGTGTGTGTGTGTGTGTGTGTGTGTGTGTGTGTGTGTGTGTGTGTGTGTGTGTGTGTGTGTGTGTGTGTGTGTGTGTGTGTGTGTGTGTGTGTGTGTGTGTGTGTGTGTGTGTGTGTGTGTGTGTGTGTGTGTGTGTGTGTGTGTGTGTGTGTGTGTGTGTGTGTGTGTGTGTGTGTGTGTGTGTGTGTGTGTGTGTGTGTGTGTGTGTGTGTGTGTGTGTGTGTGTGTGTGTGTGTGTGTGTGTGTGTGTGTGTGTGTGTGTGTGTGTGTGTGTGTGTGTGTGTGAGTGTGTGTGTGTGTGTGTGTGTGTGTGTGTGTGTGTGTTTCCATCAGGAGGAGGAAAGGGGAAAAGAGAGTTTTTTTTTTGTTAAGCAAATTTACATAAATGCCCCTCCGTGTTTTTTTTAATTAAGGCATAAGTTTCAATCCTAGCCATTGATGGAGATGATCAAATGGCTAGGATTTGGTCCTTGGGTTTCATGAAAAATTAAGGATTCAAATGAACATTTACCCATTTTATTAATTGTATTTTATACATAAACCGGTAAACCCGAGTGAAAGATGAGTCTTTTGAGTCTAATGGAACAATTAAGATATATTTAATTATACATATATATGATAGTATAAGTGTGTCAATACACATGCAACATTGTGTATTTAGTCGTGCCCAAAAGCGGGTTGCAGCCCGACTCGACCCTAAACGGTTTAGGTCAACGTGATTAAAAATAAGGTTTGACCACACCCGAACGGGTTTTTAAACCGGTTTTGATCAAAGGTTGAGCTTTTTTTTGGTTTTTTCCTCAAAAATCGAACCCGGCCCAATCCTTAAACCCGAAAACCGAAACCAGTTTCAAATAGTCGGTTTTATCAAAACCCGAACCGGTTTGTTCAAATCCTGTTTTGATCGGGTTCGGTCGTCGTTTTTTTGGCCCCCTCTACTCTACTGTGTGTATCAAATTCTGCTACCTAGATTGTATTTTGAAAATTTTCTAAAGTTAGAAAATAAAACTTTTATCTTAGTATGAAAAGGAAAGATTATTGTAAAGAAGTTCCAATTCGTATAATCAAGCTGGTAGACTCACAAATATCTACGGAGCATACATAACATTATCTTTTTTAATTTCGACCCTCTTTATACTAACTAACTAGATTTTAGACTCGTATCTAACACTGGACACGGGCTTACGATATTATCAATATTGGATCTTCATACATTTAAGTCATAAAACTTTATAATTTTGAAGTTATACGGTTCCAAGTGTTATACTTTGCAAGTTGTAGTACAATAATCACAAGTTCGTCACTGTCATTATTAGCTTAGACATATTGATGAAATTGTTTGCCGTAATCATACCACAAGGCACATGCTACAATAATTCCTCTATTATAGAATTTTTTTGAAACCAATTGTATTCATAATTGTGATATTATTATGAAAGATATTTAAGAATTAAAATATAAAAATACTTGTGATCTTGTAGCTGACTTTCAAGTATATGTCTTTGATCATGATACGGGACCATAACACGAATAGGTTTATTTTCAATCATCTGTCCCATGATAATTAGATAAACAATTAGGATTGTTTTCATATTCTTTGATAGCAATTAGGACTCTTGATTTGAGTGACAATTATAACTTTAAACATTAATACGCAAAACTAATATATAAAAAAGGATAAAATTTTGTACCTTTTTGATTGAGAGATAAATGAATCTTGAATGGAGTTCATGTTGATTTAGATTTAGTATTCAAGTAACCCTCTGTTGTAAATCGTGTTTTGTTCTGTCTGTGATTCCTATTGTGTTTAGGATAAGGATGTTGTATATCGTCATCTGTTATTGTGTTTGGGATAGGTATCTAGAGTTCATATTGTGTTTATATTAAATATTAATATTTATAATTTATAAAAATCTAATCTAATATATTATTAAATTGGACGACATTATCAATATTGTATTGGGATACCAATGTATGACATTTATAGGTATCAATTTATAATATTTTATAATATTCTCTTATAAGCTAATATTTATTTTTAGTCATGTAGTCGACATTGATATTTATATGTGTAAATCTATATTTATTTATATAATAAAAAAAGTCAAGATAAGACAAATTATTAAATATATAAATTTAAATACAAAAAATGTAAGTAAAAACCAATTTAAAAGAATATACTCTAGAACATTGAACACATATATTGTATTTCATCTTTTGAAATAATTTTTTGTAAACAATATTTCATATGTTGAATTTTTTTTAATTAATTAAATGATTAAAATTTTTTAAAAAATATTCTCAATTTGATGACTAAAAATAATTATAAATTAAGT
>CM067168.1:32700400-32776263 GCA_034093135.1 Erigeron breviscapus
AGCATTCAAAAGTCTTTGCTAGCCTTCTTTATTCATTCTACCCAATCTCACCAAGCTATTCTTCGCCTAGCTCAAGCTTGATTATCCTGAAGGCACAACATTTTTAAAGAACAAGTGTTAGCTAATAAAATTAACTAAGTAAGATAACATGAATTTGAAAACATTTGTCAATTAAAAATATTAACATAATCATCATCACTTGTTAATATCACATACATGCATAACAATCATAACATACACATTAGGATCATCGTATTCCTAATTGTGCCTAACTTTACTTTCTTTATCTTTGCCTAAACGTAGGCTAAGTGACTTATGCCACTTACATAGGGATGTGGGGTTGTGTGTAGGCGGTCATAGACCATACATGGAGTCCTCACACCCGACTTGATGGGTAAACCATACGGTGGTCCATCGGCGTCGTTAAGGAATTGACAAAGTCATTTCCAACTGAATAAACCGTTTATGCCTTTATGCAATGGTGGTTAGTTACTCCACCCGGAATACTCAAACGTAACTATGCCACGGGAGGTATCATGATTCCCAAACCACGTGACCACGTACGCACCAACTCCGAGGAGCTAGCACGGGTTAAGCTTAACACAAGACTTTACATATTGCTTGAGACTTTTAATCTTTATATTAGTTTAGGTTACACTTTCACCTAAACTAATCACATATCATCTTTTACTTTAGGGCCCTTAACGTGCACGTGACATGGCAATCCTAATCATGAGTCTAGTGACTAAGTGTTCAAGCCATGTATACAAACATTTAGCATAATCATTGCATCTTTTCATGATCACATAACATAAACGTTTCATCATTTCATAACATGTATACTTACCTCACACCCTTGCAACCTGCATAAGTATGTCATACCTCATAAATGGTAAGTATAATATCCCTTAGCAACCTCCCATAGTCACCCATAATCATAAAACGTGCATACATATTCAATTGGGAAGTTTAACTTATAAAAACGTGTTTTGTTGTACCATCAGGTGACAAAAGATGTTATCTTACCTTGGTACTGCTTAATAATGAGTTACGTATATCTTACAGTGCTTGCTAAGTATCCCCGACAACCTATTATACATTAAACATGCATTACATGAGTTAAACGGAGCGAAAACGGTGAACAACAGTTAGTGGGGCGCACTAACAAGTCAGTGGGTCGCACTGAAAACTTTCTGACCCAGAACTGACCCTTAGTGGGTCGCACCACATTCCAGTGGGCCTCACTGGCTTCAGATTTATCAAAAACGGGATTTTCGTGTTTCATTCGTTTCGAACTCATCTCAAACCCTCACGACCTGAAACTTTCTAGATCACTTCAAGGCATCTTTTAAGGCTTAATTAACACCATGAAACCATCAATTG
Source organism: Erigeron breviscapus (assembly GCA_034093135.1). NCBI lineage: Eukaryota > Viridiplantae > Streptophyta > Magnoliopsida > Asterales > Asteraceae > Erigeron > Erigeron breviscapus. Next base: position 32,701,784 of record CM067168.1, read on the forward strand.
ATCCTTGGATTACTTACATACATTAACCACTCGATTAATCACGCGAAAGACTCAAAATCGATAATCGGATTGCAATTAAACCAACCCAAACCCTAAGACCAGAAACACGATCCATATGATCGACTCACATCATCAAAAATCAAAGGGAAATCATCTATATTACCTGTAGGTGATCAAGAGGATCCGAAATCTTCACAAAACCTAATCGAAACACCAAGAAACGAAGGAATTCGGAAGAGATTTGCTTTGAAGGAGGGAAGGGGTGGCTTGGGATTTTTCTCACGCACAAGAAACCTGGAGAATGATAATTAGGGATGCCTAATTATCACTTAACCCCTGGCCATCACTTTTCCTTTAACATCTTTAGTCCCTCAACTTCTTAAACGTCGCATTCTAAGCTTAACTTACTAACCGGGACACTTAACAACCTAGCAAGCACTTGACTTTCATACTTTACTTTTAATTACTTTCATTTAACTCATATTAGTCATTTAATATTAAACACATAAGCATTTAATCACATAATCCAATTAAGGCACATAAACTTAACGAACCTAACGTGAACTAACGGATTAGTCAAATAGTCAAACTTGAAAAGTTTGGGATGTTACAATTACCTCCCCCTTAAGAGGATTCCGTCCTCGGAATCTTATCAGAAATGAACAAATGAGGATACTTCCCTTTCATCACGGACTCGGTCTCCCATGTTAAACTTTCACCATGGTTATGCTTCCATTTGATCAACACAAGATCAATCACCTTCCGGCGAAGCTTCTTTTGCTTTCTCCCAAGTATTGCTACCGGTTCATCAACCATTCTTTTCTTTGGATCAATACTCACATCTTCAATTGGAATAACACTAGACTCCTCAGCCAAGCACTTCCTCAAATATGAAACATGAAATGTGTTGTGAATTCCATCCAATTCTGGAGGCAATTCCAACTGATATGCTAGATCTTTGATACGCTTCAAAATCTTGAAAGGTCCAATGAAACGTGGACTTAGCTTTCCTTTCTTCCCAAAATGAATAACTCCTTTCCATGGAGAAACTTTCAGCATCACCATATCCCCAACTTTGAACTCAACCGGTCTTCTTTTCTTATCGGCATAGGTTTTCTGACGTTCTCTAGCTACACGAAGTGCTTCTTTAGCAATGTTAACTTTTTCAGCTGTGATCTCAATGATTTCAGGACCCGTAAACTGCTTTTCACCGGGCTCCAACCAACAACTTGGAGTCCTACATCTCCTACCGTAAAGCATTTCAAACGGTGGCATTCCAATACTTGCATGATAGCTGTTATTATAAGCAAATTCAATCAATTTCAGATGATCATCCCATGCTCCACCATACTCTAAAACACAAGCTCTTAACATATCTTCCAAGGTTTGTATCGTTCTTTCACTTTGCCCATCAGTTTGAGGATGATAAGCGGTGCTCAAGTTTACTCTAGTACCTAACTCTCGTTGAAGACTTTTCCAAAAGCTAGATACATACCTCGTGTCTTGATCTGAGACAATAGACAAAGGAACACCATGCTTTGAAACGATATCATCTATGTACAACTTTGCCATTTTGGTCAATGGTACATCTTGACGTGTTGCTAAGAAATGAGCACTTTTCGTCAACCTATCCACAATAACCCATACCATATCATTTCCCTTTGGTGTCCTAGGTAGCTTGGTCACAAAATCCATAGTAATATGATCCCATTTCCATTATGGAATCTCCAACTGGTGCAACATTCCATATGGCTTTTTGTGATCAGCTTTTACACGTGCACAAGTCAAACATCTTTCAACAAAGTGAGCAACTTCTCCTTTAATATTCGGCCACCAATAGATGGGCTTCAAATCTGCATACATCTTTGTAGCACCGGGGTGAATTGAATACCTTGACCTATGAGCTTCTTCAAGAACCAACTCTCGGTTACCATCAAGCAATGGTACCCAAATCCGACCTTTATATGTCCGAAAACCACGGCTGTTCGTTTCCATCTCTAATCTTTTCTTCTTTCCAATACTTTCCTTGTCGATATTATCTTTCAATAAAGCCTTAACTTGGGCTTCCTTGATGCGGTCAAGTAACCCAGACTTGGCTTGTACAACCATACTCATCAACCTACAAGAAAAATTCTGCACTTTCCTACTCAATGCATCCGCCACCACATTGGCTTTACCGGGATGATACTTGATTTCACAATCATAATCTTTCAGAAGTTCCATCCATCTCCGTTGTCTTACATTCATTTCCTTTTGTGTAAACACATATTGCAAGCTTTTATGGTCGGTGTACAATGTACACTTAGTGCCATATAAGTAATGCCTCCATAGCTTCAATGCAAACACTACAGCAGCTAACTCAAGATCATGAGTCGGGTAGTTCTTTTCATGAGGCTTCAACTGACGTGAAGCATACGCAATAACTTTGTCCCTTTGCATAAGAACACAACCCAAACCTGAAATAGAAGCATCACTATAAACAACAAGATCATCGGTACCTTCGGGTAAGGCTAGGACAGGAGCTTCACATAACTTTGTCTTTAACGTTTGAAAGGCCTTTTCTTGAGCTTCAGTCCACACAAACTTCACCCCTTTCTTTGTCAATTCAGTCATAGGCTTAGCTATTCGGGAGAAATCTTGAATAAACCTTCTATAATAGCCCGCTAAGCCAAGAAAACTCTTGATTTCCGTGGGTGTCTTTGGCTGCTCCCATTTAGAGACAGCTTCAATCTTTGCGGGATCAACTTTAATACCTTCAGAAGAAATGACATGCCCGAGAAATTGAACTTCTCGAAGCCAGAACTCACACTTGGAGAACTTTGCATAAAACTTCTTCTCCCTAAGAACCTCAAGAACGACTCTTAAGTGCTCACGGTGCTCAGCTTCAGACTTAGAATAAATCAGAATATCTTCAATAAAGACAATCACAAAATGATCTAAGAATGGGCGACATACCCGATTCATTAAATCCATAAAAGCGGCTGGAGCATTTGTCAACCCAGTAAACTGGCCAGTCTCCAGTTGCATCTGGAGACCCAGTGAAACTGGCCAGTCTCCAGTTGCATCTGGAGACCCAGTGAAACTGGCCAGTCTCCAGTTGCATCTGGAGACCCAGTGAAACTGCCAGTCTCCAGTTGCATCTGGAGACCCAGTGAAACTGGCCAGTCTCCAGTTGCATCTGGAGACCCAGTGAAACTGGCCAGTCTCCAGTTGCATCTGGAGACCCAGTGAAACTGGCCAGTCTCCAGTTGCATCTGGAGACCCAGTGAAACTGGCCAGTCTCCAGTTGCATCTGGAGACCCAGTGAAACTGGCCAGTCTCCAGTTGCATCTGGAGACCCAGTGAAACTGGCCAGTCTCCAGTTGCATCTGGAGACCCAGTGAAACTGGCCAGTCTCCAGTTGCATCTGGAGACCCAGTGAAACTGGCCAGTCTCCAGTTGCATCTGGAGACCCAGTGAAACTGGCCAGTCTCCAGTTGCATCTGGAGACCCAGTGAAACTGGCCAGTCTCCAGTTGCATCTGGAGACCCAGTGAAACTGGCCAGTCTCCAGTTGCATCTGGAGACCCAGTGAAACTGGCCAGTCTCCAGTTGCATCTGGAGACCCAGTGAAACTGGCCAGTCTCCAGTTGCATCTGGAGACCCAGTGAAACTGGCCAGTCTCCAGTTGCATCTGGAGACCCAGTGAAACTGGCCAGTCTCCAGTTGCATCTGGAGACCCAGTGAAACTGGCCAGTCTCCAGTTGCATCTGGAGACCCAGTGAAACTGGCCAGTCTCCAGTTGCATCTGGAGACCCAGTGAAACTGGCCAGTCTCCAGTTGCATCTGGAGACCCAGTGAAACTGGCCAGTCTCCAGTTGCATCTGGAGACCCAGTGAAACTGGCCAGTCTCCAGTTGCATCTGGAGACCCAGTGAAACTGGCCAGTCTCCAGTTGCATCTGGAGACCCAGTGAAACTGGCCAGTCTCCAGTTGCATCTGGAGACCCAGTGAAACTGGCCAGTCTCCAGTTGCATCTGGAGACCCAGTGAAACTGGCCAGTCTCCAGTTGCATCTGGAGACCCAGTGAAACTGGCCAGTCTCCAGTTGCATCTGGAGACCCAGTGAAACTGGCCAGTCTCCAGTTGCATCTGGAGACCCAGTGAAACTGGCCAGTCTCCAGTTGCATCTGGAGACCCAGTGAAACTGGCCAGTCTCCAGTTGCATCTGGAGACCCAGTGAAACTGGCCAGTCTCCAGTTGCATCTGGAGACCCAGTGAAACTGGCCAGTCTCCAGTTGCATCTGGAGACCCAGTGAAACTGGCCAGTCTCCAGTTGCATCTGGAGACCCAGTGAAACTGGCCAGTCTCCAGTTGCATCTGGAGACCCAGTGAAACTGGCCAGTCTCCAGTTGCATCTGGAGACCCAGTGAAACTGGCCAGTCTCCAGTTGCATCTGGAGACCCAGTGAAACTGGCCAGTCTCCAGTTGCATCTGGAGACCCAGTGAAACGGGTCAGTCTCCAGTTGCACCTGGAGACCCAGTGAAACTGTCCAGTCTCCAGTTGCATCTGGAGACCCAGTAAACTGGCCAGTCTCCAGTTGCATCTGGAGACCCAGTGAAACTGCGTGAACTGGAGACCCAGATGATTTGTCCAGAAATATATTGAAGTCCAATTGCACCGTACAGTCAACGCAACTGAAGACTTCCTCCAGTTGAGAACTGACCAGTTGAAGAATCATTCCAGTTGAAGTCGAAGACAACAAATGGAAGATAGAGAATGGCAATGGCAGCGAAGCCCAGTTGACATTCTAGTCAGTTACAAACTGGAGACCATCAGTGGAAAGCTCTTACAAAGCTTTACACTGATTACGAGGAATTGACTTTTATGCTTTATGTACCTTTACCCGGATAATAAGATTTATCTTATTATTTAATTACAAAAAGGTACATAAAGGTGGTTGAGTAAAGTCGCTTTATCATGCGACTTTACACTGCTTTTTAAGGAATTAAATGCTATTCCTTAAATGATCTCAACCACATCTGTACGGCCAAAGTTAACATCCCAATGTTAACTTTGCCTATAAATACAAGTCATTGCACAACCAAGAATATCACTTCTATCGAAAGACTTCTTCGAATACACTTCGATAGATTTCACACTTTGCATACCTGCAATATTCTTGGTGAACTTGTGCAATATTCTCTCAATCGCTAAAAGGAACATTTCACAACTTTAAGTGTTTCGATTGTTTAGAGAAATTCCGAGTGTAGATCAATTGTATTTCATAGGTTGTTAGGATATTTACATTCTTGTATTATCTTGGTTCCGCAACAACCTTGTAATTTATTTAACATCAATAAATAAATTACACATTGAAAATTACATATTGTCTCATCAATTTAGTTTACAAGTTATTTGTATTATTGCATTGTTCTTTACTTATTGTCATTTAAATAAGTAATCTATCTAGAACTTGGTATATACTCACTGCAACTGGTCGTCTCCAGTTCAGTGCATATATTGCAAAGTAACTCCACCATCGACATAGAGGTGTCTTCAGGTAGTGCCATCTATTGAGTTGGGACTTACAAGTGGTATCAGAGCAGAAGGCTAATAAACTTGCCTAGATCTGCTAAGATGAACACTACTGAAGGTGGAGATGGTTCTGGTCAAGGTGAAATCCCTTTGAATAATAATGTCCAACCTTTTCAAAATGTTAATACTAACCCTCCTCCTCCTACTACCCCAAACCACGTCCATGTACATTATTCTAACACTCCTGTTCCAAAATTTGATGGAAACAGTGAGACTTTTGGTACATGGAAGGCTAGAATGCTTTTGCATTTTGGTGGGATAGAGAGGTATATGTTGAAAATCCTTAAGGATGGACCATATATACCCATATCTCTTGGGGTAAGTCCTCTTCTAGATCCAACTGGAAGAAGAGGTTCAAGAGAAAAGCCCGAAGACCATTGGTCTGATGAGGATCGTAGACTTGTTGATCTGGACACCAGACTCAAGAACATGATCCTTGGGGCTATTCCTGAAGATCTAATTCCAACACTTGTGTTGTTCCCCAGTGCAAAGTCAATGTGGGATGAATTAGTTATTCAGTTTGAAGGAGGTGATGACACTATTGTCACCAAAAAAGTTGCCTTGAACAAGAAGTATGAATCCTTCTTTGCCTTGCCCAATGAAAGTCTAACTGGTACATACACCAGATTTTCTAGCCTCATTTATCAGTTGAGAGGCTTGGGTGTAGAGAAGGATAAGGATATTCTTCTTGAGAAGTTTTGTGATATTCTTCCTTCCAAATGGGAAAACATGGTTCTTGTCTTGAGACAAGGTAAAACCTTGCACAACCATACTCTTGCATCGCTCTATGGAGCCTTCAGATTCACTGAAGATAACAATGCTGCAAGACTGGTGGCTGAGCAGGATGCCATGAACCATGCCCAGAGTTCCAAGGTTGCTAGTGTACCTGAGCGACCTTGTGCTGCTTTAATGTCTGCAGAGAGTGTCCAGGCACACTCAATGAAGGAGATGTTAAACAGTTTCTTGAACTCTGGTCTGACCACTGAAAACAGTGATGGTTGTAATGAAACTGACGATGATGATCTGGTAGCCATGATTGCTATAACCTTTAACAGGTTTAAGCATAAATCTAAAAGATTTAATGGCTCAAACAATGCTTCCAGCTCCAGCTCTCTGGATAAAACCAATCTTACCTGCTATAAGTGTGGTAAGAAAGGTCACTTTATGAAGGAATGCAGATCTAGTCAGTTGAACAACCAAACTGGCCCCCCTGTCCCTAATTTCAATCGGCCTGATGATAGCTACAAAGCTAAATACAAGAAGCTTAAGGCCCAGATTGCCCTCCTGTCCATGGAAAAAGAAAAGGATCAGTGCTTAATGGCACAAACTGAGGGAAAATGGGAGTACTCTGATGACTCATCAGTTGATGAAGAAGAGGAAAGGGACATGTGTTTCATGGCCTTGGAAGACCAACAGCAACATGTGGCAAAAGAAGATATCATCACTGGAAGATGGGTGGACATCATCTTGAAAAAGGTATGTGATTATGATCACCAGATTGACCCTGAACTGAAACTGGACCTGGCTGAATCATTAAGTGGTGATTTAGCTTTCGTGGAAACTGTAAGAGCTGATAGTGAAAGATATCTTGACACTATCTTAATTGAACTGAACAATGTTAAACCACAACTGAATGATTTACAAAGTGTCCAGTTGGCTCTCAAGGAGTCAGTTTTAAAGATTGAGGCTTTGGAACTTGATAATCAAAAACTATTTTCTGATCTTGAAAAAGAACAAAAGATTATCAAGTTATGGGTAAAAGCATCTGGTAAAAACTATGATGCATTTTCAAGAACTATCGATGCCCAGAAGAATGCATGGAAATCTGGAGATCTGGAGATGGCAGCTCTCATACCAGATCTTCATGCATTGCCTCCAGCTCTCAGGGTTGAAACTTCTTATGATCAACCTGAAGCTATTGAAACTGAACCCTTTGAGACCACCCCCATTGAGGTTAAAACTGGAGCCAAACAGGCTAAAGCTCCAGTCAAAAAGGCCACTGGTAACAAGCCTTTACCTCAAAAGTCTAAGGTGCCCAAGACCCGACAGACTAAAGCTCCAGTTGAACCAAGGTCCAAGGTTCAACTGCCTGATGAAAATAATATTTTGGTTAATCTGGAAAGTCAACTCCAACTTTTGTCTCGACAGGTTCAGAGTTGTACTGCCCGGATTAAAAATCTGAAGGAGGTGATGACACTATTGTCACCAAAAAAGTTGCCTTGAACAAGAAGTATGAATCCTTCTTTGCCTTGCCCAATGAAAGTCTAACTGGTACATACACCAGATTTTCTAGCCTCATTTATCAGTTGAGAGGCTTGGGTGTAGAGAAGGATAAGGATATTCTTCTTGAGAAGTTTTGTGATATTCTTCCTTCCAAATGGGAAAACATGGTTCTTGTCTTGAGACAAGGTAAAACCTTGCACAACCATACTCTTGCATCGCTCTATGGAGCCTTCAGATTCACTGAAGATAACAATGCTGCAAGACTGGTGGCTGAGCAGGATGCCATGAACCATGCCCAGAGTTCCAAGGTTGCTAGTGTACCTGAGCGACCTTGTGCTGCTTTAATGTCTGCAGAGAGTGTCCAGGCACACTCAATGAAGGAGATGTTAAACAGTTTCTTGAACTCTGGTCTGACCACTGAAAACAGTGATGGTTGTAATGAAACTGACGATGATGATCTGGTAGCCATGATTGCTATAACCTTTAACAGGTTTAAGCATAAATCTAAAAGATTTAATGGCTCAAACAATGCTTCCAGCTCCAGCTCTCTGGATAAAACCAATCTTACCTGCTATAAGTGTGGTAAGAAAGGTCACTTTATGAAGGAATGCAGATCTAGTCAGTTGAACAACCAAACTGGCCCCCCTGTCCCTAATTTCAATCGGCCTGATGATAGCTACAAAGCTAAATACAAGAAGCTTAAGGCCCAGATTGCCCTCCTGTCCATGGAAAAAGAAAAGGATCAGTGCTTAATGGCACAAACTGAGGGAAAATGGGAGTACTCTGATGACTCATCAGTTGATGAAGAAGAGGAAAGGGACATGTGTTTCATGGCCTTGGAAGACCAACAGCAACATGTGGCAAAAGAAGATATCATCACTGGAAGATGGGTGGACATCATCTTGAAAAAGGTATGTGATTATGATCACCAGATTGACCCTGAACTGAAACTGGACCTGGCTGAATCATTAAGTGGTGATTTAGCTTTCGTGGAAACTGTAAGAGCTGATAGTGAAAGATATCTTGACACTATCTTAATTGAACTGAACAATGTTAAACCACAACTGAATGATTTACAAAGTGTCCAGTTGGCTCTCAAGGAGTCAGTTTTAAAGATTGAGGCTTTGGAACTTGATAATCAAAAACTATTTTCTGATCTTGAAAAAGAACAAAAGATTATCAAGTCATGGGTAAAAGCATCTGGTAAAAATAAGGGGAGTAAGTATCTAATACCAATCGTTTTTACTCCTGCACCTGGAGCTGGTGAAAAAGCTCCAGATGCAGCCTCCAGTTCAACACCTCAATAATCAACTGTGACTTCTGTAGAGAAGTCCAGTGAACCCATCAAGAAAAGATGGGTTCACAAAAATAACTAATGATTTTTGTGGGTGTGCAGGGCGATCAAAAGAAGAATATCTGGTATCTGGACAGCGCTGCTAGCCGGACTATGACCAGATGTAAGCCCCTGCTTGAAGAGTTCACTGTCCAAGATGGACCAACAGTGACGTTTGGTAATGATCAATCTGGAAAGACTGAAGGATATGGTGTGCTCAATAATGGACAAGTCGAATTCAAAAGAGTTGCATTTGTGAATGGTTTGAAATACAACCTGATCAGTGTCAGCCAACTTTGTGATGATGGCTTCAGAGTTTTGTTCGATATTGCTCAAGGCACCATATTTAACAAGGATTGGAAAGTGGTGATGGTTGCTCCAAGAAAAGGCAATGTGTACATCATGGATATGGAACCAGCTCCAAAAGAGCAATGTTTCTATACCAAGGCTGATGAGGACACCAACTGGCTATGGCATAAAAGATTATCCCATCTTAATTTTAAAAATATTAACAAGTTGTCTCGCAAACAACTGGTTGATGGGATACCTCAGATTTCTTTTAATAAAGAAAAGCCATGTCCAGGGTGTGAGATGGGCAAGCAGAAAAGGGCCAGTTTCAAAACTAGGCAAAATTTTAGCATCACTGAACCTCTTCACATGCTACATATGGATCTCTTTGGTCCTGTGAATGTTCAAACTAGAGCTGGAAAGAAGTACACTCTAGTTGTGGTTGATGAATTCACCAGATACTGCTGGGTGGTATTCATCAGATCCAAAAGTGATGCACCTGCTGAAATCATCTCTCTCATCAAAAGAATTGAGCTCAAGTACACTCGAAAAGTTTGTCAGTTGCGAAGTGATAATGGTACTGAATTCCAAAATAAGGTACTTGAAACATTTTGCAATGACACTGGCATCTCTCAAAACTTCTCATCAGTTCACTCTCCAGAGCAAAATGGAGTTGTGGAAAGAAAGAATTGCACACTGATAGAAGCAGCCAGAAGTATGCTATCTGAATCTGGTCTTCCCACCAGTTTTTGGGCTGAGGCAGTTGCAACTGCTTGTCACACCCAAAACCGGTCAGTCTACATCAAGAGACATAAGAAGACTGCCTATGAAGTACCCAGGAATCGTAAACCAAATATTGGATACTTTCATGTATTTGGTTGTCCAGTTTATATCTTAAACGATTCCAGTCAGCTTGGAAAGTTTGATGCAAAAGCTGATGAAGGGGTATTTTTAGGTTATTCAGATATTCGAAAGGCCTTTAGAGTTTATAATTATAGACTCCAAAAGGTTCATGAGACAATTCATGTCACATTCGATGAATCAACTGAAGCAATCAACAAGAGACCAAGCCTTGATATTACTCCAGTCATTCCAATCAATTTTGGTGAAACTGACCAAGTTCATCCGTCAGTTGTTTCACCAAAAGATGTTTCCAGTTACAACAAATTGGAACCAGTTAAGAAGAAGAACACCACCAGTGACACATCATTCTATCCCTCCATCAATTTCAACTTACCATAAGAATTGGTGATTGGATCTGATGTACGTGCCACTCCAATATCAGCACCAGTTCAAACTCCAACTTCTCCAGTTCTTCAAGAAATGCCTTTGAATGAAGAATTTCATGATGCAAATCGTGACCTCATTGACTCTGATGAGGATATAGAAGTAGTTTGGACTGATCCTTCTCCAGAAGCTATTGCAACTGAAGAAGATCGCCAGGTGACTTGCACTGATATTGTAGTTCACCAGCCTAGTTATTACACTAGATGGACTCGAGCACATCCAGTTGAACAGATTGTGGGAGATCCAAATAGTGGGGTTCAGACTAGAAGAGCCACCAGTGAGCAATGCTTAAACGTCACCTTCTTATCACTAATTGAACCAAAGAAGATTGACGAGGCTATGGCAGACCCAAGCTGGGTGGAAGCTATGCAAGAAGAGCTCGTCCAGTTTGAAAGGAACAATGTTTGGGAGCCTGTTCCTTGTCCACCAGGGTTAAAGAAAGAACCTATTGGTACAAGATGGGTCTACCGAAACAAGATGGATGAAGATGGCCATGTTGTAAGAAACAAGGCCAGATTAGTTGCCCAGGGTTATTGTCAAGCAGAAGGCGTTGACTTTGATGAAACTTTTGCTCCAGTTGCAAGACTTGAAGCCATTAGAATATTTCTGGCTTATGCAGCCCATCTGCAGTTCAAGGTCTTCCAGATGGATGTCAAAAGTGCGTTCCTGAATGGAACATTGGAAGAAGAAGTTTATGTTAAGCAGACTCCAGGTTTCATCGATGAGAAACATCCTCATTGGGTTTATAGACTGAACAAAGCATTGTATGGTCTAAGACAAGCCCCAAGAGCCTGGTATGATACTTTAACTAAACATCTTCTTAAAAATGGCTTTCAAAGAGGTGCAATAGATAATACCTTATTTATCTTGAAAGAAAGAGGTAATATCTTATTGGTACAAATTTATGTTGATGACATTATATTTGGTTCAACTGATGATGCAATGTTTAAAAAGTTTTCTAAAATCATGTCATCTGAGTATGAGATGAGTTTAATGGGTGAATTAACATTTTTCTTAGGTCTTCAGATTAAGCAAACTGAAAATGGAATTTTCATAAACCAAGGAAAATATGTCAGAGATTTGTTACGAAAATACAAATATGATTCAATCCCATCGAAAAACACACCTATTGCAGCACCATTAAATTTGGACTCTGACCCAACTGGCAAACCAGTGAACATAACTGACTATCGTGGTATGGTTGGTCCACTGATGTATTTAACTGCCAGTCGACCAGATATAATGTTTGCAACATGTTTATGTGCCAGGTTTCAGGCTAACCCTAAAGAATCACATTTGCACGCTGTAAAGCGTATCTTTAGATACCTGAAAGGGTGTCCTAATCTTGGTCTTTGGTACCCCAAAGGCTCAGGATTAGATCTAATGGGTTATTCAGATTCAGATCATGCAGGTTGTAAGATAAATAGAAAATCAACAACTGGTGGTTGTCATTTCCTTGGAGGAAAACTGGTAAGTTGGACCAGCAAGAAGCAGACTTCAGTCTCTATGTCCACTGCCGAGGCAGAGTACATTTCTGCGGCCAGTTGCTGTGCCCAGATTCTCTGGATCAAGAACCAGTTACTAGATTATGGTCAAAAGTATACAAGGACCCCAATCTTTTGTGACAACACCAGTGCAATTGCTATATCTCACAACCCAGTGATGCACTCTAAAACAAAGCATATTGACATCAGGTATCATTTCATTCGTGATCATGTTATGAAAGGAGACATTGAATTACATTTCATCCCCACTGACAAACAGTTAGCTGATGTTTTTACAAAACCTCTCGATGAGAAAACCTTTAAACATCTCATCAGCGAACTGGGAATGTTAAATCCTTAAAACTGGAGCTTTCTTTGTTATTGAACGCGTCAGTGACACTGATGAAGTTCTCCAGTTGAGGAGGTCCAGATAATCTTTGCTCGCCAGGCTATCGAACGCCTTTGTGATACTATCTTGGCACTAATTGATTTATGGATCATCATTTTAGGGGGAAAGACTCAAAATAATTTTCTGACTAAAATTTGTTTTTGTTTGAAAATGGCAACTGGAGAACTCTTCAGTTAGAAACTGGCACTGGACTGATCCTCCAGTGACCAGGTTCAGTCTTGTCTTATTTTTATAACGTTAGAAATACTTGGTCAATATTTGTGACACGTGATGGTACTCGAGTGTTTTAAACCACTTGGTATCGTGATCTGACGTGTTTTAAGCCATTTTAGTACTTGACAACTGTTTGTATTGAGAAAACAAAAAGTGAGTGGGCGCGTGGGTAAGATAAGCCGTCGTAGCATTTAATGCTGACATGGTAACATTTAATGTTGACATGGCAAATTATGATTTTATTTCAAAATTCAAACTTACTTTGTGAAAATATCTACAAAAAGGATTTTGTTTATTAAAATATAATTTTTGGTATTTCATTGGGATCTTGAATCCCTTATAAATACCCTTATTTACTCCGAACTCATTTACTTCCTTCTACATTCTTTCATTTACTTCCCAATCATCAAAATTGCTTCATTTTTCTCTCTGCTTCATAAATCAAGAACCCTAATTCCTAAAATTCAATTTCATTTTCCAATGGCACCTAGATCATCTCGTTCAAGAGATGTAAATCTCTTGACTGTTCCATATGCTCCTTCACCAGATGTCAAACCGGCATCTGGTGCTCCTAGTAATGCTTCAGTCATCAAACTCAATCCTAATAATCCGATGGCAAGCTTACGAGGATCTCAAGGGTCCAATACCCTTATTGGTAGAATCCAAAATTTTTTGAAGGATTCTCCAATAGGACCCTCATTCTCTCTAAACCCACGCAAGTTGTTTCACAACTACTTGTGTGAGTTTTGGTACACTGCCACTCTTTCTTCTGATTGTTCCTCCATCAGTTTCACATTAAAGGATGGAACAATCCAGTGTACCTTGTCCACTGACGTATTGAGGGATGCCTTACACCTCAATTACTGGAGAGAGGGTGAATCTCCAGTCGTCTTACCCTCAAATATAAATTTTCGCCAAGTCCTCCTTGAAATGGGACACAAGGAGTGCTTGGAAAATGGAGTGTTGAAGACGAAAGGTGCGATGACCATGAAGGGTCTTACACCTTCATGGAGGTATTTTTTCATCCACCTGGTGGAGAGTATGGGTGGGAGTTCTGGTGGTCTTGACCAGATTAACTCCTCACAAGCAGAAATGGCTTACTGCTTGTGGAACGGATTGAGAGTAGACTTTGCAGATATCTTGTATAGAAGCCTGGTACAAAAGCTGAAGGGCACAAGGGGTGTTTGTATCCCCTTCTTAAGGTTTCTCTCTCTCTGTTTTAAACATATTCTGGGCAGAGAAGCATATTTAAGTACAGATTCACCGTACACTGCTCCAGATATGTTGAGGAATTTAGACTCTCTGGTATCTGAAGCTGGAGAGGTCGAAATTCTAGAACGAATGCAACTGGCATTCGCTTCAACTGATGCACCGATTGAAGGTGAGTCGGAAAGACAACTGGGCGGGCCTCAAAATAATGAGGGACCCTCCAGTTCGTTTAATGTTGTGGTTGAGGATAGAGCAACCATAACTGAAGCAACCCCAATAACCTCTATTCCTGGTGAAGATACTTCGGTATCTGATCCTCCAACAGATGCACCCATCCAGGAAACTGGGGAAGGTCATCTGGAGACTGACCCTTCTGGTCAGCCCTCAGTTACATTCATGGATCTGGACATGAATGTTAATGACGAGGAAATCCTTATTGAATCTTCGATTCAGAAGGTACTGAAACAGACTTGGAGACTTTTGATTCTGCTGTACCAGATCAAAACCCTTCATCTCCAGTCTCACTTCCAGATGCATCAATTTCACTTTCACCCTCCCAAGAAAATGTGCATACTGATATACCATTCCCATCTTATAACGATTCACCAACTGGGCAATTCTCACTTGCTCGAGAAATGCCACCCCCACCGCCGCCGTTGTTCACACCTGAGCATTCTCTGCATGAACAACACTTTGATTTTCCAGTCCTTTCTTCTTCCACCACTCCTATTATTTCTTCAACTGCTGGTATGACAACTGGGGAGACTTCTCTAAGTTTGCCTCCTCCAGTTGCTCCAGTAGTAACTGCTGCTGGTCCAGTGACACCTTCTCCTTCGTCACTGGACAGTCAAGTTGTCTCATTACAAGCCGATCTCCAAAACCTTCTTACCAGGGTGGAGGAGATTCAGAAGACACTTGACAAAAACACCAAGTCCTTCTCCAGATACCACAAGGATCACTTAACCAACATCAAAGTGGTTGATCTGGGGATTAACAAGTTTTCATCAAATGAAGACTTGGTGTTTAAAAAGCTAAATGAGTTGGTCATTGGCTGCAACAATCTGGCTGGTACTTTAAAGAAAGCCTTTGACCTTACTCAGTCCAAGGTCACAAGTTCAATCTCCAATCTGCTTGGCAACACTGTAAGAACATCTGAAGTAGATTTGAGGGAGATTGAAAGGCAGGTACAGGAATTAGTTGAAAAACCTGGCCTAAATGTGACTGAACTTGGCGAGCAGTTGATGACTTCAGTTGGTCAGAAGATAGAGGATACGCTGGGTGCTAGAGAAGCACAATTGATTGAAAGGGTGATGTCTGAGATCACCAAGCTGGCCACTCCTCAGGTTGATCTGGCCCCACTCACCAATGAGATCAACCAGTTGAGAGGCAGCATTGAGAATTTGAACACCCAGGTATCTCTACATGCTCAATCTTTAGATAAACTGACACTGAAGTAGATTTGAGGGAGATTGAAAGGCAGGTACAAGGAATTAGTTGAAAAACCTGGCCTAAATGTGACTGAACTTGGCGAGCAGTTGATGACTTCAGTTGGTCAGAAGATAGAGGATACGCTGGGTGCTAGAGAAGCACAATTGATTGAAAGGGTGATGTCTGAGATCACCAAGCTGGCCACTCCTCAGGTTGATCTGGCCCCACTCACCAATGAGATCAACCAGTTGAGAGGCAGCATTGAGAATTTGAACACCCAGGTATCTCTACATGCTCAATCTTTAGATAAACTGACAACTGAAGTAGATAATTTGAAGAAGAAGGATGATGAAGTAAAGGATAAGGTTGTCTCTGGTTTGGATGAAGACTCCAAGATCTTAAATGAATTAAAAACTGGTCAAGAACAGGTTACTGCAAATGTCTTGACTCAGTCAAAGGAGACCAACCATTTGTGGAGGTCTTTCAGGATGATGTGTGGGATTTTCAAGGAGTGTAAGGACATGCAATCATGGCAGCCTCTTGACCGGTTGCCATCTCACCCCTCTGAATGGGAAGGTATTAGGGCAGGTCTAGATGCTGCCAAGGGGGAAAGAAGTGCAGTCCTTCCACCAGTTGCACCTGGAAGAACTTCATCTGGAAGTCAAGTTGGAAGAGAAATGGTTCTAGCTGCCAGTACTGAAGTTGGTGAGCAAGATGTTAGGGGGAATGTGTTGGATAAGGGAAAAGGTTTAGCTGGTGATGCATCTGCCCAGCCGGCCACTGATGTAATGTTAGAAACTGGCAATGCTGATATACTACCTCCAGTTTCAGATAGTGATAGCAGAAGACTGGCTAGACTTGGAAATGATATTAAAGAAAGAAAGAAGATGAAACAAAGAAACCAAGTTGAAGCCAGGGCACATCTTGCACAGATCAAGTTGCTTGATATGAGTGATGCCAATCTTTTGGGTATCACTAAGGAGGAGTATGCCAGGGTTAAGAATGATCCCAGGATAGTTGACCAGTTGAAAGAAATGCTGGATGTTGAACTGGACAGACACTATCCTGAGGATGAAGCTGAATTTGATGCCAGAAGTTTGAATATATCAGTGGAGAAGGCTAAGGAGAATAGGGCCAATGGGATTCTTAAACGAATTGCAAATGTTAAGAAGGTTGTGAAGAAGGTATTGAATCCACCAAGAAGGATTCCACAACCAAGAAGACCACTGTCAAGAGATGCTGACCTTAGCACATTTGTTGAACCAACTGGCGAGGTATCTAATGAAGACATCAAGTCCGCTGTACTGGCTGCTGGTGCTGGGAGTATAAAAATAACAAATGAATCTGAAGCAAGAAGCTATTACTCCCAGATCATGTCAACCAGAAGACATAGTGGTACTATCAATGGTGTTAATGTAACAATCAAGCCAGGCACCAAAGTCTTTCATGTTGAAGTTAGTTATACCAGAGGGCCACTGGTTAAAACTGACGATCCTGGTGCAATGCAGTATGGGTTCAGTGAATGGGTGGAAATGGTGAATGTGTTGGATGCAAAGGCACAAAAGAATAGGTTTGAGAAAGCATGGGTGAACTTCTTAAGAGGCAAGATTCAACATAAAGAAAATCTGGAGCAAAAGCTGAATATTGACCCTGAAGACTCACAACCTATTTCTTCAGTGACCAAGAAAAGAAGAACTGGCGAAGGGCCATCTCATTAAGTTCTTTCTTTTCAGTTATCTACTTGTATTTTGTTTTACATTCTGTAACTTGTATAAATTTCATTTCCTTGTATAAAATGAAGTTACCAGTTTGTAACCACAAGGTAGATAATAGATTAAAATCTAACAAACCTAAAAGAAAAACCTAAGGCATTTATTGATTTATAAAAATGCCTTGGAAACTTAGATAGATTTAAATCGAACAAGTCCTTCCAGTTCACACTTGTACAGATACAAGGACTGAAAAAGACTTGCCAATATTTCTAGACAAATAGGGGGAATTTGTTAGGACCAGTTTACTGGTAAACTGGCCAGTCTCCAGTTGCATCTGGAGACCCAGTGAAACTGGAGTCTCCAGTTGCACTGGAGACCCAGTGAAACTGGCCAGTGAACTGGAGACCCAGATGATTTGTCCAGAAATATATTGAAGTCCAGTTGCACCGTACAGTCAACGCAACTGAAGACTTCCTCCAGTTGAAGAATCATTCCAGTTGAAGTCGAAGACAACAAATGGAAGATAGAGAATGGCAATGGCAGCGAAGCCCAGTTGACATTCTAGTCAGTTACAAACTGGAGACCATCAGTGGAAAGCTCTTACAAAGCTTTACACTGATTACGAGGAATTGACTTTTATGCTTTATGTACCTTTACCCGGATAATAAGATTTATCTTATTATTTAATTACAAAAAGGTACATAAAGGTGGTTGAGTAAAGTCGCTTTATCATGCGACTTTACACTGCTTTTTAAGGAATTAAATGTTATTCCTTAAATGATCTCAACCACATTTGTACGGCCGAAGTTAACATCCCAATGTTAACTTTGCCTATAAATACAAGTCATTGCACAACCAAGAATATCACTTCTATCGAAAGACTTCTTCGAATACACTTCGATAGATTTCACACTTTGCATACCTGCAATATTCTTGGTGAACTTGTGCAATATTCTCTCAATCGCTAAAAGGAACATTTCACAACTTTAAGTGTTTCGATTGTTTAGAGAAATTCCGAGTGTAGATCAATTGTATTTCATAGGTTGTTAGGATATTTACATTCTTGTATTATCTTGGTTCCGCAACAACCTTGTAATTTATTTAACATCAATAAATAAATTACACATTGAAAATTACATATTGTCTCATCAATTTAGTTTACAAGTTATTTGTATTATTGCATTGTTCTTTACTTATTGTCATTTAAATAAGTAATCTATCTAGAACTTGGTATATACTCACTGCAACTGGTCGTCTCCAGTTCAGTGCATATATTGCAAAGTAACTCCACCATCGACATAGAGGTGTCTTCAGGTAGTGCCATCTATTGAGTTGGGACTTACAGTTGTCTTGGCCACATCTTCCTTTTTGACTTTTAATTGATGATAGCCAGACCGCAAATCGATCTTAGAGAAGTATGAAGCACCATGGAGCTGATCAAAGAGATCATCAATGCGCAGGAGGGGATACTTATTCTTAACCGTTCGCTTATTCAGCTCACGGTAGTCTATGCACATGCGCATAGAACCATCCTTCTTCTTGACAAAGAGATCCGGAGCTCCCCAAGGCGAGGAACTAGGTCGTATAAAACCTTTATCAAGTAGCTCTTGGAGCTGAGACATTAGCTCTTTCATTTCTGTAGGAGCCAAACGATATGGTGCTTTTGCGACAGGAGTAGCACCGGGTACAAGATCAATCTGAAAAGTGACCTCTCGGTCGGGAGGAATACCGGGAAGATCATCAGGAAAGACATCAGAAAATTCAGAAACCACATCAACATTAGAAATGGAAGACTTCTCCTTTCGTGCATCAATAACATAGGCAAGGAAGTGGTTCTTATTCTGTCGTATGCACTTGAGGGCCTTCATCAAATTAATGATCTTTATGCTCCCTTTCTTCTTATCTCCATAAACAGAAATGACTTTACCATCCGGAGTAGAAAACCGAACTATCTTTTGAGAACATAATATAGTAGCATCATTTTGAGAGAACCAATCCATACCTATCACTATGTCAAACCCAGCAAGAGTAGTAGGCAATAACTGGACCGGAAAGGAACGACCCTCTATCTCAATGGAACAATCATCATAACCTTCTTGAATGTCACTAATGGTACCGTTAGCAATTTCAACCTCTATAGAACAATCTTAGGGGAGTAGTGACTCTTTCGAGCTTAGGAGCAAACAAAGTAGACACAAAAGACCTATTTGCACCCGAATCAAAAAGAACAGAAGCAGGTTTTGAATTACAAGAAAAGTACCGCTTACTACCTCATGGTTCTCCTTGGCGGCATCAACTGTCATCTGAAAGGCTCGAGCTTTTGGCTTTTGGGCAGCCGTCTTCTTTCCATCATCTTTTTCTTGTGGGCAATCCTTGATAAAATGACCGGTTTGGTGACATCGGTAACACTTCGGCTTGTCTTTGCACTCTAAAGTAGGATAACCCGTACCACCACAAGTATCACACCTACGGGTCTTATCTGAACATGGACCCGAATGAGGCGCCTTACAAGTACCACACCAATTCTTCGGCTTTGCATTATTGTTGCTTCCACCCCTTGAAGATGAACCTTTCTTGAACTTTCTATTTGATCCAGACGATCCATCATGCTTCCTTTTTGAACCTGATTGCTTATCATCATTAGTCTTCACCACAGCCTTTTCACTCTTGAAGTCATCATCCAGCTTCTTAGACTCCTTAATTGCACCCGCAAGAGTGGCATGTTGCCTACATATACCTCTATAGCTAGCTGGAATTCCATCAACATAAGCAGCAACTTTATCTTCTTCACTAGGGACCAAGTGCTCCACAAACTTAATCTTTGACATGAACGAACGAGCATATTCGGCCATGCCTCCAACATTTGCTGTAAGAGCACGAAACTCCTTCTCAAGTAGCCTCCTTTCACGTGTACCCACATACTCCTCCATAGAAACCGTGGTGCCCCTCCACCAATCACGTGCACCAACTTTCAGCATTCTTGTGGCACACAACACTTTCTTATCCTCGGGACAGTCACAAGAAGCAAAGACAACTTCAGTATCGCCATTCCATACATCCCACTGCATCCAATGTGCCATCAAAATCCTTGGCACCGCACCTCTTAAAACTCTCAAACTTGAACTCCCTTGGTCGAGGAACATAACCAAAAGGAATCACATTACCTCCATTTTCAGCATGAGCAACAACTCTATCATTTACCGGGGCATCTTGTGACCTCACTAAGGATGACTCAACACGGTTGGAGCGATTAGAAGCCGTATTCTCTTCCCCGTGTGAGCTACCTTCTCTTTCAGCCCTCACTTGAACAAGTTCTTCCTCGGTCCTTCTTAGTTGGGCTCGGATAGCCCTTAGTTCCTCAAACATTTGAGCTTGAGTGGGAATTTGCTCAAGTATTGGGTTAGCCCGATCAATTTCAGATCTTGTTGGTTGATCACCAACACGAAACTCTCGATTTGGCCTACGGGGTGGCCTTTGATTAACCCCATTTCCAGCCCCGTTTCCAGCCCCATTTCCATTAGTTGGAGCATCGCTAGCATTAGCTCCATCTCTTTGACTGTTAGCACGGGTATTAGCCATCTTTCTACAATATAGTGACGAACGTTAGAGATGAATCGAGTGAGAACAAAGTAAGGTTAGGCCTACTTAATTACACAAGCATAACATAATCATATACAAGCCATAAACCTACACTCACACTCATCCCAGCCCGTCCTAAAAGCATTTTCATCATAAAGCTAAAGCATTACTACTTAAGCCTATCATTTCTCATACGGTTTAAGTCCAAAATCCTAAGGTCTTGGTCGAATTTTGGTTCACTTAAACCATTTCTTGTAACACCCGTTTCGTAAAAATATGGATTTCCAAAAATTTTCGCCTAACGGCGTCAATAAAGCGGAAACAGTTTATTAAAAACCTCAACCAAAGAAAACAGTTGAGAAACATAAGTGGTGTTACTAATAGCATCAAATCAGTAATAAAAGAAATCCATAAGATTGCCCAACATAAAGCAACCATAACATAGTCATTACAATAGTTCCATAAAGGAAATCATTAACATTAAGTCTATGCGAAGTTATTGGGTAAACTAAAGCCATCTTGATCATCTACCCATCTCTCGCCAAAGCTTCACACGACATCTCACTGCTTAACCTGAGGGGTGTCAACACATAAGAAGAAACAAGTGTTAGCTATAAAGCTAAGTAAGATAACACCAGGTTTAAGCAAAACATTTCATCCATTAAACACGTCACTTTAAAACATTACGTCTTTTGATTTAGGCATTTATATCACCACATAACGTATCCATATCACATATAAGCATAGAGTCTATGACCCTAAGTGTGCCTAATCAATTTCGTCATTTCATCTCATCTCATTAGGTTGTGACTAGGTCACCGTTAAGTTGTAACCGAAGTTACCGTTAAGGAAAGACAATGTCGATCCATGAGTAGCACGTTATGTTCATAACATTAGGTGGGTCATCAGGCCACCCGAACTACTCGCCACATATGACTTGTTGCAAGGAGCCACCCGAGCAACCATTTTAACGTACCCTCCCACATACGGGCACTACGTACTCTCCCACATGCGAGCACGACGTACTCTCCCACATGCGAGCACGACGTACTCTCCCACATGCGAGCACGACGTACTCTCCCACATGCGAGCACGACGTACTCTCCCACATGCGAGCACGACGTACTCTCCCACATGCGAGCACGACGTACTCTCCCACATGCGAGCACGACGTACTCTCCCACATACGAGCACGACGTACCCTCCCACATACGGGCACTATGTACTCTCCCACATGCGAGCACGACGTACTCTCCCACATGCGAGCACGACGTACTCTCCCACATACGAGCACGGTTTATACGTACCTATTACCACAGCCAGGCACGGGTTATGCATAACACTCATCATCTAATTAGCTCGAGCATTTACCACGTTTAGTTTAGGTTTCCACATTAATCCTAAACTAATCCACATCTATCATCTTTTCACGTTAGGGCCCTTAAAACGTGCACGTGTCATGGCAACCTAAAAAGGTCTAGTGTTCTAGATGAACAAGCCACATATACATGCACATATCAACATTACAACACGTCATTAACCACCGTTCATTATATCATATCACATCATATCATATCGTTAAGCATATCATCATCATTGCATATCATATCATAACCATGTGTACGGGGAAGCATTTTAGGCATAAACATCGTCATCATTAATCCCGAGTACCTCCCATATCAACCCAACCACATATGAGTTATACATTACCGTTTTGGAGGTTATAGTTTACAAACCATTTTTGTTGCACCCTCAGCGTGACAAAAGTAGTGTATCTTACCTCGTAGTAGTGTACGCGAGCAAACAGAGAGCTAATAGTGCTTAATAGTAATCCCCGACACCTATCGTACATTAACATATGAAATATAAGTCATTTGGGACCTTAAAACGACTCTCGTATGACCTTAGGACTGACTACGTAAAAGTCCAGATTACACCTTACGAAGTTAGGCCTTAACTTCGTTTACTCTGTTCTTACGAACTTGAGTATTAACTTCGTTACTTTACAACTTACGAATTTAGACCATAACTTCGTTTGGCTTCATTTTACGAAAATAGATTACGAACTTAATATTCGTTGGGTTTACTTCACGAAAAAATGGCTTAAACGAAGATAGTTTTTAACTCACGAATTTAACAAAACTCCTTCTTACGAACTTGGCCAACGAAAATAGCATTAGAACGAACTTAACATAACTTACGAAGATAGTCATAAAACGAAGATTAACTTCGTTACTTTACAACTTACGAATTTAGACCATAACTTCGTTTGGCTTCATTTTACGAAAATAGATTACGAACTTAATATTCGTTGGGTTTACTTCACGAAAAAATGGCTTAAACGAAGATAGTTTTTAACTCACGAATTTAACAAAACTCCTTCTTACGAACTTGGCCAACGAAAATAGCATTAGAACGAACTTAACATAACTTACGAAGATAGTCATAAAACGAAGATTAACTTCGTTCGAACACTGGTTCGACTGTTTTTCAAAAACGACTAAGTTCTTCGATTTTTCAACCTTGGATTCATCTAGGCTTTTCCCAAAACATGATTTTGACACAATTAAACACATTTTGATCATCCGGATCGATTACAAACTCGTTTGACACCATTTTGTACGTTAACTCACCAAAACGCTTCTTTAGCCTTAATCCTTTGACAAAACCTTTTGAAATCAGTTTTTGACTCACAATAAAACAACCCTAAATCTGAAAATATGATCAACAAACCGATCATTACCTGTAATTAACAATGGCCGATCGAAATCAAGCCCAAAAGACACCAACAATCTACGTAAAACTTGAAGAGATGCTTTAGAATTTCAAGAAGGATTGAAAGGTTGTTTAGGTTTGTTCTTTGAAGTGATTATGGCTGCTAAAGTAAGGAGATTAGGCTAATCCTAGCCCTAATCCCGTTTTTCAACTTTCACTTTTGTCAAATTTAGTCCCTGGACTTCATATTAGCTTTATTACACCTTTAAACACCTAATGGGGATATACATAACACATGGAAGCACTTTCGCACACTACATAGACCTTTTACACATCATTAAGTCTACTTTATTGTCACTCATTAAAGATAATTAAATCTCACATATAGGGCACATAAACACATATTTTCCACATAAACATATCACGGACTTAGAATTTGACCTAACGACGTTAGTCAACATATACGTTTAAGTTTTGGGATGTTACATTTCTCTGATACCACCATGCAACACCCGTCATTTAAAAACCTGGATTTTCAAAATCTTTGCCAAACGGCGTTTAAAATGTAGCGGAAAAGATCATTTTAAAATCTGCCCCATCCGTAACGGATGGTACCTTTATAAATGGTGTTACTAATAAGCATCATCAAAATAATAAAAGTAAATCCAAGTCTTGGCACCTACATAAATGCCACATTATTACAAGTCTTTAAACGTAAATGAGATAGCCAAAACATAAGGCTAATGGGAAGTCAAAGCATTCAAAAGTCTTTGCTAGTCTTCTTTATTCATTCTACCCAATCTCACCAAGCTATTCTTCGCCTAGCTCAAGCTTGATTATCCTGAAGGCACAACATTTTCAAAGAACAAGTGTTAGCTAATAAAATTAGCTAAGTAAGATAACATGAATTTGAAAACATTTGTCAATTAAAAATATTAACATAATCATCATCACTTGTTAATATCACATACATGCATAACAATCATAACATACACATTAGGATCATCGTATTCCTAATTGTGCCTAACTTTACTTTCTTTATCTTTCTTTCTTTCTTTATCTTTGCCTAACGTAGGCTAAGTGACTTATGCCACTTACATAGGGATGTGGGGTTGTGTGTAGGCGGTCATAGACCATACATGGAGTCCTCACACCCGACTTGATGGGTAAACCATACGGTGGTCCATCGGCGTCGTTAAGGAATTGACAAAGTCATTTCCAACTGAATAAACCGTTTATGCCTTTATGCAATGGTAGTTAGTTACTCCACCCGGAATACTCAAACGTAACTATGCCACGGGAGATATCATGATTCCCAAACCACGTGACCACGTACGCACCAACTCCGAGGAGCTAGCACGGGTTAAGCTTAACACAAGACTTTACATATTGCTCGAGACTTTTAATCTTTATATTAGTTTAGGTTACACTTTCACCTAAACTAATCACATATCATCTTTTACTTTAGGGCCCTTAATGTGCACGTGACATGGTAATCCTAATGAGTCTAGTGACTAAGTGTTCAAGCCATGTATACAAACATTTAGCATAATCATTGCATCTTTTCATGATCACATAACATAAACGTTTCATCATTTCATAACATGTATACTTACCTCACACCCTTGCAACCTGCATAAGTATGTCATACCTCATAAATGGTAAGTATAATATCCCTTAGCAACCTCCCATAGTCACCCATAATCATAAAACGTGCATACATATTCAATTGGGAAGTTTAACTTATAAAAACGTGTTTTGTTGTACCATCAGGTGACAAAAGATGTTATCTTACCTTGGTACTGCTTAATAATGAGTTACGTATATCTTACAGTGCTTGCTAAGTATCCCCGACAACCTATTATACATTAAACATGCATTACATGAGTTAAACGGAGCGAAAACGGTAAACAACAGTTAGTGGGGCGCACTAACAAGTCAGTGGGTCGCACTGAAAACTTTCTGACCCATAACTGACCCTTAGTGGGTCGCACCACATTCCAGTGGGCCTCACTGGCTTCAGATTTATCAAAAACGGGATTTTCGTGTTTCATTCGTTTCGAACTCATCTCAAACCCTCACGACCTGAAACTTTCTAGATCACTTCAAGGCATCTTTTAAGGCTTAATTAACACCATGAAACCATCGATTGATGAAAGGTCCCGAAGCTAAAAACCAAAATTTTAGAAATAACAAAAATTTTATACTTAGAAAATACGGCCATTTTTCGCGAAAAATCAAAATGTTCCAAAATCCATAAATGACACTTGGAATGTTCTTAAAATGATGTAATTAGACTAGTACACAAGTTTCAGGACTCGAAAATGTCAAATAAAGGCTCGGGAAAAAGTAAGCGAAAAAGTCAGAGGAGGGCGGAAGATGCTGATTGCATCATCCGCAGTTGGCTTGACATCGCCCGCGCTAGGCATGTCAGAGTCCGTGCTCCCTGGTGAACTCCAAAAGTGACTGTTTTGACGTTTTGAAGCATTTCGACTCAAATCCAAACTTTTCATTATCATTCACTGATACAAATAAAACATAAACATCTAACTAAACATTTAAGAAGTTTTCAATTGTTCAAGAGTGAGTTTTACAATGAAATGGATCATTCACCCATTTGTCGAACATCAAAAGTTACCCAAACTATGATAAGTTACAAAAGGTCATGCCTCCAAACCAAAATGTGCAGATTTTACATAACCAAGCTTTATAAAACATATTCAATGTACCAAGAGCCATGAGTTCAAAGGGGGCTACTACGGGTTCTATCTACAAAACCATTTTACCGCAAAAGTGATAACATTTCCACAAATCAATTTAACTTTAATCTTCAAAGCACTTACTCTTGTTTCACTTCCGGGACAACCTATAAAAAGGGGTAAACAACTAAAAAGTAAGCAAAGCTTAGTGAATAATCTTGCATACGTTTATACACACGAAGGAGGGCAACGCACAAAGGACTATTACATGTAGCCTATGGCACTGTCGTACCATATCTACATGCTCACCTTTGCACTTTAACGCATTATATGGATCCATATAAGCAAACAACACAATCAACATCACATATTGGGGTTCTTAGGCCCCATTCACAAGAGGTTCTTAGGCCTCGTACACAAGGGGTTCATAGGCCCCGTATATCTCACATCTCAAGAGGTTCTTAGGCCTCATAATCACAATGCCCCAAATTGGGCTTAACGCCAAATCGATTACCACACACGGAATCCACCATCATATGGTAATCGACCCAACGCATATATAAAGGTATGCAAGAATACTCACCTCCTTCGCGACAACCAAAATCACGATGACCACAAGAACGCAAAGTACAAGCTTTCAATCTAGCAAATCAAATTACAAAACACATATAAGGTCATCCATCATATTCAAGGCTATCTAGCCATAGCCAAACACAAATAAGTCACTAGAAATTCTTAACCCATTTTCATTCTCATCATGTTCTTAAGTTGGCTTCTTTCAAAATCTCATCATTTAAACACCATTTATAACCATTACAACTTGGTCATTCTCAATTATCATCAAAATCTCCATTTTCATTATTTGACTATGAACTCACTAACAACATTTTCTTATCAAAAATCCATATTCAAATTCATTAACAAAATAATCATTTTTAAAGGAAATGGAGAAACAATAACAACATTGAATAGTTCTTAATTGACCGTAACTTTAGGGCTCAAAGCAAAATACCCATTTCCATCAAAATCCCCAAATTAGATGGATTGCAAGAACCCTAATGCAAGTAACTTACTTTTAAGAAACACCCCAATTTAATTCATTCCAAGAACCCTAACTTGAAATTTAACACAAAATAACCCATTTTATTAAAAACCCCCAATTTTCATTAATATCATAAACCCTAATTTTAGTTAAATCAATATAATTCCTTTTTAATAAAATCCCCAAATCCCATATAATATGAACCCTAATAAAATATAACAAGAATTAGGAACAATACCTCAATTAACAATCATGGATGGTGATTTCTAATTCATGCAAGCCAATTAACCTTTCTTCTTATTTCTCTTTAAAATTTTCGGATTTAATCCACCTCCTAATCTCAAGAATCAAGTAGAAATTGATTATATTATTATTATTATTTCTTGGGGGATTATTTGATTTAGATAGAAGTATCACACAATAACATAGGAGAAGATCAGAAGAAGAAATTGGAAGGATGAAGCAGAAGAAGTTGTTTGGTGGAAATGGAGAATGATTCACAAAAATGAAGATGGCTGGCACATCCTCGCCCCATATTGATTTTAGGTGGGTAATATATCCGCTATCCACTAAGGTTCCAACTAATTTAACCCCGTATCTCAAATTCAAATACTAGGAAATTATTTTAATGGTAAAACTAAATTAATAATTCATTTATTTTACTTTTTAAAATTTGGGATGTTACAATTGATCCTTGGATTACTTACGTACATTAACCACTCGATTAATCACGCGAAAGACTCGAAATCGATAATCGGATTGCAATTAAACCAACCCAAACCCTAAGACCAGAAACACGATCCATATGATCGACTCACATCATCAAAAATCAAAGGGAAATCATCTATATTACCTGTAGGTGATCAAGAGGATCCGAAATCTTCACAAAACCTAATCGAAACACCAAGAAACGAAGGAATTCAGAAGAGATTTGCTTTGAAGGAGGGAAGGGGTGGCTTGGGATTTTTCTCACGCACAAGAAACCTGGAAAATGATAATTAGGGATGCCTAATTATCACTTAACCCCTGGCCATCACTTTTCCTTTAACATCTTTAGTCCCTCAACTTCTTAAACGTCGCATTCTAAGCTTAACTTACTAACCGGGACACTTAACAACCTAGCAAGCACTTGACTTTCATACTTTACTTTTAATTACTTTCATTTAACTCATATTAGTCATTTAATATTAAACACATAAGCATTTAATCACATAATCCAATTAAGGCACATAAACTTAACGAACCTAACGTGAACTAACGGATTAGTCAAATAGTCAAACTTGAAAAGTTTGGGATGTTACATACATGAAAATGACATCCTTTATAGTTTTTGAGCTATCTTCTTAGCAAATTAAAAGTCGCTAAAAACCATCATTACGAAGACATTATAACACATTGTTGTATCTTATCTTATATAGTTATACTAGATTAAACCCGCACGTTGTGCGGGATAACTGAGAACATAAATAAAAAATACAATAACTGATAGTTACATTATTAGTTGTTAGGTCCAGATTTACTGGACTCGCTACAGACTTGAAGACTGGAAAGTCTCTGAAGACTTGTCCAGAAATAATATTTACTGGACCTACTCCAGACTTGAATACTGGAGCGACACTGAAGATTTGTCCAGAAATAATATTTACTGGACCTACTCCAGACTTGAATACTGGAGCGACACTGAAGATTTGTCCAGAAATAATGGAAGACCAGTGAGCAAAATACTTGTATAGGAAAATCTGGAATCCTCCAGATTAGCTCACTGGACTTCACCCCAGTCCAGATCTATTCTACTGAAGACATTCTCACTGAAGTCAAAGACTGAAGTTAGAATAAAGAAGACTGACAAATGGCGGAGTCCACTGGAAGTTTTACCAGATCTACGACTGGAGGTTTGTCAGTGTTCTAGACCTTACAAGTCTGAACACTGATTACGAGGAATTGACTTTTTGCCTTTACACACTTTTCAAAGAACATTCCACTTGTTCTTTACTAAAGTACTTACGTGTGTAAAGGTGGTTGGTTAAAAGAATAAAGTCATATTGATGTGACTTTATCCTTGTACTTTAACCAATGCATTTAATGACCTTGTCGGTTCATTAAATGCATGCAACCATATTTGTACGACACAAATTCACTGGTGAATTTGTTTGCCTATAAATACAAAGTCATTTCCTTGTTAAAATTACTTTTAGCAATTAAGGTGAATTTGTCTAAATACTCTCGATCGTAACAGGGATACTTCACAACTTTAAGTATCTCAATCTAAAGAGTTTATTTGGCAAATATAGATCATTTGTAATTCATAGGTTGTTAGGATACTTACATATTTGTATTATCTTGATTCTGCACAACCTTGTATTTTATTTAACATCATAAATAAAATACACTTGAAAAATTACATTGTGTTCCACCTTTACTTTAAGTCGTGTATTACTTTGTTTATATACTTGCATTTATATTCAAGTAATACTAGTCCAATCTAGTGCATGTTAAACTTGTTGTATTTTACACTTCTGGGTTAAACCATCAAGTGAGGGACTTACATTAGTCATAATTTATGATAATATAAAAACTGACTAATACAAACAATAAAATTATAGTTTATGAATATATGATATACGGCAAATATTTAAAAGCATGACTAATGAAACATAAATATTTTATAAATCATAAAAATCTTTCTTATGATATATAATTATTAAATATAATATAATAAATATTTTCAAAAAAATAAACATAATTTTAAAAAAATCTTATTTGATAAACGATAATTATCATTGAATAATAGAAAAACATAGTATAATGTATATAAACATCTTTGTACTTATATAGAAAATAGAAAAATAAATATTAATGATTAGGATTATGATTGATGATTAGGATTAAAATTGATGATTAAGATGATACATGGCAACATAGATATAGCAATTTAAATGGAAAAAATGGCACCTCATTAAAAATTTAATGTGGTAAAAAACTAAAAATGTCACATAAGGAAAAACATATCTTCTTTTTGTTATATAAAGAGACTAATAGTAATAGTGATACTAATTAAGGATCGAGCTATCAAATATTTCAAAAAGGTTTAATATATAATTGTAGTTGATATAAAAAGGATTTTATGCTCAGCCCGTTATAACGTACATATATTTTAAAAGGATGGAAACTTTTAGATATATGTCAGATGACTCAAGATAATATTTTTAAAATAAATAAAACAAAACAAAATAGATAAAATATAATTATAATTATATTAGAATTCAAAGTAAAATATCCAAAATTAATTCAAACTAAAATTCAAAGAATACTAATAACAGAAATCCATATTAATAAGTCTAAAGAGATATACATGGTTTAATTTTTTTTTTATTAATTAATGATGATTAGGATAAATGATTAGGAATAATTTAAATGGCATGAAATGCTTAAAATTAGGAAATTAATCTAAATATGACACATAATGAAAAATCCTACATACATGACATTCTCTCATAATTATCAACTAAGCAAAAAACTATCCTCTCTTAGTTAGATAGAGAGAAGAGATGTATAGAAACTTAAAAATACAAGCAATGATAAATTATCATTCATCAATATAGCTTAATGACGTCTAAATCCACAAGTGACATTTTAAAAATAAAAAAATAATTAAAGTGGTAAAAGAAATATGATATATCGAATGATAAGACTGAGAAGATAAGGCCGTCTACTATTTATAGATTATTTTGATAGTTTTTTTTTAATTGCAAGTTACGTATGACTTTCATATATTTCGTAACGATCGTGTATTGATCTTATTAGTGTTCATGATTGACATTGACACATATTTGACTTGTATTCCCTCTCTCATGATTCGATCAAAATAAAGAGACTGTTTGCGTGGTTGGGGTTCTATTGCTATTTTTAGAAAAGGCAATAGTGAAAACGGTCACTATTTCGCTTTTAATTTTTAAACTTTCATGTCTTCCCAAAGTTAATGAGGGATTATCTAATGATGGTCACTATTTACTTTTAAACTATCATGTTCATCCTAAAATTAATACGAGATTATAATGTTCAAAAAAAAAAAAGTACGAGATTATAAATGATAAACTTAAATCGATGCTTACTATCAATGTTTACAACATAATGTGGAATTCCGATACAATAAAACAAGAAGAGAAATAAAAAAAGATAATAATTATATTAGTTTTTATTAATGGCACATCAGTTTGTAACCTTATTAATAAACATTTGTCATGTGTAACCAAATAGTTGATTATAACGTTAGATATATTACTCTTCATCAAAAGAAAGGTGTGTTTGATAGACTAAGGGGATAACATGGTGTAGAGATCACCATCAAAAAACAAATATCTATCTTTCTAATTATTTTTTTCAAGACCACAATACTCTTAATTTAAATTACATTGTAACGTATGTACTACTGTTAGTAGCTGGTTTACTAATTTTTTAAAACAATTAAATAAATTCAAACAAATTTCATACAAATTACAGAGTATCAAACAAGAAGATACAACAAGCGGCATTACTAGCTAACCCGAACTACCTTCAAAAACAAACACTATCTGCTGCAAAACCTTCCTTGTTTTCTTGCACTTTCACTTCTTACGACAAGGAAACAACTAAAGCTAATCGCTTTAGTGAGCACAATTCATAACGATTTCAATTTTTAACAATTGTACCGCATCCGACCACTTAACCATTTTTCATTGTAAATTTTGACATCAATCATACTCCACATTTTCAATAGCCCAATTGGCATTGGCATAATTTACTCTGGCAATGCAATGGGCAACAGATTGGCTCGTTTGGCAAATCAATGCCCGTATGGTATTACAATAGCCTGTTTGGAAATTTATAGCCCATAAGGTAACATAAGATTCAGTTGACAATCAATACTTCAATTACATCTCTATAATTATTCTTCACATTTATGTTCGAAAGTTATACGTCTTGGATGATATTATCATTATATTTATGTAACTAGATTAAACCCGCACGTTGTGCGGGACTGACTGTATACATAAATAAAAAAATACAATAACTGATAGTTACATTATTTTCATAATTTATGATATAAAAAATTGTTAGATTACGACTGATGCAAACAATAAAATTATACTTTATGAATATATGATACACGTCAAATATGTTAAAGCATGACTAATGAAACATAAATATTTATAAATCATAAAAATCTTTTTTATGATATATATTTTTAAATATAATATAATAAATACTTTTCAAAAAAATAAACATAATATAATAAACAATCTCATTTGAAAAAAAATAATTATCATTGAATTAAAAACATAGTATAATGTATATAAATATCTTTATACTCATATAGAAAATAGAAAAATATATATATGATTAAGATTATGATTGATGATTATGATAAGAATTAATTGTAACAATTGTGACCTTTGACTTTTTGACTTCATGTACATTTTGACTAAGTATTTAGTTAATTAATATATTCAAGTGCAATTTGTGGTTCAATGTGTTCATATGGGTCAATTATTTAATTAATTTGAGATTTATGTGCTAGTCGAGGTCATTAGTTAGTGCTAATCGATTTTTCTTTTGGATGACATTTAATTTAACTAGTGAGATGAAAATGGATCCTATCCATGGGTTATGACCAACCCATGACCCATCCAAGACTAACCCAACCCTCCCCACCTTATCCATTCTTCCATCCATTCATTTATTTCTCTCCCACACTCTCTATCTAACTAAATGCAAGAACCTTTACTCCTCTCTCTCTAAATTCTAGTTCATTAAATGTTGTTTCAAGTAAATTAATAACAAAATTCATCATCTTCATCATCACATCTAGCACATATCAAAAATTCAAAGTTCAAGGTGCAAGGAAAGTCTTCAACTAGGTCAAATTCGGGTTTGACTTCTTGTGGAGGTTTTGGTAAGTGATTTCTAGTTCAAATTCATCATTTCAAGTTGTTAATCATGTCTTTCAACTAAATCTAAACACTCTTGGTCTTTTGAGCTTCAAAAAAACGGATTTAGGGTTTCAAGGTCTTTAAATTAGGTCAAAATCGTTTTTGGGTCAAAAGTGATAGTATGAAGTGAAATTATTGAGTGGGTTATGTTCAAATAAGTTAGTTATGAATAAAAACGGGTCAATGAACTTCTCAAACCGATTTCTAAGCCAAAAACTAGGTCTTGGGTCGATTTAGGGTTGCAAATGGGTCAAAAACGGGTTAAGCATGCAAAAGAGGTCAAGGGTCGAATTTGTGAGGTGGGTTATGTTTAATTATGTTTGTATATGTTTAAAAATGAGTTTGAACCTTCTCAAATCGATTTTGAGGTCAAGAATGGTTGTTTCTCACATCTGCAGGTCGTAACTCCCGTTAGGGATCTTAACGGCCGTTAGTCTTTTGCTACTGTAACTGTCGTTAGTCTTGGTAACGGCCGTTAGTCTTTTGCTACTGTAACTGCCGTTACTTTTGGTAACTCCCGTTAAGGACTGAATTTGATAACATTTTGAAACGGACATAACTTTCAAACCGTAACTTCGTTTTTAACGTATGACCTATCGTTGGAATCGTATGAGAGTCTAGTTTCTTGTGGTAACATTCTTTTGGGTTGAATCTTCCTCTATTTCCAAAAATGTCGAGCCAAAGTGTCTTGTTCTTACCCGGGAAGGTCGTTGTAGCGTTAGTGGGTTTGCGACTTGACTTGAACTAACTAGACCAACTTGTTCAAGGGTTTAGAGTTGACATTGATGACATTATGTTATACATTGATAGGTCGTGAACGTTTGGTGAAAAATTGACGTTGTAGCTTATCCTAAACTAAACATCGCAAGGCGAAGGTGAGTTTTCGTAGCTTCCCTTACTCTTTAAGAGTCGGGCTGAAAAGTGTACATACGTGCAAGATGACAATGTGGTTTGAGTGTTTGTTTGATGGAAATTGCTTGTCATTCAATTATTTGTTTGTGATATGGTTATTGTATGTGTTTTGTTTAAGTGTTTGATATCCTAGTTGTGTATATATGGAAGACGGTAATGCCTTTGAAAGGTTGTAGATGTGGTGGGAAGGCTGCGGGTGACCCTATATATAAGCATCTATGACTTCTCAAAAGTAGTATCGTATGAAGTATATGCACATGGTGTTTTGGGATTGTGTGGTCATTGATGAACAATTTGTGATGCGTTGAGAACAATGATGGACATGATGGACAAGGTGAACAAGATGACAATATAAACGGGCACTTTAAGTGCTTGATGACAATATACGGGTACTTAAGGTACTTGAGGACAACATGGAGGACAAAAGGACAATTGAGGGACAATGTGTGCAAGTGTGAGAACATAGAACTTACTAAATACTTGTTGATATCAAATGCTCGTTCTATATGTTTGCTTAAGTGCTTGATGACAATATACGGGTACTTAAGGTACTTGAGGACAACATGGAGGACAAAAGGACAATTGAGGGACAATGTGTGCAAGTGTGAGAACATAGAACTTACTAAATACTTGTTGATATCAAATGCTCGTTCTATATGTTTGCTTATGTGTTGGATGACAATGGTACACGTTCTTGTTCTTACTTACCTACGAACTCACCAACCTAGTGTTGACATTGTTTAGTACACTTTTCAGGTAACCAAGAGAACCCAAGGGCATGATGTGCTTGCTAGAAGTTGGACTATGACCATGGATCCGTGATCCATTACCCGTTGCGGGGCTTGCTTAGGATCTTTAGCCATCTTTTGATGTTATTTTGTGAACTTTTGATGGTTGTATGCTCATTATGCTTTTGTGACATTGTATTCTAATTGCTGGGTTCACGGAATCCTTTTAAATTCATATAGTCTCGTTCTACGATAATTCCATCTTGTGTCATGCTTTTTCGGTGCATTTCGAGCCTAGCTCGGGGTGTTACAGAATGGTGGCCCAATGCAGGTCGTAGAGAATTAGGTGGATTGACCTACACTACGGCTTAAGTAAAACTCTTCATATAGCATGCATGATTAGGAATCTTGTATGCAACGTGAACTATATGAGCATTATAAGTGTACGCTTGAAATTCGTAGGAAGGTTCATTATATGTGATAACATGAGTACAATTAGCTTGGCGTGATCAATGTGTTGTTGTGTGATGGTCAAGTGCATGAGGTCAATGTGGTTATTGAGGTCAATGAGGTCATGTGCATATTGTTGATTGAGATGATTTGAATTGATGATTTAGGGCAAAATGAAGTTATGGCATTAACATGATATAATATTGTGGCAACCCTAAAAGAGCCTGATCAACTATTTTATGGTTACCTGGTATTATAACAAGTTAATGACATCACGGATTGCACATGTTTGGCTTAGAGTATAATAAGGAACCGATATGCTTAATGGTAGTTGGTTGGGTGGAAGGTTAGCCGCTGGTACACCCTGTATACAAACCCAATCAATAACTAGAGAGTATATCGGATTCGGATTATACTTTGGACCACTTGTTTTAGTTGTTTGGTTGTGTGATGTATTGGACATGAGCATGCGGTTTGATGACGAACAAATATTGTGAAACTTGGTGTGATGGCATGATACATAATGATTCCCCTAGAACACTAGTGCTTTTGCCTTAGCGTAAAGATATGATTATGTATAATATGTTGACATGAGAGCGTTAACTACTTGTGTGACTAACATGTGAGCATTTTAAGGCTAACCTTCGAGGCAATGTGCCCCTTGCTTTATAGAAAATGGTGAAACCAAGAAGAGCTATGACTAACTATAGAGATGAACCGGAAGTCCACGGCGGTCGTGATGGAGGTCGAGGAAGAGGTCAAGGTAGAGGTGGTGGTAGTGGAGGAGCACCAATGCCGGACTTGGCAACCGCGATTGCTCAAGCGGTTGCAAATGTCATACCTACCATTGTTGCCCAAGTCACGGCAAGTCTTCAAGGAAACAACGAAGCACCTAATGATGAAGCTCAAGTAAATGTGGATGATGATGGTGAGTCGAGTAAGTCATCGACCAAGAGAAAAGTTGTCGGCGAGTCAAATGGGACGAAGAAATTTGGTAGGTCTGACTTTAAGCGCCATAGCAAGGGAAATGTTTTTGCGGCAACTGAGCCGGCGAAAAGAGGCTATTTGGGATTTCAACCCTTGTGCGGAAGGTGTGCCCAACATCATGCTTCCACCACTCCTTGTGGGGCATGTTTCAATTGTCATAAAGTTGGGCATTTAGCCAGGGATTGTAGGGTATCGAAGGCGGCCTCGATGAATGCGGCTCCTCTCCAAGTCGTTCCTCCCGAAGTCAGCTATCAACGGGGCACTTGTGTTGAGTATGGTAGTCCCGACCATTATTGGGACACTTGCCCTGGATGGGGTGGACAACAAGTCCAAGTTGCGGTTCATCCCAACCAACTTCAGATTGCCGGCCCTAGCCAGAACCGTTGCCAACAAGATCATCAAGTGCAACCTTGTGGACGAGCCTTTGTGGTGAATGCAAATGAAGCCCGCAATGATCCAAATGTGGTGGCAGGTACATTTCTTCTTAACGGTCATTATGCCATGGTGTTATTTGATTCCGGAGCCGATTATAGCTTCGTGTCCCATAGTTTTGTTCCTTTGATAGATGTTCATCCGTGTGCCTTAAATTATGTGCTTGATATTGAGATGGTCAATGGTGCTCTAACTAGACTTAGTCAAGTGCTTCGTGATTGTATCTTGACTTTAAACGACGTCGAATTTTTTTCATTGATCCTATGCCTTTCGACATTGGAAGCTTTGACATCATTGTGGGCATGGATTGGATGAAAGCTGTAAATGCGGTCATTGATTGTGGTGAAAGGGTGGTCAAAATACCGTTGTCTAACGGTAAGATTCTTAGAGTTCAAGGTGAAACATCCGATACTTTTAGTTCTAAGGGTTTTAGTGCTACCATTCCAAAGGTAGAATTGAAAACCGTTCCTATCGTTCGTGACTTCCCCGATGTCTTTCCGGATGATCTACCGGGTCTACCCCCGTCTCGTCAACTTGACTTTCGTATCAATTTGATTCCCGAAGCCGCGCCCGTGGCTAAAGCTCCATATAGACTTGCTTTGGCGAAAATGCAAGAATTAGAATCTCAACTCAAGGAACTTCAAGAGAAAGGGTTCATTCGTCCTAGTCAATCGCCTTGGGGAGCTCCAATCTTGTTTGTGAAGAAGAAAGATGGATCATTTAGGATGTGTATCGACTACCGGGAATTGAACAAGCTCACAGTGAAGAACCGGTATCCACTTCCTAGAATCGACAACCTCTTTGACCGATTGCAAGGTGCCAAATACTTCTCAAAGATCGATCTCCGTTCGGGTTACCATCAATTTAGAGTTCATGAAGATGACATACCAAAGACGGCGTTCCGTACAAGGTATGGTCATTTTGAATTTACCGTTATGCCGTTTGGATTGACTAACGCACCGGCGGTGTTCATGGATTTGATGAACCGGGTGTGTTGACCATACTTGGACAAGTCGGTCATTGTCTTTATTGATGACATACTTGTTTACTCCAAAACAAAGGAAGATCATGCCGAACAGTTGCGCGAAGTGCTAGAATTGCTTAGAAAGAGAAGTTGTATGCGAAATTTTCTAAGTGCGAGTTTTGGTTGGAAGAAGTTCATTTCCTTGGTCATGTGGTTAGTAAAGAAGGAATTCACGTAGATCCTAGCAAGATCGAGGCGGTCAAGAATTGGAGACGACCCGAGACGCCATCCGAGATTCGTCAATTTCTTGGATTGGCGGGCTATTATCGAAGGTTTATTGAAAAATTCTCCAAGATAGCACAACCACTTACCCTTTTGACTCAAAAGGAGAAAAAGTTTGAATGGGGCGAGAAGCAAGAAATTTCCTTTCAAACTCTCAAAGACATGTTGTGTGATGCTCCTATCTTGAGTCTTCCGGACGGAATTGAAGATTTTGTGTTATATTGTGACGCTTCGGGTCAAGGATTGGGGTGTGTGCTTATGCAACGGGGCAAGGTCATCGCTTATGCCTCCCGTCAACTTAAAGTACATGAGAAAAACTATCCCACTCATGCTTTGGAATTGGGAGCTGTTGTTTTCGCTTTAAAGTGTTGGAGACATTATCTTATGGCACCAAATGTGTGATCTACACCGATGTGCTTGCTAGAAGTTGGACTATGACCATGGATCCGTGATCCATTACCCGTTGCGGGGCTTGCTTAGGATCTTTAGCCATCTTTTGATGTTATTTTGTGAACTTTTGATGGTTGTATGCTCATTATGCTTTTGTGACATTGTATTCTAATTGCTGGGTTCACGGAATCCTTTTAAATTCATATAGTCTCGTTCTACGATAATTCCATCTTGTGTCATGCTTTTCAGTGCATTTCGAGCCTAGCTCGGGGTGCTACATTAATGAATAATATCATACATGGCAACATAAATATAGCAACTTAAATGAAAAAATGACACCTCATTAAAAATCCAAGGTGGCAAAAAACTAAAAATGACACCTATGAAAAAACATATCCTCTCTTATTATATAGAGAGATGAATTAATTTATATTATTAATCTTTTATCTTTTAAAATATATTCACTGTCATTTTACATAAATTACTTTTGCATTAAAATTACCTAAACCATTTGACTCTTCAACCACCACCAACAAATGCCGCCATCACCACACTGTAATCGCATTGTATGGGTACCCTCTAGTATACATTTAATAAGTATTTTACTTTTTTTCAAAACAATTATACTATTAATCTAATATATTAAACCCTCGCTTTTAAAAATAGTTAGAAAAATGAATCATGCGAGATGACTATTCTACCCTTAAGAAACATATCTTTCGAATAGAAAGGGATATTTGTACCACAAAATATTTTTCTATTTGCCATTGTACAAATTTTATAATATACAGTACAAGTCAGTAAAACACATATGTGGTGAATATATCAATTATTGTGATACGAATATCACTTCCATTTTGAAAATACGATCCATACTAGATCTGACCAACTGCCCATCTTACCTCCTCTACGTTCTTGACAGCCCATCTTTGTCCTAGTATTCAGTGGCATGTTTCGGTCATCTTCCCCATTACTTAAAAGAGTTCTAAAAAATTACCCAATTGCACTTAATGGACTATCTTATAAAATACTAGTAATGAACCCGTATATTATGCGGGCAGCTGAATAGAATTTGATTTTTAAGATACAACAAATGAACGTGTTTAACTTTTTATTATGTTGAACTCTTTTACATTGTATATGTTTTGAGTAAGCGATGTTAAGACTACAATTTGTTTAAAAATCATAACATATACATCACATTAGCTTCAAATCTCATATCTATTAATTCCAATATAGTAATACAATAATTAATTTTGATCTACAAATTTGTTTCTTATTTCAATATTGACCCTGATAAAAACCTTCCATGATTATCTACTAAAATTATTTTTAAATTCATAATATCTTGAAATAAGTTATCATTTTTTCTCTATTTTGCCCATTTTTAATTTCTTTTTAGATGATGTCATAAAAATATCAAAATTATTCATTAATATGCCATTGAAGTCTTTTTTAAAATAAAATGACATCTTCAAAATCTTCTTTTATTAATATAAGAGATTTCTACTATTATCTTTACATCAATCAACCTACACCACTCGATGCCGTTACCACCAATAACAATCACCTCGTCACCACCAGTTAGGGATGGGCATGGGACTGGTACCGTCCCGTACCGGTCCCGGTACCGACGGTACCGATCCCGAAAATGGCCAAATCATAGTACCGATCCCGGTCCCATTTGGTATGGTACGGTACCTGTGACAACCATCAAAATTTCAGGTTGATTAATTTACTATTACGTGTACTATTTAAATTTTTGTTGATATACTTTATACGTATATTTTTAAAGTTATAATTTTATTACTTTTTTATATTTCTTTTTTTCGTACTTATATGTATATTTTTAAAGTTATAATTTTATTACTTTTTTATATTTCTTTTTTTCGTACTTATATGTATATTTTTAAAGTTATAATTTTATTACTTTTTTATATTTCTTTTTTTCGTACTTATATGTATATTTTTAAAGTTATAATTTTATTACTTTTTTATATTTCTTTTTTTCGTACTTATATGTATATTTTTAAAGTTATAATTTTATTACTTTTTTATATTTCTTTTTTTCGTACTTATATGTTATATTTTTTAAAGTTATAATTTTATATTATATTTTTAAATTATATCTTATACTTTTATATTTGTTTTTATTACTTTATACGTATATTTTTAAAGTTATAATTTTATTACTTTTTTATATTTCTTTTTTTCGTACTTAAATTTTGTTATATTTTTTAAAGTTATAATTTTATTACTTTTTTATATTTCTTTTTTTCGTACTTAAATTTTGTATATTTTTAAAGTTATAATTTTATTACTTTTTTATATTTCTTTTTTTCGTACTTAAATTTTGTATATTTTTAAAGTTATAATTTTATTACTTTTTTATATTTCTTTTTTTCGTACTTAACTTTTATACGTATATTTTTAAAGTTATAATTTTATTACTTTTTTATATTTCTTTTTTTCGTACTTAAATTTTGTTATATTTTTTAAAGTTATAATTTTATATACATTTATACATTATCTTATACTATTTACAACTTATGTTTTTATTACTTTTATACGTATATTTTTAAAGTTATAATTTTATTACTTTTTTATATTTCTTTTTTTCGTACTTAAATATTTTTAAAGTTATAATTTTATTACTTTTTTATATTTCTTTTTTTCGTACTTATATGTATATTTTTAAAGTTATAATTTTATTACTTTTTTATATTTCTTTTTTTCGTACTTATATGTATATTTTTAAAGTTATAATTTTATTACTTTTTTATATTTCTTTTTTTCGTACTTAAATTTTGTATATTTTTAAAGTTATAATTTTATTACTTTTTTATATTTCTTTTTTTCGTACTTAACTTTTATACGTATATTTTTAAAGTTATAATTTTATTACTTTTTTATATTTCTTTTTTTCGTACTTAAATTTTGTTATATTTTTTAAAGTTATAATTTTATATACTTATTTAAATTTGTTTTATATGTTATTTTTAAAGTTATATCTTATATGTATATTTTTAAAGTTATATCTTATATGTATATTTTTAAAGTTATATCTTATATGTATATTTTTAAAGTTATATCTTATATGTATATTTTTAAAGTTATATCTTATACTATTTAATTTGTTTTTATTTACTTATATGTATATTTTTAAAGTTATAATTTTATTACTTTTTTATATTTCTTTTTTTCGTACTTATAATTTTGTATATTTTTAAAGTTATAATTTTATTACTTTTTTATATTTCTTTTTTTCGTACTTATAATTTTGTATATTTTTAAAGTTATAATTTTATTACTTTTTTATATTTCTTTTTTTCGTACTTAAATTTTGTATATTTTTAAAGTTATAATTTTATTACTTTTTTATATTTCTTTTTTTCGTACTTATATGTATATTTTTAAAGTTATAATTTTATTACTTTTTTATATTTCTTTTTTTCGTACTTATATGTATATTTTTAAAGTTATAATTTTATTACTTTTTTATATTTCTTTTTTTCGTACTTATATGTATATTTTTAAAGTTATAATTTTATTACTTTTTTATATTTCTTTTTTTCGTACTTATATGTTATATTTTTTAAAGTTATACTTATATGTATATTTTCAAAGTTATATTATATGTAATATACTTATATGCATATTTACAAATTTATATATTATATTATATATTTTGTAACTCCACTCTATTTTACCTTTGGGGTGAAATACAAACTCTTTACTGTTATGATGAACACAAGTATTTTCAGAAATGTATATATGGTTGATTCTAAGTTGCTCTGTTCACTCAAAGTCCTCACTATCATGAACGATTAATTATGGAAACATAAACGAGGGTATATTGAATAGTACTATTGGGGTAGGCACCCCCATCCGTGTTGGTCATACCAACTGGATACGGATGCATTATATTTGGAAAGCTTAGGGTACCCTGAACAAGGTACCTACTCTGGAGGCAAATAAACACACACTTGTCTAGTTTCGGTTCATGAGCTTAGAACTTGATGTATACAGTATCTACTCTTATATTCTATTTGATCCATTGTGTGATCAAATAGTTACTTTAAATCTTGTGGTTCATACTCTATATTTTAATTAAAAACATATGATACTCTTTGCTGATATTGTATCATAATGATCACACTGAACTCTGGTATTTTTGGAAACTATATTTTTCTATGTATATTTTTAATTTACTTATACTATTTATATTTGTTTTTATTCGTACTTATATGTATATTTTTAAAGTTATAATTTTATTACTTTTTTATATTTCTTTTTTTCGTACTTATAATTTTGTATATTTTTAAAGTTATAATTTTATTACTTTTTTATATTTCTTTTTTTCGTACTTAAATTTTGTATATTTTTAAAGTTATAATTTTATTACTTTTTTATATTTCTTTTTTTCGTACTTATATGTATATTTTTAAAGTTATAATTTTATTACTTTTTTATATTTCTTTTTTTCGTACTTATATGT
Source organism: Erigeron breviscapus (assembly GCA_034093135.1). Classification (NCBI taxonomy): domain Eukaryota; kingdom Viridiplantae; phylum Streptophyta; class Magnoliopsida; order Asterales; family Asteraceae; genus Erigeron; species Erigeron breviscapus. The sequence continues at coordinate 32,744,592 of CM067168.1, forward strand.
ATATTTTTAAAGTTATAATTTTATTACTTTTTTATATTTCTTTTTTTCGTACTTATATGTATATTTTTAAAGTTATAATTTTATTACTTTTTTATATTTCTTTTTTTCGTACTTATATGTATATTTTTAAAGTTATAATTTTATTACTTTTTTATATTTCTTTTTTTCGTACTTATATGTTATATTTTTTAAAGTTATAATTTTATATTATATTTTTAATTATATCTTATACTTTTATATTTGTTTTTATTTACTTATATGTATATTTTTAAAGTTATAATTTTATTACTTTTTTATATTTCTTTTTTTCGTACTTAAATTTTGTATATTTTTAAAGTTATAATTTTATTACTTTTTTATATTTCTTTTTTTCGTACTTAAATTTTGTATATTTTTAAAGTTATAATTTTATTACTTTTTTATATTTCTTTTTTTCGTACTTAAATTTTGTATATTTTTAAAGTTATAATTTTATTACTTTTTTATATTTCTTTTTTTCGTACTTAAATTTTGTATATTTTTAAAGTTATAATTTTATTACTTTTTTATATTTCTTTTTTTCGTACTTAAATTTTGTTATATTTTTTAAAGTTATAATTTTATTACTTTTTTATATTTCTTTTTTTCGTACTTAAATTTTGTATATTCTATACATATAATAACATCCTCTTCAAATCTTATACAATAGATATATGCATATATATTACTGATATACATAAGATATACATATAACATAGATATACAATACATATAAATCCATATATAAATATAGATATACGTGGTATTCCTTAAAAATATATATAAAATGCTATACTTTCCTTGCATGTCGGGACTAAACGGGACTATCGGGATTTGCTCGGTATTTCCCGGTCCCGGTCCCGATTAGTACCGGTCCCGCAAACTATCAAAACTTGGTACCGGTACCGATCCCGCTCGGGATTCGGTACCACTTTTCGGTACCGGGTTCGGGACAGGATCATTTCGGGATCGGGATTTGAGACTTTTTGCTCATCCCTACCACCAGTCGCCACCATCACCAGACCGATGTCGCTGATACTACAATCGTATTATGCGGGTACCCTTGTATTGTTATTATGATGAACATATTCAAAATCATGAACCTTTCTTTTTTTAAGTATGAATCATTATCATATTACTCAATACTTGTAATTATGGAATAGTGTAACATATATAATTAATTTACATTAAAATTGCTTCAATTTTTTCAATTAATGTTATTTTGTTTCATCTTATTTTTGTACCATAAAAGTTTTTTGCCTTGATCTCTTGAAACACCGAATCAAAAGTAATCGACTTTTGCTCGGAACTTTTTTCGTTCCTAGCCTTCAAAAAGTACCAACACGAAGCGTATATAATTTTTGAGTCATGGATTCGCTGAAGACTTGTTGAGTCAAGTACTCGCTGAAAGACTCAGCGAGAGGCTTCTTCAGCGAGCTCTCAGCGATCATTATCTTCGAGTTAAATGATAAGTTCAATGACTCACCGCCATGTCTTGTAAGTCAAATATGGGCGGGAAGATGAAGATAAGAAGGTTGGTCCCCAAGGACACGTGTTGATAGATCAAGATGAAGACATGTGACCTTGTACCATTTTGGTACTAAGGTGTTTCTCTTTCATGCCGTTTTGGGAAAGAAACAAGATGGCAAAAAGAGATGTCTGAAGACCAGTCTTACACACCAATAGATAGTTGACAACCTTCATGTGTCAACATCTATTGGGCTGTCAATAGATGTGTCTTCTCTCCTATATAAAGCATCACTTGACCTAGCCGCAACCTAAGTCGGTCTAGTTCTACAATTGTCACTTTGTGTGTTTTTCTCTTATTGTAGAATTGTTAAGTTTTGTGTGTGTCAAAAACTTAACATACATTTTCTCTTTTCTTTCTTTGTAAACCGACCATGTATTCACTGTTTAATTAATGATACATATGATTAAACGTGTTTACATTCTTGTCTTACATTCTTAGTGTAATTTACATTAGTTGTTTAATTACACAATCGTTGCAAACTTGGGACTTTCAGTTGGTATCAGAGCAGTGTTTCGATACACTGAAACTGATCTGAAAAGTGTTTGCAAGATTATCTTTCTTTCTTTACTTTTACTTTTCTGCATCTAAAATCCTTCTTTTCTTAAAAACTTTCTGTTTCTCTGTACTTTTCTTATTATGTCTCATATTCCCGCTTTGGTTAATACCAGGGATTTTGGGTATGTCTCTATCCCACCCAGATTCGAAACTCATGATTTCGGATCTTGGAAAGAGAGGATGCTCCTACACATCGTAGGAATTGAACCCTATTTAATGACCATTCTTACTCGAGGGCCATATGTACCGATTCTGGTTTCCAGAACACTGGGAGCTACTTCTGATGCTCCTGAAGTTGTTACTGAAATCATTAAACCAGAAGTACATTGGTCAGATGATGAGCGTAGGCTTGTCAATCTTGACGCTCGTTTGAGAAATTTGATCATTACCACCCTTCCCGATGACATAATGAAATCTGTCATCAAACTTTCTACTGCTAAAAAGGTGTGAGATAATCTGTGTACCAGATTCGATGATACGGCAGATGTTCTAGCTACCAAGAAAATAGATCTGAAACGTGCCTATGAAGGATTCTTCTCTCTTCCTAATGAGAGTCTGGATGGCACTTATAATCGGTTCAAATGTCTTTTGAATGATATGACAAACGTAGGCATAGAGCATGATACGCTTGAAATATGCCACAAGTTCATTGACGTCTTGCCTATCAAATGGCAAGGTCTAAGACAAATTCTTCGAACCACCAAACTGCTGAAAACGCATGACTTAGAATCCCTCTATGGCACTCTTCAATTTGAAGAGAGAGCCCTTGCTCAAAATCTGAGAGCTGAGGCTGAATCTCTAAGGCATGCTGGCTCATCTTCTTCTTCTCTTTCTAGCACATCTCATCCTCATGACCCTCTTGCACTGGTCTCTGCTGAAGTCAGTACTGTCCATCTTGACATCAGCAATTCCACCCCCTCTGACATCCAAGACCTTGTCAATGACCTCGATTTCGAGGAGAGACAAAACATGTTCTCGGATTTCATGAATTTTGCCCTCATCGCTGGTAAACGATATTCTAAAAAATGGAATAGTCGTAGGTCGACTCCATTTCAAAAACCAGTGGTGGATAAGTCGCAAGAAGAATGTTGGAGGTGTGGTCGAAAGGGCCATTACCAAAAGGAATGCAAAGTTTCTTTTCCTTCTTTGCAGGCAGCGAAGCCCTCTTCCTCATCAGCGAGGCCCTCTTCAGTCAAGCCTGCTGATGAATACAAGAAAAAGTACTATGAGCTTCGAGCAAAAATGGCTGAAGTGGAAGAAGCCAAAGCTCCTGCCAAAGGTCTTGTCGCTGAAGAACATGACTGGGCTGACTCTGACGTTTCTGACAGCGAGGACTTTGTTGATGCCATCTGCTTTATGGCACTCGCTGATGACCAGGCGCTGACAAAGGATCAAGTTTGCTCCAGTCAGTGGGTCAATGTCACAATCAAGAAGGTATGCACTTTTTCCTCTGCCTCTGAAGAGGATAAACCTAAAATTCGTGAATCTCTTACTTGTGATATTCAGTACGTCGAATCTATTCGTGCTGATCTCCAGTCTAAACTTAACTCAGTAAGTGCTGAGCTAAGTGATAAAACTGACAAGCTCAAGGACTTGAGAAATGTCCATGTTGAGCTTGAATCCCAAAAGCTTCTCAACCAAACTCTTCAAATCTCAAATGAGAAGCTGAAAAATCAGGTCGCTGACCTTGAAAAGATAGTTACCTCTTGGTCTAAAGCCTCTAAGCTTCACGACCAAATCTTCAGCTTGCATGTTCCTGCTCAAATGAAAGCCATAATCGGTGGTGATTATGAGACTGCTGCTGTCATCACCAATATGTTCAGCGAGAGTCCTGCTGCTGAAGAGAGGATTCCTTCCAGTGCTCTTACTTCTCGTGAGGAATTGCTTAAACACTACTTTGTTAAAGGCATGAATGACTATCATTCTGAACTGAATGATGAGTCTCCCTCACCCAGCACTTCCACTTCCTCGTCACAAGCATAAACTAGCTCATCAGCTAGCTTTGCTAAGACTGTCTTTCCAAACCATCCCATTATTGACATGATGCCCAATGAAGGTCGTGTTCAATATTCCTCTTCCCAAACATTTGAAGGGAATATTTCAAGTGATGGTTTCAAGCCTCTTGCTCCTAAGCTTTTGACTGTTAAGCCCAATGGTGGTTTCAGTGTTGAACCCTTTAGAAGGAGCAAGGTTGCTATTCCATATGACTACAGCACTCCTCAGCGAGTTGTGTCTGTTAGTCAACCCGCTGAGAATTCTGTTCCCTCAGCAGTCGCTGAACGCCCTGCGTCTCAGCCTTTGCCTTCTTCAAATACTTCTCCTGCTGGCAGAAAGTCTGTTATGCATGATAACCTGATGCATAGACGAGCTAGGTTTGCTGATGCTCGTTATCAGCAACGTAATTTTGTTTATGTCCCAAAGGGAACTTTTGTCCCTCAGCAACCAAGACCTGTTCAGCAGGTTAGACCTCCTCAGCAAGGAGGTCAGCAAGTTGTTCAAATCCATCATGGTTCTTAGCAACTCAGACCTGTTCAGCAAGTCAGACCTCCTCAGCAAGGAGGTCAGCGAGTTGTTCAGAACAATCATGGTCCTTCTTCCTCAAATGCCCAATCTAAGGGCAAGTCCATTCTTGGCCCTGTTCCCTAGTCTCTTCCTCCTCGGTCTGGGAAGAAAAAGACCTCTCCAGTAGCATCCACCTCTTCCTCCAATCATGAGATATGTGAGTTGACTAAGCGTGTCAACGACTTGTCCTCACAACTCAGGGAATTTCTGATTCAAAGTCAAAATGCTGGAAGAAAGTGTTATCTATGTGGTGAAAGAGGACACATCGCTGCTGACTGCAATGACAAAGACTCCAGGAATCCTCCTGAAGTAGTCATTCAGCCAAATCTACCCTCAGCTTCCGCTGCTCATCCTCCTCTAATCTCTGAGCGAACTGTTGGAATTCGTCTGCCCAAGACACATATTAAATTGACGTGCTAGTACGTGATGATCCAAGTCGGGTCATACCCAATAACAAGCTAGACAAACACTTACGATATTTATTTATATGATATGATCTTTAAATAAATATAAATACTTGAAACATTTAGAAAGTGGTTTTCTAAATAAATTGCACTTGAGATATGTAAATAAATTATATGGATGATTTATTTTGAGAGAGATGTCAATAGTTTTATTTGGCAAGATGAGTTCCCACTGCGGCGCAGTGGGAGCGTGTCAAACCCACTGCGGCGCAGTGGGGGTTTTTGCACCCGAAGGTCAGGAGTTCCCACTGCGGCGCAGTGGGAGTGTATCAGACCCACTGCGGCGCAGTGGGTTAATACCCATGTGATGGACTAAGGGGCCGGCCCCCTCCCTCCCCATGTGGGTATACATGCAATGTGACACTTGTTGTCCTGCATGTTACACAAGACACAAGACACAAGACATAAGACTTAACACTCAACATAGAGTGTATCACACAACTCACACATTTTTGTAAGACAAAAACTCTCTCAAGAAAAAAGGTTTTTCTTCTTCCTTTTCTTCCATTGATTTCGGCCAAAGGGAGCCAAAAAGGGGAAGGCATTTTCAAGTTAAATCCTAGCACATATTTGGGTGTTTGTTGGAAGCTTGGGGTATACTAGCTTGAGGTTCTTCTAGGTTGGAGACAAGCCACTTCAAGATCATCATCTCCTTCATTCAACCTTCTCATTAGCTTGGAAGAAGGTAGTTTTCTAAAACACCCTATGGTTGTTATTTTGTATGTATGCTATTCATATACATGGATCCTTATTGTTTGGGTTTTATTTTATAAGTTAAACTTTGAATTTAACTAAACCAACATATTGAAATGGTTCAATTTTCCGCTGCGTTTTAATATTATAAGGATAATATTACTTTGATAAAAACCCAAAAATCCCAACAATGGTATCAGAGCCAGGTTATATGGATACATACATCAAAAGTTGATATTTTGTTTGGACAAAATCCAATATTTTGGTCATTTGGTTATGGCCAAAATAAATACACAAAAGGAGGTTCCTTTTTCTTGTGTATTTTAGTGTCACAACTTAGCCAAGAGACCTTGTGAATGTTTGTGATGTGTGGATGTGTTTGTTTAATTATTCAATGGTTGTAATAGTTAAATAGGATTTTATTCATTCATTTGGTTATGTAATCTATTTATTTCATTTGGTATGTAATAAGTAGATTAGTTGCATTTTTCATTATAAATGTAATCTCCAAGAAGGCATCAAAAGGTTTGGGGCTAAAAGTTGGAGGCTAATGAGAAGACCCGTAAGTTCTTACTGCGGCGCAGTGGGAGTATGTCAAACCCACTGCGGCGCAGTGGGGGATAATGCAGCCGAGACCAGTGACTTACCACTGCGGCGCAGTCGGGGTATATTAGACCCACTGCGGCGCAGTGGGTTATCAAAATGAAGAAAATCATTCAAATCACATCACAAAAGGTTACTTGAAGCATTTGGATGCAAGATCAAGTGGGAGCTCAACTAACACAATATTTTGTGTTACTTTGTCCCTTAGGTTGAGACCTTTTGACCCACTTGTTTCGGCTAACAAGTGTGGTCAAAATAGTTGGCTAATGTTGTGCACTTATTATTATGTTTGTCTTGTTTGTTTGGTTGTTTATAATTTTGTCATGTGGATGCTTAAAAACCAACAAACTAAAAGACACACATAAAGATTAAAATTGGTTTTAATATTGACATTAACTTGGCAAATTAAAATGGGTTTTATTAAAAGTTAATGGTCACAATTATAAAAGTGGATTTTATAAAAGAACCTTGAAATTTGGATTTCAAAATTCATTATGGTACATAGTTTTTAACTAGAATATAAAAACTCAAACGACCCTTTAAAAAACAAGTTAAACGCCATCCTTTTATACAACACTTAATTATTTGGGAACTCTTTGTAGGATAAAGGTCACCTAACTACCTTGAGGGAACTTATAAGTTAAGGTAAATTTATTGTACTTATGGGATAAAGGTCACCTAACCACTAGTATAAGATAAATTTACATGTGTGTATAAGTAGGACAACTTGATTTGGAAGCCATGTGATTAGGGTCACCGAAGCATGGTAACCAAAGGCGTTGATGGGATTAAACATGCCAACTTAATATAAGATATTAAACCGGTCCCATACCACTAGAAATTGCAAAGTGTTGCAATTGTCAAACGTTGACTACCTTGTTAATTTAGATCATGGGATAAAGGTCACCTAACCATCATTTAAATGTAACGTTGGATTCTAGGTTTTAATTATTAATTGTCCATGGGACATAAAAGGGTATTAACAATTAAAATTTATATTTGATATCGAAAATACTAATAAAGAACTTTGTTAATCTTGTAGATGGCCGCTAACAATGCAATAAACCCCAACCAAAACGTCCATAACTTTTCACTAAGATCCATCCTTGAAAAGGATCGTCTAAACCAAAACAATTTTGTGGATTGGTTTCGTAACTTGAGAATTGTTCTTAGGCACGAAAAGAAATCCTATATTTTAGACGATCCTATTCCTGATGAGCCCGAAGAAACTGATGTTGAGGCCTATAATGATTGGGTTAAATATGTCGAGGACTCCGTGCAAGTTAGTTGCATAATGCTAGCGAGTATGACTCCCGAACTCCAAAAGGAGTTCGAGCACCATGGGGCATACGACATGATTACCCAACTCAAGGAAATGTTCCAACAAAAGGCAAGGGCTGAACGCTTCGAAACGGTTCGAGCGCTTCATGCATGTCGCATGGATGATTCACAACCCGTATCAACATATGTTCTTAAAATGAAAAGCTACATTGATCGCCTCGAAAGGCTTAATTGTCCCGTCTCAAATGAGTTAGCTACGGATATGATCCTTAACTCATTATCTAAGAGATTTGAAACTTTCGTGTTAAATTATAACATGAATGGATGGGATAAGACCGTTTCCGAGCTTCATGGGATGCTCAAAACGGCCGAGGCTAGTATGGGAGGAAAAGTTCAACCCGTTCTCATGATCAATGAAGGCGGAAAGAAAAGGGCTTACTCCGGACCCAAGGCAAATGTTGCTAAGGGAAAGGGTAACTTCAAAGGGAATTTAAAGGCAAAGGAAAGGGAAAAATGGATACCCAAAAGGCGAAGAAGCAAAAGGTTGTTGTCAATGACCCATGCTTTGAGTGTGGGGAGGTAGGACATTGGAAACGTAATTGTCCAACCTATCTCAAAGAGTTAAAAGCTAAGAGGGATGCAGGGCAAACCTCAGGTACAATATTTATGATATATATTGAGCTTAATGCTGTTTTTTCTTACATATGGGTATTGGATACCGGATGTGGAACTCATATTTGTAATATGTTACAGGGGTTCATAAGAAAGAAGCACATCAAGAAGGGAGACATTAGTCTCTTTATGGGCAATGGTGCATTGGTGCATGTTGAAGCCCAAGGAGACTATCTTTTGAAACTTCCAAATGGTTTGGAAATTGTATTGAACAATGTTTTGTATGCACCTAGTTTGACTAGGAGTATTATTTCTGTTTCCCGTTTAAGACATGTTGGATATGATTTTAATTTTGTTAACAATGATATCCATGTTTCTTTGAATGATGTATTTTATTTTAAAGCTATGCCTTTAAATGGTATTTATGAATTAGTCCATGAAAACCAAACATATGATAACTCAATGTACCAAGCTACCACCAAGAAACTTAAATTAGATTTAAGTGAAACCTATATTTGGCATTGTCGTCTTGGCCATATAAATAAGAATCGCATACTAACACTTCAAAAGAATGGTCTTTTGAAAACAAAATCAAATGATTCATTTAATGTATGTGAATCTTGTTTACAAGGCAAGATGACTAAAGCACCTTTCAAAGGCACTAATGAAAGGGCAAAAGATTTATTAGGTATCATACATTCGGATGTATGTGGTCCTTTTAAGCCAATGACTAGGAATGGTGAAAGATACTTCATTACATTCACCGATGACTATAGTCGTTACGGTTATGTATACTTATTAAAACATAAGAGTGAAGCCTTTGAAATGTTCAAAATTTTCAAGAATGAAGTAGAAAACCAACTCAGTAAGACAATAAAAATTCTTCGTTCTGATAGAGGAGGTGAATACCTAAGTGATGCTTTTCAAGATCATCTTAGAAGTTGTGGGATTGTCTCACAAATAACTCCACCTGGAACACCACAACATAATGGTGTGTCTGAAAGGAGGAATCGAACTCTATTAGATATGGTTCGTTCCATGATGAGCAGAAGCTCACTACCTCTATCATTTTGGGGATATGCCATAATCTCTGCTGCCCGAATTTTAAATATGGCTCCCACCAAGAAAGTGGAGAAAACACCTTTTGAAATATGGCATGGAAGAGTTCCATCTTTATCATATTTAAAGGTATGGGGTTGTGAGGCTTATGTAAGACATGATGCCTCAAACAAATTAGAGCCCCGATCCACTAAGTGTATCTTTGTAGGATATCCCAAAGATGATTTGGGATATTATTTCTACAATCCTAATGAGCAAAATGTATTTGTTGCTCGAAGGCTGAGTTCTTGGAAACTAAATTCCTTATGGAAGGAACTAGTTCCAGAACAGTGGAACTTGAAGAAGATCAAGAACCACTGGCAGATACACACTTGGGTGACACTAGCATTCAACAAAAGGATGTTGAAGATGATCAAAGGGTTGATCAAGACACACAAAACGTTCGTAGATCTGGTAGAGCTACTTATCCACCTGAGAGATATGGATTTCTCGTGGATGAATGCTACATGGTAGTTTCTGATGAACCTACCACCTACCATGATGCTATGTCCAAATCAGATTCGGACAAATGGCTAGAGGCCATGAACGCTGAGATGCAATCCATGTATGACAACCAAGTTTGGGAATTGGTTGTTGAACCTCCTAATTCCAAAGTAGTTGGAAGTAAGTGGGTGTTCAAGTTGAAACACGATATGCATGGAAACTTGAGTACTTATAAAGCTAGACTTGTAGCAAAAGGTTTCACTCAAACTCGAGGGGTCGATTATGATGAAACTTTTTCGCCTGTGGCAATGCTAAAGTCTATTAGGATATTATTTGCCATAGCCGCACATTATGACTATGAGATATGGCAAATGGATGTCAAAACCGCTTTTCTAAATGGATATCTTGAGGAAGATGTCTATATGGATCAGCCTGAAGGTTTTGTCGATCCTAAGCATCCTAATAAAGTATGCAAGTTAAAGAAATCAATCTATGGATTGAAACAAGCATCAAGAAGCTGGAATCGTCGTTTTGATGAAGAAGTCAAGAAATTTGGCTTCATCAAAAACGCTGATGAAGCTTGTGTGTATAAGAAGGCTAGTGGGAGTATCATTACTTTTCTAGTATTATATGTCGATGACATTCTACTATTTGGAAATGACATTCCAACCTTGGAAGGTGTGAAAGCCTGGCTTGGAAGTTGCTTTTCCATTAAGGATCTTGGTGAAGCCGCCTATATTTTGGGAATAAGGATCTATAGGGATAGATCAAGGCGCTTAATAGGTTTGAATCAAAGTGCATACATAGACAAGATCTTGAAAAGGTTCAAGATGGAAAACTCCAAAAAGGGTTTGGTGCCTATTCAAAGAGGAACTATATTGAGTACTTCTCAATCTCCCAGCTCAAAAGTTGAGCAAGAAAGAATGAGTGGAATCCCATATGCATCTGCTATAGGATCCATCATGTATGATATGATATGCACGAGACCGGACGTGTCATGCGCTTTAAGCATGACAAGTAGATACCAGCAAAATCCAGGAGATAGTCATTGGATGGCTGTCAAATATATATTGAAATATCTTAGAAACACTAAAGATATGTTCTTAATATATGGATCTGGTGAGGAGGAACTCGTTGTAAAGGGTTACACGGATGCGAGTTTCCAAACTGATCGAGATGATTCTCGATCACAATCGGGGTATATCTTCATTCTAAATGGAGGAGCTGTTTCTTGGAAAAGCTCAAAGCAAGATGTGGTTGCATTGTCCACTACAGAATCGGAATACATCGCCGCTTCTTTAGCAGCACAAGAAGCTGCATGGTTGAAGAAATTCATTGCCGATCTAGGGGTTGTTCCTTCCATTCAAGGACCCCTAGAAATTCTTTGTGATAACGAGGGTGCGATTGCTCAAATCAAGGAACCTCGTGCACATCAAAAGACTAGGCACATTGAGCGGAGATTCAACTACATAAGGGATGAAGTTGAAAAGGGAAAGATATGTATTCACAAAGTTCACACCGATCAAAATGTTGCGGACCCACTCACGAAGCTCCTTGAAAGGCCTAAGCATGAGAGTCATACTTGTGCCATGGGACTTCGATATTCTAGTGATTGGATTTGATCTATTTTAGTATTTGGATATCGGAACACTTATAGTTATTAACACATTTATATGAATATTGGTATTTTGCATTTAAATTGTGTTATGTTCCATTTTTGCATGTTTAAATCCATGAATAAGTTAATTATTCTAAATGTCCGTAGTCGATCATATTTGTGGGAACAAATATGAATGTAAGATTATTATGAACTTGGATTGGTAGATATTCAAAAGGGTTTGAATATAGAGCAAAGTGTTGCTACCAAGGTTCATAGATATTTGTAGGATACAAATATTGGACTGACCTGCAATCAAGCATTACTACATGGAATCTCTGTGATTGATCATAAGTAATCTTGAGTTAAAAGGCGAATATCATTGTATCCTCAGACCTGAGATACATATTGGGTCTTGATATTCACTGAATATTATACTTTGACTTAGTTCTTCGCTGTTCTGAAACATGGCAGTACATAAGACTAAGCTCAGGTATGATATAAGGTGATTATGAGAGACGTATGTAGTCGAGATGGAATTTGTCCCTCTTATTCGTTGAGAGTAAGATGTCTAAGGCCTGCTACAAAGTTAAATCAATAGAGAATGATCACTCTGTGTCTCTAGGATTTAACATGACATCTGAGACAAAAGGATAAATGACCGATTCACCTAAATCATTTCAAGTAAGGGACTTGAAGAGGATGATGTTATTGAATGGCACTTCGTCATACGTATTAGGGGTAGCAAACCGTTGTTAGGCGGTATTGCTGCTTGCGTCAATCTTCTATGAATCTTGTGCAAGTGGGAGATTGTTGGAATTCGTCTGCCCAAGACACATATTAAATTGACGTGGCTAGTACGTGATGATCCAAGTCGGGTCATACCCAATAACAAGCTAGACAAACACTTACGATATTTATTTATATGATATGATCTTTAAATAAATATAAATACTTGAAACATTTAGAAAGTGGTTTTCTAAATAATTGCACTTGAGATATGTAAATAAATTATATGGATGATTTATTTTGAGAGAGATGTCAATAGTTTTATTTGGCAAGATGAGTTCCCACTGCGGCGCAGTGGGAGCGTGTCAAACCCACTGCGGCGCAGTGGGGGTTTTTGCACCCGAAGGTCAGGGAGTTCCCACTGCGGCGCAGTGGGAGTGTATCAGACCCACTGCGGCGCAGTGGGTTAATACCCATGTGATGGACTAAGGGGCCGGCCCCCTCCCTCCCCATGTGGGTATACATGCAATGTGACACTTGTTGTCCTGCATGTTACACAAGACACAAGACAAAGACATAAGACTTAACACTCAACATAGAGTGTATCACACAACTCACACATTTTTGTAAGACAAAAACTCTCTCAAGAAAAAAGGTTTTTCTTCTTCCTTTTCTTCCATTGATTTCGGCCAAAGGGAGCCAAAAAGGGGAAGGCATTTTCAAGTTAAATCCTAGCACATATTTGGGTGTTTGTTGGAAGCTTGGGGTATACTAGCTTGAGGTTCTTCTAGGTTGGAGACAAGCCACTTCAAGATCATCATCTCCTTCATTCAACCTTCTCATTAGCTTGGAAGAAGGTAGTTTTCTAAAACACCCTATGGTTGTTATTTTGTATGTATGCTATTCATATACATGGATCCTTATTGTTTGGGTTTTATTTTATAAGTTAAACTTTGAATTTAACTAAACCAACATATTGAAATGGTTCAATTTTCCGCTGCGTTTTAATATTATAAGGATAATATTACTTTGATAAAAACCCAATAAATCCCAACAGCGAACTCCCCCAGTTGAGTCCAACATCAGCTTGGGTGAAGATGTTGTTCTTACTAATGATAACATTGCTGAATACATTGCCGCTCAGCGAATCTCCTTTCCCCAGTCTCATGAAATCATTACCAATGGTAATGATAGTGTACTGGCTGAATATGGGGAAAACAATCAAGTCAGCAACATGGTTGTTCTCAACACTGGAAGCTCTGTCACTTTTACCTCTGAAGATCAATTCTTCACACGTGAGGTTACTCGTGACATGCTTCCTGCTCATCAACTCGTTGAAAATTTTCCAGTTGATGAAAACGCTGATCCTAGAGCCCCTCTTCCTCTATCTACTAATAATGATGATTCCGCTCATCTTCCTCTCTCATCCTCTGCTGATGATACTATCAGCGGGGATGCTCATGATTCCTCCTAAATCCTTCTTATGTTATCCTGCAGGCCTCGCTAGGAAAAGAAGTGTGGTATTTGGATAGTGGTTGTTCAAAACACATGACTGGATCCAAGGACCTGCTGGATAACTTTGTGGCGACTGATGGTCCCACAGTTGTGTTTGGTGACAACTCTACTGGCCAAACTGAAGGATATGGGTCTCTCTCTAATGTGCTAATCAAGTTCACTAAGGTCGCTTACGTGAACGGCTTGAAGCACAATCTGATTAGCATCAGCCAACTGTGCGATGCTGACTACAAGGTTATTCTTGATAAGCATCAAGGCACAGTGATAAACGTAAATAAAGAAGTAGTTTTGGTCGCTCCTAGAAAGAGAGATATCTACTTGGTAGATTTCACTCCTGTCAAAACTGACAGTGAGACCTGCTTCTTTTCTAAAGCTGCCTCTCAAATCAACTGGTTATGGCACAAGCGTATGTCGCATGTGAATTTCAAAACCATAAATTCTCTCGCCAAGAAAAATCTAGTTCGAGGCCTTCCTCCTCTCACTTATGAGAAGGACAGGCTCTGTGGTGCTTGTGAAAAAGGTAAAAGCCACCGAGCCACCTTCAAAACTAAACAAGCCAATTCAATAAATGGCTGCTTCCATCTTCTTCACATGGATCTCTTTGGTCCAGTAAATGTTCGAAGTCTAAGGGGTAGCAGATACACCTTAGTCATCGTGGATGAATATTCACGATATACTTGGACAATATTTCTTCATTCTAAGAGTGATGCTGCTGAGGAAATAATCAATTTCATTAAAAAGATGGAAAACCTTAACAGCATTCGTGTTAAAGAACTCAGAAGCGATCATGGCACTGAGTTCAGAAACCACACTCTTGAGAACTTTTGTGTTGATCAAGGGATTAGACAAAACTTCTCTTCTGTTCGTACTCCTGAGCAAAATGGAGTGGCTGAAAGGAGAAACAGAACTCTTATTGAAGCTGCCAGGACCATGCTCAGTGAGTCTTCTCTTCCTAGCAAATTTTGGGCTGAAGCAGTTAGTACTGCTTGCCACACTCAAAATAGGTGTCTTATTGTCAAGCGACATGACAAGACTGCCTATGAAATTCTTAAGGGCAAGAAACCCCAAATTGGATACTTCCATGTCTTTGGGTGTCCTGTTTTCATCCTAAATGATAAGGATCATCTGGGTAAGTTTGATCCCAAAGCTGATGATGGCTACTTTCTGGGATATTCTTCAATTAGTAAGGCTTTCAGAGTCTTTAATACTCGCACTCAAAAAGTAGATGAATCAATTCATGTTACTTTTGATGAAAGCTGTTCAGCTCTAGGAGATCTTCCAAGTGAGTCCTCCGCTGAAGTAATCTTCAGCGATCTTGCTGATCCTCCAATAGAGTCAGCGACACCTGAGGTTGCTGACTCCCCTATCATTGATTCTTCAAGTCTCTCAACTAATGATGAATATGTGGCAGCTCACATTTATTCCATTGATCCAGTTGAGCCTCTTCTCAGGACAGTTAATGCCACTTCCATTAATGTCTCTTCTTTAGATGATCCTCAAGCTGCTGACGGTGTTGCTGAAGACGTCTTTCATGATGCTTCAGCGAATCCTCTTTCAGGAGACGCTGAGAATGACATTGCTCAGCAAGAGGTACCCACTGTTCTCAGTGACCCTCCTGTCAGCAACTCTGGACCCTCTCTAACCATCGATCTCTCTACTTATTCTGTTACACCAAATGATCCTCCTACCTCCACCTTATCCGCTGTCTCTCACTCCTCTTCTATTCATACACCAGCACTCAAATGGACTGATGATCACCCTCTTGACCATGTGATTGGTAATCCACACAATGGTGTCCAAACTCGATCAGCGACAACTAACACTTGTCTCTATGTCAATTTCTTATCTCAAATTGTGCCTGCCAATATTGGCGAAGCCATGGTTGATCCTTCTTGGGTGGAAGCCATGCAAGAAGAACTAACACAATTTGAAAGAAATAATGTTTGGTTTCTTGTTCCTCCTCCCTATAAGGAACCCATTGGTACTCGATGGGTCTATAGGAATAAGATGGATGAAGCTGGTGTAGTTATCAGAAACAAAGCAAGACTGGTTGCTCAAGGTTATACTCAGGCTGAAGGCATTGATTATGATGAAACCTTTGCTCCAGTCGCTCGTCTTGAAGCTATTCGTCTCTTTCTTGCTCATGCTGCCTACAAAGGCTTCACTGTCTATCAGATGGACGTCAAGAGTGCATTCTTAAATGGTGCTCTTGATGAAGAAGTCTATGTTAAGCAGCCTCCTGGCTTTGAGGATCCAAAGCATCCTCACTATGTCTACAAGCTTAATAAAGCTTTGTATGGTCTTAAACAAGCTCCTAGAGCTTGGTATGACACCTTGTCCACCTTCCTTCTCGACCATGGCTTTCGTAGAGGAACCATAGACAGCACTCTCTTCATCTACAAGAAGAAAGCTGATGTTCTGTATGTTCAGATTTATGTCGATGACATTATCTTTGGTTCCTTATCTACTAAGCTTTGTCAAAAGTTCAGCGCTCTCATGTCTAGCACTTTTAAAATGAGTATGATGGGTGAGTTAACCTTCTTCCTGGGGTTACAAATTAAGCAGCTTCCCTCTGGAATATTTATCAATCAAGAAAAATATATTCGGGACATGTTCCATTAACTTGACTTCACTCATGTCACTCCAAAGGGAACTCCCATGTCCCCTCCTAATAATCTCCATGCTGACCCAACTGGTAAGCATGTGAATCCCACTCACTATAGAGGCATGATTGACTCTTTAATGTATCTCACATCGAGTCGTCCAGACATCATGTTTGCAACATGTCTATGTGCTCGCTATCAAGCCTCTCCTCGTGAGTCTCATCTTCTTGCTGTCAAGCGTATCTTTAAATATCTTAAGGGTACTCCCACGCTGGGTCTATGGTACCCAAAAGACTCCAACTTTGATCTTGTTGGATATTCTGACTCAGACTATGCTGGGTGCATGCTTGATCGCAAAAGCACCAGTGGTGGATGTCAACTGTTGGGGGGGAAGCTGACTAGTTGGACTAGTAAAAAGCAACACACAGTTTCCATCTCCACCGCTGAGGCAGAATATGTCTCAGCAGCGAGCTGTTGTGCCCAAATTCTTTGGATGAAACATCAGCTTGCTGATTATGATTTGGAATATACCAAAATTCCAATCATGTGTGATAATACAAGTGCTATTGCTATTACACACAACCCTGTTCAGCATTCAAAAACTAAGCATATTGATATTCGATATCACTTTATTCGTGACCATGTCATGAAAGGTGATATTGAAATCTATTTCATTACAACTGATGATCAAATCGCTGACATCTTTACTAAACCATTGGATGAAACTAGATTCAAATTGCTTGTCAGCAAGTTAGGAATGCTAAATGGGGAATCAGCAACATGACTTATCATGTTAGCTAACCCAGCGAGTTTAAGTCTGTCTTACTCGCTGAACCTAAAGCAATGAAGAACTTAGAGTCTTCATCTAGTCCAGCAGCAAACGGCTCTGGTAAAGACTTATCAAATCCGTTTATCCCTGTTGCTTTGGGAAAAAGCAAAATAAAAGCAATGGAGAGCTAAAAGTCTTCATCTAGTCCATTAGCAAACGGCTATGGTAAAGACTTCTTAAATCCATTGATCCCTGTTGCTTTGGGAAAAAGCAAAATAAAAGCAATGGAGAGCTAAAAGTCTTCATCTAGTCCAGTAGCAAACGGCTCTGGTAAAGACTTCTTAAATCCATTGATCCCTGTTGCTTTGGGAAAAAGCAAAATAAAAGCAATGGAGAGCTAAAAGTCTTCATCTAGTCCAGTAGCAAACGGCTCTGGTAAAGACTTCTTAAATCCGTTGATGGCTGACAGTTTGCCAAAAACTGTAGTCAGCGACCAACGTTAGTTGTGAAGTAGCTGACAAAACATTAGACATGCTGAGCATCTTCCAGCATGTGGTCTCTCAAAATAAAACATAGGATATTTTCAAAACTAAGTGTTTTCAAAGTAACTATGTTGGTGACGTGGCAAGATTTTGAACCACATGTTTTTATAAACTCAAACTGAAAGGTCACCTCGATTTCTGTCCTTGATCACGTCATTTGTCCGTATGTGACAGTCTGATTGACAGGTTACTACTGCACAATACGGCGCACACTCAAGTATTTTTGGATAAGATTTCTTCTCCTTTTATTTATACGTTACTCACAAAATGTTTTTATATATATATTATAGTAGTATATATACGAAAACAGTTGGTTACAACTGTTAAGAGGAGAGAGAAACTTTTTGATCATATCTTTTTTCGTGTGTGAAAACGTGACCCACCATCATACCCTATATATTTTCGCCTCTCTTCTCTTGCCTCACTTCACATACTTAAAAAATCTTTTCATCTTCTAACTTTCCATCTCTCTCTCCTTCTCTGATTCATCTTCATCTTCTTCTAACAAAAAATCAATGGCATCCTCTTCTGATATCCCTCAAAATGTTGAAATCCCTTCTTCTTCTTCCCCCGCCGTACAAAATCCACCTGTCCTTGAACAACAAGTTCAGGAACAAATTCCTATTACTTACTTAAATTCTCCAGTCTATACTCCTGTAAATGTAAATAAATCTTCTAAGGTTTCCTTTTCTCCCTCGAAGATGATTGTTAAACCCAACAATCATCTTGGCTCGCTTGACGTACCAAAAGGTACTAAAAGGGTATAAGCCAATGCTGGATTTCATCCATGCATCTCCTGCAAATCATTGCATCATGGCGGACCCAGAACATATTTTTGTCCATCTTCTTAGAGAATTCTGGTGGACTGTGAATATAATGATGCAAACAAGTCCATCACTGGGTCTGTCCGCCAGGGGGAGAAGACAATCACCATCACTCCTGCTTCTCTTCGTCTCATTCTTGGGTTTCCACAAGAAACCGATGATAACAAGTTTGTGGAACCAGCAAATGAAAATGAATGGAAGGCATGGTTGCCCTCCATTGGATATAATTATAACTTGAAGAACCCTCCAGCGATTCCAAGCAATCCCTTAAAGCACAATCTTCCTGGAATCTGGAAAGTTCTGTTCACTCATGTGATTCAATGCATGGGTGGAAATTCTGGGTCTTACAACCAGGCATCATCTACATCGATGCCCATAATCCACGCTCTTGCTGAAGGACGATTTGTGGATTATGCCCAGCTGATCTTCAATGATATGAAGAACAAGATTAGCATGAACAATAGGTCACACACTGTGCCCTTTACAAGATTCTTCTCCCTTATTTTTAAGGAGGCGCTGGGTGATGAGTATGTGCTACCCAATGCTTCAACAATTCCAACAGCAAAGGTTGGAAACAATATTTACAAGCAACCAGCTGAACACTTGGTTGCTCGCCTCACTCCACATATAAAAGAGGTACTTTTCTCCCTTAACTCTTCTTTATACCCCAAAAACAGCGACTGGGAGGCAGCACTTCCTACTGATGAAGTGGCTGATACGGTCGCTGTGGATGCTCAAATGCCTTCAGAGGCTGGCTCGCTGGCAAACCCCCCAGCGACCTCCAAAGCCTCCAAAAAGACCAAAGCTAAATCCAAGGCAGCATCCTCAACCCAAAATTTACAATCTTCACCCTCCGCTGACGTCCCAAAACGTAAGCGGAGTGTATCAAAGGGCAAACCCAAGGATAGGAAGTCCACAACGCCCATGGACACTAGTACCCAAGCCACCCCATCAGCAGCCTCCCAACAGGCTGTTGACGAGTTAAATGGGAACAGCAGGCAGCCACCTCAAACTTCTGTAGGCGAGGTTGGTGAAGATATTGGGTCACCCCAACCCACTAGAGGTCAAAGTCCAACTCCACCCCCAAATAATTCCCCTCCTTCTTCTCAAATACCCTCCGAGTCGTTGACAGCAGCCAGATCACAGGTGATGCTAGAGTCAACAAATTCTACGGCCGATGATGTCTTGGTGGAACAACACACTGAGACTGAGGCACCAGGTTCCCTTACCCCTCCTCCTTCTATTGTCTTGGAAACTGTTTGTGCAGGGACTGAGACAAATATCTTACCAAGTGGAAATGAAACTGATGAAGATCTGGGCAGTGAGTTTGACCTCCAAGATGATGATGCTGAAATCACACTCGCTGCCGCAGAAGAGAGTGAAGAAGAGGCCAATGTTAGTGGTTTCTTGGCAGAAGACTTGGGATATTTACTGATCTCCTCTCCACCTACTGAATTTGAGGATATCCCAGAGTCGTTAGCTGATATGCCTCCTCCACCATGCTACTCTCCAAGGCCCACAGCTTCTCATGAACAAGTTGGCCATTTTGGAGAGTATGTGCCTGAATTAAATAATGTTGAGCTTCAGCGAAGGGTGCAATACTGTCACCTTCAAAGAATCAAGCCAGCAATTTATGTTGAGGTGGAAGAACTTGATGATGAAATAATCATGGAAGTGCCTCCATTACATCACCCTGACTTCTTTGGGACTCCTTGCTCTAAATATCCTGTTTCACTAAAGGATCTCAAGGTTCCCTCTCCCAAAGAAGCCACCACTGCTTTCACTGCCATAAACTTGCCTGGCCTAGATTATGTTGAAACTTACCAGTTGCAAGAATTATTGAGAAGGGTGCAGATTTGCCAAAGTCAAGGGAACAGGCATGGGTACTTATATGCCTGGTTGGTTGATAAGGTAGCTGAACTGAACCTTGATGCATTAGCCAAGTTTCAAGAGCTAGCAGCTGGAAATGAAATTTTGAAAGATGAGCTGGTCACTCTTCAAGGCATGGTGTTTGGCATCACCAAGAATCAAGTTACTGACACTAGGACTCATGCACGATTATTTCAAAGAAATCAAACATTGCTGAATGAAAGCATGAAAAAGGTCAGCACCTCTAATTCTTCTATCTCTGCTTCGCTTGACAAGTTGAAAGATGAAATCAAGTCAGCGAAGACATCTGCAGAGGTGTCTGGACTCTTACCAGCGCCCCAAGATCTCTCCCAATCAAATATCCTCTTCACTGCTCACCTCCGCCAACTAAATCATACTGTTTCCTTCTTCTCAAAACATCAAGATGATTTTCACACTTCTATCACCCAAGAAATTATTTCTCTCAAAGACAAACTCTTCTCTCATACTCCTTTCCAGGTAGCTGTTGACAAAAAGCTACTTGAAGAATCTGTCAACCGTACCAAGAAGCTTGAAAAAGAGGTTGGAAATCTGAAGGGCATGATGGTTGAAATGCTGGGCCTCCTCAAGAAAGATAAAGTGGAAGTAGCTAGTTCCTCAGATACTTCCAAGGGGGAGAAAAATATTGAGGAGGATCCAGCAACTAATGTTGAAACTGATGTTGAAACTGTTCCCCAAGCTCCCCTCACTGGTGATGCTGAGATGGTTGATGAACCGGCAGCAAACGTTGAGGGGGAGCAAACAACAAAAACAACAATTGCTGAGAAGGCTGTTGAACCGGCAGCAAGTATTGAGGGGGAGCAAGCTGAGAAGGTTATTGAACCGGCAGCTGAAGTTGAAAAAGAAAAGGTGCCAGCGAGAGTTGAAAAACTAGTTGTTGCTAAGAATGTGCCAGCAAAACCAATCAATGTCTTTATCTTCAAGCCCACTGCTGAGTTCCACGCTGCCCTTGAAAAGAAATATGCTGATAAGGGTAAAGCAGCTGTGGCTACTCAAAGCAAGCCACCCAAAGTTCCAACCACAGCAAGAGAACAACAAGAAAAGTTAATGGCTGGAGCTTTCCCTAAGCCTTCACCATCTCAAAAGACAACTGCTGAACTTACTCCTGAAGAGGTTGTACTTCAGGAGGAGCTAAAACAGAAGAAAAGAGAAGAAGAGCTTACTCAAAAATTTATAAGTGAGCAGATTGTTGGTGAAGAATTGAAAGATGCTGATGATGAAACAAAGAGATTGGCTCAGCAATCTGGTGGATTGGCAGCCTTGAAAAAGAATGAAGAAAAGTTCTTTGCCAAAAGAACGAAAACTTTTGAAGAAGGACAGGCGACCTACCTCAAATCAAGAGAGGTGAGGCAAAGGAAAGAGGAGATCATGTCAGTCAAGGTCTCTCTAACCCAACAAGGGATGAATCTTATCCTACAAAGAAAAGGAATGCCCAAGTTGTATACTCTGAAAAATGTTACTAAAGATACACTTGGGCCAACTGAATGGATCGAAATTTACAAGCTGGTCAAGGACAAGACAGCTGTAAGTTATGAACCGCTGATCAAGATGGCAGGTGAGCAGATAAAGCATACTCGCAAAATGGAACAGAAATACAAAATCAAAGACTCTCTGCTCAGCTCTGCAAGACATCCATTCCCTACTCCTCCACCTCAGCTACCCAGAGTTGGATCAAAGAGAACAGCTTCTGGAACCAGTGTCTCTCAGCTCCCCACTATACTCAGAATTGTTCCCAAGACTGATATAGATGAGGAGCCGCTGCTAAACTTGAAGATGCCTTCCAGAACTCTTTTCATGGAAGGTACATATGATGAGAAGCTGGGAGGCTTCTGTTTTTGCAATGTCCATGGTCATGAACTCTTCTTCAGGACCAATGAAAATGGAATTGCTCCTTCTGCCTTCCTTTTGAAAATAAGGAAGTATTGTGCTCAGTCTTCCAATGATCCCGAATTTATAAGACTGATTGATCAAGAACTGCTGAAGCCTGAAAGACAACAAGACAGAGCTTTCATCCAAGCCAAGCAAGAGTCTCAGTGGGATTAAGTAGTCTTGTAATCTTTGTAATGCTGCTTATTGTAAAGGTGTTTGTCATATGTATAAAATCAGCATTCCCTCATTTCGATTTCTAATTCTTGTAAGTTCAAGCGACTTACACTCAACAAAGTCTCCTCAGCGAATAGGGGGAGATTGTTGAGTCATGGATTCGCTGAAGACTTGCTGAGTCAAGTACTCGCTGAAAGACTCAGCGAGAGGCTTCTTCAGCGAGCTCTCAGCGATCATTATCTTCGAGTTAAAGGATAAGTTCAATGACTCACCGCCATGTCTTGTAAGTCAAATATGGGCGGGAAGATGAAGATAAGAAGGCTGGTCCCCAAGGACACGTGTTGATAGATCAAGATGAAGACATGTGACCTTGTACCATTTTAGTACTAAGGTGTTTCTCTTTCATGCCGCTTTGGGAAAGAAACAAGATGGCAAACAGAGATGTCTGAAGACCAGTCTTACACACCAATAGATAGTTGACAACCTTCATGTGTCAACATCTATTGGGCTGTCAATGTGATGTGTCTTCTCTCCTATATAAAGCATCACTTGACCTAGCCGCAACCTAAGTCGGTCTAGTTCTACAATTGTCACTTTGTGTGTTTTTCTCTTATTGTAGAATTGTTAAGTTTTGTGTGTGTCAAAAACTTAACATACATTTTCTCTTTTCTTTCTTTGTAAACCGACCATGTATTCACTGTTTAATTAATGATACATATGATTAAACGTGTTTACATTCTTGTCTTACATTCTTAGTGTAATTTACATTAGTTGTTTAATTACACAATCGTTGCAAACTTGGGACTTTCAATAATACCTTTAAAAATCTTTCTAGGCTTTTTGTCCAAATCAAAATCATGAGTCTGATGAATGCCTAATAATGTATTAAATATAAACCTGACTATTTTATCATTACATTATTCATTTTTCTTAACAGTCAGTCGTTATTCGACATCAGGGGACACCTCACCGTATAATGGTGAAGCTTTGTACGTACTCTAGACTACGAGATATGGATCATAGGTCGTTACAGGTGATTCAAGGGAAAAACCTTTAGGACATATCACTCTAGAGATTCGAACTGAAGTAAAACGATGACTCCAACAATTTATGAAAAAATTTTCATACACAAGGTTAAAAGTTAAAACTTTAAATTAAAATACTCCGTAGTTGATTAACACTCCGTTTAGGATTAATCGATGGATTTCAGGCAGCGGGAAAAAGAGCAGGCGATCCCAATTTAAAATGGCTATTGCTTTTAACCTATGCGCTCTATCAACATGGCGATTACAGACTAAAGAGGTACTCTATTTTATATTTTACATCTATATTTATCTTTTTGTGATTGATTACAAGTAGATCTTGACGATACAGTCACATATATTTATCTATTTTATTTATATTTTTTTTTGACAAGTATCTATTTTATTTATATATATAGTTATACACACACACACACATATATAAAGCATTAATTAACTAGTAGTTCAGGTACTTACCTGCAATTTTCAATTATAGTGTATTCGCATTGTATTTCTTCTGGGGTTACCGTTCTTACATTAACAACCTTATTGACTGACTTAAATATTATTGTATCCAAACACCCCTGCTTGTTTCCACAATGTATAGGGATATAGTTGTAGTGCAATTTTTTGGAAATTGATTGTTAGTGACTAACATGCTTCATATAATGCAACGAGATAAACAGTATGTCGGACACATGGACCTAGACGAGAACACATATATAGATTTCAAAAGGGTGCAATAGTTCTAGTGCAATTGTTACACACAATGTCTCAAGTGATATAAAACCAAGAAGGCCATAAGCGGAGCATCGGGGAGGTGAGATGTCAATAGTCTTACTTACCCCTACCTGAGCATAGAGAGACCGCTTTCAGACACTTATAGTCACACATAACAAAATTTGACAGCCCTTTTTATGGACTTACCAACTGTTTTTCTGCCGTGTATCCCTTACACTTAGCTGGCAAGCTTCTGCCTATGCAGCAACCGCAACTGTTTCCATACTCTTTCTTTTTTTAGAGCCGAGCCAACTTTGTTTACTTGGCAGACAAACCCATGGCTTTACAAATCTGAAATACTAGTTCTTTGTGGAAACCTCATTGAATTTTTTCGGCATGTAATGCCTTTGTGATCTAGGAATGAAAATATCACTATCTTGACTAGTGTTTCTTCAAGTTTAAACTTCAATGACTTTGTAATTCATAAATAAAATGATGTATTAGACTATCTCAATGGGGGTGTCTTTGGGTGCCCTTAGTTGTCCATGAATTTCCTTTGCCATTGAAGCTTGTCCAAAACTAAAGATTTTTTGATGTATGTCCTTACCTAAGGGCATGCCCTTAGGCTATCTCCAATACTATTTTTTTGTTTGTATATAGATGTAAGGATATGTAAGGATGTTTGTATGGTTGGAGGTAAAACTAAATGATTTTAAGGATGTGTAAGGATTTTAAGGATTTGTAAGGATATGATGTGGCAACTCAAGGGCGTCCTTAGCATTGGAGATAGAGTTAGTTTAATATGTTGCTTTTCCCATAAAAAAAACAAGTTTATTTCCCCAAGAGAAGGATTGTTGAGTTGTTAAATGAATACACATTGTTGCATAAATTTGAGGATGCTTTAGTTTCTCCAACACTTTTAACTACCGCATAACTTGACAACATGAAGAAGATAACTTTATTGTAGCAATAAAAAAGTAAACATACATTTGTACGTTGGTTACACTAACACACAACTGGTATGAAAAAAGAGCTAATCTTGTGCAGTCTTATCTCTCATTGTAGAAGGAAAATAATATTTGAAACCAATTCACACATCTTAAATAAAGTAGGACACAAATATCAGCTAAATTTTGTTTCTGGTTCACTATCTTGGGTTTGGTACTTGCACATTCTCCAGATTTAGAGACGTGAGCGCAGTTAAAGTCTTTGGTTTGGCCTCCTGACAAGCTCTTTCTGTCACCAAACAATCATTTAACTCCATCACCACTTCATTCATGGTTGGTCTTCTGCTGGGTGTGTGGGCAACACAGGCCATTGCCAGTTCCACTGCCTTCCATGCTGAATTGATGTCAAAATCCCCAAGTAGACTAGGATCCACAATGTTTTCCACGTTCCCATCTGCTAGCCTTAAATTGACCCATCGACTTATATGAATGTTGTCGTTTTCATATTTGGTTATTGCTGGTTTGCCTGTAATTATCACTAGAAGCACAACCCCGAAACTATAAACATCACTTTTCTCTGTCAATCTGTTTGACGTGTAGTACCTGCAATCCAGAATTCTTATTGTGTTCATACCAAAAGATCAATGGAGATAAAGTGGCTTAGATATATCTTAAGAAAACTCACTCAGGGTCGAGATAGCCAGGAGTTCCTGCAACTACTGTCGATATATGGGTACCTCCTTCTGTTGGAAATGCTTTGGACAACCCAAAGTCTGCTAGTTTCGCCTGAAATGTTTCATCCAGTAAGATGTTCGCACACTTGACATCTCTATGGACTATCGGTGGCTTGCAACCATGATGCAGGTACTCTAGCCCTGTAAATAGAACCCCATATGGCTATAAACCTTCATGACCATAAAAGCAAAAATACAAGGAATTAGATTTTGAAATAGTTTGATAATTGACCATGCGCTGCCTCACATCCTATTTGTAGCCTTTCTTCCCAATCCAAGACTCTCGAACTTGTATCTGCTCATGTAATATATATTTTATATCATCAGTTAGTGCTTACTTTTACATATTTTCCTTACGCTTTTCCACTTTTACATATGTGTCTTAGTTAGAAGGTAATGAGTTGAGAAACAGCGAGGCTTAAATAAATAACAAATACCGAATAGATGGTTTTCCAAGTTCCCGTTAGCCATGTACTCGTAGATGATTCCCTTGTGGCTTTCATCATTGCAGTATCCAACAAGTGACGTCAAATTTTTATGATGAACACTCAGAAGAAGATAGGCCTATACATGGGGGAATATTATTAATTTTCATATAATTATTATTGTATACATTCTCTTGTTGCTGGTTCTCATTGTTCATATGTCAAATGTTTCAGTTCACAACTCAGAATATATAGATATGAGAGATCATTACTGCACGACAAGATCTTACCTCTGCCTGAAATTCCTTGTCCCCTTGGTGAGATGATTTGGAAAGCATCTTCACAGCAACTTGGGTATCACCGATATATCCATGGTAAACTGTTCCAAATCCTCCTTTCCCAATAACAACGTTAAAGTTGTCAGTGATGCTTTGTACCTCTGAGTATGTGCAGGCCCGGCCTTGAGCAAGTGCAGTGGCACAATTAAGCAGGGCCTCAAAATTTAAGGGGCACCAAATTTTTACAACATACCTTAATATGTATATTATATGTACATGCTGATATGCATGTATTATTACTCCAACAGTAAGCCTAGTGGATAGTAAAGCCCAACTTTACAAAGAGTCAAAGTCCAATACTTTTTAGTCTTTAGAATTTTGTTAAGTTGTGTTTTTTTTAAAAGACATTATTGATATAGTTTTGATACGTTTATAAATATCTACTATCTCTTTCATTTTTAAAATTTTTTTGACGTTTAGTGGACACCATTTATATTGTCGAGCAGAGTACCTAAAATCCATGGGACGGGCCTGAGTATGTGTACTGCTGTTTTCTTATTTCCGGTCCCGTGCCTATCTTTTTGCCTGCACACAAATTTCACACTACTGATCTTGCGTGTCTTAAGCTAGTCTATATGCTTACATGGTTAGAATATTTTTTGCAAAACTACAGATTTATAGAAAGGTATTTCTTATACCATGCTCTTTTTGTTTTTTAATCACCAATATAGCGGTGAGTACCGTCAAGATTACAACAAATGATGCAACTGTTGCTATAACTGGAACTACGACTTTGTTATCCTTTTTGCTTTTACAATTATTCCTTTCGCAAGAACTTGCATCGTCTCCCGTACTCTTTTCATCATAACTGATACAAGGGTATAGAATTTAAATACTAAAGCAGTGAATATTATTATATTTAGACTCTTTTTTTTGTGAAAATGCCTATCGAACCTCAATGACAATGAACCCTTGTTCGCCTTTGCTTGAAGCCCTGCTGGAATTGGCCCGACAAAATTGTTTCCTTTTAGATTGCTATAACAAATAGTAAGATCAGTTATTACCACTTAGAAAGTAGTAATTGTTGGAATACTGGTTTATGAAAAAATAACTTACAGGACTTTCAGGGAGTTCATTCCAGATAGAAAATCCGGCACAGTTCCCGTCATATTATTGTTTGACAGATCCCTAAAAACAGGTATGGAGACTGGAGTTCACTTTATCTTATATCATAGTTTTGTTTATTTCCTCAAGAGTGTTAACTTACAGGGTATGCATCACTGTGAGATTAGCTAATCCAGGAGATATTCCTCCATTCAAGCCACTGGTAGACAAGTTCCTGATATCAAGATTAAATGTGAATACGTTTGCAAGCAGAACAGAAATTTTAACTTAGGGGTCTTAATATTGTATACTTACAACGACACGATCCTCAAAGATTCTGTATCATTGTAGCTGCATCCGATACCATCCCAAACAAATTCATTTGGAACACATGAATCTCCTTGCCAGTTTTTAATTATGTTGTAAGCTGCCTTGATGCTCCACATTGTAGCAGCTGTTATTTATTTTACAGACAGTTGAAAGGAGGTAAGGCATGTCAGATAGTCATGATTCTCATAACTAGTATTTAAATTTACTTGGCTATTATCCAAAGGATAGATTCTACACTTACCATCGCGGTTACCTGTCTGCCTTTGTTGGAGCTGCTTTAAAGTATAAAGCTCGAGAGCGTTGATGATTGGGGGAAGGGTTGAATTTTTAGTTTTATTTATTGTTAGTAAATAAGTGGGTGCTTTTGTCTCAGGTTCTGTGTTACGGATAGTGGTGACTGAGTGATTTAGCGGAGAGAAAGGTCCATACCAGAGGTTGCCATTTAGGTAAATGTTGAACTCTCTTGTCTGTTTTTTTTTCAGTATTTCGATTTCAGCAAAATGCATGTAAATGATAAATTTATCACTGGTATTATCTGGCTTCCAATTTAGATTTAGTGAATCCTTTGGATATTTTGGAGAGATGCCATCACTCAATGGTTGTGAAAAGTCCTGTAAAAACTTTATCTAAAGTGTATAAGAAAGTACTATTAGGCCAATTAATAGGACTCCATAGCCGATCATACTTGTCAGCCTTGTACCTATATCGAGAATTTCATAAATTTGAAGTTAGTACATTTGCATTCATTAACTATCCAAATTTTGTAACAAAGCCTAGAGAGTGAGGGCCATTAAGTTTACCTGACTGTTCCATATGCAGTTCCAATATTTACTCGTGCAAAAAGGTATAATGATCCAAGATCAGTTTCTTTATACATGTTATTTTCCAGAAGCCTTAGTTCTATTGTTGATATGAAAGGCGTTCCGTGTCCTGTATTTACCAGACAAATATGTATGTAATTTGATGACAAGACATGTATAATCTCAATGCTTACTGGTTTAGACAACGAATTAAACTTTATTGTATCCCAGTAATCAGTTCCAAGATATATATCAAACTCTGGAAGTTCCCCCTTAAAGTCATAATTCCCGTACATAAAGCGTACTCTTATCAGATACCTATAACCCTTTCCTTGGGTTGGTTGTAGGGTGTAGCAGTTTCTAGTGTTTACAGGAAAACTTGTGAGTGTGGTAAGCTGTGTATCAATGGTGAACGAGTTATATATCGACAATATGTTATGGACTTCACCACTGTCAATGAAGCCTGCATCCGGTGTGTACTTAATACCCGTAACATTATCGGTGTACGCTTCAAGACTTCCACAATCTATGCTTATAAAGCCTACAATGGGACGGAAAAGAGAGGTTGATTAAGAGATCGATAAGTAGATGTTTAGAGAAATCAGAAATGATGATTTAGTACAATAGTACCTGATTGATCGTCATCCTGGGCACAAACCAATACTGATGTAAGAACTAAACCAAGAAGAACCAAGGCTGGAAGAAAACCTTGGAACATTTTCATTTCCTTAAGAAGTCCTTATTCTGAAGTCCCTAGACATGGGATCATCTTATAAAAGCTTAAAAGATTCCTATTTTATTTATTTAATATGTTTACTTAAACTTAATTATATGATTATTATACCTTGCAGGTTGGGACTTGGCTAATATTTGAATTACAAACTTGGAAATTGGAATATAGTATTAAAGCCTTAGTTCTGCCAGGTTGGTTTTACATCTTTTACTCAAATATATTGCACTTGGTTTATCTTAAAGTTGGATTACACTTTGTTCTGTGGTGTATATATATATAGGTAAGGGTTTATAACAAATATCACTTACGTGCACCACAATTGAATCAAGATTCATACATACACCTTAATTAAGCTCGACTAAACACTTGCAATAAGTGGACATGTAGACTTAAAGTCATAACCTAAGAGTCTGTTTTCGGGTTTGAATCCAAATTCGTAGAGAAGAAAAAAAGAAAAGGCAATGCTGTCTTGTTCTCAAGTTGGGAAAAAAGTGTCATGTTATAATTACTTTACGTGTTCTTAGGTCGGAGAAAATAAGAAAGAAAAGCTTATAAGTATCTGTTTGGTTAAGATCAGTACACGAAAAGGTTTTCTAGGTTTCATTTCGAGTCTTTCATTTTTTTCACATGAACAGAGTAAGGGTCAGGGCAGTTTTTTTTGTAGACATTCTCATTAATCTTGTTGCACCATAACATTACTCTTGGTTATTAAACCTTAAAATCGAACATATAATATCGGGTTGACTTGCTTAACTCGAAGAATTTTTGAATGTACGTGTTCGGGTGAACCATAATAAAATAACCAAGATCATCTAACAATTTTTAAGATTATCATAAAGAATGTTCAACTCATCATTCGTTAATTAGGTGATTTGTTATATAGGCAATGGAATATTTTCATGCCGTTTGCTTGTCATTGTCTAGCTAGTCAATATTTAAAACCTTATACAAGATTGACTAGCTTAATCTATGGCGAATCTTTGATAATGCAGCTGGGCTGGACCACAATTAATCAAGATTATCATGTCCATCATCATTGTTTAAGGTTATCGAGTATGTTTAATCAATTCACATTTTATTAGTAAAAATTGCTGGAAAGGTCCTGGCATATCATATTTCATTGCCGGTATATTTTCTTCGTCTTAACTTTCAAACCTAGTATTTATTTAATTCATGTTTCATATGCTTGTTATGTATTTCTAATAAAAAACGAGTAGATAGTTGAGGTATTTTCTGTTCAGGTTACATGGAGAGGAAGAGCGAATGACTTAACTAATACATTCCTTGACCCTTCCCAAACGCTATCCCTGACCACCTCAAAATGATTATGTAAAGAGGTTCATAAAGACATTAAAACTTCTAACCACTAAAAAATATATCTAGCAGTGGTTAATTTCTATATTTCTATTTAAAAAAGATTGTTCCAAAATTCAGGTGCTTTAACATTGTTCAATGTTGTTTCCATTTTTATTACTGTAAATAAAATGCTTTTTCATTGAGAATTTATTTGATAATAAAATGCCAATTATAAAGCTATTGTTTAAAAAAACCCGACTCTTTTGACTTGAAGGATATATGATATGGGTTTTTTAGATGTGGGTGTTGATAGATGATCATAGAAAAAGAAAAGGAAAAATAAAAGTGTGTTGGTGTTGAGCTGCTGCTGCTGCGCTCTGTTAAAAAATAAGCAGCTCCCCCTGCTTCTGTGTGTTTCTCCGAAAATATATCAGGCACCAAAAAATGAGGGGTCTCCACTGGGCTCTTAGTCACGGCCCAACATAGTCACAAATAAGAAAAGGATGGGCTGTTGGGCTTGGTTGGTTCGGTCCGCACAGCAGCTCTCAAAAGGAAAGCAAGAAATGTTTTTGTTCTAGATTTTTGCCACATAAATAAATTAATTAAAAATGAGAGTTTGGTGAATGTGGATGGAGTGTGGGGGCTTCGGTCAATGGAGTCAAATACACAAAGTCTTCAACAAATGAGAATATGGGGTGGCATGTCATGGCTGCTGCTTGCGTCCAGGAAATCAAGCAGTCTATGATGGCTTAGACAAACAACATGACACCAACTTTTTAGATTTGGCCTTGAGTTATTCATGAAAATTAATGCTTTACTTGATCATCACTTTAAGTCGTCTTTTGCCCATTTAAGCGTAAATCTACCTCCATAAACTCCGTATCACACAATG
>CM067168.1:32777263-32895252 GCA_034093135.1 Erigeron breviscapus
GTGGCACAGCAACCTTACAGAATGGCACCAGCAGAGATGAAGGAACTTGCAAGTCAATTGCAAGAACTATTGGAGAAAGGGTTCATTCGACCAAGTTCCTCACCTTGGGGAGCTCCATCTTGTTTGTCAAGAAGAAAGACGGATCTTTTCGCATGTGTATAGACTATAGGGAGTTGAATAAGTTGACGGTTAAAAACCGGTACCCACTTCCTAGGATCGATGACCTGTTTGATCAATTACAAGGGTCGAGTTGCTACTCAAAAATCGATCTTAGATCCGGTTACCATCAGCTTAGAGTTTCAGAAAAAGACATTCCCAAGACGGCGTTTAGAACCCGCTATGGCCATTACGAGTTTAAAGTGATGCCATTTGGTTTGACGAATGCACCCGCAGTTTTCATGGACCTCATGAACCGTGTGTGCAAACCATATTTAGATAAGTTTGTTATCGTATTCATAGATGACATTCTAATCTATTCCAAAACCAAGGAAGAGCACGAGGTACATCTGAAGAAAATTTTGGAACTACTCAAGAAGGAAGAATTGTACGCAAAGTTTTCAAAATGCGAATTCTGGATTCGTACAGTACAATTCTTAGGCCATGTCATTGATAGTCAAGGAATTCATGTAGATCCTGCCAAGATCGTGGCTATTAAGAACTGGGAAGCACCGAAAACACCAACAGAAATACGACAATTTTTAGGTCTTGCTGGCTATTATAGAAGATTCATCGAGAATTTTTCTAAGATAGCCCAACCTTTAACGTCGTTGACTCAAAAAGACAAGAAGTTTGCCTGGGAAGATAAACAAGAAAAAGCATTTCAACTGCTGAAGGAGAAGCTCTGTAGTGCTCCGATTTTGTCACTACCCGAAGGAACGGATAATTTTATGGTATATTGCGACGCATCTCATCAAGGATTGGGATGTGTGTTGATGCAGAAAGATAAGGTGATAGCCTATGCCTCGCGTCAACTTAAGGTGCACGAGAAGAACTACACAACTCATGATCTTGAACTAGGAGCTGTAATATTCGCTCTAAAGATTTGGAGACACTATTTATATGGTACAAAGTATACTATATTCACCGACCATAAAAGTCTCCAACATATTTTTGACCAGAAAGATTTGAACATGAGGCAACGTAGATGGGTGGAATTGCTCAGTGATTACGATTGTGAAATTCGTTATCATCTGGGCAAAGCAAACATTGTAGCAGATGCTTTAAGTCGTAAAGAAAGAGTAAAGCCACTTCGAGTACGAGCTTTAAGTATGACCATTCATACTCATCTTACTTCCCAAATTCGTGAAGCTCAACTTGAAGCATTAAAGAAAACAAATCTCAAAGAAGAAGCTTTGAGGGAGATGGAAGAGCAATTTGAAGTTAGACCCGATGGAACCCGGTATTTTTCTAACCGGATTTGGCTACCAAGCTATGGAGATTTAAGAAACTTGGTGATGAACGAATCACACAAGTCAAGATATTCGATACATCCTGGATCAGATAAGATGTATCATGGACTAAAAGAATTATACTGGTGGCCTAACATAAAAGCTGACATAGCCACCTATGTTAGCAAATGTCTAACATGCTCAAAGGTGAAGGCAGAGCATCAAAAGCCATCTGGATTGCTACAACAACCAGAGATTCCCCAGTGGAAGTGGGATGTATAGCCATGGACTTTATCACAAAGTTACCGAAGACTGCTAATGGTTGTGATACGATATGGGTAATTGTAGACCGACTCACTAAGTCTGCACATTTCTCGCCCATAAAAGAGACTGATAAAACGAGCAAGCTGGCTAGATTGTACATAAAGGAAGTAGTATCACGACATGGAATACCTATTTCGATTATTTCTGATAGGGATAGTCATTTTACTTCCAGATTTTGGTAGACACTACAAAAAGCTTTAGGTACACGGTTAGATATGAGCACTGCATACCACCCGCAGACCGATGGTCAAAGTGAAAGGACCATTCAAACGCTTGAAGACATGTTGCGCGCTTGCATAGTTGATTTTGGGAATGGTTGGGAAAAACACTTGCCTTTGTGTGAGTTCTCATACAACAACAGTTACCACACTAGCATCAAGGCTGCACCATTTGAGGCACTGTTTGGGAGAAAATGTCGTTCACCCATCTGTTGGGTTGAATTAGGTGACAAAATTCCAGTAAAGAAAAACAGTCCAATTACAGGTCCTGAACTCATTCATGAGACTACTAAGAAGATCGTACAGATACAAAACCGATTAAAGGCAGCACGAGATCGTCAAAAGAACTATGCTGATGTAAGAAGAAAGCCTTTGGAATTCAAGTAGGAGACAAGGTTATGCTGAAAGTATCTCCTTGGAAAGGAGCCATCCGATTTGGAAAACGAGGTAAGCTAAATCCTAGGTTTATTGGACCTTTCGAAATACTAGAAAGAATTGGTCCAGTAGCTTATAGGCTTAGACTGCCACAAGAACTTAGCCGTATACACGATGTGTTTCACGTCTCAAACTTGAAAAAGTGTTTGTCTGACGAAACACAAATTATTCCACTGGAAGAACTTCGAATGGATGACAAGCTGCACTTTGTTGAAGAACCAGTATAGATTATGGATAGAGACGCCAAGCAGTTGAAACAGAGTCGAATTCCTATTGTCAAAGTCCGATGGAATTCAAAGCGAGGTCCTAAGTTTACCTGGGAACGTGAGGATCAAATGAAACAAAAGTATCCTCACTTGTTCGAAAAAGCCCTACATTCCGACCACACGCGCTAAATTTCGGGACGAAATTTAAATAACTGGGGGAGAATGTGACAACCGCCAAAATTTCAGGTTGATTAAATTACTATTACGTGTACTATTTAAATTTTTGTTGATCAAACAATATGAACAAACATTTTATGGCATAATGAACTGAACAAATATTTTTTTGATAAATTATGGATAATTATTGCCAAGAACTCAAATAGTTATTTGAGAGTTGTTTGTAAATACTTTTTCATAATTATACTATCAATAACTGTATTTATGAATAGTAATGTATACATGAATAGTACCGTATCCGTGAATAGTAATCGTATCTAGAAATTGTATTTATGAATAGTGACTGGGAATAGTAACGGTAAATAGTAAAGGTAAAAAGTAATTTTAAATAGTAAAGGTAAAAAGTAAATTTTAAATAGTAAAGGTAAAAAGTAAATTGTAAATAGTAAAGGTAGAAAGTAAATTGTAAAAGGGTAATAAAATAAAATAATATAAAGGTGGGACCCACGTCAAATAATTTAAAGTCTACGTTGAATCTGATTTCCGAATAATTTCAAAAGTGAATAGTGCTGAATAGTAAACATCACTTTCATACTTTATTCTTATAATATAAACGTCCAAAACCCGCTCACAGGGGTTAGTTGAGTAAAAATTATTAAAATGAAAGTTGTAGATCTTAATTTTCTGATCTTATAGAAACTTGAATTTTCTCAATAGGAGCCCGTATGCATAATTTAGGATTAAAACAATGTATAAATATATACTACTAGTATAAAAGAAATCTATCATTAGAAACGTCCAAGAGGTAGTGGGAAACACACTTTTATCTACTTTATAATTTAAAATTAATAAATTATGAATCACGGGTTTAGTTCACTAAAGATATGGACAAAAAGAATACTATATATATACATACCCTTATTCATGATTAACTTTATAATATAATAATAATATAATATAATAATAATATAATATATAAACGTGTATTGAAATTCGTTGAAGATTGAAGTCTGCGTTTCTTTTTCTAAATCGATGGCTAATTTTATTAATATAATAATCAAACGAATGAATTCGTTCGCCTATAAATAGCAGACGATATTAAACTTTAAAACACACACCACTACATATTCTCTTCTAAATACTCTCTGGTATAACTATACAAGGCTTATTTCATCTACTTGATTTCTGCTATTATTACTAAGGTGAGTTTCCATATTCCCCTTTTTAATTCTTTTATATGATTTATTTGGGGACTGAGATACATGCAATAAAACTACTTGTTATACTTATATGTATATTTTTAAAGTTATATACTTATATGCATATTTACAAATTTATATATTATATTATATATTTTGTAACTCCACTCTATTTTACCTTTGGGGTGAAATACAAACTCTTTACTGTTATGATGAACACAAGTATTTTCAGAAATGTATATATGGTTGATTCTAAGTTGCTCTGTTCACTCAAAGTCCTCACTATCATGAACGATTAATTATGGAAACATAAACGTGGGTATATTGAATAGTACTATTGGGGTAGGCACCCCCATCCGTGTTGGTCATACCAACTGGATACGGATGCATTATATTTGGAAAGCTTAGGGTACCCTGAACAGGGTACCTACTCTGGAGGCAAATAAACACACACTTGTCTAGTTTCGGTTCATGAGCTTAGAACTTGATGTATACAGTATCTACTCTTATATTCTATTTGATCCATTGTGTGATCAAATAGTTACTTTAAATCTTGTGGTTCATACTCTATATTTTAACTAAAAACATATGATACTCTTTGCTGATATTGTATCATAACTATTTGACATTGCGGTAAGGCAATGGTCACACTGAACTCTGGCATTTTGTGAAACTATATTTTCTATATGAAAAACTTATGGAACTCACCAACTTTATGTTGACGTATTTTAGCATGTATTCTCAGGTAACTAGACGATACATTGTATGGGACTATTTTCCGCTGCATACAACATACTGGACCATGGCCTACCCTCAGACTCTAGTAAAGACAAGTCAATTTGCTAAAGTCTCTGTCTACTGTTTAATATTGTTTAATATTAAATAATTGTTTTCAAGAATAATATCTTTCATAAATTGTAATATAAATTTGTGAACAATGCTTTTATATAAATGTATTTTAAAACGACAACGTTTTGTGTCGTTCAGTATATCTTGTGTTGTGAATCCATGTAAGTCATACCCCGTCTAGGACGTGTGACAGTACCGTACCAGGACGGGACCGGGATATCGGTACCAAATCCCGACTAGTCCCAATTAAAACCATATTTCATTATGTTAAATTGTTCACTGCTTGTAAGTGTGACTTTCAAATATTCTTCTCAAAAACATGATAACTTAAAGATGCAGTAGTGGAGATACCATATCCATATGAATCATATTGCAGGCAATATAAAGAATTGGAGCAATGAAGTGATATATGTCTGCATACATACATATCTGATGTATTAATGTTTTTCACATAAATAGTCGTATTATATGCTTTCTATTCTCACTTATACCTTATAATTTTATACCTTATAATTCTATCCGTAATTTTATATTCTATACATATAATAACATCCTCTGCAAATCTTATACAATAGATATATGCATATATATTACTGATATACATAAGATATACATATAACATAGATATACAATACATATAAATCCATATATAAATATAGATATACGTGGTATTCCTTAAAAATATATATAAAATGCTATACTTTCCTTGCATGTCGGGACTAAACGGGACTATCGGGATTTGCTCGGTATTTCCCGGTCCCGGTCCCGATTAGTACCGGTCCCGCAAACTATCAAAACTTGGTACCGGTACCGATCCCGCTCGGGATTCGGTACCACTTTTCGGTACCGGGTTCGGGACAGGATCATTTCGGGATCGGGATTTGAGACTTTTTGCTCATCCCTACCACCAGTCGCCACCATCACCAGACCGATGTCGCTGATACTACAATCGTATTATGCGGGTACCCTTGTATTGTTATTATGATGAACATATTCAAAATCATGAACCTTTCTTTTTTTAAGTATGAATCATTATCATATTACTCAATACTTGTAATTATGGAATAGTGTAACATATATAATTAATTTACATTAAAATTGCTTCAATTTTTTCAATTAATGTTATTTTGTTTCATCTTATTTTTGTACCATAAAAGTTTTTTGCCTTGATCTCTTGAAACACCGAATCAAAAGTAATCGACTTTTGCTCGGAACTTTTTTCGTTCCTAGCCTTCAAAAAGTACTCCATCAAATAGTAATTGTTGAGTCATGGATTCGCTGAAGACTTGCTGAGTCAAGTACTCGCTGAAAGACTCAGCGAGAGGCTTCTTCAGCGAGCTCTCAGCGATCATTATCTTCGAGTTAAAGGATAAGTTCAATGACTCACCGCCATATCTTGTAAGTCAAATATGGGCGGGAAGATGAAGATAAGAAGGTTGGTCCCCAAGGACACGTGTTGATAGATCAAGATGAAGACATGTGACCTTGTACCATTTTGGTACTAAGGTGTTTCTCTTTCATGCCGCTTTGGGAAAGAAACAAGATGGAAAACAGAGATGTCTGAAGACCAGTCTTACACACCAATAGATAGTTGACAACCTTCATGTGTCAACATCTATTGGGCTGTCAATAGATGTGTCTTCTCTCCTATATAAAGCATCACTTGACCTAGCCGCAACCTAAGTCGGTCTAGTTCTACAATTGTCACTTTGTGTGTTTTTCTCTTATTGTAGAATTGTTAAGTTTTGTGTGTGTCAAAAACTTAACATACATTTTCTCTTTTCTTTCTTTGTAAACCGACCATGTATTCACTGTTTAATTAATGATACATATGATTAAACGTGTTTACATTCTTGTCTTACATTCTTAGTGTAATTTACATTAGTTGTTTAATTACACAATCGTTGCAAACTTGGGACTTTCAGTTGGTATCAGAGCAGTGTTTCGATACACTGAAACTGATCTGAAAAGTGTTTGCAAGATTATCTTTCTTTCTTTACTTTTACTTTTCTGCATCTAAAATCCTTCTTTTCTTAAAAACTTTCTGTTTCTCTGTACTTTTCTTATTATGTCTCATATTCCCGCTTTGGTTAATACCAGGGATTTTGGGTATGTCTCTATCCCACCCAGATTCGAAACTCATGATTTCGGATCTTGGAAAGAGAGGATGCTCCTACACATCGTAGGAATTGAACCCTATTTAATGACCATTCTTACTCGAGGGCCATATGTACCGATTCTGGTTTCCAGAACACCAGGAGCTACTTCTGATGCTCCTGAAGTTGTTACTGAAATCATTAAACCAGAAGTACAGTGGTCAGATGATGAGCGTAGGCTTGTCAATCTTGACGCTCGTTTGAGAAATTTGATCATTACCACCCTTCCCGATGACATAATGAAATCTGTCATCAAACTTTCTACTGCTAAAAAGGTGTGAGATAATCTGTGTACCAGATTCGATGGTACGGCAGATGTTCTAGCTACCAAGAAAATAGATCTGAAACGTGCCTATGAAGGATTCTTCTCTCTTCCTAATGAGAGTCTGGATGGCACTTATAATCGGTTCAAATGTCTTTTGAATGATATGACAAACGTAGGCATAGAGCATGATACGCTTGAAATATGCCACAAGTTCATTGACGTCTTGCCTATCAAATGGCAAGGTCTAAGACAAATTCTTCGAACCACCAAACTGCTGAAAACGCATGACTTAGAATCCCTCTATGACACTCTTCAATTTGAAGAAAGAGCCCTTGTTCAAAATCTCAGAGCTGAGGCTGAATCTCTAAGGCATGCTGGCTCATCTTCTTCTTCTCTATAAAGCATCACTTGACCTAGCCGCAACCCAAGTCGGTCTAGTTCTACAATTGTCACTTTGTGTGTTTTTCTCTTATTGTAGAATTGTTAAGTTTTGTTGTGTCAAAAACTTAACATACATTTTCTCTTTTCTTTCTTTGTAAACCGACCATGTATTCACTGTTTAATTAATGATACATATGATTAAACGTGTTTACATTCTTGTCTTACATTCTTAGTGTAATTTACATTAGTTGTTTAATTACACAATCGTTGCAAACTTGGGACTTTCAGTTGGTATCAGAGCAGTGTTTCGATACACTGAAACTGATCTGAAAAGTGTTTGCAAGATTATCTTTCTTTCTTTACTTTTACTTTTCTGCATCTAAAATCCTTCTTTTCTTAAAAACTTTCTGTTTCTCTGTACTTTTCTTATTATGTCTCATATTCCCCCTTTGGTTAATACCAGGGATTTTGGGTATGTCTCTATCCCACCCAGATTCGAAACTCATGATTTCGGATCTTGGAAAGAGAGGATGCTCCTACACATCGTAGGAATTGAACCCTATTTAATGACCATTCTTACTCGAGGGCCATATGTACCGATTCTGGTTTCCAGAACACCAGGAGCTACTTCTGATGCTCCTGAAGTTGTTACTGAAATCATTAAACCAGAAGTACAGTGGTCAGATGATGAGCGTAGGCTTGTCAATCTTGACGCTCGTTTGAGAAATTTGATCATTACCACCCTTCCCGATGACATAATGAAATCTGTCATCAAACTTTCTACTGCTAAAAAGGTGTGAGATAATCTGTGTACCAGATTCGATGGTACGGCAGATGTTCTAGCTACCAAGAAAATAGATCTGAAACGTGCCTATGAAGGATTCTTCTCTCTTCCTAATGAGAGTCTGGATGGCACTTATAATCGGTTCAAATGTCTTTTGAATGATATGACAAACGTAGGCATAGAGCATGATACGCTTGAAATATGCCACAAGTTCATTGACGTCTTGCCTATCAAATGGCAAGGTCTAAGACAAATTCTTCGAACCACCAAACTGCTGAAAACGCATGACTTAGAATCCCTCTATGACACTCTTCAATTTGAAGAAAGAGCCCTTGCTCAAAATCTGAGAGCTGAGGCTGAATCTCTAAGGCATGCTGGCTCATCTTCTTCTTCTCTTTCTAGCACATCTCATCCTCATGACCCTCTTGCACTGGTCTCTGCTGAAGTCAGTACTGTCCATCTTGACATCAGCAATTCCATCCCCTCTGACATCCAAGACCTTGTCAATGACCTCGATTTCGAGGAGAGACAAAACATGTTCTCGGATTTCATGAATTTTGCCCTCATCGCTGGTAAACGATATTTTAAAAAATGGAATAGTCGTAGGTCGACTCCATTTCAAAAACCAGTGGTGGATAAGTCGCAAGAAGAATGTTGGAGGTGTGGTCGAAAGGGCCATTACCAAAAGGAATGCAAAGTTTCTTTTCCTTCTTTGCAGGCAGCGAAGCCCTCTTCCTCATCAGCGAGGCCCTCTTCAGTCAAGCCTGCTGATGAATACAAGAAAAAGTACTATGAGCTTCGAGCAAAATGGCTGAAGTGGAAGAAGCCAAAGCTCCTGCCAAGGGTCTTGTTGCTGAAGAACATGACTGGGCTGACTTCCGACGTTTCTGACAGCGAGGACTTTGTTGATGCCATCTGCTTTATGGCACTCGCTGATGACCAGGCGCTGACAAAGGATCAAGTTTGCTCCAGTCAGTGGGTCAATGTCACAATCAAGAAGGTATGCACTTTTTCCTCTGCCTCTGAAGAGGATAAACCTAAAATTCTTGAATCTCTTACTTGTGATATTCAGTACGTCGAATCTATTCGTGCTGATCTTCAGTCTAAACTTGACTCAGTAAGTGCTGAGCTAAGTGATAAAACTGATAAGCTCAAGGACTTGAGAAATGTCCATGTTGAGCTTGAATCCCAAAAGCTTCTCAACCAAACTCTTCAAATCTCAAATGAGAAGCTGAAAAATCAGGTCGCTGACCTTGAAAAGATAGTTACCTCTTGGTCTAAAGCCTCTAAGCTTCACGACCAAATCTTCAGCTTGCATGTTCCTGCTCAAATGAAAGCCATAATCGGTGGTGATTATGAGACTGCTGCTGTCATCACCAATATGTTCAGCGAGAGTCCTGCTGCTGAAGAGAGGATTCCTTCCAGTGCTCTTACTTCTCGTGAGGAATTGCTTAAACACTACTTTGTTAAAGGCATGAATGACTATCATTCTGAACTGAATGATGAGTCTCCCTCACCCAGCACTTCCACTTCCTCGTCACAAGCATAAACTAGCTCATCAGCTAGCTTTGCTAAGACTGTCTTTCCAAACCATCCCATTATTGACATGATGCCCAATGAAGGTCGTGTTCAATATTCCTCTTCCCAAACATTTGAAGGAAATATTTCAAGTGATGGTTTCAAGCCTCTTGCTCCTAAGCTTTTGACTGTTAAGCCCAATGGTGGTTTCAGTGTTGAACCCTTTAGAAGGAGCAAGGTTGCTATTCCATATGACTACAGCACTCCTCAGCGAGTTGTGTCTGTTAGTCAACCCGCTGAGAATTCTGTTCCCTCAGCAGTCGCTGAACGCCCTGCGTCTCAGCCTTTGCCTTCTTCAAATACTTCTCCTGCTGGCAGAAAGTCTGTTATGCATGATAACCTGATGCATAGACGAGCTAGGTTTGCTGATGCTCGTTATCAGCAACCTAATTCTGTTTATGTCCCAAAGGGAACTTTTGTCCCTCAGCAACCAAGACCTGTTCAGCAGGTTAGACCTCCTCAGCAAGGAGGTCAGCAAGTTGCTCAAATCCATCATGGTTCTCAGCAACTCAGACCTGTTCAGCAAGTCAGACCTCCTCAGCAAGGAGGTCAGCGAGTTGTTCAGAACAATCATGGTCCTTCTTCCTCAAATGCCCAATCTAAGGGCAAGTCCATTCTTGGCCCTGTTCCCTAGTCTCTTCCTCCTCGGTCTGGGAAGAAAAAGACCTCTCCAGTAGCATCCACCTCTTCCTCCAATCATGAGATATGTGAGTTGACTAAGCGTGTCAACGACTTGTCCTCACAACTCAAGGAATTTCTGATTCAAAGTCAGAATGCTGGAAGAAAATGTTATCTATGTGGTGAAAGAGGACACATCTGCTGACTGCAATGACAAAGACTCCAGGAATCCTCCTGAAGTAGTCATTCAGCCAAATCTACCCTCAGCTTCCGCTGCTCATCCCTCCTCTATAATCTCTGAGCGAACTCCCCCAGTTGAGTCCAACATCAGCTTGGGTGAAGATGTTGTTCTTACTAATGATAACATTGCTGAATACATTGCCGCTCAGCGAATCTCCTTTCCCCAGTCTCATGAAATCATTACCAATGGTAATGATAGTGTACTGGCTGAATATGGGGAAAACAATCAAGTCAGCAACATGGTTGTTCTCAACACTGGAAGCTCTGTCACTTTTACCTCTGAAGATCAATTCTTCACACGTGAGGTTACTCGTGACATGCTTCCTGCTCATCAACTCGTTGAAAATTTTCCAGTTGATGAAAACGCTGATCCTAGAGCCCCTCTTCCTCTATCTACTAATAATGATGATTCCGCTCATCTTCCTCTCTCATCCTCTGCTGATGATACTATCAGCGGGGATGCTCATGATTCCTCCTAAATCCTTCTTATGTTATCCTGCAGGCCTCGCTAGGAAAAGAAGTGTGGTATTTGGATAGTGGTTGTTCAAAACACATGACTGGATCCAAGGACCTGCTGGATAACTTTTTGGCGACTGATGGTCCCACAGTTGTGTTTGGTGACAACTCTACTGGCCAAACTGAAGGATATGGGTCTCTCTCTAATGTGCTAATCAAGTTCACTAAGGTCGCTTACGTGAACGGCTTGAAGCACAATCTGATTAGCATCAGCCAACTGTGCGATGCTGACTACAAGGTTATCCTTGATAAGCATCAAGGCACAGTAATAAATGTAAATAAAGAAGTAGTTTTGGTCGCTCCTAGAAAGAGAGATATCTACTTGGTAGATTTCACTCCTGTCAAAACTGACAGTGAGACCTGCTTCTTTTCTAAAGCTGCCTCTCAAATCAACTGGTTATGGCACAAGCGTATGTCGCATGTGAATTTCAAAACCATAAATTCTCTCGCCAAGAAAAATCTAGTTCGAGGCCTTCCTCCTCTCACTTATGAGAAGGACAGGCTCTGTGGTGCTTGTGAAAAAGGTAAAAGCCACCGAGCCACCTTCAAAACTAAACAAGCCAATTCAATAAATGGCTGCTTCCATCTTCTTCACATGGATCTCTTTGGTCCAGTAAATGTCCGAAGTCTAAGGGGTAGCAGATACACCTTAGTCATCGTGGATGAATATTCACGATATACTTGGACAATATTTCTTCATTCTAAGAGTGATGCTGCTGAGGAAATAATCAATTTCATTAAAAAGATGGAAAACCTTAACAGCATTCGTGTTAAAGAACTCAGAAGCGATCATGGCACTGAGTTCAGAAACCACACTCTTGAGAACTTTTTGTGCTGATCAAGGGATTAGACAAAACTTCTCTTCTGTTCGTACTCCTGAGCAAAATGGAGTGGCTGAAAGGAGAAACAGAACTCTCATTGAAGCTGCCAGGACCATGCTCAGTGAGTCTTCTCTTCCTAGCAAATTTTGGGCTGAAGCAGTTAGTACTGCTTGCCACACTCAAAATAGGTGTCTTATTGTCAAGCGACATGACAAGACTGCCTATGAAATTCTTAAGGGCAAGAAACCCCAAATTGGATACTTCCATGTCTTTGGGTGTCCTGTTTTCATCCTAAATGATAAGGATCATCTGGGTAAGTTTGATCCCAAAGCTGATGATGGCTACTTTCTGGGATATTCTTCAATTAGTAAGGCTTTCAGAGTCTTTAATACTCGCACTCAAAAAGTAGATGAATCAATTCATGTTACTTTTGATGAAAGCTGTTCAGCTCTAGGAGATCTTCCAAGTGAGTCCTCCGCTGAAGTAATCTTCAGCGATCTTGCTGATCCTCCAATAGAGTCAGCGACACCTGAGGTTGCTGACTCCCCTATCATTGATTCTTCAAGTCTCTCAACTAATGATGAATATGTGGCAGCTCACATTTATTCCATTGATCCAGTTGAGCCTCTTCTCAGGACAGTTAATGCCACTTCCATTAATGTCTCTTCTTTAGATGATCCTCAAGCTGCTGACGGTGTTGCTGAAGACGTCTTTCATGATGCTTCAGCGAATCCTCTTTCAGGAGACGCTGAGAATGACATTGCTCAGCAAGAGGTACCCACTGTTCTCAGTGACCCTCCTGTCAGCAACTCTGGACCCTCTCTAACCATCGATCTCTCTACTTATTCTGTTACACCAAATGATCCTCCTACCTCCACCTTATCCGCTGTC
The DNA here is from genome assembly GCA_034093135.1 of Erigeron breviscapus. Classification (NCBI taxonomy): domain Eukaryota; kingdom Viridiplantae; phylum Streptophyta; class Magnoliopsida; order Asterales; family Asteraceae; genus Erigeron; species Erigeron breviscapus. The sequence continues at coordinate 32,790,310 of CM067168.1, forward strand.
TCTCACTCCTCTTCTATTCATACACCAGCACTCAAATGGACTGATGATCACCCTCTTGACCATGTGATTGGTAATCCACACAATGGTGTCCAAACTCGATCAGCGACAACTAACACTTGTCTCTATGTCAATTTCTTATCTCAAATTGTGCCTGCCAATATTGGCGAAGCCATGGTTGATCCTTCTTGGGTGGAAGCCATGCAAGAAGAATTGACACAATTTGAAAGAAATCATGTTTGGTTTCTTGTTCCTCCTCCCTATAAGGAACCCATTGGTACTCGATGGGTCTATAGGAATAAGATGGATGAAGCTGGTGTAGTTATCAGAAACAAAGCAAGACTGGTTGCTCAAGGTTATACTCAGGCTGAAGGCATTGATTATGATGAAACCTTTGCTCCAGTCGCTCGTCTTGAAGCTATTCGTCTCTTTCTTGCTCATGCTGCCTACAAAGGCTTCACTGTCTATCAAATGGACGTCAAGAGTGCCTTCTTAAATGGTGCTCTTGATGAAGAAGTCTATGTTAAGCAGCCTCCTGGCTTTGAGGATCCAAAGCATCCTCACTATGTCTACAAGCTTAATAAAGCTTTGTATGGTCTTAAACAAGCTCCTAGAGCTTGGTATGACACCTTGTCCACCTTCCTTCTCGACCATGGCTTTCGTAGAGGAACCATAGACAGCACTCTCTTCATCTACAAGAAGAAAGCTGATGTTCTGTATGTTCAGATTTATGTCGATGACATTATCTTTGGTTCCTTATCTACTAAGCTTTGTCAAAAGTTCAGCGCTCTCATGTCTAGCACTTTTAAAATGAGTATGATGGGTGAGTTAACCTTCTTTGGGGTTACAAATCAAGCAACTTCCCTCTGGAATATTTATCAATCAAGAAAAATATATTCGGGACATGTTGCATAAATTTGACTTCACTCATGTCACTCCAAAGGGAACTCCCATGTCCCCTCCTAATAATCTCCATGCTGACCCAACTGGTAAGCATGTGAATCCCACTCACTATAGAGGCATGATTGGCTCTTTAATGTATCTCACAGCGAGTCGTCCAGACATCATGTTTGCAACATGTCTATGTGCTCGCTATCAAGCCTCTCCTCGTGAGTCTCATCTTCTTGCTGTCAAGCGTATCTTTAAATATCTTAAGGGTACTCCCACGCTGGGTCTATGGTACCCAAAAGACTCCAACTTTGATCTTGTTGGATATTCTGACTCAGACTATGCTGGGTGCATGCTTGACCGCAAAAGCACCAGTGGTGGATGTCAACTGTTGGGGGGGAAGCTGACTAGTTGGACTAGTAAAAGCAACACACAGTTTCCATCTCCACCGCTGAGGCAGAATATGTCTCTGCAGCGAGCTGTTGTGCCCAAATTCTTTGGATGAAACATCAGCTTGCTGATTATGATTTGGAATATACCAAATTCCAATCATGTGTGATAATACAAGTGCTATTGCTATTACACACAACCCTGTTCATCATTCAAAAACTAAGCATATTGATATTCGATATCACTTTATTCGTGACCATGTCATGAAAGGTGATATTGAAATCTATTTCATTCCAACTGATGATCAAATCGCTGACATCTTTACTAAACCATTGGATGAAACTAGATTCAAATTGCTTGTCAGCAAGTTAGGAATGCTAAATGGGGAATCAGCAACATGACTTATCATGTAGCTAACTCAGCGAGTTTAAGTCAGTCTTACTCGCTGAACCTAAAGCAATGAAGAGCTTAAAGTCTTCATCTAGTCCAGTAGCAAACGGCTCTGGTAAAGACTTCTTAAATCCATTGATCCCTGTTGCTTTGGGAAAAAGCAAAATAAAAGCAATGGAGAGCTAAAAGTCTTCATCTAGTCCATTAGCAAACGGCTATGGTAAAGACTTCTTAAATCCATTGATCCCTGTTGCTTTGGGAAAAAGCAAAATAAAGCAATGGAGAGCTAAAAGTCTTCATCTAGTCCAGTAGCAAACGGCTCTGGTAAAGACTTCTTAAATCCGTTGATGGCTGACAGTTTGCCAAAAACTGTAGTCAGCGACCAACGTTAGTTGTGAAGTAGCTGACAAAACATTAGACATGCTGAGCATCTTCCAGCATGTGGTCTCTCAAAATAAAACATAGGATATTTTCAAAACTAAGTGTTTTCAAAGTAACTATGTTGGTGACGTGGCAAGATTTTGAACCACATGTTTTTATAAACTCAAACTGAAAGGTCACCTCGATTTCTGCCTTGATCACGTCATTTGTCCGTATGTGACAGTCTGATTGACAGGTTACTACTGCACAATACGGCGCACACTCAAGTATTTTTGGATAATTTCTTCTCCTTTTATTTATACGTTACTCACAAAATGTTTTTATATATATATTATAGTAGTATATATACGAAAACAGTTGGTTACAACTGTTAAGAGGAGAGAGAAACTTTTTGATCATATCTTTTTTCGTGTGTGAAAACGTGACCCACCATCATACCCTATATATTTTCGCTTCTCTTCTCTTGCCTCACTTCACATACTTAAAAAATCTTTTCATCTTCTAACTTTCCATCTCTCTCTCCTTCTCTGATTCATCTTCATCTTCTTCTAACAAAAAATCAATGGCATCCTCTTCTGATATCCCTCAAAATGTTGAAATCCCTTCTTCTTCTTCCCCCGCCGTACAAAATCCACCTGTCCTTGAACAACAAGTTCAGGAACAAATTCCTATTACTTACTTAAATTCTCCAGTCTATACTCCGGTTAATGTAAATAAATCTTCAAAGGTTTCCTTTTCTCCCTCGAAGATGATTGTTAAACCCAACAATCATCTTGGCTCGCTTGACGTACCAAAAGGTACAAAAGGGTATAAGCCAATGCTGGATTTCATCCATGCATCTCCTGCAAATCATTGCATCATGGCGGACCCAGAACATATTTTTGTCCATCTTCTTAGAGAATTCTGGTGGACTTGTGAATATGATGATGCAAACAAGTCCATCACTGGGTCTGTCCGCCAGGGGGAGAAGACAATCACCATCACTCCTGCTTCTCTTCGTCTCATTCTTGGGTTTCCACAAGAAACCGATGATAACAAGTTTGTGGAACCAGCAAATGAAAATGAATGGAAGGCATGGTTGCCCTCCATTGGATATAATTATAACTTGAAGAACCCTCCAGCGATTCCAAGCAATCCCTTAAAGCACAATCTTCCTGGAATCTGGAGAGTTCTGTTCACTCATGTGATTCAATGCATGGGTGGAAATTCTGGGTCTTACAACCAGGCATCATCTACATCGATGCCCATAATCCACGCTCTTGCTGAAGGACGATTTGTGGATTATGCCCAGCTGATCTTCAATGATATGAAGAACAAGATTAGCATGAACAATAGGTCACACACTGTGCCCTTTACAAGATTCTTCTCCCTTATTTTTAAGGAGGCGCTGGGTGATGAGTATGTGCTACCCAATGCTTCAACAATTCCAACAGCAAGGGTTGGAAACAATATTTACAAGCAACCAGCTGAACACTTGGTTGCTCGCCTCACTCCACATATAAAAGAGGTACTTTTCTCCCTTAACTCTTCTTTATACCCCAAAAACAGCGATTGGGAGGCAGCACTTCCTACTGATGAAGTGGCTGATACGGTCGCTGTGGATGCTCAAATGCCTTTAGAGGCTGGCTCGCTGGCAAACCCCCCAGCGACCTCCAAAGCCTCCAAAAAGACCAAAGCTAAATCCAAGGCAGCATCCTCAACCCAAAATTTACAATCTTCACCCTCCGCTGACGTCCCAAAACGTAAGCGGAGTGTATCAAAGGGCAAACCCAAGGATAGGAAGTCCACAACGCCCATGGACACTAGTACCCAAGCCACCCCATCAGCAGCCTCCCAACAGGCTGTTGACGAGACAAATGGGAACAGCAGGCAGCCACCTCAAACTTCTGTAGGCGAGGTTGGTGAAGATATTGGGTCACCCCAACCCACTAGAGGTCAAAGTCCAACTCCACCCCCAAATAATTCCCCTCCTTCTTCTCAAATACCCTCCGAGTCGTTGACAGCAGCCAGATCACAGGTGATGCTAGAGTCAACAAATTCTACGGCCGATGATGTCTTGGTGGAACAACACACTGAGACTGAGGCACCAGGTTCCCTTACCCCTCCTCCTTCTATTGTCTTGGAAACTGTTTGTGCAGGGACTGAGACAAATATCTTACCAAGTGGAAATGAAACTGATGAAGATCTGGGCAGTGAGTTTGACCTCCAAGATGATGATGCTGAAATCACACTCGCTGCCGCAGAAGAGAGTGAAGAAGAGGCCAATGTTAGTGGTTTCTTGGCAGAAGACTTGGGATATTTGCTGATCTCCTCTCCACCTACTGAATTTGAGGATATCCCAGAGTCGTTAGCTGATATGCCTCCTCCACCATGCTACTCTCCAAGGCCCACAGCTTCTCATGAACAAGTTGGCCATTTTGGAGAGTATGTGCCTGAATTGAATAATGTTGAGCTTCAGCGAAGGGTGCAATACTGTCACCTTCAAAGAATCAAGCCAGCAATTTATGTTGAGGTGGAAGAACTTGATGATGAAATAATCATGGAAGTGCCTCCATTACATCACCCTGACTTCTTTGGGACTCCTTGCTCTAAATATCCTGTTTCACTAAAGGATCTCAAGGTTCCCTCTCCCAAAGAAGCCACCACTGCTTTCACTGCCATAAACTTGCCTGGCCTAGATTATGTTGAAACTTACCAGTTGCAAGAATTATTGAGAAGGGTGCAGATTTGCCAAAGTCAAGGGAACATGCATGGGTACTTATATGCCTGGTTGGTTGATAAGGTAGCTGAACTGAACCTTGATGCATTAGCCAAGTTTCAAGAGCTAGCAGCTGGAAATGAAATTTTGAAAGATGAGTTGGCCACTCTTCAAGGCATGGTGTTTGGCATCACCAAGAATCAAGTTACTGACACTAGGACTCATGCAATTATTTCGAAGAAATCAAACATTGCTGATTGAAAGCATGAAAAAGGTCAGCACCTCTAATTCTTCTATCTCTGCTTCGCTTGACAAGTTGAAAGATGAAATCAAGTCAGCGAAGACATCTGCAGAGGTGTCTGGACTCTTACCAGCGCCCCAAGATCTCTCCCAATCAAATATCCTCTTCACTGCTCACCTCCGCCAACTAAATCATACTGTTTCCTTCTTCTCAAAACATCAAGATGATTTTCACACTTCTATCACCCAAGAAATTATTTCTCTCAAAGACAAACTCTTCTCTCATACTCCTTTCCAGGTAGCTGTTGACAAAAAGCTACTTGAAGAATCTGTCAACCGTACCAAGAAGCTTGAAAAAGAGGTTGGAAATCTGAAGGGCATGATGGTTGAAATGCTGGGCCTCCTCAAGAAAGATAAAGTGGAAGTAGCTAGTTCCTCAGATACTTCCAAGGGGGAGAAAAATATTGAGGAGGATCCAGCAACTAATGTTGAAACTGATGTTGAAACTGTTCCCCAAGCTCCCCTCACTGGTGATGCTGAGATGGTTGATAAACCGGCAGCAAACGTTGAGGGGGAGCAAACAACAAAAACAACAATTGCTGAGAAGGCTGTTGAACCGGCAGCAAGTATTGAGGGGGAGCAAGCTGAGAAGGTTATTGAACCGGCAGCTGAAGTTGAAAAAGAAAAGGTGCCAGCGAGAGTTGAAAAACTAGTTGTTGCTAAGAATGTGCCAGCAAAACCAATCAATGTCTTTATCTTCAAGCCCACTGCTGAGTTCCACGCTGCCCTTGAAAAGAAATACAAAATCAAAGACTCTCTGCTCAGCTCTGCAAGACATCCATTCCCTACTCCTCCACCTCAGCTACCCAGAGTTGGATCAAAGAGAACAGCTTCTGGAACCAGTGTCTCTCAGCTCCCCACTATACTCAGAATTGTTCCCAAGACTGATATAGATGAGGAGCCGCTGCTAAACTTGAAGATGCCTTCCAGAACTCTTTTCATGGAAGGTACATATGATGAGAAGCTGGGAGGCTTCTGTTTTTGCAATGTCCATGGTCATGAACTCTTCTTCAGGACCAATGAAAATGGAATTGCTCCTTCTGCCTTCCTTTTGAAAATAAGGAAGTATTGTGCTCAGTCTTCCAATGATCCCGAATTTATAAGACTGATTGATCAAGAACTGCTGAAGCCTGAAAGACAACAAGACAGAGCTTTCATCCAAGCCAAGCAAGAGTCTCAGTGGGATTAAGTAGTCTTGTAATCTTTGTAATGCTGCTTATTGTAAAGGTGTTTGTCATATGTATAAAATCAGCATTCCCTCATTTCGATTTCTAATTCTTGTAAGTTCAAGCGACTTACACTCAACAAAGTCTCCTCAGCGAATAGGGGGAGATTGTTGAGTCATGGATTCGCTGAAGACTTGCTGAGTCAAGTACTCGCTGAAAGACTCAGCGAGAGGCTTCTTCAGCGAGCTCTCAGCGATCATTATCTTCGAGTTAAAGGATAAGTTCAATGACTCACCGCCATGTCTTGTAAGTCAAATATGGGCGGGAAGATGAAGATAAGAAGGCTGGTCCCCAAGGACACGTGTTGATAGATCAAGATGAAGACATGTGACCTTGTACCATTTTGGTACTAAGGTGTTTCTCTTTCATGCCGCTTTGGGAAAGAAACAAGATGGCAAACAGAGATGTCTGAAGACCAGTCTTACACACGAATAGATAGTTGACAACCTTCATGTGTCAACATCTATTGGGCTGTCAATGTGATGTGTCTTCTCTCCTATATAAAGCATCACTTGACCTAGCCGCAACCTAAGTCGGTCTAGTTCTACAATTGTCACTTTGTGTGTTTTTCTCTTATTGTAGAATTGTTAAGTTTTGTGTGTGTCAAAAACTTAACATACATTTTCTCTTTTCTTTCTTTGTAAACCGACCATGTATTCACTGTTTAATTAATGATACATATGATTAAACGTGTTTACATTCTTGTCTTACATTCTTAGTGTAATTTACATTAGTTGTTTAATTACACAATCGTTGCAAACTTGGGACTTTCAATAATACCTTTAAAAATCTTTCTAGGCTTTTTGTCCAAATCAAAATCATGAGTCTGATGAATGCCTAATAATGTATTAAATATAAACCTGACTATTTTATCATTACATTATTCATTTTTCTTAACAGTCAGTCGTTATTCGACATCAGGGGACACCTCACCGTATAATGGTGAAGCTTTGTACGTACTCTAGACTACGAGATATGGATCATAGGTCGTTACAGGTGATTCAAGGGAAAAACCTTTAGGACATATCACTCTAGAGATTCGAACTGAAGTAAAACGATGACTCCAACAATTTATGAAAAAATTTTCATACACAAGGTTAAAAGTTAAAACTTTAAATTAAAATACTCCGTAGTTGATTAACACTCCGTTTAGGATTAATCGATGGATTTCAGGCAGCGGGAAAAAGAGCAGGCGATCCCAATTTAAAATGGCTATTGCTTTTAACCTATGCGCTCTATCAACATGGCGATTACAGACTAAAGAGGTACTCTATTTTATATTTTACATCTATATTTATCTTTTTGTGATTGATTACAAGTAGATCTTGACGATACAGTCACATATATTTATCTATTTTATTTATATTTTTTTTTGACAAGTATCTATTTTATTTATATATATAGTTATACACACACACACACATATATAAAGCATTAATTAACTAGTAGTTCAGGTACTTACCTGCAATTTTCAATTATAGTGTATTCGCATTGTATTTCTTCTGGGGTTACCGTTCTTACATTAACAACCTTATTGACTGACTTAAATATTATTGTATCCAAACACCCCTGCTTGTTTCCACAATGTATAGGGATATAGTTGTAGTGCAATTTTTTGGAAATTGATTGTTAGTGACTAACATGCTTCATATAATGCAACGAGATAAACAGTATGTCGGACACATGGACCTAGACGAGAACACATATATAGATTTCAAAAGGGTGCAATAGTTCTAGTGCAATTGTTACACACAATGTCTCAAGTGATATAAAACCAAGAAGGCCATAAGCGGAGCATCGGGGAGGTGAGATGTCAATAGTCTTACTTACCCCTACCTGAGCATAGAGAGACCGCTTTCAGACACTTATAGTCACACATAACAAAATTTGACAGCCCTTTTTATGGACTTACCAACTGTTTTTCTGCCGTGTATCCCTTACACTTAGCTGGCAAGCTTCTGCCTATGCAGCAACCGCAACTGTTTCCATACTCTTTCTTTTTTTAGAGCCGAGCCAACTTTGTTTACTTGGCAGACAAACCCATGGCTTTACAAATCTGAAATACTAGTTCTTTGTGGAAACCTCATTGAATTTTTTCGGCATGTAATGCCTTTGTGATCTAGGAATGAAAATATCACTATCTTGACTAGTGTTTCTTCAAGTTTAAACTTCAATGACTTTGTAATTCATAAATAAAATGATGTATTAGACTATCTCAATGGGGGTGTCTTTGGGTGCCCTTAGTTGTCCATGAATTTCCTTTGCCATTGAAGCTTGTCCAAAACTAAAGATTTTTTGATGTATGTCCTTACCTAAGGGCATGCCCTTAGGCTATCTCCAATACTATTTTTTTGTTTGTATATAGATGTAAGGATATGTAAGGATGTTTGTATGGTTGGAGGTAAAACTAAATGATTTTAAGGATGTGTAAGGATTTTAAGGATTTGTAAGGATATGATGTGGCAACTCAAGGGCGTCCTTAGCATTGGAGATAGAGTTAGTTTAATATGTTGCTTTTCCCATAAAAAAAACAAGTTTATTTCCCCAAGAGAAGGATTGTTGAGTTGTTAAATGAATACACATTGTTGCATAAATTTGAGGATGCTTTAGTTTCTCCAACACTTTTAACTACCGCATAACTTGACAACATGAAGAAGATAACTTTATTGTAGCAATAAAAAAGTAAACATACATTTGTACGTTGGTTACACTAACACACAACTGGTATGAAAAAAGAGCTAATCTTGTGCAGTCTTATCTCTCATTGTAGAAGGAAAATAATATTTGAAACCAATTCACACATCTTAAATAAAGTAGGACACAAATATCAGATAAATTTTGTTTCTGGTTCACTATCTTGGGTTTGGTACTTGCACATTCTCCAGATTTAGAGACGTGAGCGCAGTTAAAGTCTTTGGTTTGGCCTCCTGACAAGCTCTTTCTGTCACCAAACAATCATTTAACTCCATCACCACTTCATTCATGGTTGGTCTTCTGCTGGGTGTGTGGGCAACACAGGCCATTGCCAGTTCCACTGCCTTCCATGCTGAATTGATGTCAAAATCCCCAAGTAGACTAGGATCCACAATGTTTTCCACGTTCCCATCTGCTAGCCTTAAATTGACCCATCGACTTATATGAATGTTGTCGTTTTCATATTTGGTTATTGCTGGTTTGCCTGTAATTATCACTAGAAGCACAACCCCGAAACTATAAACATCACTTTTCTCTGTCAATCTGTTTGACGTGTAGTACCTGCAATCCAGAATTCTTATTGTGTTCATACCAAAAGATCAATGGAGATAAAGTGGCTTAGATATATCTTAAGAAAACTCACTCAGGGTCGAGATAGCCAGGAGTTCCTGCAACTACTGTCGATATATGGGTACCTCCTTCTGTTGGAAATGCTTTGGACAACCCAAAGTCTGCTAGTTTCGCCTGAAATGTTTCATCCAGTAAGATGTTCGCACACTTGACATCTCTATGGACTATCGGTGGCTTGCAACCATGATGCAGGTACTCTAGCCCTGTAAATAGAACCCCATATGGCTATAAACCTTCATGACCATAAAAGCAAAAATACAAGGAATTAGATTTTGAAATAGTTTGATAATTGACCATGCGCTGCCTCACATCCTATTTGTAGCCTTTCTTCCCAATCCAAGACTCTCGAACTTGTATCTGCTCATGTAATATATATTTTATATCATCAGTTAGTGCTTACTTTTACATATTTTCCTTACGCTTTTCCACTTTTACATATGTGTCTTAGTTAGAAGGTAATGAGTTGAGAAACAGCGAGGCTTAAATAAATAACAAATACCGAATAGATGGTTTTCCAAGTTCCCGTTAGCCATGTACTCGTAGATGATTCCCTTGTGGCTTTCATCATTGCAGTATCCAACAAGTGACGTCAAATTTTTATGATGAACACTCAGAAGAAGATAGGCCTATACATGGGGGAATATTATTAATTTTCATATAATTATTATTGTATACATTCTCTTGTTGCTGGTTCTCATTGTTCATATGTCAAATGTTTCAGTTCACAACTCAGAATATATAGATATGAGAGATCATTACTGCACGACAAGATCTTACCTCTGCCTGAAATTCCTTGTCCCCTTGTTGAGATGATTTGGAAAGCATCTTCACAGCAACTTGGGTATCACCGATATATCCATGGTAAACTGTTCCAAATCCTCCTTTCCCAATAACAACGTTAAAGTTGTCAGTGATGCTTTGTACCTCTGAGTATGTGCAGGCCCGGCCTTGAGCAAGTGCAGGCGGCTCAATTAAGCAGGGCCCCAAAATTTAAGGGGCACCAAATTTTTACAACATACCTTAATATTATATGTATATTATATGCTGTTATGCATGTATTATTACTCCAACCGTAAGCCTAGTGGATAGTAAAGCCCAACTTTACAAAGAGTCAAAGTCCAATACTTTTTAGTCTTTAGAATTTTGTTAAGTTGTGTTTTTTTTAAAAGACATTATTGATATAGTTTTGATACGTTTATAAATATCTACTATCTCTTTCATTTTTAAAATTTTTTTGGCGTTTAGTGGACACCATTTATATTGTCGAGCAGAGTACCTAAAATCCATGGGACGGGCCTGAGTATGTGTACTGCTGTTTTCTTATTTCCGGTCCCGTGCCTATCTTTTTGCCTGCACACAAATTTCACACTACTGATCTTGCGTGTCTTAAGCTAGTCTATATGCTTACATGGTTAGAATATTTTTTGCAAAACTACAGATTTATAGAAAGGTATTTCTTATACCATGCTCTTTTTGTTTTTTAATCACCAATATAGCGGTGAGTACCGTCAAGATTACAACAAATGATGCAACTGTTGCTATAACTGGAACTACGACTTTGTTATCCTTTTTGCTTTTACAATTATTCCTTTCGCAAGAACTTGCATCGTCTCCCGTACTCTTTTCATCATAACTGATACAAGGGTATAGAATTTAAATACTAAAGCAGTGAATATTATTATATTTAGACTCTTTTTTTTGTGAAAATGCCTATCGAACCTCAATGACAATGAACCCTTGTTCGCCTTTGCTTGAAGCCCTGCTGGAATTGGCCCGACAAAATTGTTTCCTTTTAGATTGCTATAACAAATAGTAAGATCAGTTATTACCACTTAGAAAGTAGTAATTGTTGGAATACTGGTTTATGAAAAAATAACTTACAGGACTTTCAGGGAGTTCATTCCAGATAGAAAATCCGGCACAGTTCCCGTCATATTATTGTTTGACAGATCCCTAAAAACAGGTATGGAGACTGGAGTTCACTTTATCTTATATCATAGTTTTGTTTATTTCCTCAAGAGTGTTAACTTACAGGGTATGCATCACTGTGAGATTAGCTAATCCAGGAGATATTCCTCCATTCAAGCCACTGGTAGACAAGTTCCTGATATCAAGATTAAATGTGAATACGTTTGCAAGCAGAACAGAAATTTTAACTTAGGGGTCTTAATATTGTATACTTACAACGACACGATCCTCAAAGATTCTGTATCATTGTAGCTGCATCCGATACCATCCCAAACAAATTCATTTGGAACACATGAATCTCCTTGCCAGTTTTTAATTATGTTGTAAGCTGCCTTGATGCTCCACATTGTAGCAGCTGTTATTTATTTTACAGACAGTTGAAAGGAGGTCAAGGCATGTTAGATAGTCATGATTCTCATAACTAGTATTTAAAATACTTGGCTATTATCCAAAGGATAGATTCTACACTTACCATCGCGGTTACCTGTCTGCCTTTGTTGGAGCTGCTTTAAAGTATAAAGCTCGAGAGCGTTGATGATTGGGGGAAGGGTTGAATTTTTAGTTTTATTTATTGTTAGTAAATAAGTGGGTGCTTTTGTCTCAGGTTCTGTGTTACGGATAGTGGTGACTGAGTGATTTAGCGGAGAGAAAGGTCCATACCAGAGGTTGCCATTTAGGTAAATGTTGAACTCTCTTGTCTGTTTTTTTTCTCAGTATTTCAATTTCAGCAAAATGCATGTAAATGAAAATTTTATCACTGGTATTATATGGCGTCCATTTAGATTTAGTGAATCCTTTGGATATTTTGGAGAGATGCCATCACTCATGTTGTGAAAAGTCCTGTAAAAACTTTATCTAAAGTGTATAAGAAAGTACTATTAGGCCAATTAATAGGACTCCATAGCCGATCATACTTGTCAGCCTTGTACCTATATCGAGAATTTCATAAATTTGAAGTTAGTACATTTGCATTCATTAACTATCCAAATTTTGTAACAAAGCCTAGAGAGTGAGGGCCATTAAGTTTACCTGACTGTTCCATATGCAGTTCCAATATTTACTCGTGCAAAAAGGTATAATGATCCAAGATCAGTTTCTTTATACATGTTATTTTCCAGAAGCCTTAGTTCTATTGTTGATATGAAAGGCGTTCCGTGTCCTGTATTTACCAGACAAATATGTATGTAATTTGATGACAAGACATGTATAATCTCAATGCTTACTGGTTTAGACGACGAATTAAACTTTATTGTATCCCAGTAATCAGTTCCAAGATATATATCAAACTCTGGAAGTTCCCCCTTAAAGTCATAATTCCCGTACATAAAGCGTACTCTTATCAGATACCTATAACCCTTTCCTTGGGTTGGTTGTAGGGTGTAGCAGTTTCTAGTGTTTACAGGAAAACTTGTGAGTGTGGTAAGCTGTGTATCAATGGTGAACGAGTTATATATCGACAATATGTTATGGACTTCACCACTGTCAATGAAGCCTGCATCCGGTGTGTACTTAATACCCGTAACATTATCGGTGTACGCTTCAAGACTTCCACAATCTATGCTTATAAAGCCTACAATGGGACGGAAAAGAGAGGTTGATTAAGAGATCGATAAGTAGATGTTTAGAGAAATCAGAAATGATGATTTAGTACAATAGTACCTGATTGATCGTCATCCTGGGCACAAACCAATACTGATGTAAGAACTAAACCAAGAAGAACCAAGGCTGGAAGAAAACCTTGGAACATTTTCATTTCCTTAAGAAGTCCTTATTCTGAAGTCCCTAGACATGGGATCATCTTATAAAAGCTTAAAAGATTCCTATTTTATTTATTTAATATGTTTACTTAAACTTAATTATATGATTATTATACCTTGCAGGTTGGGACTTGGCTAATATTTGAATTACAAACTTGGAAATTGGAATATAGTATTAAAGCCTTAGTTCTGCCAGGTTGGTTTTACATCTTTTACTCAAATATATTGCACTTGGTTTATCTTAAAGTTGGATTACACTTTGTTCTGTGGTGTATATATATATAGGTAAGGGTTTATAACAAATATCACTTACGTGCACCACAATTGAATCAAGATTCATACATACACCTTAATTAAGCTCGACTAAACACTTGCAATAAGTGGACATGTAGACTTAAAGTCATAACCTAAGAGTCTGTTTTCGGGTTTGAATCCAAATTCGTAGAGAAGAAAAAAAGAAAAGGCAATGCTGTCTTGTTCTCAAGTTGGGAAAAAAGTGTCATGTTATAATTACTTTACGTGTTCTTAGGTCGGAGAAAATAAGAAAGAAAAGCTTATAAGTATCTGTTTGGTTAAGATCAGTACACGAAAAGGTTTTCTAGGTTTCATTTCGAGTCTTTCATTTTTTTCACATGAACAGAGTAAGGGTCAGGGCAGTTTTTTTTGTAGACATTCTCATTAATCTTGTTGCACCATAACATTACTCTTGGTTATTAAACCTTAAAATCGAACATATAATATCGGGTTGACTTGCTTAACTCGAAGAATTTTTGAATGTACGTGTTCGGGTGAACCATAATAAAATAACCAAGATCATCTAACAATTTTTAAGATTATCATAAAGAATGTTCAACTCATCATTCGTTAATTAGGTGATTTGTTATATAGGCAATGGAATATTTTCATGCCGTTTGCTTGTCATTGTCTAGCTAGTCAATATTTAAAACCTTATACAAGATTGACTAGCTTAATCTATGGCGAATCTTTGATAATGCAGCTGGGCTGGACCACAATTAATCAAGATTATCATGTCCATCATCATTGTTTAAGGTTATCGAGTATGTTTAATCAATTCACATTTTATTAGTAAAAATTGCTGGAAAGGTCCTGGCATATCATATTTCATTGCCGGTATATTTTCTTCGTCTTAACTTTCAAACCTAGTATTTATTTAATTCATGTTTCATATGCTTGTTATGTATTTCTAATAAAAAACGAGTAGATAGTTGAGGTATTTTCTGTTCAGGTTACATGGAGAGGAAGAGCGAATGACTTAACTAATACATTCCTTGACCCTTCCCAAACGCTATCCCTGACCACCTCAAAATGATTATGTAAAGAGGTTCATAAAGACATTAAAACTTCTAACCACTAAAAAATATATCTAGCAGTGGTTAATTTCTATATTTCTATTTAAAAAAGATTGTTCCAAAATTCAGGTGCTTTAACATTGTTCAATGTTGTTTCCATTTTTATTACTGTAAATAAAATGCTTTTTCATTGAGAATTTATTTGATAATAAAATGCCAATTATAAAGCTATTGTTTAAAAAAACCCGACTCTTTTGACTTGAAGGATATATGATATGGGTTTTTTAGATGTGGGTGTTGATAGATGATCAAGAAAAAAAGAAAAGGCAATGCTGTCTTGTTCTCAAGTTGGGAAAAAAGTGTCATGTTATAATTACTTTACGTGTTCTTAGGTCGGAGAAAATAAGAAAGAAAAGCTTATAAGTATCTGTTTGGTTAAGATCAGTACACGAAAAGGTTTTCTAGGTTTCATTTCGAGTCTTTCATTTTTTTCACATGAACAGAGTAAGGGTCAGGGCAGTTTTTTTTGTAGACATTCTCATTAATCTTGTTGCACCATAACATTACTCTTGGTTATTAAACCTTAAAATCGAACATATAATATCGGGTTGACTTGCTTAACTCGAAGAATTTTTGAATGTACGTGTTCGGGTGAACCATAATAAAATAACCAAGATCATCTAACAATTTTTAAGATTATCATAAAGAATGTTCAACTCATCATTCGTTAATTAGGTGATTTGTTATATAGGCAATGGAATATTTTCATGCCGTTTGCTTGTCATTGTCTAGCTAGTCAATATTTAAAACCTTATACAAGATTGACTAGCTTAATCTATGGCGAATCTTTGATAATGCAGCTGGGCTGGACCACAATTAATCAAGATTATCATGTCCATCATCATTGTTTAAGGTTATCGAGTATGTTTAATCAATTCACATTTTATTAGTAAAAATTGCTGGAAAGGTCCTGGCATATCATATTTCATTGCCGGTATATTTTCTTCGTCTTAACTTTCAAACCTAGTATTTATTTAATTCATGTTTCATATGCTTGTTATGTATTTCTAATAAAAAACGAGTAGATAGTTGAGGTATTTTCTGTTCAGGTTACATGGAGAGGAAGAGCGAATGACTTAACTAATACATTCCTTGACCCTTCCCAAACGCTATCCCTGACCACCTCAAAATGATTATGTAAAGAGGTTCATAAAGACATTAAAACTTCTAACCACTAAAAAATATATCTAGCAGTGGTTAATTTCTATATTTCTATTTAAAAAAGATTGTTCCAAAATTCAGGTGCTTTAACATTGTTCAATGTTGTTTCCATTTTTATTACTGTAAATAAAATGCTTTTTCATTGAGAATTTATTTGATAATAAAATGCCAATTATAAAGCTATTGTTTAAAAAAACCCGACTCTTTTGACTTGAAGGATATATGATATGGGTTTTTTAGATGGGTTTGATAGATGATCGTAGAGAAGAAAAAAAGAAAAGGCAATGCTGTCTTGTTCTCAAGTTGGGAAAAAAGTGTCATGTTATAATTACTTTACGTGTTCTTAGGTCGGAGAAAATAAGAAAGAAAAGCTTATAAGTATCTGTTTGGTTAAGATCAGTACACGAAAAGGTTTTCTAGGTTTCATTTCGAGTCTTTCATTTTTTTCACATGAACAGAGTAAGGGTCAGGGCAGTTTTTTTTGTAGACATTCTCATTAATCTTGTTGCACCATAACATTACTCTTGGTTATTAAACCTTAAAATCGAACATATAATATCGGGTTGACTTGCTTAACTCGAAGAATTTTTGAATGTACGTGTTCGGGTGAACCATAATAAAATAACCAAGATCATCTAACAATTTTTAAGATTATCATAAAGAATGTTCAACTCATCATTCGTTAATTAGGTGATTTGTTATATAGGCAATGGAATATTTTCATGCCGTTTGCTTGTCATTGTCTAGCTAGTCAATATTTAAAACCTTATACAAGATTGACTAGCTTAATCTATGGCGAATCTTTGATAATGCAGCTGGGCTGGACCACAATTAATCAAGATTATCATGTCCATCATCATTGTTTAAGGTTATCGAGTATGTTTAATCAATTCACATTTTATTAGTAAAAATTGCTGGAAAGGTCCT
This sequence comes from Erigeron breviscapus, assembly GCA_034093135.1. Classification (NCBI taxonomy): domain Eukaryota; kingdom Viridiplantae; phylum Streptophyta; class Magnoliopsida; order Asterales; family Asteraceae; genus Erigeron; species Erigeron breviscapus. The sequence goes on from CM067168.1 coordinate 32,807,087, forward strand.
GGCATATCATATTTCATTGCCGGTATATTTTCTTCGTCTTAACTTTCAAACCTAGTATTTATTTAATTCATGTTTCATATGCTTGTTATGTATTTCTAATAAAAAACGAGTAGATAGTTGAGGTATTTTCTGTTCAGGTTACATGGAGAGGAAGAGCGAATGACTTAACTAATACATTCCTTGACCCTTCCCAAACGCTATCCCTGACCACCTCAAAATGATTATGTAAAGAGGTTCATAAAGACATTAAAACTTCTAACCACTAAAAAATATATCTAGCAGTGGTTAATTTCTATATTTCTATTTAAAAAAGATTGTTCCAAAATTCAGGTGCTTTAACATTGTTCAATGTTGTTTCCATTTTTATTACTGTAAATAAAATGCTTTTTCATTGAGAATTTATTTGATAATAAAATGCCAATTATAAAGCTATTGTTTAAAAAAACCCGACTCTTTTGACTTGAAGGATATATGATATGGGTTTTTTAGATGTGGGTGTTGATAGATGATCATAGAAAAAGAAAAGGAAAAATAAAAGTGTGTTGGTGTTGAGCTGCTGCTGCTGCGCTCTGTTAAAAAATAAGCAGCTCCCCCTGCTTCTGTGTGTTTCTCCGAAAATATATCAGGCACCAAAAAATGAGGGGTCTCCACTGGGCTCTTAGTCACGGCCCAACATAGTCACAAATAAGAAAAGGATGGGCTGTTGGGCTTGGTTGGTTCGGTCCGCACAGCAGCTCTCAAAAGGAAAGCAAGAAATGTTTTTGTTCTAGATTTTTGCCACATAAATAAATTAATTAAAAATGAGAGTTTGGTGAATGTGGATGGAGTGTGGGGGCTTCGGTCAATGGAGTCAAATACACAAAGTCTTCAACAAATGAGAATATGGGGTGGCATGTCATGGCTGCTGCTTGCGTCCAGGAAATCAAGCAGTCTATGATGGCTTAGACAAACAACATGACACCAACTTTTTAGATTTGGCCTTGAGTTATTCATGAAAATTAATGCTTTACTTGATCATCACTTTAAGTCGTCTTTTGCCCATTTAAGCGTAAATCTACCTCCATAAACTCCGTATCACACAATGGACCTACAAAGTACTTATGCAAAACAACAAAAAACCAAAATTATAATAAATGAATACAAAATGCATACAGTTAACGGATATTAGTCAACAAATTGATATGTTAAATATTGTATAATTTGGCTAATATCAATATAATTACTAATATTTCTTCATGTATTAGAATACAAGATTAATCTGTTGAATTAGAAAACGCACTCACACACACTTATGTTGGTACATAACCTAGTGACAACAGCATCCGAGAAATGTCGTCTTGAGTCATTTGTGTATGTAATTATTAAACGATATATTTTTGTATTAAATAAGGTCAAACACGACCAAGTCAGCTATAGTGATGCGTAAATCACGCGACAAACGACAGCGGAAGACTATTTTTGGTATTTTCTGGATTTTATATGAAATAAACAACTAAACGAGACAATAAAGTTAAAGATAGATAAAAGAATCCACCACCAAGACTCGTAAAGGCCAAGCCACCGGAATCAAGGATAAAGGAAACACTCCGCCCACCACTACAATCGATAAAGGTCTAGCCACCACGATTATAGATAAAGGAAACCGAAGATTTAAAAGACTTCACCACAATATTTGATAAATAACAAGTCACCACAAATATTGATAAAGGGGTCACTCCTAACCACCAAGATCAAAGATCTATAAAGGTAAAAGAAGATTTGTAAGAAATAGAGGTTGCTCTATTAATTTTCATTCAACATTCACTAACTGCCTTACAATGAGAAATTAAGCACTTATTTATAGCCACACACATGTTATTTCCTAGGAATAAAGAAATACAAATATTAAATAAATAAAAGGTTGTCATGTGCTAAGGACAACCACTAATTTATCCACCAATAGGAAAAGGACAGACAAAGCTTCTCGAAAGATTCCTTCTGCACAAGGGCCCACAAACCGTTAGAAATAACGTTGTCACACGTGCCTTCCTTATCCCTGTCAACAGCTGCCATTCCTTCTTTATTGGGTCCACTGCCATGTCACCGAAATAAACTGAACTGAATAAAACTGGTGACTTTATTCTGGTATTTCTGGACTGGAGTCGTTCACTGGTAAGCTTCACTGAAGGGTCTTGACTGGAGCCTGGAAACTGGAGACTGGAGCCTGGAGACTGGAGACTGGAGACTGGAGCCTGGAGTCTGGAGATATTCACTGGAGAATGCATCTGGAGGATCTTCACTGGAGCCTGGAGACTGGAGACTGGAGCCTGGAGTCTGGAGATGGAGACTGGAGCCTGGATCTGGAGCATATTCACTGGAGATTGCATCTGGAGGATCTTCACTGGAGAATGCATCTGGAGGATCTTCACTGGAGAATGCATCTGGAGGATCTTCACTGGAGAATGCATCTGGAGGATCTTCACTGGAGGATGCATCTGGAGGATCTTCACTGGAGCCTGGATCTGGAGCATATTCACTGGAGAATGCATCTGGAGGATCTTCACTGGAGAATGCATCTGGAGGATCTTCACTGGAGAATGCATCTGGAGGATCTTTACTGGAGAATGCATCTGGAGGATCTTCACTGGAGAATGCATCTGGAGGATCTTTACTGGAGAATGCATCTGGAGGATCTTCACTGGAGAATGCATCTGGAGGATCTTCACTGGAGCCTGGATCTGGAGCATATTCACTGGAGAATGGATCTGGAGGATCTTCACTGGAGCCTGGATCTGGAGCATATTCACTGGAGATTGCATCTGGAGGATCTTCACTGGAGAATGCATCTGGAGGATCTTCACTGGAGAATGCATCTGGAGGATCTTTACTGGAGAATGCATCTGGAGGATCTTCACTGGAGGATGCATCTGGAGGATCTTCACTGGAGCCTGGATCTGGAGCATATTCACTGGAGAATGCATCTGGAGGATCTTCACTGGAGCCTGGATCTGGAGCATATTCACTGGAGATTGCATCTGGAGGATCTTCACTGGAGCCTGGATCTGGAGCATATTCACTGGAGAATGCATCTGGAGGATCTTTACTGGAGAATGCATCTGGAGGATCTTCACTGGAGAATGCATCTGGAGGATCTTCACTGGAGCCTGGATCTGGAGCATATTCACTGGAGATTGCATCTGGAGGATCTTTACTGGAGGATGCATCTGGAGGATCTTCACTGGAGCCTGGATCTGGAGCATATTCACTGGAGAATGCATCTGGAGGATCTTCACTGGAGAATGCATCTGGAGGATCTTCACTGGAGCCTGGATCTGGAGCATATTCACTGGAGAATGCATCTGGAGGATCTTCACTGGAGAATGCATCTGGAGGATCTTTACTGGAGAATGCATCTGGAGCATATTCACTGGAGAATGCATCTGGAGCATATTCACTGGAGAATGCATCTGGAGGATCTTCACTGGAGAATGCATCTGGAGGATCTTCACTGGAGAATGCATCTGGAGCATATTCACTGGAGATTGCATCTGGAGGATCTTCACTGGAGAATGCATCTGGAGGATCTTTACTGGAGAATGCATCTGGAGGATCTTTACTGGAGAATGCATCTGGAGGATCTTCACTGGAGGATGCATCTGGAGGATCTTCACTGGAGCCTGGATCTGGAGCATATTCACTGGAGAATGCATCTGGAGGATCTTCACTGGAGAATGGATCTGGAGCATATTCACTGGAGAATGCATCTGGAGGATCTTCACTAGAGCCTGGAGTCTGGAGTTCTGGAGATTGGAGGATCTTCACTGGAGCCTGGATCTGGAGCATATTCACTGGAGATTGCATCTGGAGGATCTTCACTGGAGAATGCATCTGGAGCATATTCACTGGAGATTGCATCTGGAGGATCTTCACTGGAGAATGCATCTGGAGCATATTCACTGGAGAATGCATCTGGAGGATCTTCACTGGAGAAGTAATCTGGAATCTTTACTGGAGAATGGATCTGGAGGATCTTCACTGGAGCCTGGATCTGGAGCATATTCACTGGAGATTGCATCTGGAGGATCTTCACTGGAGCCTGGATCTGGAGCATATTCACTGGAGAATGCATCTGGAGGATCTTCACTGGAGAATGCATCTGGAGCATATTCACTGGAGATTGCATCTGGAGGATCTTTACTGGAGAATGCATCTGGAGGATCTTCACTGGAGAATGCATCTGGAGGATCTTTACTGGAGAATGCATCTGGAGGATCTTCACTGGAGCCTGGATCTGGAGCATATTCACTGGAGAATGCATCTGGAGGATCTTCACTGGAGAATGCATCTGGAGGATCTTTACTGGAGAATGCATCTGGAGGATCTTCACTGGAATGGATCTGGAGATATTCACTGGAGCTTGTCGCTGAGGTGTTTCATGAAGCGGGTCGCTGCTCATAGTCACTGGAGACTGGTCGCTGAAGTGTTTTGCTTGCTGATCTAAACATTCGTTGGTCATGTGGATTGCCGAAATGAAGTCTCTGATGTGCTCGTAGGTTGTTGCTGACTGAAGTTGCATCAGTGAGTGTTGTTGCTGACTGAAACCCATTTCTGAAGCCTCGTGACCGGAGCAAGTTACTGGAGCTTTGACTGACGAGTCTTCACTGGAGTTGTTAGCTAAAAGCTTGCTGAAACAAGACTGATAGGTTTCACCGCTGATGGATACTTGCTGAGGAAAGGCTCGCTGATTACTAGTTTCTTAATTACTTAAATGGTACCTAACGTTTGCGCCATATTACTGGTTTCATACCTAATGTTTCTTAATTACTTAAATGGTACCTAACGTTTGCGCCATATTACTGGTTTCATACCTAATGTTTCTTAATTACTTAAATGGTACCTAATGTTTAGTTATTAATTTTTTATTTTTTTTTGTATTTTTTTTTTTTGAAAGGTGAATTCCGATTTAAGCCAATGTCTTAAAAAATGGTATTTTAGTCATACTGGTGTGGAAAAATTTCTGGTATTATCGGTATTACCGGAAATACCGGCCGGTACGACTATTTTTAATTTGTTTTATTTTTATCGGTAATACCGATATTTTTGGTATTCCTGGATAATTCTGGTATTACCGATATTTTGTATTATTTTTGAGTGGATTATAAATGCATTTTGACTATTTTCGTTAAATTGTAACAAGTTTTGGAAAATTTTTATAAAATAAAAATAAAGCAAATTAAAAATAGTCGTACCGGCCGGTATTTCCGGTAATACCGATAATACCAGAAATTTTTTCACACCAGTATGACTAAAATACCGGTTTTTAAGACATTGGCTGAAATCGGAATTCACCTTTCAAAAAAAAAAAACAAAACAAAAACAAAAAAAATTAATAACTAAACATTAGGTACCATTTAAGTAATTAAGAAACATTAGGTATGAAACCAGCAATATCGTGCAAACGTTAGGTACCATTTAAGTAATTAAGAAACGCGATATTACATCTTTACCCCTCACGTGCAAGTCACGTGGGGGAGGTTTTAACGGCCACCTGACGGCGTTGGCCTCCAGTATGGTCCGAGTGGAGATTTGCATACGTTGGGTATGATTAGCGTAATTTCGAAAGGAAAGGTATGAAACCAGTAATATGGCGCAAACGTTAGGTACCATTTCAGTAATTAACTCTAAATAAAAAGATATAAAACACCAAACAATATGTTGCTCACACATTCACACGCATCTCTCACTTTTTCTGCACTCATTGGAAACACACATACACACTAGTTCATCCCCAAAAAAATTTCACAGAGACAAAAAAGAAAAATTCCAAAGCAATCAATATTCAAGATTTATAAGATAGTAGACAACACATCCATCCTTTCTTCCAACATACAAACATCTTTTTCTCGGGGGCCTCCATGTTCATCGCCATGAGTAACAGCAGCAATAGCCGGAAAACGCAGCGGTGGTAGCCGGAATTTTGGTAAGTGGCGGCGGCACCAGAATACGCATCAGCGGTGGTGATGGTGGTTAATCTCCGGCGGGACAGCAAATCAGATTTAAAAGGAAGGCTTTTTTATGTTGGTGTTAAATTGTAAGAGGGCATTTTGGTAAGAAAATTGAATTCCTTAGGAATGTTTAACATTCCATCATTTTAGTGGAGGAATTCTAAATTCCATGTTTTAAGGAATTTGATGGAATTTTTGAGATTCCAATTCCAATCATTTTTCAACCAAACAATGGAAAGGAATGGAATTTAGATTCCAATTCCTAAGAATTCCAAGGAATTCCATGAACCAAACGACTTTAAGCTTCACTTAAGTTTTGTTAACGGTAAAATAATAGATAAATATGCTTAATGGGCTAATACTCATTCGAACTAATAGGCCCAGAGTACACAATATCACTAGGGTAGCCGTGCACAAAAAAACCCGGGTAGGCCTACCTGGATCCGTTTTTTTCAATCCCGACGGGTATTAACCGGTTTGGGGATAATTCCGTCGGGACCGGGTTCAAAATCGGGTTCTATAAACCGGTTATGAAACCCTGTACAAAAAACCGGTTAAAGATCGGGCTTTTTTTATGACCGTTACCTGCTGTTAAATATAGCCGTTAGTGACTGTTAGTTATCATTTTGGACCCTTTTTTCATTCAAAAATCACTATTTTGCCATTCTACAACTTGTATAAACATGTAGGTTGGGTTTGGGTTAATTTCAACACACTTTTGCTTACAAAACAATCAAAAAATCACTAAAAAATCAAAAACGCTTACATAATGGCTACTAATTCCGCATTTGCATGTTGTCGTAGCGAAAATTCAAGGGGTCACATGGATATACTACTTAAATTGTGGTTGTAGACATTTGATATGACAAATCATTAAATTCAAAGATAATCACGCAAAATAATTTTACGATTATACCTTAAAAATTATGATTATAGCTCATATGAACTCAAATGAATACTAGATGTGTATATCGTTACCCCAAATGGAAATTTATGTTTTCCCCATAGGAGTACGTATATGAGTCATGAGTAAGTAGAGAAAGTTATAATATGTATGTCGTTACATCAAAAAGTTATTTTTTATATTTATATCATTAAAATAATTATTTTTTATAATTATAAAATGTAGAATTTTTCCATAATTAATGAATTTATTAAATTAGAATTAAAACTATAAAAGTTTTAAAAAATATATGACATCAATAATTTTATCTAATTACTCCGAACAAAAATTAAGTTTTATCTAAGAGTAAAAAAATTTCAATTTCAAAATTAAAGTTTTTTTAAGATTAGAGATATAAAATATACTACAGCAATTATATATATATAACAATTAAGGTTTGGCTTATGAACAGTAAGCCGAGCCATGAACAGTAACCGGCTCGGCTCGTGAACAGTACCGGCTTGGTACTATTACTGTAGCATTTATTTATTTTTAAATCCAGTTGAAAAAAATGCTCCACCACATATTGTAAAAAACAAAAAAACCGTACTTTAAGCAACACCGTCGATCACCACCTCAGCTGCATCTGTAACACCAGGGACGAAACAACACCAACTTAACCACCGCCAAAACACTCGATCAAAAACTTTGACCAACACCGTCGATTACCACTTCAGCTGGATTTATATTCTATAACACCGGCGACGAAACAAGACCAGCAACAGCCTTTACCGCCGGCAACCAAACTTGACCACCGCCAAAACCGTCGGTCAAAAACTTTGACCAACACCATCAATCATCACCTCAGCTGCATCTATAACACCGGTGACAATAACCACCACCAACAACCTTTACAACATATACAGGTCCGATTTTCGAGACCATACCTTAACCAACACCAAATCTACTGGCAAAAAACTATGACCATATAAACTAAATTCGCGTGAATAGTGAAGTATATTGGTTGGCAGCTGTCTCGACAGCCTGCCTGCTTAGTGTTTTTCTTTTTTTCTATTTTAGTTTTTTTAATTTAATGTGTTGTGTAGATGTTAGCTTGACTTTTTGGGTTCTTTATTTTTCATTTTCTTTAGGATGGTAATATTTTAGTCTTTCATACTTTAACTATTAAATCTTTTAAGACTTTTTATTTTTACCATTAAAACTTTATGTTTGATGATTATACAATTTTAGTCTTTTTCTATTTTCACCATCAAAGTTTTTTTTATCTTCCAAGAACATCGCAAGTTTTAATTTCGCCATCAAAGTTCTATGTTTTAAGATTAACGGTGCATTTTTTAACGATGTGTTTTTTGTCTAATGATAACGGTTGGCATGTTAGATTTAATTACCTACATTCAAGTCTATGTTCGGTTGTTATTCCCGGTCAACGGCCGGGGGTATAACACTAGTGTATAATCTATAATACATTATAAAGCAGGACCCCCTTTTTTTCAATTCTCAAATAAGGAATTGAAACGCCTAAAATGCCCTTCCCTTTTATAGATAATTACCACTTTACTTCCAAACCTCCCTAATCACCACCACTACAACCACCACCGACCACCGTCTAAAACCACCTCCGGCCACCGCATCCACCTCCACCACCGCTGCCGTTACATACCGCCACCACCACCCGTCGCCGCCACCAATATGCCGCCAACATTGTCGCTTTACAGCCGCTCAGCACCACTACCCGTCACCGCCACCGCAGCCATTACATCACCAACACCGCCGCCTGAAAATTCATGAATCTCGCCGGGAAACTTAGATCTACGATTGCTCCTCCGTTTCTTCGAATTGGAACTCAAAATTGTCACCAAAATCCTCAAGAACAAAATCCGCACAAACCCTTGCCAAAATAAAACCGATTTAAGGGTTCGCCGGAAAATTCAAAAACTCGCCGGAAAAGTGAAAAACGTGATTACTCTTTCGCTTTTTCGAATTAAGACACGAAACCCATTGCAATCGAATCAGAATTCAATCGCGAACAAACTCATAGCCACCGCCACCACCACCACCATATCCTCCTCCCCCGCCGCCGCCGTCACAAGTACTTCCGACAACATCAACACCATCAGGTCCGTCCGGCTACGTCAGCAACCTTACTCCGACCATCAGATCCAGTCTCTACCACATACTCGACGGTATATATATAACATAAATATATACCACCATATTTTCCGGTCATCGTCGGCGGTGGCCGTTTTTCACCCACGGTATATATCATATAACATAAATATGATATCCATTTTACTGCAGTTTATTTTAGATAAGAAAGGTGAACGTATAAATGTTTGAGATATATACGAGTACTGTATATGACGGAGGGAGGGAGGGAGATGGAGAGAGAGTAGGAAATTAGGGTAAGAAAAATGATTGATATATTATGCGGCCCATTTCACTAGAGAGTAGAAAAAATGACGTAAATTAAAAAAAAAAAAAAAAAAAAAAAAAAAAAAAAAAAAAAAAAAAAAAAAAAAAAAAAAAAAAAAAAAAAAAAAAAAAAAAAAAAAAAAAAAAAAAAAAAAAAAAAAAAAAAAAAAAAAAAAAAAAAAAAAAAAAAAAAAAAAAAAAAAAAAAAAAAAAAAAAAAAAAAAAAAAAAAAAAAAAAAAAAAAAAAAAAAAAAAAAAAAAAAAAAAAATAAATTAAAGGTGTACATGATGGGCTGATATCATATACACAACTACACAAGTTATGGATATAAATAATTAGATATGTGAATGTACAAATAATTTGTGTTGATTTTTTTACTGCATTTTATATTAATATAATTAAAATAGGTTATATATTTATTATTTTACGTATTATGTAAGTTTTTTTATATTTTTTTTTAGTATGTATAAGGTATTTGTAAAGTCTATTTAATTTATTAATTTCTATTTAGTATATTCTAATAATTTAACTCAAATTAAATTGTTTATTTAGTATATTCTAATAAAGTCATAATATAAATTAAAATTATAATTTATCACTTGCTTAATGGTTGTACTTTTGGATGTATATAACTGACAACAAAATCTCTAACTAACAGAAAATAAGTATCACTTTATAAATTGTCGTCATCACGGCATATCACACGTTCTAAATTCTCACCGCCGCATTGCACGGGCATTATGTTCATTTATATAATCGAGTATCGACCACGGTTTAAAGGCAGACTGATCCGTGATTGTAAATCATTGCGATTGGGTACGACAGTAACGGACGGTGGTAATGTGTGACACGTATACCCACATTGTCGACGGCTTCCTGACTCCTTCACACGTCATGTGGGTCTTCCCGCCACCTTAACTTGTGAGCCATATCTTTCTTTCTTCCTTATTTATTTAAAAGTCTCTGACAAACTCTTTTGAAGAAGAGATATCGTTTTTAACTTTTTTTCTTCCCTTGGGATATACTCGTAATAAACTTTTCATTATGTCACAGACTTACAGATATCATTGGTGCAATTTCTCTTTATTTAACTTGCTATGTTTCTATGATGAAATCTAAATGTTCACTAAAAAATATATGTTTTAAGCCATATATATTTTTTCACAACGATCATCGATATTTAGGCTCATAACAATGAAAATAATAAAAATACTTTATAGTGATATTTAACACGTTATTACATTTATAAATGAGTTAAATATTATACCTAGATCGCCACCCGACCATGGAATTTCGGTTAATCCGACCAGAAACTTTTCGCAGCGACATCGCCGCAGAAAGTCCCGCCACGTCAGCATTCCACTAACCACCAGCATTAATGGCGATTGACTTTGGCCAAACTTTCCGCGACGTCATCGCCGCGGAAAGTCTCCTCGAAAAGCGCGATTCAAATTAGACCGTCCATTCCCCTTTCTTATCCTTCACTCCTTTCTTATCTCTTCACCCCTCCCTTTCTTTCTCTCCTACTGCCGATCCACATCAAAAAAACAAAACCCCCAAAACCCTCCCATCCTCAACCCCAAAAATCACAAATTCACCCACTTTTCTCCAATTCCGGCCAACTTTCCGCAGCGACTTTGTTTACCACCATCCCCATCTCTCTTTTAAACAAATCTCAACCAAATCCCTATTTTTTAAATCCGGCCATTTTTCCGACCATCTTTAAAAAGGTATGTATTTTCCGGCCATCACCCTTTCTGTTTGCTTTTATTTGTGTTTTTGATAGCTTTGGTAAATGCTTGTATTTTTTTTTTATAGATTTGTTAGTAGCCGCCGCGGTTCGAATTTTCCGGCCATCCCGCGTATTTCGACCATCCTAGTTTTTGGTATGTATTTTCTGGCCATTACCCTTTTTTGTTTGCTTTTATTTGTTTTTTGATAGTTTTGGTATATGTTTGTATTTTTTTTTCTATAGATTTGTTAGGATTATTAGTATTGTAAATAGATGTGTTAGGATTATTAGTTATTATTGTGATTGTTATAAGTGATAAATTAGTGGTTTTGTAATTGTTGTTATTCTTGTGTTATTGGTAGTCTAATTGTTAGTGTTAATATGTTAGTGTTGTCAAAAATCCCCAATAGTTTAAGAAAATTTTTGTAGAAAACATTTTGTAGAAAAAATAAAATATTATGTAGGAAAAAATCATAAAAGATTATGTAGAAAAGATTATATAAGAAATAATTTGTATAATATATAAATATAATATATAATATAATATATATATACAATATTTAATATGTAATATATATATATATATATATAATATATAGAAACATAAATAAATAAATATAAAAAATATATATAACTAGAGTATATAAGTATGAAAAACAAGTTTTAAAAAAATACTATCAAAATAAGTGAAAAAGAAATATAAAACAAGTTTAAATAAGTATATAAAATTATAACTTTAAAAATATACGTATAAAAGTAATAAAAAGATAAGTTGTAATTGTATAAAATGTATATTAAAAATGAAGTATAAAAAGTATATACAAAAATAACTATAAAAAGAAAATATATATAAAAGTAACTATAAAAAAGTTTTAAAAAATTAATATAAAATACTTGTAGAAAATATAACAAAATTTAAGTACGAAAAAAAAATATAAAACAAGTTTAAATAAGTATATAAAATTATAACTTTAAAAATATACGTATAAAAGTAATAAAAAGATAAGTTGTAAATAGTATAAAAAATATGTGACAATTTGTATAAAATGTATATTAAAAATGAAATATAAAAAGTATATACAAAAATAACTATAAAAAGATATATATATATATATATATATAATATAAAATATATATAAAAAATATAAAAAGATATATATAAAAGTAACTATAAAAAAGTTTAAAAAAATTAATATAAAATACTTGTAGAAAATATAACAAAATTTAAGTACGAAAAAAAAAGTATAAAACAAGTTTAAATAAGTATATAAAATTATAACTTTTAAAAATATACGTATAAAAGTAATAAAAACATAAGTTGTAAATAGTATAAAAAATTATGTGACAATTTTACCTTTATCGTTTTGTTGTATGTATTATTAATATGGGTATAATTTGATTTGTAATTTGCAGTATAAATGGCTACAGCTCACGGTGGGGATGGTGGTAATGAACCACCACGTAAATCGTGGGTGCGGAAAATTTGGGGCTGCGCCGGGAGCGGTGGTAAGAAATTTTGTGTTTCTATATATTTTTTTTATTTATGGACTTCATGTGAAATTAATAATTCTTTTTGTTTTGTAGCACCTAAAAAAGGGAGCGGGAAGAACAAAGCACTAAACCTGGAGAAGCGGTATAAAGAAGAAGGTCGGCTTTGGGTTGATTTTGACACGAAAAAGTTGAAGACGTGGCACGCGGTGGGGGATTCGGCGTCTATGTTTAAGAGCTATATAGGGACATTGGTTCGTGGCAGTGGGCTCCCCATGACTTATGACTCATGGTCGGATGTGCCACGCAAGATAAGACCTTCCTAATTCCATCCTTAAACGTACAATCTCTATAATATTATATTCCTAAATTGATATTTTGTGAAAATTTGATATATCGCTAACTATTACTTAAAAATTGCAGGAAACGGTTCAGATTGGATCACTTCATCAATTTGGACCCCAAAGATGCCATCCGGGAAGCATTTGAGCGCATGGTCCACGCTGATGCGGGAACTATGTATCGGAACTGGAAAAGCGGATTCAAGAAAACCCACTTCGATGAAAAGGGGGGTTTAGAGAATATTGCAGAGTTGGAGGGAGCTGTTCCCGAGGGTATGGAGCCGGAGGACTGGTCGGATTTGTTGCGCTTCTACCAGAGGGAGGACCGTGTGAAAAGGGCCAAGACCAACAAGGATAACCGGGCCCTCCAAATCCTATCAAGTATAAAATGTATATTAAAAATGAAGTATAAAAAGTATATACAAAAATAACTATAAAAAGATATATATATATATATATATAAGTAACTATAAAAAAGTTTTAAAAAATTAATATAAAATACTTGTAGAAAATATAACAAAATTTAAGTACGAAAAAAGAAATATAAAACAAGTTTAAATAAGTATATAAAATTATAACTTTAAAAATATACGTATAAAAGTAATAAAAAGATAAGTTGTAAATAGTATAAAATAATATGTGACAATTTATATAAAATGTATATTAAAAATGAATATAAAAAGTATATACAAAAATAACTATAAAAAGATATATATATATATATATATATATATAATATAATATAAATATATATAAAAAATATATATAAAAGATATATATAAAAGTAACTATAAAAAAGTTTAAAAAAATTAATATAAAATACTTGTAGAAAATATAACAAAATTTAAGTACGAAAAAAAAAGTATAAAACAAGTTTAAATAAGTATATAAAATTATAACTTTTAAAAAATCCGTATAAAAGTAATAAAAACATAAGTTGTAAATAGTATAAAAAATTATGTGACAATTTTACCTTTATCGTTTTGTTGTATGTATTATTAATATGGGTATAATTTGATTTGTAATTTGCAGTATAAATGGCTACAGCTCACGGTGGGGATGGTGGTAATGAACCACCACGTAAATCGTGGGTGCGGAAAATTTGGGGCTGCGCCGGGAGCGGTGGTAAGAAATTTTGTGTTTCTATATATTTTTTTTATTTATGGACTTCATGTGAAATTAATAATTCTTTTTGTTTTGTAGCACCTAAAAAAGGGAGGGGGAAGAACAAAGCACTAAACCTGGAGAAGCGGTATAAAGAAGAAGGTCGGCTTTGGGTTGATTTTGACACGAAAAATTGAAGACGTGGCACGCGGTGGGGGATTCGGCGTCTATGTTTAAGAGCTATATAGGGACATTGGTTCGTGGCAGTGGGCTCCCCATGACTTATGACTCATGGTCGGATGTGCCACGCAAGATAAGACCTTCCTAATTCCATCCTTAAACGTACAATCTCTATAGTATTATATTCCTAAATTGATATTTTGTGAAAATTTGATATATCGCTAACTATTACTTAAAAGTTGCAGGAAACGGTTCAGATTGGATCACTTCATCAATTTGGACCCCAAAGATGCCATCCGGGAAGCATTTGAGCGCATGGTCCACGCTGATGCGGGAACTATGTATCGGAACTGGAAAAGCGGATTCAAGAAAACCCACTTCGATGATAAGGGGGTTTAGAGAAGATTGCAGAGTTGGAGGGAGCTGTTCCCGAGGGTATGGAGCCGGAGGACTGGTCGGATTTGTTGCGCTTCTACCAGAGGGAGGACCGTGTGAAAAGGGCCAAGACCAACAAGGATAACCGGGCCCTCCAAATCCAGTATAAAAGTAAATGTGACAATTTGTATAAAATGTATATTAAAAATGAAGTATAAAAAGTATATACAAAAATAACTATAAAAAGATATATATATATATATATAAGTAACTATAAAAAACTTTTAAAAAATTAATATAAAATACTTGTAGAAATATAACATATATTCTAGCTTCTTTGCCGATCAAGGTGAGTTTCGTATCTCCCTACCCGCTTGGGATTCGGGCTGAAAAGTGTAAACCTGGCGTGTTTACTTGTATTTATTGATGTATTGTTTGGTTGACTTGATTGTTGGATTGATGTGACGTATCTTTTCGTTTGATTGACTTGGGTTGTGTTTTCGTTAAGTATTACTTATACATTAGGATAGACGTACATACATGAAAGTCGGTTATGCCTTCATTGGGTTTTAGATGTGGTGGGAAGGCTGCGGGTGACCCTATATATAAGCATCTGAGACTTGAAGAGAGTAGAATCCTCTGAAGTATATGTACGTATAGTTGGTTTAAATTGATTGTTGGCTTATGATTGTCGTATATTGACTATTGATTCACGTTTGTCGAATATTGATGGTTGGCTCAGGATTGATGAATATTGATTATTGATTTATATTCATCGTATATCGATCGTTGGTTTGTGATTTATGCACTTACATTCGATTGTAAGCATTGCATACTCTATTGTTGGACCCTCGGCAGGGGATTTGCCGGCATCCTGGTGCATAGATGTATGCACCCATTTTTGGATGTAGTCATGACCCCGAGTATATAGACATATATAACTCGATGTTTTTGAGATACAGCCTTGTTCATTGCGATGACAGAAGGGTATCGTTGCATTGGTGACCGGCGTTCACGCATAGGATAGGCATGTCGACTTATTCATGCATTTGGCATTTGCATCGCTTCATATATCATTTGTGCATTCTCATTACACATTGTTGTCTTGTGTAATCTTGTTGTTGGACGATATTGTGTTGCTTAGAGGCTCGCTGTAAGTCATGCCTAGCCTCTACTCGTTTATTGTGATTATTGTCGTTGGTTCTTTATGAACCATTGCTACGAACTCACCAACCTTGTGTTGACTATGCTTAGTACACTTTTCAGGTAATCAGGTTCTCCCCGGACGTGGTGTTTAGTTGCTTGCTTGCGGTCTAACCCGGACTTGGACCTCATGGATCAAGGATTCATTGACCCTTCTCTTGCATTATACTTAGGATCGTTTGCCATCTTTGGATGTATTATGTTAACTTTGATGGCTACTTGCTCCTGTTGTATTTTGTTACTTGTTTTGCTATGTTTTGGATTCACCGAATCTATATTTGCATTTAGATTGTTCTATTGTAATTCACCGGGTGCTATGTGTTTTCCGTGACATTTCGAGCTCCGGCTTGGGGTGTTACAGAATGGTGGCCCATGCGTGGTCGTAGAGAATTAGGCGGTTTGACCTAGACTACGGCTTAAGTTAAAACTCTTCATATAGCATGCATGGTTAGGAATTCGTATGCAATGTGAATTATGTGAATCCCAGTGTGAGTTCGTAGTTAAGACCATTTGTGTGATAGCTTGAATTCAACGTGATGAATATGGTTACTATGATTTGTTGTTGCTAATTGTGGGAACTAATGTGATGATTTAGGGCAAAATGATGGGATGCCATTAACTTAGTATAATATTGTGGCAACCCTAAAAGAACCCGATCAACTCTTTTATGGTTACCCGATATTATAGCAAGTTCATGACATCGTGGATTGCGCACGTGTGGCTTAAGGTATAATAAGGAACCGATATGCTTAATGGAAGTTGATTAGGTGGAAGGTTAGCCGTTGGTACACCTTGTATACATACCCGGTCAATAACTAGAGAGCATATCGAATTCGGATTATACTTTGAATCATTCGTGTTAGTTGTTAATTGTATGACGTAATGAGCATGATTACTTGATGTTATGATATGTAAAAACCCCTTACGATTTTAACACTGTTGCCTTAGCATAATGTTATGAAATGAGTATGGTATCGGTATGAGGGCATGACTACTTGTGTGACTAACATGCGAGCATTTGAGACTAACTCTCGGGTCAACGTGTCACTTGTTTTATAGAAATGGAAAGACCAAGGAGAGTACGAACAAACTATAGGGCTGAAGAAGAAGAGCCTCAACCGGAAGCTCAACCGGAAGTACAAGGTGGTAGAGGCCGTGGTAGAGGCCGTGGTAGAGGCCGTGGTAGGGCCGTGGTAGGGGTCGTGGTAGAGCTCCTGAGCCAAACTTGGCTGAGGTAATCGCTCAAACGGTTGCCGGTATCATGCCAACCATCATTGCTCAAGTCACTGCAAGTCTTGGGCAAAATAATGGGCCTCAAAACAACGAAGCCCCAGAAAATGCAAACAATGAAAATGATCAACCTCAAGCCGAAGAATATGAGGAAGAGGAACCAATGGGAGTTAATATCGGAATGCCCTTGAATAACCAATATGGTGGGTACCGACAAGGGTGTGTATTCAAAGATTTTAAGAGTTGTGGGGCACCGGAGTTTGATGGGAAAGGTGGTCCCATGGAATGTATAAGATGGTTTGAGGCAATAGAAGCAGTGATTGAAAGGAGTCATTGCACCTACGATGACCGGATTCCCTATGCATCCGGCATGTTTAGGCATGACGCCTTGAGTTGGTGGAATCAGGAAATAACGTTGGGACGGACTCAAAATTTGGAATGGGTTGACTTCAAGGACAAAGTAAAAGCAAAGTTTTGTCCCGCGTATGAACTACAAAACTTAACCATCGAGTTCGCGAACCTCAACATGGAAGGAGCCGATTACAAGGGTTATGTGAGACGATTCCAAGAGTTGTCTACTCTCATTCCTCACTTGGTGGGTACCGAGCCACAAGCCATCCAAAAATTTGTGTTGGGCTTGAACCCTCAAGTCCGATCTTATGTTAACTCAAACATGCCTACTTCCTTGGCTAATGCGGTCAACCAAGCCGGGAGTGTGACCGAAGATCTTTTGAGGAGTGGTGTTTTGAGCAAATCCTCGTCAAACAAGAGGAAGGAAGTGGGTGAGTCTAGCGGGGTAAGGAAAATGGGGAAGTTTGACCCCAGGAATGCAAATAGGGGTAGAGTAATGGCGGCGGTGGAACCGGCTAGGAGGGCTTATACTGGGCCTCATCCTTTCTGTGGAAGGTGCAACAGGCACCATCCCGCCACTGCTCCATGTGAAGTATGCTATAATTGCAACCAAGTTGGGCACGCATCCAGAAATTGTAGGGCTCCAAGAGCGGGCCCAATGAATGCGGCTCCTATTCGGGCCGTTCCTCCTCAAGGTAACCAAAGGAGAGGTGAATGTTTTGTGTGTGGTAGCCGTGACCACTACCGTGATAATTGTCCTCGATGGGTGGGACAACAAGTCCAAGTAGCCGTCCACCCCAATCAACTACAAATGGTCGGGCCTAACCAAAACCGGGGACAACAAGGCCACCAAGTGCAACCACGCGGCCGAGCTTTTGCGGCCAATGTAAATGAAGCCCGAAATGATCCTAACGTAGTGGCAGGTACTTTCCTCCTTAATGGTCTCTATGCAACCGTACTATTTGATTCCGGGGCCGATTTTAGCCTCGTGTCTTCTAACTTTGTTCCTTTGATTGATGTGCATCCGTGTGCTCTAAATTATGTGCTTGACATTGAAATGGTAAATGGGTCACTAACTAGAATTAGCCAAATACTCCGTGATTGTGTCTTGACTTTGGAGGACGTTGACTTCTTCATTGACCTTATGCCTCTTGACATTGGTAGTTTTGATATTATAGTGGGTATGGATTGGTTGACGGCGGTGAATGCAACCATTGATTGTGGTGAGAGAGTTGTTAAGATACCTTTGGCCAACGGTAAAATTCTTAGGGTCCAAGGCGAAATCTCCGATTCCCCAAATTCTAAAGTCTTTAGTGCTACCACCACAAAGGTAGAATTGAAGACCGTTCCTATTGTTTGTGAATTTCCCGATGTTTTTCCGGATGACTTACCGGGATTACCTCCAACTCGTGCGCTTGATTTTCGTATTAGTCTTATCCCGAAGCCGCGCCCGTAGCAAAAGCTCCTTATAGACTAGCTCTAACAGAAATGCAAGAATTGCAAACTCAACTCAAGGAACTCCAAGAGAAGGGTTTCATTCGCCCTAGTCAATCTCCTTGGGGTGCTCCCGTTCTCTTCGTCAAAAAGAAAGACGGATCCTTCCGAATGTGTATTGATTATCGGGAATTGAACAAGCTCACCGTGAAGAACCGATATCCTCTCCCTAGAATTGATGACTTGTTTGATCAACTTCAAGGAGCTAAGCACTTCTCAAAGATCGATCTTCGCTCGGGTTATCATCAACTCCGGGTACATGAAGATGACATCCCCAAAACGGCTTTTCGCACAAGGTATGGCCATTTTGAATTCACCGTAATTCCTTTTGGGTTGACCAATGCACCGGCGGTGTTCATGGACTTGATGAACCGGGTGTGTCAACCATATTTAGACAAGTCCGTTATTGTGTTCATTGATGACATACTTGTATACTCGAAGACAAAGGAGGAGCATGTTAAGCACTTGCGTGAAGTGCTTGAATTACTAAGGAAGGAGAAGTTGTACGCGAAATTTTCCAAGTGTGAGTTTTGGTTGGAAGAGGTCCACTTCCTTGGTCACGTAGTGAGCAAGGATGGTATTCATGTGGACCCAAGCAAGATTGAAGCGGTCAAGAATTGGAGAAGACCCGAAACGCCATCCGAGATCCGCCAATTCCTTGGATTGGCGGGTTACTATAGAAGGTTTATTGAAAACTTCTCCCGTATTGCACAACCACTCACCCTTTTGACTCAAAAAGATAAAAACTTCGAATGGGGCGAAAGACAAGAGAACGCCTTCCAAACACTTAAGGATATGCTATGTGATGCTCCTATTTTGACATTACCGGATGGGATAGAAGATTTTGTGGTTTATTGCGATGCTTCGGGGCAAGGGTTGGGTTGCGTTCTTATGCAAAGGGGTAAAGTCATCGCTTATGCCTCTCGGCAATTGAAGGTGCATGAGAAGAACTACCCGACTCATGATTTGGAATTGGGGGCGGTTGTGTTTGCTTTGAAGTGTTGGAGGCATTACCTCTATGGCACCAAATGTGTGATTTATACCGATCACAAAAGTCTCCAACACATCTTCAACCAAAGTGAATTGAACATGAGGCAAAGGCGTTGGTTAGAGCTATTTAGTGATTATGATTGTGACATCCGTTATCACCCGGGCAAGGCAAATGTAGTAGCCGATGCCTTAAGCCGAAAGGAGAGAGTGAAACCAAGACGGGCTCGAGCTATGAGTCTCACGGTAGGGCCAAGTATTCGTGATCGGATTATTGAAGCCCAAATTCAAGCGACCCTACCGGAAAACTTTGGAAACGAAAACCTAGACGGCATGGAACAACTATTCGACCGAAAGAATGATAATGGGCTTTACATGGTGGAAAGACTTTGGATTCCTATATTCGGCGATTTAAGAACGCTTATTATGAATGAAGCTCACTTATCGCCCTATTCGGTCCATCCCGGATCGGATAAGATGTACTTTGACTTGAAGGAATTGTATTGGTGGCCGGGCATGAAGCGTGATGTGGCTAAGTATGTGAGTGAGTGCCTTACTTGCTTACAAGTCAAGGCCGATCACAAGAAGCCACCCGGATTGTTAGTACAACCGGTGATGCCCGAATGGAAGTGGGAGCATATTTCAATGGACTTCATTACTAAACTACCGAAGACAAGAAGCGGCCGTGACACTATTTGGGTGATAGTAGATCGGTTAACGAAATCGGCTCACTTTTTAGCCATTCGTGAAACCGATAAATTTGACACTTTAGCTCGTTTGTACATCAAGGAAATAATATCTAAGCATGGAGTGCTGGTTTCTATCATTTCCGATAGAGATGCCCGTTTCAAATCAAAATTTTGGGAAGCCTTTCAAAAAGCCATGGGTACTCGACTTGACATGAGCACGACGTTTCACCCTCAAACGGATGGGCAAACCGAGAGAACCATTCAAACACTCGAAGATATGTTGAGGGCGTGTGCAATTGATTTTGGTGGAAGTTGGGAAGACCATTTGCCATTAGTTGAGTTTTCATACAACAATAGCTACCACGCTACTATTCAAATGGCACCCTTTAAAGCATTGTATGGTAGGGTGTGCCGTTCTCCTTTAGCTTGGGCGGAAATTGGAGAGAGTCAACTTATCGGGCCGGAAATTGTGATTGAAACTACCAGGGTAATATCTCAAATTAAGGAGAAGTTGCAATTGGCCCGTGAACGTCAAAAGAAGTATGCCGATGTGAGACGAAGACCGTTGGAGTTTGAAGTTGGTGAATTTGTACTTGAAAGTGTCGCCTTGGAAAGGCGTCGTACGATTCGTGAAGCGGGGAAAACTTGCACCAAGGTATGTTGGTCCTTTCAAGATTCTTGAACGGGTTGGGAAAGTTGCTTATCGGCTAGAATTGCCTCAAGAGCTTAGTGGTGTGCATGATGTGTTCCATATTTGTAACTTACGCAAGTGTTTGGCGGATCCCACACATCATGTGCCTATGGACGAAATTAGGGTTGATTCAAACTTGAACTTTGTTGAAGAGCCGGTAGAGATCATGGACCGTCAAGAAAAGAAGCTCAAGAAGAAGCGCTACACATTGTGAAGGTAAGATGGAATGCTAGACGTGGAGCCGAGTTCACTTGGGAGAGAGAAGACCATATGAAGTCCAAGTATCCGCATTTATTTGTAATTAGGTTTTGTTGAATTTCGGGACGAAATTCTTTTAACGGGGGGATAATGTAACATCCGCGAATTTGACCCGTTGATTTTGATGTTTTGGTCGAATTCGTGGGTTGGGTTATGTGTATTTATGTTCAATGATGCTTGGTTATGCTTCGAATCAAGTTAAAAGTCCTTGCAAATCGATTCGGGTTGTTTTGGGTTAAAATTTAGGGTTTTGGTTCGTAGCACCTGCATAACCTGCAGGTGCTGGCTGCAGTGTGTGGTCACTGCGGCGCAGTGAGCCCTCCCCTGGCTCACTGCGGCGCAGTGCTATATTACTGGCCCTGGTCCAGTTTAACCACTGCGGCGCAGTGGGCAGGGTTCTTGCTCACTGCGGCGCAGTGCATTATTTCTGGTCCTGTCCAGTTTAGCCACTGCGGCGCAGTGGGCTTAGTTCTTGCCCACTGCGGCGCAGTGCATAGTCACTGTGATTTATGTGTGTCGATTTTCAATTGTTGAGATTGTGTAGTTGACATTACGGTATGATGATGTGTAATTATAGGTTGTGGACGTGTGGACCCTATTACTCGTTTGTAATCTTTTACTAACTTCTTTGCCGATCAAGGTGAGTTTCGTATCTCCCTACCCGCTTGGGATTCGGGCTGAAAAGTGTAAACCTGGCGTGTTTACTTGTATTTATTGATGTATTGTTTGGTTGACTTGATTGTTGGATTGATGTGACGTATCTTTTCGTTTGATTGACTTGGGTTGTGTTTTCGTTAAGTATTACTTATACATTAGGATAGACGTACATACATGAAAGTCGGTTATGCCTTCATTGGGTTTTAGATGTGGTGGGAAGGCTGCGGGTGACCCTATATATAAGCATCTGAGACTTGAAGAGAGTAGAATCCTCTGAAGTATATGTACGTATAGTTGGTTTAAATTGATTGTTGGCTTATGATTGTCGTATATTGACTATTGATTCACGTTTGTCGAATATTGATGGTTGGCTCAGGATTGATGAATATTGATTATTGATTTATATTCATCGTATATCGATCGTTGGTTTGTGATTTATGCACTTACATTCGATTGTAAGCATTGCATACTCTATTGTTGGACCCTCGGCAGGGGATTTGCCGGCATCCTGGTGCATAGATGTATGCACCCATTTTTGGATGTAGTCATGACCCCGAGTATATAGACATATATAACTCGATGTTTTTGAGATACAGCCTTGTTCATTGCGATGACAGAAGGGTATCGTTGCATTGGTGACCGGCGTTCACGCATAGGATAGGCATGTCGACTTATTCATGCATTTGGCATTTGCATCGCTTCATATATCATTTGTGCATTCTCATTACACATTGTTGTCTTGTGTAATCTTGTTGTTGGACGATATTGTGTTGCTTAGAGGCTCGCTGTAAGTCATGCCTAGCCTCTACTCGTTTATTGTGATTATTGTCGTGGTTCTTTATGAACCATTGCTACGAACTCACCAACCTTGTGTTGACTATGCTTAGTACACTTTTCAGGTAATCAGGTTCTCCCCGGACGTGGTGTTTAGTTGCTTGCTTGCGGTCTAACCCGGACTTGGACCTCATGGATCAAGGATTCATTGACCCTTCTCTTGCATTATACTTAGGATCGTTTGCCATCTTTGGATGTATTATGTTAACTTTGATGGCTATTTGCTCCTGTTATATTTTGTTACTTGTTTTGCTATGTTTTGGATTCACCGAATCTATATTTGCATTTAGATTGTTCTATTGTAATTCCACCGGGTGCTATGTGTTTTCCGTGACATTTCGAGCTCCGGCTTGGGGTGTTAACGGCGTCTATGTTTAAGAGCTATATAGGGACATTGGTTCGTGGTAGTGGGCTCCCCATGACTTATGACTCATGGTCGGATGTGCCCACGCAAGATAAGACCTTCCTAATTCCAGCCTTAAACGTACAATCTCTATAATATTATATTCCTAAATTGATATTTTGTGAAAATTTGATATATCGCTAACTATTACTTAAAAATTGCAGGAAACGGTTCAGATTGGATCACTTCATCAATTTGGACCCCAAAGATGCCATCCGGGAAGCATTTGAGCGCATGGTCCACGCTGATGCGGGAACTATGTATCGGAACTGGAAAAGCGGATTCAAGAAAACCCACTTCGATGAAAAGGGGGGTTTAGAGAATATTGCAGAGTTGGAGGGAGCTGTTCCCGAGGGTATGGAGCCGGAGGACTGGTCGGATTTGTTGCGCTTCTACCAGAGGGAGGACCGTGTGAAAAGGACCAAGACCAACAAGGATAACCGGGCCCTCCAAATACCATATCAAAGTAAATAAATATTAAAAAATGTATATTTTATATATGTAACCTGCATTGGAGTTTCCCCATGTTTTTCGGCCGCCCTCTTCCGTAACGTTTTTAGAAAATTGTGAATGTCGTCATTGCGGCTCAAGTTTCCTGGAAATTCATCTTTCAACCGCTTTACAATATGACGGGGCTCTGTACCGCGATGATATTCAGCTTCCACAAATGATTTTTCAGCTTCACTCATCCTTCTTGCGTACGCGTAACCCTCCAGATTATTAGCTGAATAGTGATTATGTCTCGCGTCTATAACGTTGACCGTCCAACCACCATCGCTTGTCAAGCGGCCATCCAATCTAAAGGGGCAGTCAATTTTTACTGACCTTTTAACGAGCCCAAGTAACCTTTTATCTTTTTGCCCATGAAGATTACAGACTAAGGTCATTTTATTGACAACACCATCTGAGTTGGAATTTGTTCGTCGTTTGATTAAGACATAACCAAGCGCCATTGCTGTTCTTTGGGCCCAGTTGAACAGTTCTTCGTGTGAATGAAACACCTGAAATAGTAAAGTGTTCCCAAAACAAACAAAACTCATTATTGTGATAAAACTTTTAAATAAACGTTGATGTCATCATTTAATAATACCTCATCGGTGTAGAAATCGTTAGCGTCATAGTCAAATTGGGGAGCCACCTTCGGGGTCTCAAATTCTTCATCCGGCTCTTCTAAATTAAACTCAAAATTTTGATCTCCCCACATATTCTCAAAAGAATCCATCTGAAAACACATTTATATACCCAAATACACTATCAAAATTACACATATCCCCAATCTAAATTTTAAGTAGCAAATATACCCAAATTTATCATTTAAATACACAAATTTACCCATTTATATTTATCTCACCAAATACATTTTATGTCATACCTTAATACCCTTCTCCATTTGAAAACATCAACTCATGCCATGTCTCCGGCTAATAAACCAAACCAATAAAAAAAATTTAAAAGCCAAAATTCTATTAATACTCGATTGTACTACTTCTCTTTGCATATTCACACAAGTTCTAAAATCAAATAAGAAAAGGGAGACTATTACATATACGTAATATGTAATTGGAGTTTAATAGATTTCTATACTATATATAAACATTTAAAATTTCTATATATAAAGGGTATATTTGTTATTTAAAATTTGGATGGGGAAAATGTGTAATTTTGATAGTATATTTGGGTATATAAACATTTATACTATATATAAAGGGTATATTTGTTATTTAAAATTTGGATGGGGGAAATGTGTAATTTTGATAGTATATTTGGGTATATCATTTATACATATATATATATATATATATATATATATGGTAGGGTTAACGTGAGAACTACAAATATGGAGAGAACCGTGAGAACCACTAGTTTTCCTCCTTTTTTCTCCTTTTTTTGGTTTTTTATTTTTTTTTAATTTTTATTTTTCATTTTTTGAAACTTTTTTTTGTTTTTTATTTTCTTTTAACAAAAACCCATTCCAAAAAAAAAAAAAAATTTTTTTTGTAAAAAATCATATGGGTTACGTGTTAAGAAAACGTATGGATACGGTACGGGCGTTGCCCTCATCCGTTCTAAAGGGTTGTCACCGGACGCATATGGGAATGGTATGGATTTGATGGGCGGCGATCCAAGAGATGGTGACGGTTGTTACGGTACGGGCGTAGCCCTTAATTCTAAGGGCAAAGCCCTTAGAGATGATTTTTCAATGGTTCTCACGGTTCTCACCATATATGTTGGTTCTCACTTGATCCCTTCACTATATATATATATATATATATATATATATATATATTACTAATAGTTCTATACTATATATAAACATTTATATTATAAGTATGTATGGATATATATTGTAAAATGAAAGCGAAATTTATGGATACATACCTGAAGATCGAAAATTGCAGTAGAAGAATCTATAAAATGAGAGCGATAGCGAATGAATATTGAATGAACCAATGAGAGCGATCGAATTGAAAATGATAGCGAATGAAATGAAAACGCAGTATATATACACAAGTACACTGCAGTGTACTTTTGTCGTATTCGACTTTCTGCGGCGACATCGCCGCGGATAGTCGAATAAAGACAAAACAATACTGTTGACTTTGACAGTCGACAGTGACTTTTGTCCTATTAGACTATCCGCGGCGATGTCCGCGGAAAGTCGAGTACGACAAAACGTCACTGTTGACTGTCATAGTCAACAGTGTACGGATAAACGTACATGACTTTCCGCAGCGACATCGCCGCGGATTGTCTGGTCGGGATACCAAATTACTGGTCGGCCACATGGCGCCATTATTAATCAACTATTTTATATACATATGATAACATTTTAAATACTATAATTTTCGATATTATGTTTTTTCATTTCTCACAAATTAATTATTAAAAGTATCACTCATTTTTATAAAATAAAATTGTTGCATTTCAAAGATTGCGTGACCGACTCGCCGATAATCGATGCCACCACATAGCTGAGTCACTCACGGCCCACCATCAAACAAATATCTCAAACCACAAAATTGAAATAAAGAGGTATAAAATAAATTGTATTATTAAAAATAAGAAATTATTGTTTCTATATTAAAATAAGTATTTTTTAAAAAATAAAAAATAGTAAAAAACTAGGGGCTGGTAGAAAAAGTCGAAGCACGGCTTTGCCAACTCAACAAAATCACAAGCCTACAAACACCTCCTAAATCTCCACCTATCACCATTTTTTCTGTCATACTTTTTCCTTTTCTTTTTCAAAGAAAAACACAAAAAAAAGAAAAGAAATAAAAACAGTTTTAAGTTAAGTTGTGAATTGCAGAAGAAGGAGTGGAAAAGAGTTACAGTTTTCAGGGGAAGGACTTTTGGTGAATATGAATTCTCAGGGAAGGACTCCATCTCCGGCACCTTATATATACCCCTCTCATTTTTTCAAACAACCACCGCACCCCTACTCAATCATACATATATATACATACATTATATACATTTCTCTTTATTTTATACATATATATTTTGTACGTTGCCATTCTTCTTATCTGGACTCGGTCTTTTTTATCATAACTTGAGGAGGATTCGTAAAGATGACTATCACAGTTGATCAACCTCAGTTAGGTAATCAATCTTCTCATTTTTCTTATTATTATTATAATTTTCATATTATCTAGAGTCAATTTTGCATCTTTGATATGTCTTTATAATTATAATTATCATAATAAAAAATAAAAGTATGTTTTGTTGGATCAGTTTCACATATTTATAGGATTTCTTGAATATATGATTTTTTTTTGTTTGTTGTTTTGGAAGGCACTAATAGACCAAATATCATATTGTCTTGATTTAATGATTAAATAGTGAATAAATGTAAATTAATGTATTATTGTTTGGGGTTTTTTTCTAATGCTCTTTTTAATCCGTAATAAATTAAATACAGTATTTTTTTTTTAATAACATGTTTTTTTTTTTTGGCAGAAAATGGCAGCCAGGAGTATATCCCAAAGAACATAGAGGAATCAGAATTGGTGTTGGATGGTGGATTTTGTATTCCACATGCCAATTCTTTTGGCCATAATTTTAGGTCTTTCTTCATTTATTTTATTTCAATTTCATTTGTGATCTATATTTTGTTTTAGTGACATAAAAGTAAATTCCAATATAATTTTTGAGATTTACTCAAATAAATAGATGATATAACTTAGATAAGTTATTGGTCATCCTTGATGGATATGATTTGGTACGAGAGTTTCTTAGAAACCACAAAAATAACTTAAGTTTGTTTCTCTTCTTCTTTTTGTTTATTTTTTAAAAAGCAATAGTTAAAACATAATAATTAAAATTCTTTTTTTAGCAATAAGTCCCACATATCTTACTTTCAATGGAAAAAATCTATTTAAACCAAAAAGATGTCGTTTTTTACTTTTTTGTACTTTGATATAGCATGATAAAACATGTACCATAAATTCATAAAAACACAATATATTTGAAGAAAAAACAAGTAAAGTTTTACTAGTATAAGTTAGAAGAATGGGCTTTGGAGTCGATTTCGGTATTAGGCTATTAGCCTATTACGCCCATATGAAATTTAACAATTTTTAAACTAAATTTGAGTTGCTGCTCTATAGGGATTACGACATAGAAAGCGAAAGACAAAAAGGAGTTGAAGACTTTTACAGGGTGAACCATATCAATCAAACAGTTGATTTTGTGAGTATTGATTTTTTTGCCCAAAATAGTTCACTAAAGTTTTTTTCATTTAAAAAATAATAAAAAGTTAAAAGCCATATTAGTCTTAAACGAAATTTGGACAATATGAATGCATATGTAGGTCAAAAAGATGAGACAAGAGTATGAGAGATTAGACAAGGTCGAAATGAGCATTTGGGAGTGTTGCGAACTATTGAACCAAGTTGTCGACGAGAGTGACCCCGACTTAGATGAACCTCAAATCGAGCACTTGTTGCAAACCGCCGAAGCTATACGAAAAGACTATCCTAATCAAGATTGGCTTCACCTGACTGCCTTGATCCATGGTACATTTGAGTACACCCAAAACAAACAAACAAAAAATTGTAGTTATTATGTTATGTACTTATGATGTTTAACTTTAGAATATGTTTTATAGATCTTGGAAAGGTCTTGCTGCATCCTAGTTTTGGCGAACTTCCTCAATGGGCTGTCGTAGGCGACACATTTCCAGTTGGATGTGCTTTTGACAAATCAATCGTTCACTACAAGGTATATTTTTCAATAGACTCGTGAATCATATTCGAACTTAATCATAAATACCATATTCTATTTTCAATATCTGAAGTTGATTTTGGGTGTTTGAAAACAGTACTTCATGCAAAATCCTGACTACAACAATCCTGCATACAACACGAAATATGGAATTTACTCGGAAAGATGTGGACTCGATAATGTTATGATGTCATGGGGGCACGACGACTACATGTATTTGGTACTAATCGACTATCTACTCTTCAAAAGTTTTCTTTCATTTCGTGTGGGTGATCAATATAACAAGTGTGATGTTTATTTGTATCATTAACTTAGGTGGCGAAGAAAAACAAGACTACTCTTCCTTCAGCCGGGCTTTTCATCATACGATACCATTCCTTCTATGGTATAAAGTCCTTTATGAAAACTGAGATTATTAATCAACTTGTAATAGATTTCATTGTTTACTAATCATTGGTTCTTATTACAGCTTTGCACAGATCCGAAGCATATAAGCACTTGATGAATGAACAAGACGTCGAGAATCTAAAATGGCTTCAAGTATTCAAGTAAGAGTCTTAATTGTTCACACTTCTCATAGCATGTTCCTTAAATTTTACGAGTATTAGATATATGCTAATGGTACTTTTACATACGACAGCAAGTATGACTTATACAGCAAGAGCAAAGTTCGTGTGGATGTCGAGAAAGTGAAACCCTATTATCAGTCTCTCATTGATAAGGTGAGAAAATCATTTCGATATGAAATCGATCAATCCACCAAAGTATTGACTGATACAGTGATACTTATTTAAATTGATCTGTGCTATGTGCAGTATTTCCCGGCAAAGCTAAGATGGTGAAGAGAAAAGGAAGAAGCTGGATCTAGCTTAACTATGGTGTCAATCAATAAGAACAAGTAATTTGATCATATAGAGAGATAAGTATTAGAATATCAGACTTGAACCAATAGAATTATATAAGTTCCGTTTAATGTTTGTTGTCATTGATGTTATATTTCAAGGTTCTACTTTTGCCCTCTAGTTTTTTATGCTCAATATTTGTTGTCATTACTTTTGTATTTCTAAGTCTCGGGTGTTTGGAAAAGCTTTATTTTTCTATTTGTTTGCTTATTGCTTGTAAATTTCAAATAAATATAATCAAATAACAAATACTCTTATCAAAAATGTATATATCAGTCTCTTTCAATTTGGAAAACCTACATTTAAATACGTAGGTAGGTAGTGCTAATATTATCTCAAACGCCTCTTAGTATCTTTTTTCAATGGTTTGAGGAGTTGTTTATCTTTAAAATGGTCGCGAAAAAGAGATTGATTATGCCTAAATTTGAATCCTTAAACATAAACCGTAACTACGAATTATAAATAGTTACACACTGGCACTGGTATAGATATCAATGGGCCATGGGCCAAAAACTCATTAGTAATGTGTACGGCTACTTGCTTAATTGCATAACTAGGAGAATTTTGGCAGTATTTCGAATAAGTGGCGTGGAATGACTACGATGATCAAATCACAATCTCAATAGTTACACTAGAAATATTTTTAACTTCGTCATTACTTTGAGAAATTTAATTAAAAGGAACAAAACGTCTGGTATGCAAAAGCCGAAAAGGACTTCGAATCATTAATATGTATTTCACGCAAATGGCGAAATACAAGAATTGAAATTTTATACTCAAAAGAAATGAAACAAGTTATTCTTTATATGAATTCAACACAATATCCAAACCATTCAAATTCTAAACACAGTAAAACATTTGGGAGTCTAATTTATAAATAGGGATGAGCAAAATTACCGAAATACCGAAACTGAACCGGTACCGGTACCGAAAATCGGTACCGATGGGGATTCGGTTTCGGTTTCTAGTTTGGGTCATTTTCGGTTTCGGTACCAAACGGTTCGGTACCTGTTCGGTACGGGGAAACCGAAATATTGTACCGAAAATCATTTAAAGCTTACCTTCAAATTTTGCATATTACTAGCAGACATATACATAATAATAATAATATTACCCAAAGTTCACACACAATTATGTTTCCACCTCCAATAAGAACAAGTCACTAGTTATATAATTCAATAGTTATGAATTTCAATAAGAGTGATGGTATCAAAAGTTACGTAGCAGGTCCTGCGCTATTTTTTCCTCCTCCACCTAGAACTTTTCCACCAGCTGCGAACATGAGCTTAAACCCCGAAGGACTATACTACATTTTGAATGTTGACATATATATAGACAACTTAATTGTTTAGATGCATGAAATTGCAAATTACTAACTAGTGACTATCCTACTAATCTACTCAATAGAAGTACTAATATGTGAATGACGAATTGACTATTGTTCCTTAACAAAAACACCTGGGCCAAGGTGCGATGTGGATAACTTTCAACTTGACAACAGCTTGTCTTACACCTTCAAAATACTATTATGGATCACAACCTCACATGATGATAATGCATTCAAGTTTTTTAAATTACTGTAAGCAAGGAAATAAATTAGCATATAAACTTCGACTTTCCCAGATAACATACATGATTCTAAATCCAAAATATGATTTATCTACATATAGTTACTTGTCAAACCCGAAAACCCACTTGAAATTCGGCACTATTCGGTACAAAACCGAAATACCGGTACCGAACCGGTACCGTACCTAAGTAATCGGTACGGGATTCGGTTCTCACTTTGAGTCGATTTCGGTATCGGTACTAATCGGTTCGGTACCGGTTCGGTACGGTTCCGATACCGATCTCATCCCTATTTATAAACCATTGCTTTTCAGTTTTTTTAATACTGTTAATGGGCCGTTTCGGATTTATTGATGAGTCATTATTGTTTGGGTCCTTTGCACAACTATTAAGAGGACAATTTATTTTGAATAGTTTAAAGATTCAAAACTTACATAATAAAGGTGTTTTGTTATTGAAAGACACATAAATGTTGATATTACAAGTATTAAATGTGGATAAACTGTTGGTCTAGAGCTCCGCATTATAGAGCCTCGGTTTTCGTGTTGATATGGTTTCGTTATGATATGGTATTTGTGTTACATTTACAACTGCATAATAAAAAACAATTAAGTCTATCACGGATAAGTTGGTTTAAAATTTGTCATATCAAATAAATATTTATTAAAGGCAATACCACATTATTTTTCGTCTGTGCATTGTATGGTTTCCATTATTGTAATTATTTTTTGTTATTGATGTTATGTTGCTATACATTTTTAGAACAATACCCCAACTACATCCAAAAGTTTGCAGTGTCAAATACATATATTTATTTTGTGCAAGGAAACCAAAAATTAAAAACAAAAAAAAAAGATTGAATGAAAG
The DNA here is from genome assembly GCA_034093135.1 of Erigeron breviscapus. Classification (NCBI taxonomy): domain Eukaryota; kingdom Viridiplantae; phylum Streptophyta; class Magnoliopsida; order Asterales; family Asteraceae; genus Erigeron; species Erigeron breviscapus. The sequence continues at coordinate 32,838,969 of CM067168.1, forward strand.
TTTGTAATATATTAGTTGGAAACCATAAAGTAAAAAACTGTGTAAAAAGCAAAGAAAATAAGACAAACGCGGTGTAACGTGGCGAAATCTGAGCGGTGGACCAAAAATAAAACGATGTAAACACGAAAGTTGAATGAAAGTTTCCAATATAATAGTTCGAAACGAAAAAGTAAAAAAAATAAATATGAAAAAACAAAAAAAAACGAAGGAAAAACCCAAGTAAGGTGCCACATGGCGAAAGTTGAATGACGGAACTGTGTCGTGAAAACCAAAACCAAGAAGGAAACAAACTGTGTGAGAAACCAAGGAAACCAAAAAGTAAAAACGAAAAAAGAAAGAAAGATTGAATGAAAGTCTGTAATATATTAATTGGAAATCATAAAGGAAAAAAAACTGTGTAAAAAGCTAAGAAAATAACCGAAGGAAAAAATACAAATAGAAAAAACAAAAAGCTAATCTAATTTGGTAAAATAAAAGCTATTGATGACCACCTTTAGTGCTTCATTCTTCTTTGATTCATCCAAATCTTTGGCCTTTGGTGCTTCATGCTTCTTTTATTCATCGACAACAACCAATTGTTCATGGTCCGTCAGACAGGATACCCAACGTATCATCAAGAAGAAGATTGACATCTTGGGCGATCATGAGTTCTATGTTTTTACTAAAAGTGTCAAGCCTGTCCCAATCATTTACCTCTTGGAAAGCTGCTTGATCAACCTACAATAGATTAGGATTGAGACCTGACGAATACATCCCTGGGACCCCAAGCTCATGATGTTAAGCATTCTCAAAGGATGGTAGTGGTAGGGAAAGTTCATCATCTGTCTCGGGTGGGATGACATAGTGTAGTGTGTCATTTGGTCATAAAAAGATCCCAAAATTTGCACAACCACATTGCTTTCAACTTGGAGATAAGTGAGACGAGCCTGTTGATTATATGCCAAAATAACTCCATCATCAACATCAGGATTCATGCCTTGATTGAGAAAATTGTTGTCAGTATGATGATGAACACCAAAGTTAGAGTGCTGAACGACGAAATTGTTCTTAATTTGAAAATTAACAGAATTCATGTCTTGATATGAGACTATATGAGCTTGTTGGTCGGAAACAGGGACATATTTTTTCACTTCACCAACCCTACTTTCGACCTCACCAATTGAATGTGGAACTCTTATACTTATATGTATATTTTCAAAGTTATATACTTATATGTATATTTACAAATATATATATTATATTATATTATATGAAATACGTACCAACTAACTCCCGTGGGTGGTAAGTGTAGATATCAACCTCATGGATCCTGTTAGTCAGTTTCACCAATAGATAGTCCTGGATCAGCTCCCTATAAGTCAGATTGAAGCGGTAGCCGCTCGGAATCGAACCGAGATAAGGATCATCATCACGGGCCATCGACATTGTCGACTTGAACTTTTCTTCATGGCATCTGCAATTGCATTGGGGAAATTGACAGAACGAACCCCCCAAGTAGTCCTCCTTATGAAGTTCAGCAATGGTGAGAGGAATATCACTAAATGCCTTACGTTTTCTCAGCTCTTGATCATTATTATTACTCGAAGAGGAGGTATTAATGGCAGAAGATGAAGTATCCATGGCAGACTAAGCAGGTTTGTAGATGAAGAAGATGTAATTGTATTGAATGTGAGAGAATCTGAATGAAATATGTATAATTTTTTGTATGTATATAATCCCACTTAACTCACGACTAGTTTACTAACCGCCCCGAACGGCCTAAGTTTCAAAACAACAGCTTTAGTCCCTTTAGACTAGGATATATTACACTTATTTCCCAAACTTGAAACAACTTCCAATTAGGTGGCTAAATAAAACAAGACGTGTCATCTTACGATACGACTAGTTCCTTCCTCTCGATCTATGCTATAATAAAGTCCTTTATGAAAACTGAGATTATTGATCAACTAGTACTAGATGTCATCGTTTACTAATCATTACGGCTTTGCCCAATAATTAAAATGGCTTCAAGTGTTCATTTGTTCTCACTTCAATTTTACTTCAAGTGCTTGCTCATTGTAACATCAACATTGCTATATGTACTTTGTATAGGAATGAGATGCCAAACTTGATGACAACTACATAACAAAATTGTTTTTGAGACAAAATAAATTTTTTTTGGAAATTTACAACTGAAGAATATATCACAAGGATTATTTGTGTAAATATTAGATAGTTAAAGGTTTAACTTAAATATTATTGCTAAGTCGGTTATTAGTTGTATATATATCATTGTAAACAGATTCAGTTGTAACTTTACTTTCATTTTTCATTTTTCTCGATTAATATGAAATTCAGTTACTTCTTCATGGTATCAGAGAAACCGATCTCAAAACCCTAATTTCTTGATTTCTTTCAATCAGTGTTCCGATTAACCGGAATTTATACTTCATCTGATTCGGATTGTTTCTCCGATCAATTTTTTGTTCAATTTTCTATTAAATTGAACGAATTAGGGTTTCTAAATCTTGAATTTCAAATTAGGGTTCCAAATCTTGAATTAGTTTTAATGGCGATTCCTGATTCTTCAAATCCTCCTCTGAATACTGCTAATTCTTCAAATTCCATCAATGATCCATTAAGTTTGACTAACTCAGATCATCCTGGCATGGTGTTGACTAATACGCCTTTTAATGGTGGAAATTTTCTGGCATGGAGTAGAAATATCAAAATGGCATTAGGAGTGAAGCTGAAATTGGGATTCATTGATGGCACTTGTGTTAAACCAACAGATACTGCTTCTGTTGATATACAAAGATGGATTCGTTGTGATTTTATGGTGATCTGCTGGATATTGAATTCCATGGCTCCTGAGCTATCTGAAGCATTTATGTACACTCAATCCGCTGCTGAACTTTGGAAGGAGATAACAGAAAGGTATGGTCAAAGCAATGGACCTCTAATTTTTCAGATAGAAAGAGAATTAAGCAAGATTTCTCAAGGTAATCTCACAATTGCTTCTTATTTTAACAAACTCAAAAGGTATTGGGATGAATTGAGTAATTTGAATAGTATATGTAACATCCCAAACTTTTTATTTAACAGTTGACTAATGCCGTTAAGTCAACATTATGTGTGTCGTTAAGTCTATTGTAGATTTAATACTTATACGTAGTTATTGTGTGATATGTGTGAGGCTTGAAAACCTAAATGTATAATGTAGTATAAATGTGTGTAATATGAAGATTAATGTCTATGTAGTGACATTTAATGAAGGATTAATGTTGTATATGGTCATTAAAGTAGTTTGTGACCAATAATGAAGCATTAGGAAGCCTAAGGACCAAATTTGACATGTGGTGAAAGTCAAAAACGGGTTAAGGGGTTTAGGGAGTGTCATTAGGTCATTAGTTGCAGATTTTCTTCCTCCTAAACAAGCCCTAGCCATCCCATAGCATCCTCCATCAATTTGCAAGCCGAAAAGCCTTCCAACGTGTGATTCGGGTGCGTTTAATCAAGTGTGTTGCATCTCTAGTGTGATCTTCGTGTATAGAAGGTAATATTTCATTGTTTTCAGGTCCTTTTGATATTATGAGTCATTAGGATTAATTATTGGATTATGGGGAAATCGTTTAACGAAGATTAATGGTGGTTTTGATGGATTAAATTCATATATGGTGTAAGTAATGGTTGAATTGATTTATAATGATTTGTATACGAAGGATTTTGATGTGTGAAAGTCATGTAATTGATTTAGAGGCACTTGGATCTGGTTTGGGGTGTAATCGACCAACATTGTGCAGAATCGCATCGAGTTGCGGCGCAACTCAATTCCAGAAAGATAAGTTGCGGCGCAACTTATTGTGTTGCGGCGCAACTGGAGGCTTGAGAAGCTGCGGCGCAACTCCATGTTGCGGCGCAACTCACCAGTTTTCAGAAAAGTTAGTTTTGAACCGTAACGTCGTTTGACATGTAGATTAGACCTGAAACTAAAGTGAGTCGTTATTGTGTGTGGGCCTAGTTATTTACCTTAATGACTTGAGTATGTAGTTGTCTAATGATCGTTTACTAATTATAGGTAGATGAGCTTAGTTGCTTTACACAGTGACTAGTTGTTGATTGTTGTGAACTACGCCGAGGTAAGATACACTACTTTGACACGCTGGGGATTCAACGAAAAGCTGGTTTCAAATCATAAATACTTCCATTTGGTATCTTTATATTGCATGTGGGCATATAGGGTTACACGGGAGGTATTATGGGTTATGTAGTTGACCATGATACCTGAAATGCAGTTCCTAATGTAGTGAAATGAAGTATTGATTAATGTAGTGTATGGTTATGCAGTTTATGTAGTATTATGAAGTATCTCATTATGCATGAAATGTAGAAATGAAGTTGATGTGTGATATATGCATGCTTACATGGCTTGTACACCTAGCTCACTAGACTTATTAGGTTGCCATGTCACTTGCACGTTTAAGGATCCAAACGTAATGAAGATAAAAGTGTGTGAATGTCTAGGAATGTGTGTTACCTAGACTATATGTGTGTGACGGTTTAGGAATGTGTGTTACCTAAACCATATGTGTGAAACCGAGCTCGTAAATATAATGCAGGGAAAATGTTAAGCTTAACCCGTACTGGTCTTAGCCGGACGAGTGCGTTGACGTAGTTGTTGCTTGGGTGGCTCCTTGCAACATGGTCTTTATAATGCAGGGCGAGTAATACGAGGGGTTTGACCAACCTCCACATACGGATTACTCTTGGATTGGCTCGCCATTCCTTAACGACGAAGTATGACTAGCCTTTTGGTGAAGCATCTAGTCGGGTGTGACTTATGTTACACTTATATGCAGTTAACGAAGATATGTGTGAATAAAATGAAGGATAGGCACATGTAGGGGGAATCACCCTAATTGATATGAAGTTGATATGCAGTTATGTGTGAACGTGTGATGTGTGTTGTGCCTGAATAAACTTGTCTAATAATGAAGATTGTTTTAATTGGACAAATGCTTTAATAACATAGTGTTATCTTACTTAGCTAATTCGTTAGCTAACACTTGTTTCTTAAATGTGGTTGTTCCCTCAGGTTTAGCTTGAAGGACTAGTTGATGCAGGAATAAGAGTGAGAATTGGGTAGGTGCATGCAGGAGGACTTAGCTACCCATAGACGATTGTCTCTCTAGACATTTATTTACATTTCGTACTTGATGTCGAATTTATGTAGTATTGTTGAATGGTTGTTTTGTGTTGGGCAACCGTTGGGTTTTCAATTTAAACTATTTGATGGTATTGCATGTAACACCAACTAAACGTAGAAACCGAACAGTTTTATCAGTTTTGACTTTTAAAGTCTTTTCTTCCGCAATTTGACACCGTTAGGTGAAAGTTTTTGAAAACCCATATTTTTTAAAATGTCGGGTGTTACAAGTTGGTATCAGAGAAATGGTTTAAGTAAACCAAGATTCGACTTTGACCGTAGGATTTTGGACTTAAACCGATGTAGGATAAGTTAGGCTTATGTAGGTGTGCCTAGCTTTGAGATGAAGTACTATAGGACGGGTTGGGGAGTGAGTGAGAGTGTAAATTTAAGGCTTGAATATTATGTGTGATTATGTAGCTAAATGAAGTATGGCCTTGATAAATGTAGTCTCACTTTAACTCTTGCTAACCGTCGTCGTTGCCTTGTAGAGATAATGGCAAACACTAGAGCTAGTAGCCAGAGAGGAGGAGGAAATGGTGGTGGTGTTCCTCCTAATGGTAATGGGGCTGGAGATGGAGTTAACCAAAGGCCTCCGCGAAGGCCACTCCCGGGTGCACAACCCACAAGGTCGGAAATTGATAGGGCAAACCCGGTGATTGAACAAGTTCCCAATCAAGCAGAATTACATGAGGAGTTGAGAGCTATTCGAGCTCTTCTAATGAGAAATGAAGAGGAGTTAGCACAGTTTAGGGCAGAGAGAGGTGCTGAAAGGAATGGGAGTGAACAAAGGGGTGAGCGTTCGGAAGGGAATTACTCTAATCCCTCCCAAAGTGGTGAACCATCCATAGCAGCCGTGGGTGTTAATGGAGTTAATGGTGGAGGACTTGGAGTTGTTAATGCACCTCGTGTTAATAACTTCAAATATGAAAGCTTTCAAAATGTGGTGCCAAGGAGTTTGATGGTACCCAAAATGCAGTGGGTGCTATGGAGTGGATTGAAGATATTGAGGTAGTATTTGCATCTTGTTACTGTCCGGATGATATGAAGGTTTTGTGTGCTAGTAGGATGTTGAAGAAGAATGCCCGTAATTGGTGGAGGGCTACTACAGTTTCTATGGCTCCTGAGGTACTTGCAGTTATGCCTTGGGGAACATTTAAGGAGAAGTTTCTAGAGGAGTATGTGGGGACTCGTGAGTTAAGGTTGATTGAAAAGGAGTTTAGATCATTGGTTGCGAAACCCGGTGCAATTTCTGAATATGCACATTCATTTATGGAGAAGTTGAAGTTTGTTGGACATTTGGTTCGAAGGCAGGAAGACCAAATTGAGGCTTATTGTGATGGTCTCCCCGCTAGTTATCGTGGATTATGTAGACAGCATGTAACTTTGTCGGCGGCTATTAAGGAGTCAAAGAGGTTGGATGATGACTTCAAAAGCGAGAAAGTTGTGGAGAAAGTTGATGACAAGAAAGCAGGGTTCAAAAGAAGGTCAAATTGGTCATCTAACAACAACAATAATAATAAAAAGTTCCGTGGGAATTCTAGCTCAAGTGGTGACAAAGATAAAAAGAAGAATGGTTCTTGGTGTGCTTTTTGCAAGACTGTTCATGAAGGTCAATGTTCTGACAAGACAAGAAGGTGTCATAAGTGTGGGAAGTCGGGACATCTTGCAACAGAATGTAGGGACAAGACTCGTTGCTACAAGTGTCAAGAAACGGTCATCTCATTGCCGATTGCCCACAAACGAAGAATGACGGGAAGAAAGCAGCCACTTCAGCTACAAAAGTGAGAGCCTTGCAAATGACTGTTGATGATGCTAAGAACAACGACGAGGTGGTAAGTGGTACTTTCCTTGTTAATTCAAACCCTGCCTCTGTTTTATTTGATTCGGGTGCAAATAGGTCGTTTGTGTCTACTTTATTTGCTCCTAAGCTAGAAAGAGTCACTACCCCTTTAGATTGCTCGATAGAGGTAGAGATTGCTAATGGTACGGTTAGTGATATACGTGTGGGATATGATGATTGTGACATTGAGATTGAAGGTCGTTTGTTTCCGGTCTAGTTATTGCCTACTACCTTAGCCGGTTTTGATGTAGTGATTGGTATGGATTGGTTGTCTAGAAATGAAGCTAGTATTTTGTGTTCACAAAAGATTATTCGGTTTTCTACACCCGATGGTAATGTGGTAACGGTTTATGGAGATAAGAAGAGAGGGGGGATAAAGATCATTAGTATGATGAAGGCTATTAAATGTATAAGGAAGAATAAGAGTCATTTTTTGGCCTATGTTATTGATGTGAGAAAGGAGAAGCCTTCTATTGCTAGTGTTGATGTAGTATCCGATTTTCCCGATGTGTTTCCCAAGGATCTTCCCGGTATTCCTCCCGATCGTGAAATTACTTTTCAGATAGATCTTATTCCCGGTGCTACACCTGTTGCTAAAGCATCTTACCGATTAGCTCCTACAGAAATGAAAGAGTTAATGTCCCAACTTCAGGAATTGCTTGACAAAGGGTTCATTCAACCTAGTTCCTCGCCTTGGGGAGCTCCGGTTCTCTTTGTTAAAAAGAAGGATGGATCTATGCGCATGTGCATAGACTACCGTGAGTTGAATAAGCGAACGGTTAAGAATAAATATCCTCTCCCACAAATTGATGATCTCTTTGATCAACTTCATGGTGCTTCATATTTTTCAAAGATAGATTTACGGTCCGGTTATCATCAATTGAAGGTTAAGAAGGAGGATGTAGCAAAGACAGCTTTCCGGACTAGATATGGACATTATGAGTTCTTGGTCATGCCATTTGGGTTGACTAATGCTCCAGCCGCGTTTATGGATTTAATGAATCGGGTATGCCGTCCCTTTCTAGATCATTTTGTTATTATGTTTATTGACGATATTTTGATCTATTCTAAGTCAGAAGATGAGCACCGTGAGCACTTGAAAGCAATTTTGGAGGTGTTGAGGGAGAAGAAGTTGTATGCAAAGTTTTCTAAATGCGAGTTTTGGCTTCGAGAAGTGCAGTTTCTTGGTCATGTCATTTCATCAGAAGGTATTAAAGTAGATCCTTCAAAGATTGAAGCTGTTTCAAAGTGGGAGCAGCCAAAGACTCCTACTGAGATTAAAAGTTTTTCTTGGTTTGGCTGGATATTATAGAAGATTCATTCAGGATTTCTCCCGAATAGCCAAGCCTATGACTGAACTAACGAAGAAAGGAGTAAAGTTTGAGTGGACCGATAAGCAGGAGAATGCATTTCAAACATTGAAAAGAAGTTGTGTGAAGCTCCTATACTTGCCTTGCCTGAAGGTACCGATGATTTGGTTGTGTATAGTGATGCATCTATTACGGGTTTAGGTTGTGTCCTTATGCATAGGGACAAGGTGATTGCTTATGCTTCACGTCAGTTGAAGCCACATGAGAAGAATTATCCTACCCATGATCTTGAATTGGCAGCAGTTGTATTTGCATTGAAATTGTGGAGACATTACCTTTATGGTACAAAATGCACTTTGTTTACCGATCATAAAAGTTTGCAGTATGTCTTTAACCAAAAGGAGATGAACGTGAGACAAAGGAGGTGGATGGAATTACTTAAGGATTATGATTGTGAAATCAAATACCATCCGGGTAAAGCCAATGTAGTGGCGAATGCACTAAGTAGGAAGGTGCAAAGTTCTTCTTGCAAGTTGATGAGCATGCAAGTTCAAGCCAAGTCGGGGCTACTTGATCGAATTAAAGAAGCACAAGCGAGGGCATTAATGAAGGATAACATTGACAAAGAAAGCTTGGAAAGAAGAAACGTCTTGTGATTGAGACTAATAGCCGGGGGTTCAAAACATACAAGGGTCGAATTTGGGTGCCATTGCTTGGTGGTAACCGAGAATTGATCCTTGGGGAAGCCCATAGAAGTAGATATTCGGTTCATCCCGGTGTCACCAAAATGTATGCAGATTTGAAGCCGATTTATTGGTGACCGGATATTAAAGGAGAAGTAGCTCATTTTGTAGCAAAGTGTTTGACGTGTGCACGTGTGAAAACAGACCATCAAAAGCCGTATGGTTTGTTGCATCAATTAGACGTTCCCGAGTGGAAATGGGATCATATTACCATGGACTTTGTAACGAAGCTACCTAAAACGCCGAAAGGGAATGATATGATATGGGTGATTGTAGATAGATTGACGAAGAGTGCTCATTTCCTAGCTACCCGACAAGATGTGCCTTTAACGAAGATGGCAAAGATTTACATTGATGAAGTAGTGTCGAAGCATGGAGTTCCTTTGTCTATTGTTTCGGATTGAGACTCTAGATTTGTGTCCAATTTTTGGAAGGGACTTCAACGGGAATTGGGTAGTAGAATAAATTTGAGTACCGGCTATCATCCTCAAACCGATGGGCAAAGTGAGAGAACTATTCAGACATTGGAGGATATGTTGAGAACGTGTGTACTAGAGTATGGTGGAGCATGGGATGATCATTTGAGGTTGATTGAGTTTGCTTACAACAATAGTCACCATGCAAGTATTGGAATGCCACCATTTGAAATGCTCTATGGTAGGAGATGTAGGACTCCAAGTTATTGGATGGAGCCCGGTGAAAAGAAAATCACGGGTCCTGAAATTATAGAGATCTCAGCGGAGAAAGTTAATGTAGCTAAAGAAGCTTTACGTGTGGCAAGAGAAAGACAAAAAACATATGCAGACAAGAAAAGGAGACCGATTGAGTTTAATGTTGGTGATTTAGTGATGCTGAAAGTGTCACCATGGAAAGGAGTTATTAGATTTGGAAAGAAGGGAAAGTTGAGTCCACGTTTCATTGGACCTTTTAAAGTTCTGAAGCGCATTAAAGATGTGGCATATCAGTTGGAATTACCTCCAGAATTGGATGGATGATGTGCCAAATCGAGTTTAAAAATTAAAACTAGAACCACCTCGAAACTCACTACTACACACTATCGGGCAGTGGACCCGATCGTATGCAATATAGTTAAAAAGTAAGTCCAGGTTCGTTCACGGGGATTGGTCTGAATCAATTGTCTAATAAAGTAGTTTGGAAAATAGGGTGTTGCTTCAAATCTCTCTTTGGCAATTAAAGTAAAATAACTTTGAAGACAAAAACGCGTAAAAGTAAAGGTAAGCTTCAAACAATAATAGTAAAGATCATCCACCTTGACTTCGCTAGACTTCAAACATGATTGCATTCAATTAAGACCAAATTCAAGAGTTGACAAGATAATCGTGAAAGGATAAAATGCTCGCGTGGTACCACCAACCGCTCACAAATCACCCAAACACCTAAATTGCTAGTTTAATTACCCAAGCCGGTACCACCAATGCCTAGACAACCTTACCAACAATTAGTTTGCTGATCAACAAATTACCAATTGTGCCTATGTGAATTAAAACGTGGTACCACCAACCGTTACAAAACACGTTGACAAAATGATTCCTTTTATTAAAATGACATTCACTATCATACCATGAACTAGTGATAATTGCTCATAGACAAGCAACCGTTTGAAAATCACATCTGTATCCAACTAGTACCACTAACGTAGGACACACATGCCACCAATATCATAATAATAAATGTAAAGGAATTAAATCATCAAGATCTCGACACAACGATAAATGAAATCAACTCTTGGAATTAAAACATATAGCAATCACGTCATTCGTCTAGTTTCATCAAGGTGGATGATTGAAAGTTTAGCCACTCATGATTAAATTGAAATAACAATCAAAATAAAGGAAGAACATGATGTACCAATCGTGCGAGAAATAGAAATTGCAAGACAATAGAATAGATACAATCTAAGTGGGTGCACGTGAATCTTCAATGAATCGGAAGACGATGAAATCTTGATTTGATCCTTGAAGGTGTTCCTTGTAGTGCAGCTCTTAGAAAGAAGACTTGATAATTTGGGAATTAGGTTGTGTAAAACTATTTATACCTCCTTTAATCTGAAGCAAAAGCTGCCCAAAACCCTTCAGCCCCGTACTCTCACTGCGGCGCAGTGGGCGAGTGATGCCCCCACTGCGGCGCAGTGCTTATACACTGCCTCTGGTGCTCGTTGGTCAAGGCTGACTGCGGCGCAGTGGGCACATGCACATCCCACTGCGGCGCAGTGTAAATATACTGGTTGAATTCTCCTTTTTCCACTAGCTGACTGCGGCGCAGTGGGCCTGTTCACCACCACTGCGTCGCAGTCAAAATCTACTGGTCTCGATGCTCATTTCCATTAGATGACTGCGGCGCAGTGGGCTTGTTCACCACCACTGCGTCGCAGTATAACTATACTGGTCCGAATAACACTTCTTCAAAAATAAGAACTTGCATAAATTTTCTATCTCTTTTCACCTAAATAACTCTCGAACTCTCCAATCAACTTCATGGCCTCAAAATTACTCGAAATTGCACAAAACGGACACGTCACCTGTTTAGAACCTGAAACCACTAACAAAACCCATAAACGCGCCAAATGCCAGCAAAATCGACTAAAAACATATAATAAAAAGGCCAATAACGATGTGGGCGATGGGTATAAATTGGTCACATCATGGAATTCACAACACCTTCCATGTATCCTACTTGAGGAAATGTTTAGCTGATGAGTCAAGTGTGATTCCTATTAAAGACGTGAGTATTGACCCAATGAAGAGAATAGTAGACGAACCGGTAGCGATACTTGGAAGAAAGCAAAAGATGTTACGCCGAAAAGTGATTGAACTTGTCTTGATAAAGTGGAAGCATAATCATGGAGAAAGCTTAACTTGGGAAACTGAAGCAGTAATGAAGGAAAAGTATCCGGAGTTATTCCTTTCTGATGAGATTCCGGGGACGGAATCCTCTTAAGGGGGAGGTAATTGTAACATCCTCAACTTTTTATTTAACAGTTGACTAATGCCGTTAAGTCAACATTATGTGTGTCGTTAAGTCTATTGTAGATTTAATACTTATACGTAGTTATTGTGTGTTATGTGTGAGGCTTGAAAGCCTAAATGTTAATGTAGTATAAATGTGTGTAATATGAAGATTAATGTCTATGTAGTGACATTTAATGAGGGATTAATGATGTATATGGTCAATAAAGTAGTTTGTGACCAATAATGAAGGATTAGGAAGCCTAGGGACCAAATTTGACATGTAGTGAAAGTCAAAAACGGGTTAAGGGGTTTAGGGAGTGTCATTAGCCATTTTGCAGATTTACTTCCTCCTAAACAAGCCCTAGCCGTTCCATAGCATTCCTCCATCAAATTGCAAGCCGAAAAGCCTTCCAACGTGTGATTCGGGTGCGTTTAATCAAGTGTTTTGCATCTCTAGTGTGATCTTCGTGTATAGAAGGTAATATTTCATTGTTTTCAGGTCCTTTTGATATTATGAGTCATTAGGTTAATTATTGGATTATGGGGGAATCGTTTAACGAAGATTAATGGTGGTTTTGATGGATTAAATTCATATATGGTGTAAGTAATGGTTGAATTGATTTATAATGATTTGTATATGAAGGATTTTGATGTGTGAAAGTCATGTAATTGATTTAGAGGCACTTGGATCTGGTTTGGGGTGTAATCGACCAACATTGTGCAGAATCGCATCGAGTTGCGGCGCAACTCTTAGTTGCGGCGCAACTCAATTACAGAAAGATAAGTTGCGGCGCAACTTATTGTGTTGCGGCGCAACGAAAGGCTTGAGCTGCGGCGCAACTCACCAGTTTTCAGAAAAGTTAGTTTTGAACCGTAACGTCGTTTGACATGTAGATTAGACCTGAAACTAAAGTGAGTCGTTAATGTGTGTGGGTCTAGTTATTGACCTTAATGACGTGAGTATGTAGTTGTCTAATGATCGTTTACTAATTATAGGTAGACGAGCTTAGTTGCTTTACACAGTGACTAGTTGTTGATTGTTGTGAACTACGCCGAGGTAAGATACACTACTTTGACACGCTGGGGGATTCAACGAAAAGCTGGTTTCAATCATAAATACTTCCATTTGGTATCTTTATATTGCATGTGGGCATATGGGGTTACACGGGAGGTATTATGGGTTATGTAGTTGACCATGAGACCTAAAATGCAGTTCCTAATGTAGTGAAATGAAGTATTGATTAATGTAGTGTATGGTTATTTGCAGTTTATGTAGTATTATGAAGTATCTCATTATGCATGAAATGTAGAAATGAAGTTGATGTGTGATATATGCATGCTTACATGGCTTGTACACCTAGCTCATTAGACTTAGTAGGTTGCCATGTCACTTGCACGTTTAAGGATCCAAACGTAATGAATAAAGTGTGTGAATGTCTAGGAATGTGTGTTACCTAGACTATATGTGTGTGACTGTTTAGGAATGTGTGTTACCTAAACCATATGTGTGAAACCGAGCTCGTAAATATAATGCAGGGAAAGTGTTAAGCTTAACCCGTACTGGTCTTAGCCGGACGAGTGCGTTGACGTAGTTGTTGCTTGGGTGGCTCCTTGCAACATGGTCTTTATAATGCAGGGCGAGTAATACGAGGGGTTTGACCAACCTCCACATACGGATTACTCTTGGATTGGCTTGCCATTCCTTAACGACGAAGTATGACTAGCCTTTTGGTGAAGCATCTAGTCGGGTGTGACTTATGTTACACTTATATGCAGTTAACGAAGATATGTGTGATAATGTGTGAATAAAATGAAGGATAGGCACATTTAGGGGATTCACCCTAATTGATATGAAGTTGATATGCAGTTATGTGTGAACGTGTGATGTGTGTTGTCCTGAATAAACTTGTCTAATAATGAAAATTGTTTTAATTGGACAAATGCTTTAATAACATAGTGTTATCTTACTTAGCTAATTCGTTAGCTAACACTTGTTTCTTAAATGTGGTTGTTCCCCAGGTTTAGCTTGAAGGACTAGTTGATGCAGGAAGAGTGAGAATTGGGTAGATGCATGCAGGAGACTTAGCTACCCATAGACGATTGTCTCTTTAGACATTTATTTACATTTCGTACTTGATGTCGAATTTATGTAGTATTGTTGAACGGTTGTTTTGTGTTGGGCAACCGTTGGGTTTTCATTTTAAACTATTTGATGGTATTGCATGTAACACCAACTTAACGTAGAAACCGAACAGTTTTTATCGGTTTTGACTTTTAAAGTCTTTTCTTCCGCAATTTGACACCGTTAGGTGAAAGTTTTTGAAAACCCATATTTTTTAAAATGTCGGGTGTTACAGTATACCTACTTGTACTTGTGGAAAGATGGCTGAGTGCACTTGTGATCTAGTTAAGAAAATACTTGAAATGGAGAATAAGTCTAAATTGATGCAGTTTCTGATGAAACTGAATGATGATTATGAGACTGTTAGGAGTCAGATTTTATCCATGGATACTTTGCCCAGTGTTAACAAAGCCTACTACATTGTTCAACAAGTGGAAAAACAAAGGCAAATCACTAATCATCCTATTGATCAAACTGCTTTCTTTGCCAATAATCCTGCTAAGCACTCATATGGTCCAAAAAGGGATAGTAAGATGACTAAGTTTGATCCTAGGGGAGACACAAAAAGATTCTGCACTTATTGTAAGCAGGATGGGCATCTTTATGAACAATGTTTTGAGAGGTTAGGCTATCCAGATTGTATAAAGGAAAGAAAGTTAAGAAGAATACTAGAATGGCTAATCAAGTGGGATATCAGTCTGAAGATACTGTTGCTAATTCTCCATTTGACACCAATTATGGGAATAATGGGTCAACAACACCAATTATGGATCAACAACAATTGGTGGCTGCTGTTTGTCAAGAAGTTGTTAAAATGCTTAACAATGGCAAGAGTCCAATGATAGATCATGGTGCTACTTCTGCAAATAATGCTAGTACTTCTGAGCATGCAGGTTTTTCCTCTTTTTACAGTTTCTGCCATGCATCTTTTCTAAATCCTGTTGCATATGCTCTATTATGCCATCCTGATTTAGATATTAAGAATGATTGGATTAGTGACTCAGGGGCCACTGACCATATGTCTCCTAATCTTGATCTTTTCCACTCAATCAGAACCTTACCAAAGCCCATACTTGTTAAATTGTCATGGAATAAACCAAAGCCCATACTTGTTAAATTGCCAGATGGATCTTATAAACATGTTTCCCTTATTGGTTCTGTCACATTGACCCCTCATGTCACTCTTCTCAATGTGTTTTATATTCCTGAATATCAAGTAAACCTCCTGTCTGTTGGTTCTTTGGTGCAAGCTAATAGATTAGTTGCCCAATTTTATCCAGATGACTTTGTTTTTCAGGACCCTTCTACTAATCAAGTGGTTGCACTTGGAAAAGGGTCCAAATAATTGTACATCTGCAAGCCTACACCAAGTAGAGAAGCTTTTGATGCATCTGTTGTTGCTTTCTATGAAGCTCATAAGACCTCTATTCCTATTGCTTGTTTGTGTAAATCATCAATGAGTAATTTTGTCACGCCTAAAAGTGTTGTCATCATTTGATACTTCACCATGTAACACCCCAACTAAGGCGGAATGATGAGATGTACAGAAAGTCGAGTATTCAAAACAAAGGATAATAGATAACATTCACCATAGCTTTATTTGATAAAAATAATTTTACAATGCACAAGCATGTGAACCAATTCCCAAGTACAATACGTCTACCATACTTGGATATTGAGTCCACGAAACAACTAACAAATACATGAGATGATATACTACAATGATCAGGGCGGATTCCATTGCCCGTCACAAGGTTTGATCCTTGACTCCAAGTGCAATACAATAATCATGATGCATATAATTCCTCAAAGCTTATGCTAATTCCTGAAAAGCATGAAGAAAAAGTGTCAACTACGAAAACGTAGTTGGTGAGTGCATAGGTTTTTAAGTACATTCTGTTACGTATCCATTTCAAAATAGTTGGGAAATCCATGGTGAATTATAAAGTTCTCATTTGTCACATTTATCGAGAGAGGAAAACATATCAAGCGATTTATCATTTATCATACCAAAACCATTTGGTCATCAATACTTCAATATTGCCAAGTTCAACAACTTTCAAGATTCCATACAAGGTCCAATACCCAAACCGTATGTTCAAACCACAATTTCCATCCATAATAATATCAATACCTCTTGGTCAATGGTAAGACTACCATGACATAATTCGATGAGATTGTTCTTGAGCCACTACTAAGACCGGTTATGTCCCAATAATCGATATATAATGTCCCAAATGATAAGATAATGATAAGCACATGCTGTCAATCACGTGCATAAAGATAACCAAGGGTCGTGCCATGGAGACGCCCATAAATATATAGTAGTTAGAGCACCGCGAGGCCAGACTGGCGATGAAGGTGGCCACCAAGGCAGACCAAACATCCCACCGTTACCTATAATAGTGAATGAGGGGACAAGTCCTAGTTGCGCAACCCTCTAACTACAGGCCTCAAATGAGTTAATAGTAGTGTACAGGGGACCACCGTTTGACAGTACTCAAGCTAATCATATAACATATAACATGTTGAACATACAATATAATTCCCACATCATTATCATTGTTTCAAAGAATCATTTCATAAGATAAAGCCATTTTAATTAACATGCTTTTCACCCCGAAAGTAAACACATAAAAGAGTTTGAAAGGGGGCTATGACTCACCTTGATATGCCGCATATTATATTCACTCACCCAAAATGGGTACTTCCCATCTATCGCTTCCTTGACCATATATCCATCATATTCCTCAATCACACTTCAAGCCAAGACTATCCCTACGATAGGACTAATATACGTAAGTTCCTATCTTAAGCCATCACTAAGAAATGCCACTTTATTATGTTGTCATAAATTTTGGGATCCAGGTATATTGTTAATATTTGCATCTTTTTGGTTGTAGAGAGTGTTGGTGTAAAAGTCGTTTTCTCATTATACGTTTTTGTACGTTTATTGGAATTTCGGTAATTTGGCTTTGGTTTATATGATTTCCATTGTATACTTTGCTTAGTAATAATATTTGACATTAGTGGTCTTATAATATTAATATTTATGTATATTTTCTGATTTGTAATTATATATTTAATTTAATATTATTTAATTAATTATTTATTCATTTTATCGATTTATTAATTAAATAATTCCTTAAAAATGCTTTTAAGTGTCATAATTGCCTTTATAAATTATGGATAATTTCATTTGAATTATCTTCTGATATATATGCTCCTTAATTTATAATTTCATGATTTATACTTTTATTTGCGTATTTTCCATTTATTTTAATGATAATTTTTAATTAATTATTTTTACTCAATTATCTATCTTTAAATTATGTAACACATGTCTCTTGCCTTTTAACTATTTTTCTCCAGTAGGTTTTAGTTATTTTTATCAATGGTTAAGATGATTTAACCTCATTCTTGATTTACATAATTTATTTATGGATTTTTATGTCTTTTAATTACTATTTAAATTCAATAATTCATGGAAATTCTTAGAAATCATCACTAAACATTTTGGTCAAAAATCTCAGGCCTTTTAGGCAACTTTTATCCATACAAAATCATATCAATTCAACCTCTCTTGTGTCTTGCTTATTTTGAGGGTTTTATGATTAAAAATCGTTTACCGAAATGGTGATATTAGCCTCATTTCTCAAGCAATTAAAGTGCTTCAAAATGGATTTTCATCCTTATTCCATTATTTACAGAATGTTCATTATATTTTGGTGTCTTAAGTGTGATCGTGGTGGTGGTGTGAGGTGTGCAATTTAAAGCTTTCGGTTAGTGCTTATATGAACCGAATTTGTGATTTGTAGGCTTGCATTTGCCATTTGATAACCAAGTTAAGTTTTATAACTTTCATTTGACATATTCTCAGTAGGTTTATAATACGTTTTGTTACGAGATTGTTGGAGTTGATTAAAGTTGCAATCTAGTGACTTTTAGCTTATTTTGTTGTGAAGAACTTTTACTTGGAATTTTCTGTTTTAACCCTTATTTTCATAGAATGTTGAGTAGTCATTTTTGGTTAAGTTGAATTATTTGGACGTTGGTGATTTTTGTACAGAGACATATATGTGTCATATATTTATGTGAATTTTTGCTAAATTTTCAGACATTGTTTAATACCTCTAAAAATTACAAATCCAAAGATGGTCAGAAAGCTTGCTGCTGTGCGACTCAATATATTTTATAAAAGATTTCTATGATGACATTTAAGAAAAATCTCCCAATTTTATTTTAAGTTAGGGACACTTTGAACTCAGTTCACACCAAGTTTAAACTTCTGAAACCTATTAGTTAAGGAATTAAAAATCGTCAAAGTCGACTCAACATTAAGACAAAAATCCAGTTTTGACCACTTTTGGTAGAAAAATCATATCTTTGGTTTGGTTTGGTATTTTTGAGTGATTCCAGTTGGAGGTTAATCTTAACTCTTTTATCTACAACTTTTATTTTGAAAGTTTTGCTTGAAACGGCCCTCACATGCCCAGTTTATCCGTCCCAAGACAGAAGATGGTTTCTGTCAGAATGTATATTGATTAAAACAACTCACCAATGGTGTTGGTTGCTTGTTTTAGCCCCTAGATTACCACTAACAAGTTTGTTGATCATTTTTGTGTGATTTTAACATCAAATATACAGATCTCTTAGCAAATTTAAAGTCACCAATCATCCATCTCAAATCCCCAAATCAAAATCAATCAAAACTAGTGCAAATCTAAGCATGCATGTTAAGATCTAACATTTTTAGACAAGATTACTTATCATCTTTTATGTGTATGACTTTTTAATGATTATTTCTCGTTAACCCATCATTCAAATATGCATGCATGTGTAGATCTAGACTTGTTTAGCTCAAGAAATCAAGGATTAGTGAAGTGAGATTCAAGAGGGTTCAAGCTAACAACCTTTGAAGATCAAAACAAGAAGATCAAGAGTGTTGTTGGGTCTTGTTCTTGATGGCAGATTTCAAGCTTCTTGGGGGCTGTTTTGACACGAAAATCAGAAAGAAAAAGGGCAAGAAGGTTACTAGATGAAAGCACAAGGAAGAGACAACAAAGAGAAGCATTGAAATCAACCTTTGGTGATGTAAAATAAGCAAGAAAGAGGGCTGTTCGGACAGCAGGTAAATCACGATTTTGAGAGCTCTTCGGGGCTGTTTTGCTTCTCCATGCATGCTCCAATCCACCATAGCTTGATCCCTTACTATGTTATTATGTTATTGTTGTTGTTTTATGATTTATTGTTAAGATTTGGGGGTGTTTTTACCCCATTTTCTGCTGGAAACCAAAAAGAGAAAGAGAGAGAGTTGAGAGCATCTTTAGGAGTGTGTGTGAGTTGTTTGAGTATAAAATGAGAGAGTGGTGGTTCTCCCAAGCCTTCATCACGTGAAGGAGGGCAGGGAAATGGGTTGGGAGAGTGTTTATTGGTCAAGTGAAGTGGTGTGGTGATCCTCATTGGCTAGCTCAAGTGGTGGAGTTGTGGTGTAGGTGTATTTGGTCCAAAATGGTGTCTAAGTTCAAAATGTGGGTGTGTTTTGGATTAGTTGATACATTATTGGTTAATTCATGTAAAATATGAGAGTGTAAGAATAAATGAATTAGTTGTAAGAGTTTCATGCATGTAAGCTAGCTAGTTATAAATTATTGTCACACTTTTATTAGTTGTATGTGCTATACATGCATAAATATGTATGTCGTGTATATATATATGTATTGGCACTAAACTTTATAAAATTTTCTTGATGTACCTTCTATATTTGAGTTGTTGATTATATTTTGGATGCATAGAGACTTGTTTGTCGGATTGAATACTTATAAACTTGTTGTTACTTTACATATTCTTGAAGTTGATTTGATTGATTATGGTTACATACTTATAAGATTGTCATTATTTCTTTACTTTGAGATTGTCTCATGTTTTGGCATTTCTAAGATAACTAGCTATCTTTGGGCATTCCATTGAACTAGAGAGAAAGTATCACTATGCCTTAATGTTTAGAAGGCCAATTCTCTTGATAAACATCTAGGGATAATGCCTAGATAAGTCCAAATAAATTGTCCTAGTCGGAAATTGAGGGTTGTTACATCATTACCCCTTAACAGATACTTCGTCCTCGAAGTTCGCTCGTTCACACGGTAGCAAGAATGAATAGGTTGACGATAAGGATAGCTTCACGGAGGCGTATAAAATGTGAAAATTCAACTGGATTTCATCCTGACCTTTTTGGTTACTTACGAGCTTTTGATATCCTTAGTTGGGGGCATCCATTGCTCTGTGCCCTAACATTTCTCGTGAATAGAAACTTCGAAAAAGGTTACAAATGTCGCTCACTTCATGAGACGACTAGAGATTAATCGTATGTAATGTCACATAGAGCAATAGTGATGAATGGGATGATGATTAGGTTATCAAAACGGAGGTGTAAAATGAACAAACGGTTCGTAACGTGAGTTATAATAAAATAGTAAGAAACGTTGGAATGTCGATCGTTGGTGGCTATTCCTTTCCATTGGTCACTTGGTGTACTTTCCTTTATCGTTTGCTTTCTTAATTAAAGAGACGTCTCAATGGCTTCTCGCCTATCTTCATCTTTCTTCAGTTTGAAATCGGACACGCTTGCCGCTACTTGAATCTATTGACTTCGTTTGTGATTAATCACTTGTTAAGGGATTACCCTCTTAACAAGAGTGATACTAGCCCAATATGTCAAGTTGCACTAAAATTGCGATGATACATCTTCGTAGTACCTCACTTTAGGGTTTTCTAGTGTTGTCTTTGTTATTTTATGGCGTGAAAGGAAATCATGGATTGGTTGATGATAGTTCCATCTTACTCCTCATACTCACCGTTTGTCTTTTCAACTTCGTTCTTATTTTCCCAAGGTCCTCTTTCATTATTCGTTAAGTCACATCGTAACCAATTTTTCTTGCTTTTGCCGATGTTGGCTTTCAAACCGTTTGAAGGTACCTTTAGTTACCTCCTTTTTACGCTAGAAGGAACATTATCTATGGCTCATCACCGACAAATCTCTTTTAACATCGCACATATAATCTATTCGGTTTCTTTGCTATACCTACGCATTCCTCGTGATAGGATTTACACAATCCTTATGCTCTTAAGTAACCATATCACCACCATCATTTCAAGGTAAACACTTCGATGTCCTTATTCGTATGAACTCCTCCTAAAAAAAAAATTCTTCGTAGGTCCTCCTGACCTATACAAAATTTTCAACTACTTTGCTCTCCTGAGCCTCATATCCATTTCCAGCTTTCTAAGCTAAACTTCTTTTCAAATACAATAACCTAATGTCCTTAGAAATTGTGACATAACATAATTTAGGGGAAACATCAGTTACTTTATCCCTTTTTTTTTTTTTTTTTTTTTTTTTCTTCTCAACCATTTGGTTTTCTCCATTTTCCTTTCGTTTTCTTATGGGTCACCATACTCCTTACCGTTTCGTCGCTCAAACCGTTTCGTTGCTCAAATCCATCTCTAACTAGAATAATCATCGTCTTGAACAGCACACAAGCAGTCGCTAGTCCTTGTAGTTATCTCAAGGGTACTTGTCAGATCATGGTGACATGGATCCTTTGATCCTAACTCATCATAAATGCGAATTATCCTTATCACCCTTCCGTTCAAACATTTCCATGACCAGCTCTTCACGGAGTTCGTTAGTTGTTTGGAAGGTAGTTCAACGACCAACTTCCTCGATCGTTGTGGTAGTATGTGTTCTGACTTCTAGCGTCGCACTCCTTATTTGCCTTTGCTACTAACTTAGCGATTTCTTGTTGTTTTCCTTCTTCACTTTTCTTGGGCGCACTACTTCGTGGGTCGATGGTCCTTGACGATTTACCATGTGTTGCAAATTATCTTTCTTTACTCAAATTCATCTTGTCTTAGCTTACCTCCCTACGACCGTCGACCTTGAGGGGATAACCATCACAAGTCATCGTGCTTCCGCTACTTATCGACCATACTTCTCTTTAGTAAAGCTAGCTTCCATCAGGTGTTGGGCGTATATCGATTTCTTTTAGCTTAGTTGATACTCTCCACTAATAGCTTGTCTTTCGGTAGAGGTTTTCTAATTCGTATCCAAAGAATAACGCGTGAACCGCCATAAAGATAAACGCCACCAGAACTACATCTTGTAGACGGCGTCAATTCCTTCACTTTACTGTTTGTGTCAAATGATGTTTCTCTACTCTATCTTCTACTCCAAATCATCTTCAATGATGCTAGTGAATAACTCTTCTTGAAAGGTAAAGTATAGTCTTGCACTTCATACTCCTTGTTCGAGCATCTACCTTTGCTGTGATTACCCCCTTAACATTTTTCCTCTGGAAAAATGTAAGGGATTTCCTACTGTTCACTTTATCTCACCATCCTTGACGATCTTCATTTCTCCAATTTCCTGATTCCTTCATGTAGCAAATATCCGTTTGCTTTGATGTTTTGAAAAAAGAAAAGGATAGCTCAGAATTCCTTTTTGTTACTCTTTCATCTTGAGGGTTGCTCGACACATCCTAATTATCTCATTGTCCTTGGTTTTCTTTTTCTAACCACTTTCGTCTTCCAACATTGCTAGTGATCTCCCAAGTTCTAGGGAATCCTTATACTTAACCGAAGGTGACCTTCATGTCACACGACCTTCTTTTCGTTGACCACTCAATCTTTCTCTTTGGTCGATGAACATAGATAGGGAAGACCTTCAATTCTTTCTCCAAGTTAAGGCTTAGTATACTCTTCGATTGTGCTTCCATGTACTTTGACTTATACACCACAAATCTTCTCCGCCCTACTTTATGTACATGATCCAATAACATCTTCTATGCTATATCGTTATCCCAAGTATTCCACTTGTGGACGACTGATGTCTGAAAGTCTTTCGCATCCCTTGACGTCGCAGCGAGAGCAGGGTACTACTTACTTGATTTCGCCATTGTAGGGTGTTGCGTGAGTGAGTTGTATGTTGTTAGGTCACTAACCTTTGAAGAGAAACGGTGGTGATCGTTACTTTGAATAATCGAGAATATCAAGGATATAAAATTTGGTTTCGAATGAATGAAATAGGGAATACAAAAACAAATGAATCATTAAGACTCGAATCAGACTCCTTGCGCGAGTTAATTAAATCACTTCTATGTCTTTCGTTGCCCAATGGACTCCAACTTTCAATGACGTTAATATATGTCGCACCGACTTAGATAATATAGATAGATGTTCGCGTATTCGTGTTAGAATAGAAATATCGCACCCAATTTCAGGGTTACCATTCTCAGGACGTGTCGTCTAGAATATACATGGGAATGCGTCCTACTAGTGTCGTTGTATCGTCATATGGCTTTAATACCGCTCGTCTTTCATAAGTCTCCAACTTCATTAGACGTTTACATATGTTTCGCACCATTTCAGATCGAATACCAAGGTTATGCGTAGTTTCTAAGAGGATAGGGTCGCGTCATGTCTCGGGACTACAATTATTAGAGTATATCGTCCAACGTTCGTGGAAAGGTGTTCTACCGATGATATCGCGTTGTCGTATGTCAATAATGAGTAGCGGTGTCATAAGAGATATGATGATGGATAATTTTCAAGATAGCACAAGGGAATGAATGACTGAGGGGTATTTAATTACAACTTTCATACTTAGAAAATATCTAATTTCATAATGAATTTCTCAGGGACAATCACTAGTTGTCAAGCGGTCAAATCTCAACGCGCAATATCTATATCAGTAGTAAGGACTAACCACATTATAATCATATCTAGCAGGTGCCAGTTCTCAGTAGTCAAATCTTAGAGCATGATAACTATCTCAATAATAAGGCACAACTATATCATCATTAAATCGTTCATGCACTAGCCCTCAATTAGCTCAATCTTAGGGTGCAATAACTGTCTTAGTAGTGAGGCATGACTACATAATCGTCGCAATATTCACGTGCTAGTTTCAAATAGCTCAAACTTAGAGAGTAAAGGCTCTTACATCCATATCGTCCATGAAATTTCATACCAACTCGTCATGCCTATATTTTCTTTCTAAATCGATCATAAATAATCAACATCATTACTCAATAATTTGAACAAGTCATACCCCAAAATGATTTCGTGCCTTGTAATGATCTCATTATTTTAAAGTGCATATGCAACTTAAAGTTCAACATCACGAATCGTAAGGCTTTTACGCATGCATTTCTCCCCTAATTTCCACATTGCACATTCCAACTTTCACATTGCACATTACAACTTTCACATTGCACATTACAACTTTCACATTGCACACTATAAGCTTTCACATTGCAATCAAATCATGCCCAAATTCCCATGTTATAGCATAGAGTAGCATGTATCAACGAATATCTTTCAATCTTATTCATTTCACTTCTAATGTGCAGGGGGGAATCCTACTAAACTAGCATAATCCTCAAGTAAGGCAAGTCTCAAATCGCTATATATGCTTAGGTGAATGTCTAAATGCAACACGTATTCTCATAAAAACGGATTTATTAAAGATCTTTTTCTCTTTTTTTTTTTTTTTTTTTTTTTTTGAAAAGGAATCCTTTTGAACATAAGTTCAAGTGGCCGTTTGAGTTTTACATGGTCCTCTCATAATTAAACGTAGATTCATGACTTTACGTTTAATTATGGTCCTACCATGTAAAGCTCAAACTAAACTGCTTAACCTTATGCTCGACTCGACTATAAAAATTCGTTTTGAAAAGTGGCTATAGTTTTGGAATTCCCGAAGGAACCCCGATGTTCTCTATAACCTTAGTCTCTGATACCATTTTCTGTAACACCCCAACTAAGGCGGAATGATGAGATGTACAGAAAGTCGAGTATTCAAAACAAAGGATTATAAATAACATTCACCATAGCTTTATTTGATAAAAATAATTTTACAATGCACAAGCATGTGAACCAATTCCCAAGTACAATACGTCTACCATACTTGGATATTGAGTCCACGAAACAAATAACAAATACATGAGATGATATACTACAATGATCAAGGCGGATTCCATTGCCCGTCACAAGGTTTGATCCTTGACTCCAAAGTGCAAAACAATAATCATGATGCATATAAATCCTCAAAGCTTATGCTAATTCCTGAAAAGCATGAAGAAAAAGTGTCAACTACGAAAACGTAGTTGGTGAGTGCATAGGTTTTTAAGTACATTCCGTTACGTATCTATTTCAAAATAGTTGGGAAATCCATGGTGAATTATAAAGTTCTCATTTGTCACATTTATCGAGAGAGGAAAACATATCAAGCGATTTATCATTTATCATACCAAAACCATTTGGTCATCAATACTTCAATATTGCCAAGTTCAACAACTTTCAAGATTCCATACAAGGTCCAATACCCAAACCGTATGTTCAAACCACAATTTCCATCCATAATATAATATCAATACCGCTTGGTCAATGGTAAGACTACCATGACGTAAATCGATGAGATTGTTCTTGAGCCACTACTAAGACCGGTTATGTCCCAATAATCAGATATAATGTCCCAAATGATAAGATAATGATAAGCACATGCTGTCAATCACGTGCATAAAGATAACCAAGGGTCGTGCCATGGAGACGCCCATAAATATATAGTAGTTAGAGCACCGCGAGGCCAGACTGGCGATGAAGGTGGCCACCAAGGCAGACCAAACATCCCACCGTTACCTATAATAGTGGATGAGGGGACAAGTCCTAGTTGCGCAACCCTCTAACTACAGGCCTCAAACGAGTTAATAGTAGTGTACAGGGGACCACAGTTTGACAGTACTCAAGCTCATCATATAATATAACATGTTGAACATACAATATAATTCCCACATCATTATCATTGTTTCAAAGAATCATTTCATAAGATAAAGCCATTTTAATTAACATGCTTTTCACCCCGAAAGTAAAACACATAAAAGAGTTTGAAAGGGGGCTATGACTCACCTTGATATGCCGCATATTATATTCACTCACCCAAAATGGGTACTTCCCATCTATCGCTTCCTTGACCATATATCCATCATATTCCTCAATCACACTTCAAGCCAAGACTATCCCTACGATAGGACTAATATACGTAAGTTCCTATCTTAAGCCATCACTAAGAAATGCCACTTTATTATGTTGTCATAAATTTTGGGATCCAAGTATATTGTTAATATTTGCATCTTTTTGGTTGTAGAGAGTGTTGGTGTAAAAGTCGTTTTCTCATTATACGTTTTTGTACGTTTATTGGAATTTCGGTAATTTGGCTTTGGTTTATATGATTTCCATTGTATACTTTGCTTAGTAATAATATTGACACTAGTGGTCTTATAATATTAATATTTTATGTATATTTTCTGATTTGTAATTATATATTTAATTTAATATTATTTAATTAATTATTTATTCATTTTATCGATTTATTAATTAAATAATTCCTTAAAAATACTTTTAAGTGTCATAATTGCCTTTATAAATTATGGATAATTTCATTTGAATTATCTTCTGATATATATGCTCCTTAATTTATAATTTCATGATTTATACTTTTATTTGCGTATTTTCCATTTATTTTAATGATAATTTTTAATTAATTATTTTTACTCAATTATCTATCTTTAAATTATGTAACACATGTCTCTTGCCTTTTAACTATTTTTCTCCAGTAGGTTTTAGTTATTTTTATCAATGGTTAAGATGATTTAACCTCATTCTTGATTTACATAATTTATTTATGGATTTTTATGTCTTTTAATTACTATTTAAATTCAATAATTCATGGAAATTCTTAGAAATCATCACTAACCATTTTGGTCAAAAATCTCAGCCTTTTAGGCAACTTTTATCCATACAAAATCATATCAATTCAACCTCTCTTGTGTCTTGCTTATTTTGAGGGTTTTATGATTAAAAATCGTTTACCGAAATGGTGATATTAGCCTCATTTCTCAAGCAATTAAAGTGCTTCAAAATGGATTTTCATCCTTATTCCATTATTTACAGAATGTTCATTATATTTTGGTGTCTTAAGTTGTGATCGTGGTGGTGGTGTGAGGTGTGCAATTTAAAGCTTTCGGTTAGTGCTTATATGAACCGAATTTGTGATTTGTAGGCTTGCATTTGCCATTTGATAACCAAGTTAAGTTTTATAACTTTCATTTGACATATTCTCAGTAGGTTTATAATACGTTTTGTTACGAGATTGTTGGAGTTGATTAAAGTTGCAATCTAGTGACTTTTAGCTTATTTTGTTGTGAAGAACTTTTACTTGGAATTTTCTGTTTTAACCCTTATTTTCATAGAATGTTGAGTAGTCATTTTTGGTTAAGTTGAATTATTTGGACGTTGGTGATTTTTGTACAGAGACATATATGTGTCATATATTTATGTGAATTTTTGCTAAATTTTCAGACATTGTTTAATACCTCTAAAAATTACAAACCAAAGATGGTCAGAAAGCTTGCTGCTGTGCGACTCAATATATTTTATAAAAGATTTCTATGATGGACATTTAAGAAAAATCTCCCAATTTTATTTTAAGTTAGGGACACTTTGAACTCAGTTCACACCAAGTTTAAACTTCTGAAACCTATTAGTTAAGGAATTAAAAATCGTCAAAGTCGACTCAACATTAAGACAAAAATCCAGTTTTGACCACTTTTGGTAGAAAAATCATATCTTTGGTTTGGTTTAGTATTTTTGAGTGATTCCAGTTGGAGGTTAATCTAACTCTTTTATCTACAACTTTTATTTTGAAAGTTTTGCTTGAAACGGCCCTCACATGCCCAGTTTATCCGTCCCAAGACAGAAGATGGTTTCTGTCAGAATGTATATTGATTAAAACAACTCACCAATGGTGTTGGTTGCTTGTTTTAGCCCCTAGATTACCACTAACAAGTTTGTTGATCATTTTTGTGTGATTTTAACATCAAATATACAGATCTCTTAGCAAATTTAAAGTCACCAATCATCCATCTCAAATCCCCAAATCAAAATCAATCAAAACTAGTGCAAATCTAAGCATGCATGTTAAGATCTAACATTTTTAGACAAGATTACTTATCATCTTTTATGTGTATGACTTTTTAATGATTATTTCTCGTTAACCCATCATTCAAATATGCATGCATGTGTAGATCTAGACTTGTTTAGCTCAAGAAATCAAGGATTAGTGAAGTGAGATTCAAGAGGGTTCAAGCTAACAACCTTTGAAGATCAAAACAAGAAGATCAAGAGTGTTGTTGGGTCTTGTTCTTGATGGCAGATTTCAAGCTTCTTGGGGGCTGTTTTGACACGAAAATCAGAAAGAAAAAGGGCAAGAAGGTTACTAGATGAAAGCACAAGGAAGAGACAACAAAGAGAAGCATTGAAATCAACCTTTGGTGATGTAAAATAAGCAAGAAAGAGGGCTGTTCGGACAGCAGGTAAATCACGATTTTGAGAGCTCTTCGGGGCTGTTTTGCTTCTCCATGCATGCTCCAATCCACCATAGCTTGACCCCTTACTATGTTCTTATGTTGTTGTTGTTGTTTTATGATTTATTATTAAGATTTGGGGGTGTTTTTACCCCATTTTCTGCTGGAAACCAAAAAGAGAAAGAGAGAGAGTTGAGAGCATCTTTAGGAGTGTGTGTGAGTTGTTTGAGTATAAAATGAGAGAGTGGTGGTTCTCCCAAGCCTTCATCACGTGAAGGAGGGCAGGGAAATGGGTTGGGAGAGTGTTTATTGGTCAAGTGAAGTGGTGTGGTGATCCTCATTGGCTAGCTCAAGTGGTGGAGTTGTGGTGTAGGTGTATTTGGTCCAAAATGGTGTCTAAGTTCAAAATGTGGGTGTGTTTTGGATTAGTTGATACATTATTGGTTAATTCATGTAAAATATGAGAGTGTAAGAATAAATGAATTAGTTGTAAGAGTTTCATGCATGTAAGCTAGCTAGTTATATATTATTGTTACACTTTTATTAGTTGTATGTGCTATACATGCATAAATATGTATGTCGTGTATATATATATATGTATTGGCACTAAACTTTATAAAATTTTCTTGATGTACCTTCTATATTTGAGTTGTTGATTATATTTTGGATGCATAGAGACTTGTTTGTCGGATTGAATACTTATAAACTTGTTGTTACTTTACATATTCTTGAAGTTGATTTGATTGATTATGGTTACATACTTATAAGATTGTCATTATTTCTTTACTTTGAGATTGTCTCATGTTTTGGCATTTCTAAGATAACTAGCTATCTTTGGGCATTCCATTGAACTAGAGAGAAAGTATCACTATGCCTTAATGTTTAGAAGGCCAATTCTCTTGATAAACATCTAGGGATAATGCCTAGATAAGTCCAAATAAATTGTCCTAGTCGGAAATTGAGGGTTGTTACATGATACATGCCAGACTTGGGCATTCTTCTTTGTCTAAACTTGCACATCTTGATGTTTGCAAACATCTTGATGCTTCTAAATTTCATTGTGATACTTGTATGATATCCAAAAATAATAGACTCCTTTTCATTCTAGCAATTCTCCTCTGATAATGCTTTTGATCTCTTGCATATGGATCTTTGGGGTCCATACAAAGCTCCTTCTTTGAATGGGGCTCACTATTTTTTCACCATTGTGGATGACAAAACTAAAGCTACCTGGACATATCTGGTTCATACAAAGGACCAGATTCTGTCCATTGTATCTTCATTTCTTTCTTATGTTGATACTCATTTTGGTGCCAAGGTGAAATTTATAAGATCTGATAATGGCACTGAACTTGTCAATAAATCTTGCTTCTCTTTTTTACAATCCAAAGGGATTGATGTGCTAAATCGAGTTTAAAATTTAAAACTAGAAATACCTTGAAACTCACTACTACGCACTATCGGGCAGTGGACCGATCGTATGCAGTATAGTTAAAAAGTAAGTCCAGGTTCGTTCACGGGGATTGGTTTGAATCAATTGTTTAACAAAGTAGTTTGGAAAAAGGGTGGAACGCTTTGAATCTCTCTTTGACAATTAACTTAAAATAACTTAAAAGACAAACGCGTAAAGGTAAAGGTAAAACTGCAAACAATAATAGTAAAGATCATCCACCTTGACTTCGCTAGACTTCAAACGTGATTGCATTCAATTAAGACCAAATTCATTAAGAGTTGACAAGATAATCGTGAAAGGATAGAATGTTCGCGTGGTACCACCAACCGCTCGCAAAACACCCAAACACCTAAGTTGCTAGTTTAATTACCCAAGCCGGTACCACCAATGCCTAGACAACCTTACCAACAATTAGTTTACTTGATTATCACATTACCAATCGAGCCTATGTGAATTAAAACGTGGTACCACCAACCGCTTCTAAACACGTTGACAAAATTATTCCTTTTATTAAAATGACATTCACTATCACACCATGAACTAGTGATAATTGCATAGACAAGCAACCGTTTGAAAATCACATATGTATCCAACTAGTACCACTAACGAAGAACACACATGCCACCAATATCATAATAATAAATATAAAGGAATAAAATCATCAAGATCTCGACACAACGATAATTGAAATCAACTCTTTGAATTAAAACATCTAGCAATCACATCATTCGTCTAGTTACATCAAGGTGGATGATTGAAATATTAGCCACTCATAATTAAATTGAAATAACAATCAAAGTAAAGGAAGAACATGATGTACCAATGTTTGAGGAATAGAAATTGCAAGACAATAAAATAGATACGATCTAAGTGGGTGCACGTGAATCTTCAATGAATCGGAAGATGTTGAAATCTTGAATTGATCCTTGAAGGTGTTCCTTGAAGTGCAGCTCTTAGAAAGAAGATTTGATAATTTGGGAAATTAGGTTTCAAAAACTATTTATACCCCCCTTTAATCTGATGCAAAAACTGCCAAAAACCTTTCAGTCCGCACTCTCACTGCGGCGCAGTGGGCAAATGCACATCCCACTGCGTCGCAGTGCTTTTATACTGCCCATTTGTGCTTGTTTGTCAAGGCTGACTGCGGCGCAGTGGGCAAATGCACATCCCACTGCGTCGCAGTGCTTATACACTGGTCGTGATGCACCCTTCCACTAGCTGACTGCGGCGCAGTGGGCCTGTTCACCACCACTGCGTCGCAGTGCTATATTACTGGACTGGAGTGCCTTACAACAAAGATGACTGCGGCGCAGTGGACTTGTTCCCCACCACTGCGTCGCAGTACTATATTACTGACCGAAGGCCACACATCAACTTATGAATACTTGCATAATTTTTCTATCTCTTTTCATCTTAACGACTATCGAACTCTCCAATCAACTTCATGACCTCAAAATTACTCGAATTTGCACCAAACGGACACGTCACCTGTTTAGAACCTGAAACCACTAACAAAACCCATAAACGCGCCCAATGCCAGCAAAATCGACTAAAAACATATAATAAAAAGGCCAATAACGATGTGGGCGATGGGTATAAATTGGTCACATCAGGGATTGTTCATCAAAGGTCTATGCCTTACACCCCACAGCAAAATGGGGTGGTTGAAAGAAAACATAGACATCTCTTAGACACTGCTAGAGCCATAAGATGTCATGCTAATCTTCCCATCAAATTCTGGGGTGATTGTATACTTGCAGCCACTTACCTCATCAATAAAATGCCCACTCAGTCCCTTTCATGGAAGTCTCCATATGAAGCTTTACATGGTAAATCTCCTACTTATGAAAATCTCAGAGTGATAGGTTGTCTTTGTTATGCAAATGTGCCCAAAATTTTTAGAAGTAAATTTGATAATAAAGCATGGAAATGTGTTTTCATAGGATATCCTTCCAACAACAAAGGTTACAAGTTGTATAATCTTGACACTCATGAGGTTTTTCTCAGTAGAGATGTGATTTTCAAAGAAACTGTTTTCCCTTTTAAATCTGCTTCTTCATTACCAAACTCACCCATTTTTAATGAGTTTCCTTCTCTTGAAACAACTCTTTCTGATCCTATTCTTGAATCTGATCAACCCAATGTTCCTAATGAACCACTTTCATCTAATTCTGACATTCCTGTCAACCCTTCTATCTCACAAACTGAAAACTCTGTTCCTCATAATTCTGCTACTTCTACTGAATCTGGTACTTCTAATACTAATTCTGATATTAATCTTAGAAGATCCTCCAGAAACACTTCTAAACCCAACTGGTTGAAAGATTTTGTTACCAACCCAACAAAATCTAAATCCAAATCCACATACCCTTTGTTTACAGCTAATGTTGTTCAGGCTATTCCTAATGATCATTTGATCTTTTTGGCTAATGTCATGGCCATTCCTGAGCCATGTACTTATTCTGAAGCCTCAAAGAATCCTGAATGGGTGTCAGCAATGACTGCTGAACTCAATGCTTTAGAAAAGAATAATACATGGGATTTGACCTCATTACCTGAGGGACACAAAGCTATTACTTCCAAATGGGTGTACAAGGTTAAATACAAAGCTAATGGGGAGGTTGAAAGATATAAGGCCAGACTAGTGGTAAGGGGCTTTGTACAATAAGAAGGTTTGGATTACAAGCACACTTTCTCCCCTGTAGCTAAGCTAGCTACTGTTAGGATCATTATTGCCCTTGCTACTGCCAAAGAGTGGCCACTTCATCAGTTGGATATTAATAATGCATTTCTACATGGCTACATTGAAGAAGATATCTATATGAAACCTCCTGAAGGGTATTTTAAGGCCAATGAAGGACAAGTTTGTAAGCTTAAAAGATCCTTATATGGACTTAAACAAGCATCAAAGCAATGGAATCAAGAATTCACCAAGTTTCTTCTCACTTTAGGTTTTGTTCAATCAAAACATGATTATTCTTTGTTTGTCAAAACAACTAATGGGCAGATTTTAATAGCTTTGGTTTATGTGGATGATGTACTCTTAACTGGTACATGTAAGGAGGACATAATTTCTGTCAAGGCTGCTCTAGATGATAAGTTCACAATCAAAGATTTGGGGATTGCAAAATATTTCTTGGGGATTGAATTATGCAGGACAACTACAGGGACATATCTCAATCAGAGAAAATACATTGTTGATCTTCTTCAGGATGCAGGTTTGACAGCTGCCAAGCCTGCACCCACCCCTTTTCCTTCCCATTTGAAACTTCGTCTTGACAAAGGTCAAGTTTTACCTTCTGCTGAATCTTATAGACGACTGGTAGGAAGATTACTTTATTTGACAATGACAAGGCCAAATATTTCATACCCTGTTCAACATCTTAGCCAATTCGTTTCTGCTCCGACTCATGAGCACATGCAGGCTGCAAGGCATTTGTTGAGGTATTTGAAAGGCACAGTCAATGAAGGTCTATTCTACCCTGTTCAATCAGACTTACAGTTAACAGGATTCTCAGATGCAGACTGGGCTTCATGTGCATTTACCAGAAGGTCATTAACTGGTTATTGTATCTTCATGGGTCATTCCCTTATTTCTTGGAAAACCAAGAAGCAACCAACAGTGTCCAGGTCTTCCACAGAGGCAGAATATCGAAGTATGGCAGCTACAACTTGTGAGATTATGTGGCTAAGTTTCCTGTTTAATGACTTACACATTCCAGTAAGGCTGCCAATTACTCTGTTTTGTGACAATAAATCTGCACAACTTATTGCTGCAAACCCTTGCTTCCATGAAAGAACTAAACATTTGGAGATAGATGCTCATTTTACAAGAGATAAAATAGAAGAAGGGTTCTTGCAAACAGCTCACATTCCTTCAAGTTTGCAACTAGCAGATCTCATGACTAAATCTCTTTCTCAGCACAACATTCTATCCTAAGTGCCAAGTTGGGTCTCTCTACGCCTCCAACTTGAGGGGGGGATGAAGAATATATCACAAGGATTATTTGTGTAAATATTAGATAGTTAAAGGTTTAACTTAAATATTATTGCTAAGTCGGTTATTAGTTGTATATATATCATTGTAAACAGATTCAGTTGTAACTTTACTTTCATTTTTCATTTTTCTCAATTAATATGAAATTCAGTTACTTCTTCAGGTTGAACTCGAAGATGATTTTTACTTTGGTATTTAACAAGCATGCTAAAATAAGAGATTGATTGTTCACATCATCCAAAATAAAATTCCGCATCTATATATGAATCAAGAAATCTAATGCTGCCAACACTTCCTCGATTAGTAATAGGTACAGCATTTTGGATTCTTTTCTCTCGACATTATCTTCTCCTTAACAAACTAAAAAACAAAAACAAAACAATATAATTAAGCAATCAACAAGATATTATTATCTATCTCAAGTACTTTATCGTACTGGAAGATAAACGTGGGCATAGAAACCGAACCGGTTCCTCAGGAACCGGTTCTTGGTCAACGTTGACTGGAACTGGTTCTTCAAGAACCAGAACCGGTTCGGAACCGGTTCTTGATCAACGTTTGACCATGTTTTTTCGGGTTTTTTCCGGGTTTTTTTTTGTTCGGAACCGATTGGAACCGGTAAGGAACCGATTTTTGGATCCAAAGGTGGAACCGGTCCCGAACCGGCGGTTCTTGAGGAACCGGTTCCAATCGGTTCCGGTTCTCGGTTTTTTTGGAACCGGTTTTTTTGCCCACGTCTACTGGAAGATGACACCAACGACATAGTCTCTGGTCGAGACATTATTCGTAGTAAGTTATCAACATATCCCTTCAACCTACTGGAAGATGTCCGATTTCTTGTAATTCTACTTATATTCTTCAATAAATGATAAAATAATATTAATAATAATAATTGCGAAATGAATATTTTTCGATGGTTTGTGGAGTTGTTGATCCTTAAAATGGTCACGTAAGAGATATTTTGTAAAGAGTTAATTTCACAAATCGTCCTTGTGGTTTTACCAAAAAATCACGTTTCATCCTTTAAATTTCAAAATGACACTGGTAGTCCTTTATACGCGGATAATGGTCATGTTTCGTCCTTTAATCTAACGGATGATGGTCACGTTTCGTCCTTTAATCTAACGGATGATGGACACGTTTCGTCCTTTATACGATCGACTAAAGGACGAAACGTGACCATTATCCGCGTATAAAGGACTACCAGTGTCATTTTGAAGTTTAAAGGATGAAACGTGATTTTTTGGTAAAACCACAAGGACGATTTTTGAAATTAACTCTGAATTTAATAAATAGTTGTTGCTGAAATCGATTAACCCCTTGCCACAAGCCCACAAGTAATACTGGTACAAATATCAATGGGCCATGGGCCAAAAACCCACTAGTAATTTGTACGGCTAATTGCTTAATTGCGTAATTTCGGCAGTATTTCGAATAAGTGGCATGGAATGACTACGATGATCAAATCACAATCTCAATAACTTCGGCAGTATTTCGAATAAGAGATGTGTCTTATTTTATATGATTATGGATGATTTCATCATATTTGGATCTTAAATAACCTAAGAGATGAGAGATTGGATCCTAACTCGACTTGTAACCATCTGAAAATCTTGTGAGGCCATAGGAGTTTTCTCTCTAGATGCGATAAATTTATTTAATTTAAGTTTATGTGGTAACTGACTTTCACTTAAGCGCTCCGAGCACCTTAACAGACACAAAACAAAACAAACAAGAAAGTGGGAAACCGTGATGTGATTTGGCAACTCGCCATCAAATTTTTAAAATTACATTGCGATTTTGTCCCCAAAAATGAAATTGTAAATCGAGATCAGATCCCAAGTCACAGACATGAGACATGCCATTAGATTGATTTTTCTTATTAAAACAGAATTGTGTAAACTATTATATAACGTATCATTTGTATTACATTAAAAAGATATATAAGAAGCAAATGAGAAAAAATATTGTTTGTTTAATAACACAAGGAGTAACAAAATAAATGGGGTATCGCAAATAAAATAAAAGGAAATAGATCTACGAGGAGGTCACAGGGAATCAGGGATGTTGAAAAAATCCAAGGGGTTTGTTTGTAAATGACAGAGTGCAAAAACAAACTCAGTTTGTGGTCACGTGACCACCCATTTTTGTCAGCCAATTTCCACTGACTTCGTACAATCCCTATACGACACACAACTCCACTAAAATGTAACGTGAATGATTATTCACACCATTTTTTTTCATTATAGACACCAATTTTTTATATTATCCACACTAAAATAACTAAAGTTAACATAATAATATACTAATCATGATGTCTTTTCCTTTTTAGACTACCTTTTACATTTGACTTTTGTTATCAATAATATAATAATAATGACATAGTAATCATGATGTCTTGTTACTTTTTTCTTTAAATATATTATTGTATTTGATTATTTTTATTTACAATATCATACATTTTACTTTTTATTGCAATTGAAAGACTAAAAATATAATAAAATCCGTCACACGCACCTTATATAATTATACATAATAGTAGAAGATATAAATAATAATAGATAATAAAATATTTTATATCATTTTCTTAATCAATATTAATACAAGTTTTCACACCTACTGAATTACGTCTAGGAAATTTAATCTGGTTGTACACATTTTGTCTATGCAAAAAAGGATTTTCCCATGCCCGATCAAATGCGTGACTAGACCATTGTGGATGCATAGGAGGTATCGGAAAATCTCCTTGTAACATCAGTCTCACGAAATGATTACCATTGAAGCGTGCAATTACACAAATATTATGTGGTTGTGAACTTGGTGGGCTAGTAAAAAGCGGTAAGCACGTTGTATCTCCTTCTTTGCTCAAAAAAACAACCACCAACATTTTTTAAAAATTATTTTTATAATACTTTAATGTTATTTTTTTGTAATTTGTGAACTTTCTTATATTTTGTTATAAAGTACCTATTTGGTATTATTTTTGAGTGAATTGTAATTATATTTTGACAATTTTCGTTAAATTGTAGTAAGTTTTATAACATTTTTTTAAAAAAATAAAACAAATTAAATTAGCCGTACCGGCCGATATTAAATTAGATCCTCATATGTAGGTATATATAGGTTTTTGATTTGAGTTTGTTTTGGTTTTTGATTAAATTTTTGTTTGAGGTTTGTTAAATAGAAGGATGAAAAATGCAAAAACGACAAACCATAAGGACGAATTTTGCACTTAACCATAGGGACAAACCAATGAAGATGAGTAAAAAGACATAAATGCCCCTCACGTGCAAGGCACGTGAGGGGGTTAACGGATCCAAGGACGAAATGCAAACCACAGGGATGATTTTAGCCAAAAGTTAACGGCGAGGATGAAAAGTGCTTATTCGAAAAACCACAGGGACGAAAAAAGTACTTTGGCCACACTAAAATAACTAAAGTTAACATAATAATATACTAATCATGATGTCTTTTCCTTTTTAGACTACCTTTTACATTTGACTTTTGTTATCAATAATATAATAATAATGACATAGTAATCATGATGTCTTGTTACTTTTTTCTTTAAATATATTATTGTATTTGATTATTTTTATTTACAATATCATACATTTTACTTTTTATTGCAATTGAAAGACTAAAAATATAATAAAATCCGTCACACGCACCTTATATAATTATACATAATAGTAGAAGATATAAATAATAATAGATAATAAAATATTTTATATCATTTTCTTAATCAATATTAATACAAGTTTTCACACCTACTGAATTACGTCTAGGAAATTTAATCTGGTTGTACACATTTTGTCTATGCAAAAAAGGATTTTCCCATGCCCGATCAAATGCGTGACTAGACCATTGTGGATGCATAGGAGGTATCGGAAAATCTCCTTGTAACATCAGTCTCACGAAATGATTACCATTGAAGCGTGCAATTACACAAATATTATGTGGTTGTGAACTTGGTGGGCTAGTAAAAAGCGGTAAGCACGTTGTATCTCCTTCTTTGCTCAAAAAAACAACCACCACATTATACCTTGAAGCAATGAGTAACCCAGTGTCTGGCATAATCATCCAATATGGTGGATCCGCTAATCCTCTTTCAAAGTGATTCAGCATGTACTGAAGTGATTGTACGCCTTCTTTGTTAAAAATTGCAGTGTATCTTGCATTATGCACAGATAACTCATCCAATAAATCCATACGAATTTGACGCCAATCATCTTGATGACGACCAATGCAAACAACCGTAGCTCTAAATCCACAGTTCTCATCTCCTTGTACATTCTGAACCTGTGTGATATACGGAAGAAAATCTTTGAGTCCCTGCCCAATTAAATAATCTTCATTGTTCATACTTGGATCTGGATTATGGGTTTCGGGTGTATACATATATGGATCTGGATTGTGGTACATATATGGATTTGGATTATGGTCATTTGGATCTGGATTGTGGTACATATATGGATCTGGATTGTGGTACATATATGGATCTGGATTGTGGTACATATATGGATCTGGATTGTGGTACATATATGGATCTGGATTGTGGTACATATATGGATCTGGATTGTGGTACATATATGGATCTGGATTGTGGTACATATATGGATCTGGATTGTGGTACATATATGGATCTGGATTGTGGTACATATATGGATCTGGATTGTGGTACATATATGGATCTGGATTGTGGTACATATATGGATCTGGATTGTGGTACATATATGGATCTGGATTGTGGTACATATATGGATCTGGATTGTGGTACATATATGGATCTGGATTGTGGTACATATATGGATCTGGATTGTGGTACATATATGGATCTGGATTGTGGTACATATATGGATCTGGATTGTGGTACATATATGGATCTGGATTGTGGTACATATATGGATCTGGATTGTGGTACATATATGGATCTGGATTGTGGTACATATATGGATCTGGATTGTGGTACATATATGGATCTGGATTGTGGTACATATATGGATCTGGATTGTGGTACATATATGGATCTGGATTGTGGTACATATATGGATCTGGATTGTGGTACATATATGGATCTGGATTGTGGTACATATATGGATCTGGATTGTGGTACATATATGGATCTGGATTGTGGTACATATATGGATCTGGATTGTGGTACATATATGGATCTGGATTGTGGTACATATATGGATCTGGATTGTGGTACATATATGGATCTGGATTGTGGTACATATATGGATCTGGATTGTGGTACATATATGGATCTGGATTGTGGTACATATATGGATCTGGATTGTGGTACATATATGGATCTGGATTGTGGTACATATATGGATCTGGATTGTGGTACATATATGGATCTGGATTGTGGTACATATATGGATCTGGATTGTGGTACATATATGGATCTGGATTGTGGTACATATATGGATCTGGATTGTGGTACATATATGGATCTGGATTGTGGTACATATATGGATCTGGATTGTGGTACATATATGGATCTGGATTGTGGTACATATATGGATCTGGATTGTGGTACATATATGGATCTGGATTGTGGTACATATATGGATCTGGATTGTGGTACATATATGGATCTGGATTGTGGTACATATATGGATCTGGATTGTGGTACATATATGGATCTGGATTGTGGTACATATATGGATCTGGATTGTGGTACATATATGGATCTGGATTGTGGTACATATATGGATCTGGATTGTGGTACATATATGGATCTGGATTGTGGTACATATATGGATCTGGATTGTGGTACATATATGGATCTGGATTGTGGTACATATATGGATCTGGATTGTGGTACATATATGGATCTGGATTGTGGTACATATATGGATCTGGATTGTGGTACATATATGGATCTGGATTGTGGTACATATATGGATCTGGATTGTGGTACATATATGGATCTGGATTGTGGTACATATATGGATCTGGATTGTGGTACATATATGGATCTGGATTGTGGTACATATATGGATCTGGATTGTGGTACATATATGGATCTGGATTGTGGTACATATATGGATCTGGATTGTGGTACATATATGGATCTGGATTGTGGTACATATATGGATCTGGATTGTGGTACATATATGGATCTGGATTGTGGTACATATATGGATCTGGATTGTGGTACATATATGGATTGGATTGTGGTACATATATGATCTGGATTGTGGTACATATATGGATTGATTGTATATACAATTTTTAAAGTAATGTTATAAAAATAAATCTATCGGATTATACTTACCTGAATTTTTATACATCGAAAGTTCACAAGAACATGGTAACCCACAACTGTTGCGAAGTCGACAATCACAATTTGAAGGGTCTACTTGATGATAGTTCGTAAGAATTATATCGAGAGCTTCATTGGAAACAAAACCATGCAACAATTTGAAACATCGTAGATTGTGCTTCTGATAACGGACAATTCTGCTTTTTTCGAAGCTTGCTTTGATCGCCGTATGTTGCGACTGTACGAGACGATTAATACAGCCCACAAGTTCATGCAAAGTGCATTTTTTAGATTTCAAATATTTTTTTAGGACCGCATGTTGACTTTCTACTCTATTGGTGTTGTTGTTTCCAAAATTGAGATGTCGATCAATCCACACAGACACAAACATTTCTTTGTATTTTTCCAACCAAGTTTCATTCAAATACTTAAGAACACCTGAATGGTAAGGTAAACTTGTATGAGAAATATAAAAAGAAAAAAAAATATACGTTGGGAGATAAAAAGAATTAATGTAAAATGTGAATATAGAAAACATACGTGGATATTTTGTCAACAATGACTGAAGTTGATTGTAATTTTCCGTGTAAGAATCCATGGTTGTAGACTTTTCTAGTTTACTCCATAATGCATTAAAGTTGCACCAATCACGTGTTGAGCTGATAGATTGCCTACAGTGGTCGAAAATATTCCGACTGATGTGAATTCTACAAAGTAGTTGAGCTGCATCTGGGAAAATCTCTTTGCATGCATTTACTAGAGCCAACTCCCTGTCTGTAACTATAACACGTGGGTGCATGCAACTGTCTAATGTCAACTTAAGACAGTTTAAGACCCATGTATAGTTAGCTGTCCTTTCATTTTGTATAAATGCAAAAGCTATCGAAAATGTCTTGTTGGTCGACGTTACACCAACAATCTCAACAAAAGGCAAATTGTAATAGTTGGTCTTGTACGTGGCATCGATGATCAACACATGTGGAAATGCACGCCAAATACTGAATGATGTTTGATGCACAAAGAATAGATTTTCTAGCTCGTTCGAAGCAGTTGTAGAAAATTCGTAAACATAATTATTAGAATGCAAAAGAGCCATGAGAACCTGCATTGGAGAATTGCCTACTTGCTCGACCATGCGAAGTTTAGTGCGTGCGTTGTAGATCGTACTTATTGTAGACACATTACCTACTTGGTGGTGGTCGTGGCCGGAAGTGGCTAAAAGACGACGGTTTACGGCTTATTTTTTAGATCTGAAACTGTTTTTGGTGCTGGAATGGTCGGTGGTCGTGGCCGGAGGTGGGTGAAAGTGGCTGCTGCTGATTGCTTCGTTTAGATGGTGGTGGTTGGTGGTGGTCGTGGCCGGAAGTGGCTGAATGACGGCTGTTTTTTGCTTTTTTTTAGATCTGAAAGTGTTTTTCTTAAAGGGTGTTGGGTGGTCGTGGCCGGAGGTGGGTGAAAGTGGTGGCGGCCGGAGGTTGTCACATGGGGTGGCCGGAGGTGGTCGAGACTAGGCGCCGTTTTCAGTAAGTATAGATACACATATGAAAATATGTATACATATATGTATTTAAAGATCAAGTTTTGTCGCCGGAAAATGGGTGCTTGCCGGAATTTTCGCCGGAAAGATTTATGTTTGTATATGTGTTGTTGTGTAAGTGTATGTACGTAATGTAATGTGTACAAAGTAAATCTGGAAAGAAATTAACCTTCTTACTGCTAATTTGTTGTTAATTTCATTATGATAGTTTTAATTCACTATTTATAGTGTATTATATTTGTTAGTTGATTCATTTATTAAATTTTTATTTGCTAACTGTATTTTATTGTTCCAAAATTACAATTAAATTAACTCTCTTTTTAAACAAAATTATGTTTTCAAAAATTTGACTGGTATGAAGTTACACTGCTGTAAATCTCCAACTGTATCTTATTTTTTCAAAATTATTCTTTTATTTAAATAAACAGTTACAGATTATAAAAAGATTAATAAGGTAATAAAATAACTTTGACTTAAAAGATGATAAAAATTACTTTTAATGTTAAGAAAAAGCTGGACAAAAATCTGACAAAAACCTGTTAAAGCATTTGACTTAAAAGATGATAAAAATTAAATTGTATCAGTTTTAAATATATAATTAAAAAAAAATGGAAATTGGTAGCTATAACAACACCCAATGTAACCTACTATTGAATTTATTTAAATTTAATCAATATTAAAAGTTAAAACTCACATATTTCTAAAATTTAATCAATATATTAAAGTTTTATAGAAAAATTTGGGGAGGTGATAAATCGTTAAAAATCAGATATTATTGGGGCCACAACTCACTTCTTCAGTAGTGACTGGTGTGTGACCTACATTAATTTCTTTTATAACTTCCTTTTTCACAAATTTTCACACACTATTCAGTTTCTCATCAATGGAGCTCCAAAAGACCTCCATTTTCTTCATCATTTTCCTTATCACAATCCACACCATCTCAGCCACAACCATCATGATGGTTAACAAATGTACCCACAATGTCTGGCCCGGTATCCAACCCGGTGCCGGGTCACCCATTCTTGCCCGGGGCGGCTTCAAACTCCCCCCAAAAAAGTCCTACACTCTCTTCCTCCCACCTGCCTGGTCTGGCCGTCTTTGGGGCCGTGAAGGCTGTTCCTTTGATGCTTCCGGCCGTGGTAAATGCGCCACCGGCGACTGTGGTGGCTCCCTCTACTGCAACGGTGCCGGCGGTGCCCCACCTGCTACTCTAGCTGAAATCACTCTCACTGCTCAACAAGACTTTTATGATGTTAGCCTTGTTGACGGGTACTATTCTTTTCTTTCATTCGTTTTTTCTTGATTTATGTTTTTAGAATCTTTTTTGTTGAAAAAATAAATAAATTTGTTATAAAGATTATTTTATGGACTTGTCATAGCTTAAGTTTATTGGTTTAAATATTTGATTAGTTCAAATTGACAAACACAAAATCCATAGATGAACTTACATACTATTTGAAATCCTTGATAATCTGATAAGTTTATAAAGTAAGTTAATTCCAACACCCTTGATTTTTAAAAAGCAGGTTAGGGACATATGCTTATTCACAATGTCATCTTTATAAGCAAAATCTGTTTTAAGAAAAAACAGGGATCCCTGCACAAAAAATTATAGCCATACAAAAATTGTACTAGTATATATCCAACACATTGTAGAATGGTGTAACGTATAAACTTTTGTGTATGACAAAAACATTTTGTGTAGGTATCATCTCTCTTTAGAAAAAACCATGAGCCCCAACACATTTTAAGCTATTAAAATCAACTGACTATGTATATATATATATATGTTTATCATATAGGTACAATCTTCCAATAGCTATAAGGCCTTTCAAAGGAACAGGCAAATGCACATATGCAGGATGTGTTAGTGATCTAAATGTTATGTGTCCGGTTGGGTTACAAGTGCGGTCACATGACAAACGTCGCGTGGTAGCCTGTAAAAGCGCGTGTTCTGCTTTCAATTCGCCAAGGTTCTGTTGTACTGGAAGTTATGGTAACCCACAGACATGTAAACCAACGGCGTATTCAAGGATCTTTAAGGTGGCTTGTCCGAGGGCTTATTCATACGCATA
Source organism: Erigeron breviscapus (assembly GCA_034093135.1). NCBI lineage: Eukaryota > Viridiplantae > Streptophyta > Magnoliopsida > Asterales > Asteraceae > Erigeron > Erigeron breviscapus. Next base: position 32,882,900 of record CM067168.1, read on the forward strand.
CGATGATCCAACGAGTATTGCGACTTGCACCGGAGCTAGCTATATGCTTACTTTCTGTCCTCACCATTAATTAGTATCTTTAAAACGCTAAAAATGTTCTTATGGTAGTAACATTATCAAATGCATTATTAGGAAATGCAACTTGATCTAGCTATAGATTGTTTTAGATTTATTTTTGAACTATGTATTTGGCTTTACTTTAGATTCTCTATATATTATTATTATTAATTAATCTATATGATGATGTGGGATTGTGCGATGTGCCGTTTTGGGTTTGTTTTTTAGCTTTGGATTCTGAAATAATAGTTGTTTTTTTGAATGAAAGTTTTACGAGATGGAGACATAACTAAAGAAAAAGGAATCCGACCAGTCAATCATGTTTGACTGCTTTTGGGTAATGTGTTCTGAAACCATATACTAGTACTGAAGTTTGTTTTGAAATTTGAATTATTATATTAGTGGGCTAAATAAAAGGCTGGGCTAAACCGCTAAAGCAAATATGCCAAGAGATATTTTTGCTTTCACAGATTTTTATTGGGTCATTTTTGTGTCCAACGGTTTCAATGGCATATTGGCATGTATGGGTAATGGGCTACTTGTGTTTCAAATCTTGTCATTTTATATTTATTTTTTTCTTGATTGGTAGTTTATTATTTTAACAACTGATGAAAATTGAAAAGCAAAAACTAGCGAAAGAGTATTACGAGTCAGATCAACTCGTTGGACACACTAAAGTTTTAACAGTTAATAAGCCACTAAGCCACTAAGGAACGCACAAACCTAATTGATCAGAGCTCACTTTTGCAAGAATTTTTTATGAATAAAAAGTACTAACAAAGGATAGGGTGAATTTGTCAAACTAAGCTAGAATTGTAGCTCGTGTTTTTGTTTGTAATTGTAGTTTTTTTTAAAAAAATCTATATATGTTTCTGGCAAAACAACTTAAGCATATAGATATAGGGGTGAGTTATTTTGAGAACCACTAAAAAAAAAGAACGCGACAACCAATCTCAGCCCTCCATTCATCAAGATCAGAAAGGACATGTTTGTGTATGAAAAACTTGTCCAGCTCTCTCTCTCTCCTCTTATTAAATTAATAAAAATATCTAATTCATTAAAAAACTTTTATCTCACAAACCGTACATCGTTAAACGGAAAAAAAAGCATGGGTAGTCTTGAAATTTCGTCCTCTTTCATTAGATATTTGCAATTCGATATACTTTTGAAAACTTTTTAAATGTCGTTTTTTTCTTCATCACGTTCATCCTACACATGTGTAGGACAAGTAGAAACCACTAAAAGGTTCATCCTACACATGTGTAGGACAAGTGAAAACCACAAAAAAGTTCATCCTACAAATGTGTAGGACAAGTGGAAACCACTAAAAGGTTCATTTAATATTTTGTCCTCTTTCATTAGAGTGGTCATCATATATACTTTCGACGACTTTTTAATTCAGATGGCGGATGGATACGGTACGGGCGGTAGCCCTTAGTCGAACGGGCGTTGCCCGTTCAGGGGGGCTTCGCCCTTCTCGGTAGGCTACCTCGAGGCATTTATAAAGGGGTTGGAAGCCGGACGTATTTGGGAATGGTTTGGATTTGATGGGCGGCGATCCATGAGATGGTGGTGGTTGGATACGGTACGGGCGGTAGCCCTTAGTCGAACGGGCGTTGCCCGTTCAGGGGGGATTCGCCCTTCTCGGTAGGCTACCTCGAGGCATTTATAAAGGGGTTGGAAGCCGGACACATTTGGGAATGGTTTGGATTTGATGGGCGGCGATCCATGAGATGGTGGTGGTTGGATACGGTACGGGCGAAGCCCTTAGCCGTATGGGCTCCGCCCGTGTAGGAAAAGTGGAAACCACTAAAAGGTCCATCCTACACATGTGTAGGACAAGTGGAAACCACTAAAAGGTTCATCCTACACATGTGTAGGACATCAAAAAATAATAACTTACACATGTGTAAGATGAACGTGATGGAAAAAAAAACGAAATTTAAAAAGTCGTCAAAAGTATATCGAATTGCATCTCTAATGAAAGAGGACGAAATTCTAAGACTACACATGCTTTTCTTTTCGTCTAACGATTTACGGTTTGTGAAATAAAAGTTTTTTTGTGAATTAGATAGAATTCTATTAATTTAATAAAGTAAGAGAGAGAAAAAAAGAGTGAGCTGACGAAAATACTCTTCTAGTGTTGAGAGTGGTTTTTTATTTTTAATCTGATTCATCCAACTTTTTTGATCCAAGGTGAAGAGGAGTTCTTGAGTTATTTTTTTCTAGGGGTTTCTCAAATAACTCCTCCTCTATAGATATATCATTAAAAAAGAAAAAATATTTATATATAAAAGTTTTAGCTGCTTTATATAAGGGAATTCAAGTAAGATATAGTTAAAAGATTTATTTTTGAAAATATATATATCTATCAAATAAAGCTTATAAACTTTGGCTAGTAACTAACATAAGTATCTGCTAATGAAGCACAAATCAACTGACAAATATTTAGGGACTATGAGAAGACTTCCCTCATTTTTATTCAAGACTTCTTAGAGTGACAAGTTTATAAAGTCTTTTTTCTTGAATTCCGTGGTTGGGTTCTGTAAACTATCCCAGGCCTAAAAATTAAACCTTTAGAAAACATAAATAACATAAATATCTGAAACACTACGTCAAATATAGTATATCAAAAGCTGTAAGAAATTGTAGAAGTATTTTTTCATAGGTAAATTACAAAGGAATTTTCTATATGTCTTGAGTACATACTAGACTAATGGGAGTAGCCCATTATGGGAATGTCCCTCCTCCTATCAAAACATGTCATGTGGCATTTACTAATCATGAGGGGCATTCCCCCATTAGAGGGCATTCTTAGAGTAGGGCATTCCCTTAGAAGGGCATTCCCTTTTTTTTTTTAATTCTTATATTTAAATAATCTAAATAAACATAAAAATAAATACAGAATTTGAATATTAACGGATATTTTTGAACAATAACGGCTAGTTTTCAAATTCTTTCTTTTTCCCTATAAATACTTTCATTCTCTCATTCCAAAAACACACTACAAAATTCTCAAAATCCAGAAAACACACACACAACTCAAACAATGAACTCTGGACGAGGAAGAGCACGCGCAATCAACCAATCCGTCCTATCAGACAATCGCAACCCGCACGAGGCAGAGCACGCGGGCAAGCAAGTCTATATATATAGAGATTTTAGGGTTAAAAAAAATAAAAAAAAAATATATGAAACGGTCAAATGGTCACAAGTGGACAAAACGCAAGATGCATTAGAAATACAACGGGGCACGCTTTTTAAGGGAGCGGAACGCCCCCCCCCCCCCCCCCCCCGGGCCGAGGTGGGGCATTTCGGGGGCGTTCTGGACGAAAAAAAGGTGAAGGAACGGGCTACTCGGTGTAGTCTAACATTCTTGAAAAAATTTGCATCCATACATGATTACATGTACGGACACAAGTAAGATAAATGCCAGAAATAGAATAGATATTCGTCTTTTACCGTGTCCTACCTTTACCTTACTATTACAGCATAACTAGACAAGGGTGCTTATGACTAACAATTAATTACTCGTAAAAGTTTTTAATGTAAGGCTAAGGCTATTAAGGATTTTGTGATCATCATTAATTTTAATGTTTGGTGGGAGCTATGGAAGTTTAGAAATGATACTGTTTTCAACCCATCTAAGAAAGGGGACGTTGTGCTTGTGGATGCCATTATCAATTCATCTTTCCTTTGGTTTCGGAACAGAAGCACAAAGACTATCATTGGTTGGGACGAGTGGATTAAAAATCCTTTATTAGCTTTCTAACTTACTCTTTGACTCGTCCGATTATTTTGTGTAGGTTGTTATTAAGTTGCATCTTCCTCAGGGCTTGTTTGAGGTCACATCAAAAACATCGCGAAGTGAAAACCGGTGGCTCGGCCTTCGTTGATGGGGTTTTTTCTTGTGTCTCGGGTCACTGTAATTGGCACAAGTTTTTTTTCCAACCTTTTTGTGATCTTTGCAGTCAAAGCTCCGAGATGGATCTAGTTTTGTAATTTGTTGATTACTAGATTTGTATATTTGTATTTTGACCTCTAGTACCTTGCTAGTTGGTCTTTCATTTAATAAAATTGCTGCCGTTCTAAAAAAAAATTACTCGTAAAAGTTTAAATATTCTAAAAAACATTGTGTGTCCAAACTTATAATATAACATCAGAAAATCTCCATATGAGAAAGGGAGAATTGATGTAAGATTTTAACTAAAATTGTAGGGCTTTACCATCAAAGCCAAGGCAAAATTTGGACTATTTCTCTTAGATTTGTGCGACTCCTTTCGTATGGGCCATTTTTCTTAGTGTTCAACCGATACCATGGCTAGCACTCATCTTTTCTTACCCTCCCACCGTTTGTGGGATGTGATAAATTGCACATTTTTGCTCACTGTGTAGAAACAAAACACAATGTTTTCCTACCTTTAAGGCGTAAAACAAGTGGCTAGTAGGGACGGCATCATGCATATTAGTACATATTGTATAATTTGTGTGACAGTTAAAACGACTAAAGTGCCCACATCTCTGGTTTCATGTCCAAATTAAAATGCATGTCCCATTTATTAATTAAGTTACCTATGCACTTGTTAATTTAAAGAAATAAAAATAGACCCACTTGGTGCATGTTACGTTGTTTGATGTATTTTTACATTTGTTCACTCAAGGTATCTTATTTGATATCGCTGAGACTTAATTGTTACAGTACTTGCAAATTATATTTAGAAAGACGTCATATGCAAGTATGCTGATATATAATATACCCATTGTGATAGACAAAAGAATGTTGACTGATAGAGATTATATGGAAGACCAAGTTAAAGTCATGGGCCGCTAGTTGCTTAACCCAAACTATGGAGCAATGACTTGGACCGATGACTTTATCAGGGTCAAACACAAAACTACTTCTATATAATAAACATTACCCCCAAACTTTAATTAATTATTCACACTCATCCGTTCCTAAATCATAAATAACTTTTTCATTCCAAGAGAAATGGCACGCTTAGCTCCGGTACGATGATTTTACTCTTCGTATTTATCATCGTTCTATCGCATCCCATGCACCCACAATCCAATGCAACAACCTTAACTTCTCGTCGTGCGTAACCTTTTTATTTTTCCTCCTTTATAGAACTTGGTGTTTTAAGTCTAAAGACGTTATTGTTACTAATATCCTATATATGTTACTAATAATAATAATTGCTTTCCCACATTTTGTTTATATATGCAGAACTATATCAGAAACCCAGTTATCCGCCATGTTTGTGTTGTCAAACAGACGCACCACCGCCGCCCCATTGTGTATGTGCATGTTATGTGATCGATTCAGAAAACAAGTCACCCTAATATTGGAGAAAATCAATTATTACTATCTATGGAAAGAGATCCAAAATACACGATCAAGCATATATTATACATACTTACAAGTTACAACAAATAAAATACATGCCGTACTTGTATTATATTATTATATAATTTATAAATATATCGACATTGAATTGAAAGATGATTAAGGTTAACTAATGCATGTGTTTCTATTGGTGTATCACAAAGGGAATTGAATGAATAATGATGGTATGCCATCTTCTTCTTTTTTAGTATGGAGTACCAACTATTTTGTTGTAGATAGGAATAATGATACATCAAAGTTCAAAGCTTAATTATTGTCATTGAAAATTTGAAATAGATGATTAAGGTAAACTAATGTGAGTGTTTATATTGGTGTATCACAAAGGGAATTGAATGATTAATGATGGTATGTCATTTTAGTATGGAGTACTAACTATTTTGTTGTAGATAGGAATAATGATACATCAAAATTCCAAGCTTAATTTTTTTTATCGAAAAAGTAAAAGTCGCCCATGATAACATTTTAGGGCCGTTAATACTCGACACACCCCGAATTTCAACCTGAAATTGATCCGAAAAACCGGGTTAGGTTATGAAATGTCGACCCATCAACCCCTTAACCCGCCAACCACCAACGCACAACATATATGATCTGTTTGACCTGAAATCAACCCGTCAATCCGCTAACTCATTTTATGAGTCAACTCAAAACTTTATCTGCCAACCTGATAGGTTGGTGGGTTGGGTTTGAGTTGACAGGTTGTGGGTCAGGATTGAATTAAAATTTCTATCCTGAAACTTTTAATGGATCGAGTTAGGGTTAGATATTTTCAACCCGCCAACTAACCCATTAACTCGAACCACCCATTGACACCTCTACTCGGTCCATCCGTTTATATCTATTTATTGAAAACAAATATTCATATTCATACACGTAATCATACTTTTCTTTCTTTAGTAACAAAACAAGTACGTAAGTTTTAGGTTGGTTCGGTTTGAATGTTTGATTACATGTTAACATATATTTGGAGATAACAACTTTTGTAAATGATAGATCAAAAATGGCCGGAATAAGAATTTTATAAATTAATGAATACACTAATTTTAATTTAAACATAAATTATATACAATAATATAAAATCATGTAAGTAACTATTGTTGATCGCTGCAGTGGCTGCAGTGGCATGGCTTAGTTACCTCTCATTTGTAAAACTGTACCGTTCATCGGTGCATGAAATTAGCAAGTGACTAAATTGTAGAATACAAATTAAGGGTCCAGTTCATACACTAACAAAAGGTTGCGAAAAGCAAAATGGTGTTATTAAATACGAGTAACATATATAGATATAGATTAGTAAACAACAACAACAACAGGACTTAATCCTTAAGGTTTAGAGGAAGTGAGCTGTAAACAGTCTTATTTTTACCCAAGATATAGATAAGTAAACGTTGTGTTTAAATATAAATATATTTTGTATATGTAAACAGTCGACCGTCTCAACGGTTCTGTTTTATTGAATCGAAGGTTTCGCTTTCAAAAGCATTAAAGTGATAGACGTAGACATCCCCCAACTCAATGCATTAACGCACCTCCTCTTCCAAAGCCAGACAGAAGAAAGTCAACACTTGACTACTCTCACTTCTATCACAGTTCAATTCAAACCGAACTACATGCATCCAAGCTAGCTAGTACTTCAATGCATAAACAGTACATATATATTTCCCAATGAAAATAATTAAAATATACGAGAATTAAATAACTTTCATCACCTCCTGTTATTGTAACATTATTATATGTGATGTTTGGTCTAGCTTATCTTTCTGGACATATTGGTTTATTTTCCATAAACTTTTTTGTTTTCGCAATTTAAGTGGTTAAAAAACTGTGACAACAAGATTTTTGTTTAACTTTTAGTGACACTGTTAAGTGTCATTGAAAATCATAAAAGTGTCAATTGAATTTATAGAAGTATGACTAATTTTCAAAATATTTTACTTGCACATAATAATATATGTATAATGTGGGTAAGTTTTTTTTCTTTTTTTTACCTATTCCATTTTTATCGTATATCATGATTCAAAACCGAAAAATAAAATTATAAGGCATAAAACAACTTTTGCTCGTATTTGTCGAATAATCATTTTGTTTAAGAGTTCATGTGCATTTTTTCTGTTTGTACTTTTTATAGAACTTTTCTTGATGTTGTATATCTACTTTTTACTTGCTCTTAAATAACATAAGAACTTAATTAAACAAGTGATTATTAATTCTAGAAATTTAAACAATAAATGCACATGAAAATCTATCTTCGATAGCATACAATGTCTAATTAATTCTAGCTAGTTATATGATTCTTGTTATTTAATTTCACATAATGGTTCTCAAAACATATACGGAGTATCCTAACTATTAAAGGAGATTAGCCGCTGAGCTAAGAAAAGCTAACGTGTCGATCATTTAGGTTGTCCAACTAGGAAAAAGTGTTAATCGGCTGACCTCATCAATTAGTTAGGAAGAAGGTTAAGGAGATAGTTGGGTTACAACTGTATCTGTTTCATGGTTAAACAATTTTGCAAGTTTAGTCAACATTTGCAGGTTTGTATAGATACTTTAGTAAAAATATGCAGGTTTTTAGGTGTTCCCCATGCAAAAAGGAAACGATCTGCATTTTATTGTTTTAATGTTTGACTGTTTTTCTTGGGATTTGGAAACTTTCATAGGAAGATATCCTTCCTTTATCTTTCCATACATCTTCTTCAACAATTCAAATTTCAAATACAATTTTCTTTTCTCATTCCTCAAATACTCTTCTCGATCTGATTGTTTTGTTTAATTATTGAAATATATACAAAAAAAACACATAATAATTCAAAACTTAAATCTGGATCAAATCTATTTCTCTTTCTCTTTCTATTTTTGTTGTCCAATCAAAATCATAGTATCTCTTTAAAAGAAAAATTAACATATGATTGTTGTGTGAAAATGCAGATCCTATTTTTGTTGATCGATGATAGCTTGGAAAATGAAGATGGATAATAGTAAAGATACTTTAAAAAGATGGAACCGATTATACTTCAGAAGGTATATGAGTTTATTTTTGTTGTGTGAAAGTGCAGATCCTATTTTTGTTGATCGATGTTAAAGAATCCTACCGGATATCGAAATACAGGTATCTATGTTTGTATATGAGTTCATGCTTTAATTCAAGGTTTTTCCTTATATGAGTATTGTAGATCTTGCTTGAATCTATGAACATATGAATGCTAATTTTTTTCAAAAAAGATTATTTTCAATATCCGAAAATATTCTAAACTTTACGAAAATATCCAAAAAAATATTTTTTTTTCTAAAATTCGGATACTTCGGATATCCGAAAACTTCAAATATTCAAAATTTTGAATATGTTCGGATATTGAAATCCTTTGTCCGAAATTTTGAATATCCGAAATATTGGGGGGATATCCAAGTTTCAGCTATCCGATTTTTGGATATTCGAACTTTCGCATAGTGAATTTCAATATCCAAACTTTTCGGATATTCTTGGATATTTTCGAATGCCCAAGATTTTCAAAAATCATCATTCGGATCCGAAATTTAGGATATCCGAAGTTCGAATATCCGAGTTTTCAGATAAAATCAGATCGGATTTTCATATTACAGGGTCGAATACGGATACTTTTGAACCCCCTATGTTTGTGTAGGTGAAAGGACATTAATACCCCTTTACGTGCTACTTATATGGAAAACTTAACGACACTAATTAACGGCTCCGTTAGAGAGGGACTGCCGTTGCAACTGAAACATGTCTTCAGGGACCACCGTTGCTAAAAAATCAAGAGAGGGACTGCCGTTGCAAAAAATGACAAACCACGGGGACCGTTCTTGCATTTAACTCAAAATATTAATTACCAATTTAGAGAGGAGTCAGGAGTGATGGGTGATTATTTTTTACATGCACTAAATTAAGGTGTAATGATGTAACACGTACTCTTTTACTCTACATAGATACAGTGTGTTATTGTGTGTATCCATCCATGTGTATAGTAGGTAGGGAATAGAGAGATTAGCTGTCTTCAAAACGAAACATGGAAAGCTTTTAAATACCATCACATGCATTTGGCCACAATTACTTGCTCATCTCCCCAACTACTTCACTCTCCAAACACCCATTTTATTTCATTAAATATGTTTTTTGTTTTTCTTAATTTGCAAATTTTACACCTAAATACTCCAAATAATTCTATCAAGTGGGTTAACATTAAGGTCGCGTTTGGTTCACAGATTCTGATGGAATTTAATGAAATTGGAATGAGATTCCATTCCTTAGTGTGTTTAGTTATTTAAAGATGAAGGAATCTCATTCCATTGGAATGTAAACATTCTCTCATTTGATGGAATCTCCATTCCTTGGGGTGGGGGAAGGAATCTCATTCCATTCGTCATTTGAATCTTTATCAAAATAAATTCCATTCCTTCAAATTCCAATTCCATTGAAAGATTTCATTCCTTCAAAAAAATATTATGTGAACCAAACGCGCCCTAAGGGATATGTATCAAGACGCTCTTAAAGTATACATATTCAAATTCTTCATTTTCACAATCGTTTTGTCATATTTTATATAACTAACTAATATCAATGATGAGTTGGTGGAGTGGTTTGGAGTTCCCCTGGTGCACTATAGGTCTCAGGTTCGAATCTCCATTCCACCAACTTTGAGATATAGGTAGTCCTTCTATGAGGGCTTGGCTTGGGTATACCCAGGTTCAAGTCTGAGGGGCAGGGTTTACCCCTATTAATCGTCGTGCCTTCGGGCGGATTAGTAGGGGGTTTTTCCCCATTGGGTATTTGAAATAGGCATTTCTACTTCGAGGGAGCTCTCTAGCGCGGACCCGGTTAAGACACGTATGCTAGACCTCCCGCTGTCAAATCGGGACACGAAGTTTCAAGCGAAATTCATTTTTCAAAAAGAAAAACTAAATCAAAAGGTTTGCAAAAACATATCACATTTCATATAAATGAGGTTTTTTTTTTAAGTATTTAGAATGAGGCAAAACTAATGGTGTTTAGACGAATCATGGATGGATGCAATCAATATATTGTTATTTACAAGAAAAAAATAGAAGAAGAAAGAATACATTATACAACTACGCATCAAGAACTTTGTAAGATTGTAAGAACAGCTACCGATATTGTCCACAATCACTCTTATAATCAAAGCATGATGGATGGTTCTCATTAGTTGTTAAGTTGTTTAGTAACCGTTTGATTTCGAGGATATGGTTGGAAGGACATGTACATTAAAAACTTTATCAAGTAAAGAATAAACAATATAAACAAAATAAATATACATGTCTACAGTCATTTTTGTTGCAGTTGTGATGTTGTAAATTATAGTTTTAATCCATATTACTATAGAAAATCGGTTGAGTTATAACTATTACTTTATTAGTAGTTTTTTTTACACAGAGGGTTTAACCCTTTCGGTGCAGGGGGTTTAACCCCTTTGTGGCCTGGCCTGGCCTATATTGGCCCGTTAAGTTAGGCCAAGACATTAAATATGACTTCTAATTTGTATAATCCAGCCACAAGACATTAAATATCACTTAGCTGTCCAAATATGACATGATATAGCTTTCATTTTAGAAAACCTTATTAGCGATCAGATATATGTTTGGCATACTTCAGGTACAAGCTGGTGAAAGATAACGAACGTCAAAAAGTTAGCTTTGCTCCATTTATATCATTTTCATATGATTAACAACTTGATTTAGAGTATTATTCCATAGAGCTATTTAAATGAGAAATCAATGTTAATTAGTAAGAGTATTTAATAATTTACTTGATCTTCAGGTTGTTTTGGAAACTGGAGACTGGAGACTGGAGACTGGACAGTGGAGTCTGGAGTCTGGAAAACTGGAGACTGGAGCCTGGAAACTGGATCTGGAGACTGAAAACTGGAGGATCTTCACTGCATGATGCATCTGGACGATCCAACTGGATGATGCATCTGGAGGATCCACTGGATGATACATCTGGAGGATACAACTGGAGCACTTTTTTTGGGGAAATGGTCCGGGGTCATTTCCGCATCAAAAGTATAATCAGCTTGAAATAAAATGCTTTTGTATCTTATTTAAACCATTTTAACATATACATCATTAATTGATTTGCTCAAATGGAAAGATTACATCTTTGATTCACTAAGTGTTTGTTTTTTAGTCCCATGAAGGGACAAAGTAGCTAGATTTTTCCACTCTATAAGTTTCTTCATTTTTAGTTGCTTAATGTGTTCTTGTCCAATTATTTTATATAGCAAGATATGGAATCAGACTGGAGAATCAAACATGCAACTCAACTTTATCATTTTTTATCATTACATACATATTTATATATATATAACTGCAATCAAGAAAGAAGTAATCTTACCTTTGGAGCCATTAGGGTTTTCGATAGGAACAAAGCTCGGGAGTTAATACGAATGAGGATAAAGTAAATGAAAGGAAATGGTAAAGAAATTTGTTATATAAATGATAGAGGTCAACACATGGAATTAGATTGTAGTTTTTTTTCTTTTATATAAATGTATGAGCTACTACACATATAGATTTCATTTATGATTTTATTACGTTTCATTCTATAATGGGCTTATATAGTTTCAAATACTCTCAGACTGTTGAATCAGACTGGAGAAATAAAATTAGGCTGGAGAATCAAACTGGAGAAATGGAATGAAACTGGAGAAATGGAATCAGACTGGAGAATCAAACTGGAGAAATGGAATCACACTGGAGAATCAAACTGGAGAAATGGAATCACTAAAAATCTTAAAGATTTGACATATGAATTCCACTAAAATCTTTATCTTACGTTTATCCATTAATTCTTTCAAATATCATCATTTTAATAGTTAGGTTGATTTTTAGGTTAAATTTATATTATTACATTATT
>CM067168.1:32896252-32968920 GCA_034093135.1 Erigeron breviscapus
ATCCCAGCTCCAGCAGCCAGTACAGCAGACTTGATGTCATCATTTGATACTTCACCAGCTGGTTCAATGAAGTTTCTAAGGTCAGCATCTCTTGTCAGTGGTCTTCTTGGTTGAGGGATCCTCCTTGGTGGATTCAATACCCTTTTCAAAACCTTCTTAACATGTTCAATTCTTTTTAGAATCCCACTGGCCCTATTCTCTTTAGCCTTCTCCACTGATATATTCAAGCTTCTGGCATCAAATTCAGCTTCATCATCAGGATAGTGTCTGTCCAGTTCAACATCAAGCATTTCTTTCAACTGGTCAACTATCCTGGGATCATTCTTCTCTGGCATACTCCTCCTTAGTGATTCCCAAAAGATGAGCATCACTAATATCAAGCAGTTTGATCTGTGCAAGATGTGCTCTGGCTTCAACTTGGTTGGCTTGTTTCATTTTCTTTCTTTCTTTTATTTGATTACCAAGTCTAGCCAGTTGTTTGCATACACTTTCAGAAACTGGAGGAAGTACATCAGCATTGCCAGTTTCTAACATTGGTACATCAGTGGCCGGCTGGGCAGATACATCAGATGCCAAACCTTTTCCTTTATCCACAACATTCCCCCTAACACTTATATCACCAGTTTCACCAGTTCTTTGCTCACCAGCTTCAGTACTGGCAGCTACAATCATTTCCCTACCAGATTGATTTCCAGATGGAGTGCTTTCAGTTGCAATTGGTGCAAGAACTGCACTTCTTTCCCCCTTGGCAGCATCTAGACCTGCCCTAATCACTTCCCATTCAGAATGGTGAGCTGGCAACCGGTCAAGAGGCTGCCATGATTGCATGTTCTTGCATTCTTTGAAGATTGTGCACATCATCCTGAAAGATCTCCAAAGGTGGTTGGTTTCTTTAGACTGGGTCAGAACATTAGCTGCAACTTGTTCCTGACCAGTTTTCAATTCATTTAAAATCTGGGAATCTTCATCCAAACCAGAAACCACCTTATCCTTGACTTCTTCATCCTTCTTCTTCAAACTTTCTACTTCAGTTGTCAGTTTTTCCAAAGATTGAGCATGAAGTGATACCTGGGTGTTCAAGTTATCAATGCTGCCCCTCAACTGGTTGATCTCATTTGTGAGTGGGGCCAGATCAACCTGAGGAGTGGCCACTTGGTGATCTCAGACATCACCCTTTCAATCAATTGTGCTTCTCTTGCACCCAGCGTATCATATATCTTCTGACCAACTGAAGTCATTAACTGCTCTCCAAGTTCAGTCACATTCAACCCAGGTTTGTCAACCAATTCCTTTACCTGTTTTTCAATCTCCCTTAAATCCACTTCTGATGTTCTAACAGTGTTGCCCAGCAAGTTGGAGATTGAGGTTGTGACCTTGGACTGAGAGAGGTCAAAGGCTTCTTTTAAAGTACCTGCCAGATTGTTGCAGCCAGTGACCAACTCATTCAGCTTCTTCAACACCAAGTCTTCATTAGATGAAAACTTGTTAATCCCCAGATCAACCACTTTAATATTGGTCAAGTGATCATTGTGGTATCTGGAGAAAGACTTGGTGTTTTTGTCAAGTGTCTTTTGAATCTCCTCCACCCTGGTGAGAAGGTTTTGGAGATCGGCTTGTACAGAGACAACTTGACTGTCCAGTGACAGAGGAGAAGGTGTCACTGGACCAGCAGCAGTTTCTACTGGAGCAACTGGAGGAGGCAAACTTAGAGAAGTCTCCCCAGTTGTCAGTCCAGCAGTTGAAGAAATAGTAGGAGTGGTGGTAGAAGAAAGGACTGGAATTTCAATGTGTTGTCATGCTGAGAATGCTCAGGTTGATGTGAAATCGAGTTTAAACATTAAAACAAGAAATACCCTAAAACTGACTACTACACACTTGCGGGCAGTGGACCCGTTCGTATATAATATAGCTAGAAGGTAAGTCCAGGATCGAACACGGGGAATGGTTTTGAAATAGTTGTCAGCTAAAATGGTTTTGGAATAAGGATGGAACCGTAGCCGAATTGCTACCTCACCTTGACAATATGAAATTAAAGAAATTGAAATGACAAGACAATTGAAAAGTAAAGAAAGTTCAAACAATATGAATAAAGATAACCCACTTCGAATCCACTTGACTTCAGTTATGATTGCACACGATAAAGTTCAAATTATTTAGAGTTGACAAGATAATCGTGAAAGGATTAAATGCTCGCGTGGTACCACCAACCGCTCACAAATAACCCAAACACCTAAGTTGCTAGTTAAATTACCCAAGCCGGTACCACCAATGCCTAGAAAATATCCCCAACGATTAGTTTGCTTGATTATCCAATTACCAATTATGCCTATGTGAATGAAAACGTGGTACCACTAACCGTTTCTAAACACTTTTACCGATTAATTCCTATTATAGATTTGACATTCACCGTCATACCATGAACCGGTGACAAACGACCATAGACAATCGAATTGAAACGATAAACGTATTCACCTAGTACCACTAACGATGAACACATAAAGCATCAACATCAAAAGAATAAATCGCAAGGAATTAATTGATAAAGATCACGACACAACGATAATTGAATCAACTCTTGAATTAAAATATTGCAATCATATCATTCGTCAAGTTTCATCAAAGTGGATGATTAGAAATCTAGCCAATCATACTAAATTGAATTGCAATAAAGAAATTGAAAGAAAACATATTGTACCATTGATTGTTGAATATAAATTGCAAGACAGAAGATTAGATACGATCTAGATGGATGTTCTTGAATCTTCAATGAATCAAATGATGAAATCTACGATGATCCGTCAAAGACCCTTGGTAGAACAGCTCCTAGAAAGAAAAACTTGGATAATTGGAAATTAGGGTTCTTTTCTTTTTATATCTCCCCCCAATCTGATGCAAAGGGGCTGTAGCCCTGATCTCCCCGTGCACTCACTGCGCCGCAGTGGGCATGGTGCGCTCCCACTGCGGCGCAGTGGAAAACCCCTGGAATCTTGAACTAGGGTGACTGCGGCGCAGTGGGGAATGAGTCCTCCCACTGCGGCGCAGTGTTAAATCTCTGGAAAGCATTAGCTTCTTCTCGACCAGTGACTGCGGCGCAGTGGAGCTGGTACACTCCCACTGCGGCGCAGTGGAGCTGGTACACTCCCACTGCGGCGCAGTGTGAATCCACAGGAATCTTTGTGGCTTTGGCACCCATTGACTGCTGCGTAGTGGGGCAGTAATCCTCCCACTGCGGCGTAGTAAGTTCTTGCTGAAATCTTGATTCTTCTTTATCAACATCACTCGAACACTCGGGTCAACTTCTTGGCCAAAAATCGTAAGAAAGTGTACCAAATGGACGCGCAACCTGCTAAAAACCTGAAAGCACTAACAAACACCATAAACGCGCCAAATGCTTACAAAATCGACTCAAAACACATACGAAAAAGGCCAATAATGATGTGGGCGATCTATATAAATTGGTTACATCAAATCCCCCCACACTTGAGCATTGCTTGTCCTCAAGCAAATCTGGAAATTAAGCAAAAAGCGTTCCTTGACACGAAGCTATATAAACACATTATGATTATCAAAAAGAAGCCACACCAAGCATGTCAATCACAAAAAGTTGGGTGAAGCAGTTTTAATCTTAAATGAAACCCCGAAATGTTTGACAATATCTGAACAATCCACAAGCCACAATAACACGACTAAGCAAAAGTGAAACAAATGAGCCTATCAAAATCATCCTACTCCAATGAACTTACTATTGGGTTGAATATATATGAATAATCACTCATTGCGCGGTCGTGATGCATATCTTACCATAGGCTTGAACAAGGATCATAACTCCACCGACATGGCGTGAGCACCAAGTACATCATCAAAATAGGCATATAGGACGGTTGTATAGTTAGGCTAAGGTATATATAATGGAAATTTACAATGGAGTATGGGAAATTTAGGTTAGTGATAGGAAGTAACAAAAGTATAAGGTATGTATGAATTATGTACAAAATAGTCTAATCAAAACCCGTACCATTGATTGCCAACAAACTACCAACCCCTAAGATGTAATCCCGCTAAGACACCTCAAAAATACCAAGCAAAACCCGACACCATTGTGGTGTATCAACTTCAAACAACTTAAATTCAACCAAGTCTTCCATTCTTAATGATACAACAAAACTTTAGACATCTAAAAATGAGAAATACCTACTAGTAGCCCAAGTTCTTTTCTTTCTTTTTTTTTCTTTTTCATCATCATTTTTTTTTTCTTTCTGTTTTTCACTTTTTTTTTTCTTTTGAACCATTTTTACTCTACTAGTAGGCACCCTCTTACAATGATGAACAATGTCTATAACCATATACTTCCTTTGAACAATCCAAGACATTCCCCAATAACTTGACCAAATGACGTATTCTCATAGACAAGAATATTCCACTAGACAATCCACTGAAGCTCTCCCAAACCATCCAAACAAACCAATGACAATCAATGGCCCCCCAGATTAGACTATCGGTATAGTAAGGTATAATTAGGTAAAGTTTACATATTTAAGTGATATATACAAAGGAAAAGGCTAAGTTAAAAGGGATGTATAAGTGTACTTTGCACTAAGGATGAGTGCAACAAAGGTTTACAAAGGAAGGAAAGAAAGTGCATGTATAGTAAAGGTAAAAATATACAAAAGCAAAGGTGAAAAGAAAGAAAGAAAATACGGGTCAAACCTAATATGCCAATTCGTCATCCAATGTACTTATATCACAAAAGTGATCTCACTGCGGTCTCGTAACGATCACCAGGCCAAGTTCTAGCTCAACACATCACCGGCACACTCATATCGAAGAAATGAACCCGGAAATGGAATAAATTAACCTCAAATTCGCACATCTTAGTGCAGAGTTCGAAATGGAACCCTTACTCCCGAATAAATCCAAGAGCCTAAGAGAGGGACAAATTACAAGGCAATCAAACCAAAACCGTAAACACAAGTTTCAAATCATATCATCCTCCGTCATCTTACCAAATCGAAACAACCAATCTCAAACATGCACATCATAGTTCAGAGTTCAAGATAGAACCCAAAAGCCTACGAGAGGGACACATCCACAAGAACGGTTAAATCTCAATGGCAAAACAACAAAAGAGATATATCCGGTTACTTAAACCTATTTGCCACCCCCCCACACTTAAGATGGACAATGCCCTCAATGTCCATATTCGGTCAGAACAAAGGTAAATAGGGGTAAGCACAATAGACAGAAAAAATGAGAACACATACCGGATCATGGACACATTCCGTTTCAAAACAAGTAAGTCGACCCCGCACCACAAATTGCTTTTCCTAAAAAGGAAGTCCAATTTGCTTAACGGGAGAAACAAACTAGTCCCAAAATGGAAGGTGTGAGAACTGTGTGTGAAACAATGTCAATAAAGATGCCAATAAAAAATGTTGCGCTGAACTTACTGCCAGCATATGCACATGACATCATAGTGAGCTACTAACACGATCACACAATCAAACAAATCAACGGGTTCTCCCCCACACTTGGGTTCCACTAAGTATTGCCACCAATCGGATCAAACCTGTTCAATACATTCCAAAAGACCAACCATCCAAAATATCCAAAATAGTTCAAACAAAATAAAGTACCATGTAGAAAATAAAAGAAAACAAAGGAAATTACAAATGTTTCATCACCCTGTAGGGTGGATACCAGACAAAGATAAATAAAGTAATGTCATAAGAATACCATCATAACCATTAATCATATGATTCCATCCCACGGTACCGGATGGGAATCATCTCCACTCACTGCTGATGTCCATGGTAGCCATAGGGTAGTCCAGGTTTGCCAAAAATACTTGACACCCAATCTTGCTCTTCCTCCTGAGCGGAACCTGAACCACCAACACCTCCCCCTGACTGATCAGCATCAAATCCTGACGCACCTGCATCCAAACCTGCAAAAGATGAAGAACTACCGCCAACATGTCCACCCTGAAAAACCCCAAACTGCACTAGACCACGAGGAGAACCTCCTAAATCATGGGGTCGTGGTGACATGTTCCCCGGAACAGTCGTCTGAGAGAAGAAGGGCTGACCCCCTGACGATAATCAGGGACATAAATAGGCGGTGGAGAGAATGGAGGAATCGGGTCAGGTCTAACAAACTCCCGGCCATGATACTGAGCATCCCACATAGGCTGATAATAATCAATGTTATAGTTTGTGTGGGCCTGCTGTGATCCAATCCAGGTGAAATCCTGGTCCACCCTCCTCTGGTACGCATCAAACTCTCGCTGACTGTTCTGCTGAGACTCATAGATGTTCTGAATAGTGGTCCCCAAGAGTGTAAGATCAAACGAAGGAGGGATGGGAATGTTACGTCCAGTCCTCCTCGGTGGCTCCCGTGGAGTATCAGCCATCTCAACATCAGCCTCCTCATCCTCCTCCTGTACAGGAGGTGGTCCTTCAACCTCACCCTCATCATCTAACAACCGCTCCTGCTCATTATCTTTCTTTTTCTTCAAAATCTTTGCCCTCCATAGCTCCTGATACGTAAAATCCTCCTGATGTACTGGCAATGAGAGATAGGTCTGGCAATCATCAGAAGCAAAAACTCCCATCCTCTTATAGATCACTGTGATAAAGTGTCCCAAAACCAGAGTCGCATCGGTATGATTACACATACGGTCCAGAAGCACAAGAGGAGGCAAAGCAAACCTGGATGGAGCTCCCTCAGAAAATAACTTAAGCAACCAAAGATCATTCTTGTACGCCTTCTCCCAATGAGTAGACCTCTGTACCAGGAAAGTCACAATCATCCGGTGGAGCAACCTCAAACGCACATTCTTAATCTTTGACACACCACTTGTGTATGTCCATGTCTCTCCCCCCGTGATCCTGGAGTAATACTCCACGATAGACTCTCCATCACCCAAATCGGCCTGTGTTCTATACCCCTTCCTCAAAATATCCCTAAACTCAGCACTCTGCAACTCCTCCCTAGAATACATCCCACAGTAGTAACCAAATTCAGCAATTGACAACCTCCTCTGCACTCCCCCACAGTAAAACGAGACTACCCTCTCTTCAAAAATGTCTTTGACTTTTCCTAATTCCTTCTTCAGTTTCAAGGTTGAATAGAACTCTAAGCATAACTCACGGTAGGCGGCTTCACGGTTAGCGAATACCCGCCGCCAAATATCACAACTCACTTCATGACCTCTTGACGCACCTCCAACCCTCATACTCATAGAAAACCACCGTCGAATATCCTCTTGAACTCCAAATACCTGAGCTTGAAATTGAGTTAAATGTCTTGCGGGAAGGACCACATGCTTAGAAAGTTTATACAATTTGTTCTTGTAGATGTTCTTCTGAGGCTGCCTAATTCCCTCAAATGATAGCCAAGCATGTCGCTCGTTCAATTCTTCAATAAATGTAAGTGGCACCTCCGCTTGTCTCTTTGAAGTCTTAGTTGGGACATCAACCGCCTCACTGGATTGCCCCTCAACCATTTTGCGCTTTCCCGCGGCCTTATCACTAGCTCCCGCTCCTGCATTCACAACATGAAAACGTCCAATTGTAAGTATTAAGAATGCAAAGTTGGAAATCCTATAAAACAAGCAAAAATCTTGGCAGGGAAAGGCCCCCACTGCGGCGCAGTGGGCATGCTTCACCCTCACTGCGGCGCAGTGGGGTAAAAAGACAAACTGGGCAGAAGGATCTCACTGCGGCGCAGTGAGGCATGAACCCCCTCACTGCGGCGCAGTGAGGTCAAAAATCTGGGCAACTCACTAGGGTTCATACGATATGGCACAAAATAGGGGTAAATCAAACAACCAAATTCAGGGAAAAGATCCAGTAATCTCCACTTAAAACAACCTATATCAACTTTCCCCCATACTTGTTCTTCAAATCAAATCCCCAATTTTTTCAAAACCCTAATTTTCAAAATCAAAATCACAAATGGATGAACAAGATGCAAGATTTATCACCCAAATGGCTTCTATTGCCCACAAACATCAAAACCCCTAAATTAATTGGAGCCTTAAGCTAGCATAAATCCTAAAAATTGAAAATTCAAAATAAAAGGAAAATACAAAGAAACTAAAGAGAAAACTTACACTTCTTCCCATTATGCAATGTATGAAGATGAAAATCTGGACAAAGGATTAAAGATGGAAGAAAAATGGAAGATTTTGAGGGTGATAGAAGGTGTTCTTTTTGGATGAGAGAAAGAAAGAAGGAAAGAGTGAAAAAGTGAGAAAGTAAAAGAAAATCACTTACCTGGTCTCTCTTTGACCTACCCGGCCTCCCACTGCGGCGCAGTGAGGAATATGCACTCCCACTGCGGCGCAGTGGGATGTATATCACAAGTGGGCAGAGATTTGACACTGCGGCGCATCCAGGCTATCCCACCCCCACTGCGGCGCAGTGGGGATCTTCTGAAAAACTTTTTTCTTCACAATTTTATGACAAAACTCAAATCATACATACCCGGAACCGCTTCACATTAAAACCAAACCTGCACTTATTGACTAAAACACGATTAAAACTAACTAATTAAAAAAAGTAAAATGCGATAAAAGAAACACGGGTTGCCTCCCGAGAAGCGCTTAAGTTATTAACGAGTCTTTAGCTTGACTCGACCAACCTTCAAGCATCAAATTCAAACACGGGGATCGCATCAAATATCCCCTCAACCTGCTCTTCTTCCACATATAACTTAAGTCGATGACCATTGACAATGAACGATCCTTCACCATTTCACTTAAACAACTCAACATAACCCGACGGGTACACATGCTTAATCTCAAACGGTCCAATCCATCTAGAAGTGAGTTTGGGTTGCTTAATCTTAAATTTGGACAAGAACAACAACACTTTAGCACCAACCTTAAACTCCTTCCTACGGATCCTCTTATCATGCCAAATCTTGGTCCTTTCCTTATAAAGCCTCGAATTCTCATAAGCACCTAACCTAAGCTTATCAAGCTCATGAAGTTGCAACATTCTAAGTTCACGCGCTTCCATCAAATCCAAATTCAAATTCCTTAAAGCCCAATACGCCTTATGCTCTATCTCAATAGGAAGATGGCAAGTTTTGCCATAGAGCAACCGGTATGGCGTGGTGCCAATCGGCGTCTTATAAGCCGTCCTAAACGCCCACAAGGCGTCATCCAGCTTCTTTGACCAAACCTTAGGGTTATCTCCAACAGTTTTCTCTAAAATCCTTTTCAAAGCCCTATTGGTGTTTTCTACTTGTCCACTAGTTTGTGGATGATAAGAAGTAGAAAAATAATGCACAACACCATACCTCTTCATGACCTTAGCTAATTGATGATTTGCAAAATGGGTTCCTCGGTCACTAATCAAAGCTCTAGGGAAACCAAATCGACAGAATAATTGTTTCAAGAAATCAATGACTACCCTCGCGTCATTTGTGGGCAAAGCCTTGGCTTCGGCCCATTTAGACACGTAGTCAACGGCGACAAGAATATATTGAAACTTATTAGACGGTGGGAATGGTCCCATGAAGTTTATACCCCAAATATCAAATACCTCGCATACCTGAATGCTTTGTTGAGGCATCTCATCCCGCTTAGTAATGCTCCCTTGTCTTTGACAAATGTCACAAGTCTCTACCAAAGTCTGGGCCTCCTTGAAAATTGTAGGCCAATAGAAACCTGCATCAAAAACTTTCTTACCAGTAACTGAAGGACCGTAATGACCTCCAGTTGGACCATAGTGACAAGCATCAAGAATCTCCCTCGTCTCAGCTCCAGCTACACATCTCCTTACCATACCATCTGCACAAACACGAAACAAGTATTGAGTATCCCAAAAATAGTGCTTAGCATCCGATATGAGCTTCTTCTTTTGCTGGGACATGAAATCATTCGGTATCTCACCTGCAACCAAATAATTAGCAATATCTGCAAACCAAGGAGCATCATCAGAGTTAGAAATAAACATTAAAGACTCATCAGGGAAGTGATCATTAATCTCCCCATCTCGAAGTTCCTCCCGGTGAGGATCTTCCAAACGACTCAAATGGTCGGCCGTCAAGTTTTCAGCACCTTTCTTATCCTTAACCTCTATATCAAACTCTTGTAACAACAAAATCCATCGGATAAGCCTAGGTTTAGCATCTTGTTTCGAGAACAAGTACTTAAGGGCTGAATGGTCGGTGAAAACAATGGTCTTACTCAACACCAAATAAGATCTAAACTTATCAAAGGCAAAGACCACCGCAAGCAACTCCTTTTCTGTGGTGGTGTAATTTTGTTGGGCGGGGTTCAAAGTTTTACTAGCAAAGTAAATGGGCTTGAAATGCTTATCAACCCTTTGCCCAAGCACGGCTCCCACAGCATAGTCACTTGCATCACACATCAATTCAAATGGCAATTCCCAATTCGGTCCAACCATGATAGGAGAATTAGTCAACTTCTCCTTTAAAACCTGAAATGCACTCAAACAAGCATCATCAAACACAAAAGGGACGTCCTTCTCCAACAAGTGGGTCATAGGACGAGTAATCTTAGAAAAATCCTTAATAAAACGGCGGTAAAAACCGGCATGTCCAAGAAACTTCTTACCCCTTTCACATTGGAAGGCGGGGGTAACTTGGCTATAACATCTATCTTAGCCCTATCAACTTCAATCCCGGCCTTAGACACTTTATGCCCTAACACAATTCCCTCGGTCACCATAAAATGGCACTTTTCCCAATTCAAAACAAGGTGTGCCCTTTCACACCGTTCTAACATCCTTTCCAAATTATGCAAGCAAGTATGAAAAGAGTCCCCAAAAACCGAGAAATCATCCATGAAAACCTCCATGGAGGTTTCAAGCATGTCCTGAAAAATAGCTATCATGCACCTTTGAAAGGTGCCTGGGGCATTACACAAACCAAACGGCATTCGCCGATAAGCAAAAGTACCAAATAAGCAAAAATACCCAAACGGATCAATGGGGATTTGGAAGTACCCAGAAAACCCATCTAAGAAACAAAAATATTCATTACCTGCAAGTCTTTCTAACATCTGATCAATGAAGGGAAGGGGAAAGTGATCCTTACGGGTGGCATTATTAAGCTTACGGTAATCAATACAAACCCGCCAACCCGTTATAGTCCTAGTGGCCAAGAGTTCCTTATTCTCATTCTCAATAACTGTCATGCCCCCTTTTTTGGGCACACAATGAACAGGACTAACCCAAGGACTATCAGCAATAGGAAAAATGATCCCAGCATCTAACAACTTAATGACCTCTTTCTTAACAACTTCTTTCATGTTCGGATTAAGCCTCCTTTGTCTCTGGACAACGGGCTTAACATCATCAACAAAATCTATTTTATGCCGGCAAAAGTTAGGACTAATACCTGGAATATCGGTGGTCTTCCAAGCAAAAGCCCGCTTATGGGCTCGAAGCACAGACAAAAGACAATCCTTCTCGTCACTCGAGAGTGAGGACGAGATAACCACGGGTAAAGAAGATTCACTGACAAATAAGCATACTCCAAATGGGAAGGTAATGGCTTAAGCTCCAAATTAGTGGGTGGTACATCAACAGAATTCGGTACCCTCAAACTTCCATCAGCAACAACCTCCTCAAAACTCTCATCCTCGGGAGGTGTCTCATCCAAGCTAAGCGCCATAACCTCTGTAAACAAATCATCGTCAGATATATCTCCCGATCCTAAATTAGCAATCTCCTCATTCCAGTGTCGACCTCCATTAGTTCCTGAAACTCTCGGTCTAAAGCATCATCAATAACGTCAATCCTGAAACAAGACTCATCATTAGAATATGAATGCTTGATGGCCTTTTCAACATTAAACACAATTCTATCCGTACCCACACCCAAAGAAATTTCCTTATCCTTCACACGGATGATAGCATCCGCGGTATTAAGGAATGGTCATCCAAGAATAAGGGGTACCTTCGTATCTTCCTCCATCTCGAGGATAACAAAGTCAACTAGAAACACAATATGGCCTACCCGGACAGTCATGTTTTCAGCAATCCCAATGGGATACTGAAAAGAATGGTCAGCTAATCTAATATTCATGCGGGTAGGTCTCAAAACTCCTAGAGCCAACTTACTCCAAACCAAGTAAGGCATCAAATTAATGCTAGCACCTAAATCAGCAAGCGCCTTACAAGTAAGAGTACGAATAGAACAAGTAATAAGGAAACTCCCTGGATCTTCAAGCTTAGGGGGATGCGGTTCTGCAAGATAGCAGAACACTCGACATTAAGATAAGTAGCTTTCACCTCATCCATCTTTCCTTTGTCAGTCACAAGCTCCTTAATGAACTTGGCATAATGGGGCATCCCCTGAATAAGATCAACTAAAGGCACATTAATGTGAACATTTGTAATCATCTCCACAAACTTGTTATATTGCTCCTTCAGCTTTGCCTTTTTGAACCTCCGAGGAAATGGTATCTTTGGCTTGTATGGTTTAACCTCTGGAACCACATCCGGTTTTGGTGGAGTGTGTGAGTCCCTTAAGTTCGATGGTTAACCAGGAAAGTGCAAAATACAACAAGTCTAATAAGCACTAGAATGGACTAGTATTACTTTAATATAAATGCAAGTATATAAATAAAGTAATACAAGACTTAAAGCAATAAACAAATAAAGTGGAATATTATGTATGTTTCATGGGTATTTTATTTATGATGTTAAATAAAACACAAGGTTGTTGCGGAATCAAGATAATACAATTAAGTATGTATCCTAACAACCTATGAGTTACAATATGATCTATATTTGTCAAATAACTCTTTAGGATCAAGATACTTAAAGTTGTG
The DNA here is from genome assembly GCA_034093135.1 of Erigeron breviscapus. Classification (NCBI taxonomy): domain Eukaryota; kingdom Viridiplantae; phylum Streptophyta; class Magnoliopsida; order Asterales; family Asteraceae; genus Erigeron; species Erigeron breviscapus. Next base: position 32,909,063 of record CM067168.1, read on the forward strand.
AAGTATCCCAGTTTAAGATCGAGAGTATTTGGACAAATTCACTTAAATGCAAAGTGTATGCTTTAAAAGTATTTATGTCAAGGAAATGACTTTGTATTTATAGGCAACAAAATTCACCAGTGAATTTTGTGTCGTACAAATGTGGTTGCATACATTTAATGTTCCGACAAGAACATTAAATGTATTGGATAAGGAATAAGGGATATAGTCACATCAAGTGCAAGTGTATCCTTTTATCCAACCATCTTTACACACGTATACTTTGGTAAAGAACAAGTGGATTGTTCTTTGGAAAGTGTGTAAAGGAAAAAGTCAATCCTTGATATCAGTGTTCAGACTTGTAGGATCTAGAACACTGACAATCCTCCAGTGTACAGATCTGGTAAGACTTTCTAGTGGACTCCGCCATTTGTTAAGTCTTCTTTCTTCAGACTTCAGTCTTTGACTTCAGTCAGAATGTCTTCAGTAGAGTTGATCTGGACTGGGGTGAAGTCCAGTGAGCTCATCTGGAGAATACTCCAGATTCCTATACAAGTATTTGCTCACTGTTCTTCCATTATTTCTGGACAAATCTTCAGAGGGACTCCAGATTCCAAGTCTGGAGTAGGTCCAGTAGAACACGTTTCTGGTCAGATCTTCAGTGAGGCTCCAGTAGTCGCGTCTGGAGCGAGTCCAGTAAATCTGGACTACATCTGGACCTAACAAATTCCCCCTATTTGTTTAGAAATAATGCAAGTATTTTCAAGCTTGAATCTATACATTTTGTAAGCTTGAAAAACACAAGTTTCGATTTGTCTAAAAAATCTAAGTTACTGGAAAACACTTTATAGATCATGAGTGTTTTCAGTTTCATCAATTAAGTTCTAACTTAGACTAAATCTGATCATTTACTTATAGGAATAAAAAATTGCAACTATTATTACATTCATCAACTGATAAATAGTATACAATTTTCATAAGACAATAATTTACAATAAGTAAACAATAAGAGTTAGGCCCTTCTTTTCGATGTCCTTTCTGGAGCATCTTCAGTAGCCTTTCTCTTTGGAGAAGGAGAGGAAGGTAGTGAATCTGGTGATCTTAAGCCCAATGCAACTTCCATTTGTTGCTTCCTTCTGAACACCTTTTCAACCCTTTTCAGAAATCCTTTAACATCAGTCGACACATCTGTCTTCCCCCTGAACGTTAAAGCGATTTCCTTCAGTTCACTCAAACCAAAAGCTTGAACTGAAGTACTTTTCCTCTCATCAGTAAAGTTACCCTCTCTGGTCAACTTTACTTCAAATTTTGACATGCCTTCATGATCTTCAGCCAATTTGATTTCAGCACCAGTGATCCTTCTAGCATCAGCCCTGAAGTTCATCATTTCATTGTATTTTTCTTTCAGCTTGGCTTGCTGGATCAAAGCTTCAGTTTCCTTGGACACTCTCCTTTGCTCTACAGCAGATTGGAGTTCTTGACGATTTATTCTTCGAGAAGTGTCCAGGGGAATGAAAGTACTTACATCAGCGTCTTTGATTGCTTTGATCTGTCTGGCAGTCAACTTAGGTAAACCAGTAAGTCTCTTTCTGTACTCTATCTCCAGAGCACCAGCATTCTTTCTTATATTTTTCTGGAGACTTACCAGTTCATCTTTCCTTTGTCTGATGAGTTCTGGTACACTCACGCCATAAATAAGTGAATCATAGACTTGCTCTTCTTCAGCGTAGAAAGAGCGTACATGAACATCATCTAATGCATTTAGGCATTGATGAACTCTGGGGTCATCTTTCATCTTTTATAAACTTCAATGTTAATGCCTAACCTTCCAGCATTGTAGGAGTCCAGAGTTCCCATTGTTGCCATCTCCCTTTGATGGGCAGCAGTTCATTCTTTTGATTTGTTTTAAAAATCTCTATCATTATGCATTCTTGCTCTAACTTCCTTGAAGTTTCATCATCAGCATCTTCAGTATGCTCTTCCTCTTCACCAGATACAACTTTTTCTTTTCCTTTAACAGCCTTCAGTGTTGTTGGAATATCTGGGAAGGTCTCAAATTGGGGTTCACTGGCTTTAGTACCAGTAACCTCTTCAGTTAAGCCCGGCTTCAGTGCCATATGCTTGTCTTTCAGTTTGGTCACCAGACGACCTTTCCCCCTTGGAACGATCTCCAGAACTTGACTTGAGATCATTCCACAACTGTTCAAGCATGAGTCTGTCTAGTGGACCAAAAAGATGTACCTTCTACTGGAGTTGTTTCAGACACAACTTTCTTGAGTGCCTGCACTTCCTTCTAAACATTTTCAACAGCTGAAGGCAAGTGTTGTGGCAACTTCTCATCCAGTAGCTTTTCCACTTGGGGTAACACCCCATCATAAATGCTACGAAAACAGTCCCAGAAACTTCTTCACATAATTCTTTCAACATATCGTTTCTGAACCTTCTTGTACATTCATCACTTATGGTGCTAACAACTGTACCTTATTCCAGTGTGGGTCTACTCTCCAGAGAGCTTACTCTTAAAACCAAATTCTGAACATCTTCTTTCAGACCTGCCAGTTCGTCAGTGACTGCAGTCTGAACAGAAGTAACCAACCTTAACTCTAAGCCCTGGACTGCCACCTTGATTTTTTCAGTGTTGGTGTTTGTGGCCAGTACCAGTTCATCAAGCTTCTCATAAACCAGCTTCTCATTTCCAGCAAAGACATTCATCTCAGATGCCAGGTTATTTGAAAGTAAAGATTTGAAATCTGAAATAACCTGAGATGAACTCTGGAGTGATCTCTCCAGGTCCGCCACCTTACTTAAAAGGCCTTGGACCTCGGTTGAAGAAGAAGTGGAGAGACTAGTGGGAGGTTCAAGAGTTGAGGGTAATCTGGTCATTAGAGGAACTTGTGCCCAGTCCTCTTCAGTTGCAGCTTCAGACGTTACAACTGGTGACTCCGGCGCACGAGGAGGAGGTTGAGATTCTGAAGGTTGATTGGTTGCTGGAGTGAAGTATTGGGTGTTTTCTGGAATTGAAGGTGGTGGTGGTGGTGGCATGTTTGTTTATGGTGGTGGCATTTCTGGTGTAGGTGTTGGCATTTCTGGTAGATGTTCTTCTTCTTGTACATCTTCACCCAGAAAATTCATGTCTACATCAAAATTTTGACCTTCAGACATTGGGGAGTCAACATCATCCCATTCTTGAGCAATCCCAACTGTCTGTTCACCAGACTGTTCACCAGTCTCTATATTCACCTGTTCACCAACCTCAACATTCAAATCAATTGGAGCCTCTTGCTCACTAGAAATATGTTCTTCAGTCTGAACATCTTCAACAACTTCCTCAACAACCTGGGCAAGAATTTCAGCTTGTTCATCAGTTTCCTGCCCAATAACCTCTTCAGATTCAAAGATTGGTGACCCATCCAGATTCATAACATCACCTGGATGTCTTTCTGGATTTACCTGGATTCCAGCTCTCATCAGACGCCTATTAGTTCTAGGTCGTCTGGAAGGTTCTACAACATCTTGTACATGACCTTCTGGAGCAACTTGTCTAATGGGCTGTACAGCCTCAATAATCTGTACATCATCACCAGATGGTCCTTCAACATCTTGACCTCTATCTGGACCCATTTCAGCTTCTTCCCTTTGGAAGGAAAGCATGGACTGAGGAATATCTACCTCATCCACTGGAGACCTGAGGTTGACCAGGTCCCTCATATACTCACTCACAGAAAAGTGAGTAGTATCAAAATCGTACTGGTCGCCAAGAGCATTCTTAAACATCAGTGAAAGGAAACGAATATATGGAACAAAAGGTTTTCTTCCCTTCACTCTTAGACGCTCGACCAGGTCATCAAAAAGAATTTGGGCAAAATCCACTCTAAGCTCAAACCATAAACAGTAGGCAATCTGGAGGTGTGTTTGATTGATTTGGTCCAATCCTCCAGAGCTGCCTCCTAGACACTCAACAATATGTGTGAAGAAATATCTCCATGAGTCTGAAAGCTTGCTCATGTAGATAGTCCCCTTTCTGGATAGCTGCCCATGCTCATCCAGATATCCGTATGCCCCATCAGCCTGCATACTTCCCTTGTATTTATACCAGTGGGAAGCTCAATAGGCAACTCATTCTGTTCATGATAGTTCAACTGGAGAACAGACCTGAGAAGACTGGCTGTGAAACCAAGGGATCTGGTACCTCCCTTGAGAGTATAATTGATCGATGAAGTTTCATCGTCATATTCAGCCGTGTACCAGAATTCACACAAATATTCGTGGTACATCCTTCCAGGATTCAATGTTAATGCACCATATAATGGGCAAGAGAGAAAAAAATGAGTTTAATCTCCCAATGATCGATTGGGCATCATGAACACTGGACAGAGAGAGTCTTGCCATCCAGTTATTCATATTGATTCTTATAGTACTTGCCTCAAGAGAAATATGAGGTGCCCTAGCAACATTTTCGGAAGGAACGTATTCATTGGCAAGCAGATTTTTAGTTCTTGATTGTCTAGGAGCCATTTATTAGGAATAGATGAAAATGAAATTGAATATGTATAGGTTATGATGAAGATTTGATGAAAGAATTGAATGGAATGAAGTAAATATGAGAGATAAATATGATTGGAAGATTGAATGAAAGAAGTAAATGAAGGAATTTGAAAGATTTGGGAGTAAATATGTTCGAAGTAAATGTCATTGAAATTGAAGGTGGGTATATATAGGAGAGACAATGTGGAACTCAAACGGTTTATTTGAAATTATCAAACAAAGTTTTTGATCGGGTTTTGAGATCCGCATTAATTACATCACATCACACATAAATGCATGATGGTTTACAGCCCACAAACAGTAACAACTTGTACTTTTTATTTTCCCAAAGTAAAAATACCATCATTACATTGAAAAACTTTACATGCCACGTAGGATAAAAATATCTTCAAAAAGGTTTGCTTACGTGGCACACACAAAGACCAAGTATTTTAGAAAATATTATGACATAATTCAGTGCATCTGGAGGTTGACTGGACACTCCAGTATCACTGGTGGATTAGTCCAGTGAACATGTACTGATGGTACACTGAAGGGACACTCCAATAAAGTACCAGTGAAAACCAATTTTTGAAAGACTGGTAACCTCAAACTTGCACGTCAACTAATATAGACAAATGAGAGGGACACATTTACAAGAAGACATAAGTCAACTCAAACACACACTTCAACCTGTCCAGTTACCAGTGAGAGGGACACATTTACAAAGTACCAGTAATATTTTCTGAAGAATTTGTCCAGTGAGAAAATAAATTCCCCCTGAACTTAAAACATTTTTAATAGAAAATATTTTTCAAGTCTTCCCTGGAATGTTGTTCCAGAAATCTAATAATGCAAAGATAGTACACAAAGGCGTTCAATATCTGAGCAGTCACCAGATTTAAGGATTTAACATTCCCAACTCACCAACAAGATATTCAAAAGTTTTGACATCCAGAGGTTTGGTAAAAATGTCAGCGAGTTGTTTTGTCAGTGGGAATAAAATGGAGTTCAATGTTGTTTTTCATAATATGATCACGAATGAAGTGATACCTAAGGTCAATGTGCTTCGTTCTGGAGTGCATGACTGGATTGTTTGAGATAGCGATGGCACTGGTATTATCACAAAAGATTGGCATCTTTGAATATTTAATACCATAATCAAGCAACTGGTTCTTCATCCAGAGTATCTGAGCACAACAACTGGCTGCAGACACGTATTAAGCTTCAGCAGTGGACAATGAAACTGAAGTTTGCTTCTTACTGGTCCAGCTGACCAGTTTGCCACCAAGGAAATGACATCCACCAGTTGTGGATTTCCTATCTATCTTACAACCTGCATGATCTGAATCTAAATAACCCATTAGATCCATGCCTGAGCCTTTGGGGTACCAAAGACCTAGACTAGGGACACCTTTAAGGTACTTCAGTATGCGCTTTACAACAAGCATATGAGATTCCTTTGGATTAGACTGATATCTGGCACATAAACATGTTGAAAACATAATATCTGGTCTACTGGCAGTTAAATACATCAGTGAACCAACCATGCCTCTATAGACAGTGGTGTTCACTGCTTACCATCTGGATCAGAGTCCAGTGTCAGTGGTGCAGAAATTGTTGAAGAGTTCATATCATATTTCATTAAAAGATCTCTAACATATTTCTCCTGATTAATAAAAATGCCATCTTTATTTTGTTTAATCTGGAGTCCAAGAAAATATGTTAATTCACCCATCAGACTCATTTCATATTCAGTGGACATGATTTTTGAAAATTTCTTGCACATGTTTTCATCAGTAGACCCAAAATAATATCATCAACATAAATTTGTACCATTAACATATTACCTTTCTCATGAAGAATGAACAAGGTATTGTCAATTGCACCTCGTTTAAAACCATTTTTCAACAAATGTTTAGTCAGAGTATCATACCAGGCACGTGGGGCTTGTCTGAGGCCATATAGCGTTTTGTCCAGACGATATACCCAATGTGGATGCTTTTCATCAATGAAACCTGGAGGTTGTCTGACATAAACTTCTTCTTCAAGCTTTCCATTCAAGAAAGCACTCTTTACATCCATCTGGTAGACCTTGAACTGATGATTAGCAGCGAATGCTAAGAATATTCTAATCGCTTCAAGTCTAGCCACTAGAGCAAATGATTCATCAAAGTCGACATCTGACTGGCAGTAGCCTTGTGCTACCAGTCTGCCCTTGTTTCTGATTACGTGGCCATCTTCATCTACTTTGTTTCTGAAGACCCATCTTGTTCCAATTGGTTCTTTCTTTCTAACTGGGAAAGGAACCAGATACCAGACCTTGTTCCTTTCAAACTGGTGAAGCTCTTCTTGCATAGCAGTCACCCAGCTTGGATCTTCCAAAGCCTCGTCAATCTTCTTTGGTTCCATCAAAGATAGAAAACTAACGTATAAGCATTGATTACTGGAGGCTCTTCTGGTCTGAACTCCCCTACTGGAGTCACCTATGATCTGATCAATAGGATGAGCTTTTGTCTATCTGGAGTACTGACCAGGATTGTTACTGACAACAATATCAGTGCAAGAATTCAGTTGAGTCTCCTCTGGAGTTGCTTCTGGAGGGGGATCTTGCCAGACTACTTCAGTATCTTCATCTGAGTCATTTAAATCACGATTTGCATCATGAAATTCTTCATTTGAAGACATTTCTGGTACGTTCTCAACTGACACTGATACTGGGGGAGTAGTACGCACATCTGAACCAATATTAATTTCAGTGGGTAGTTTGAAAATAATAGAGGGATAGAATGGAGTACTACTAGAGAGTTTCTTTTTCTGAACAGGTTCCAGATCAGGATGACTGGAAACTGTGTCTTTTGAATCTTCATTTTTGTCGTTTATTGGATTAGATTCACAAAAGACAATTGGAGTTTCTGGGGGAGTATCAAGGGCTGGCTTCTTGTTGATTGCAACATTTGATTCATCAAATGTGACATGAATTGACTCATGGACCTTCTCCAGTCTCTTGTTATAGACTCTGAAGGCCTTGCGAATGGCTGAATAGCCTAAGATATACCCTTCATCAGCTTTGGCATCAAATTTGCCTAGCTGACTGGAGTCGTTCAGGATGTAAACTGGACATCCAAAAACTTGAAAATAACCAATGTTTGGTTTTCTATTTCTTAAGACTTCATAGGCTGTCTTTTTGTGTCTTTTGATATACACTGATCGATTCTGGGTGTGGCAAGCAGTTGCAATTGCTTCCGCCCAGAAACTGGTAGACAGGACCAGATTCAGCAAGCATACTCCTGGCAGCTTCTATCAGCGTTCGATTCTTCCTTTCCACCACTCCATTTTGTTCTAGAGAGCGGGCTGATGAGAAATTCTGGGAGATGCCAGTGTCAGTACAGAATGACTCCAGAGTTGCATTCTGGAATTCTGTTCCATTGTCACTTCTTAACTGACACCTTTCGACTGTACTTGAGCTCAATTTGCTTGATAAGACTGATGATTTCAGCAGCAGCTTCACTTTTAGACCTGAGAAAGATCACCCAACAATATCTGGAGAATTCATATACGATCACCAGGGTGTATCTTTTACCAGCACGAGTCTGAACGTTCACTGGACCAAAGAGGTCCATATGAAGCATATGAAGAGGTTCAGAAATGCTGAAATTCTGTCTGGTCTTGAAAATGGTACGTTTTTGCTTACCCATCTCACATCCTGGACATGGCCTTTCCTTTTTGAAGGAAACTGAAGGTATCCCATCTGCAAGTTGTTTTCTGGACAACTTATTAATATTCTTGAAATTTAAATGGGATAGCCTTTTGTGCCATAACCAGTTTGTGTCTTCATCAGCTTGAGTATAGAAACATTGCTCTGAAGGAGAGCTTTCCATATCCATCACGTACATATTCCCTTTTCTGGGAGCAATCAACACTACCTTCCAGTCCTTGTTGAATACGATACCCTGAGCAACATTGAATAAGACTTGATAGCCATCATCACACAGTTGGCTTACACTGATCAAGTTATATTTCAAACCATTCACAAATGCAACACGTGTGAACTTGACTTGTCCATTGTTCAGAACACCATATCCCTCAGTCTTTCACAACCATCATTTCCAAAAGTAATGGAGGGTCCATCAGAAATGGTGAACTCCTCCAGTAGGGTCTTACATTCGGTCATCGTCCTGCCAGCTGCACTGTCAAGATACCAGATATATTTCTTTCGATCGCCCTACACATACACCAGATACATATCAGTTAGATTTGGGAACCCATCGACTGATTGGTTCACTGGACCCTCCCTTATAGGTCCCTGGGGCAATCTGGTTAGTTCACTTTCTTCAACAGTGGTCTTAGTTGAAAAGACCACTGGGGTTGATGATTTTGAAACCTTTTTCATTTCTCAACTGGAGAAATAAATTTGTCTTTCTTAGCAAAAGGTTTTGTATTTTGTCTAGGGCCAGATGAAGTACCCTCAATAAAGTTTAATCTTGCATTAAAACTTTGTGATTGACGAGTTAGAATTTGAATCTGGCTCTCTAGCCTGGACAAAATATTTTCTTCAGATGATACCTTAGCCTTTCCAGTCCTAGGCTTTGATAAGGGATTGGTCTGAGGCAAAGGTCTATTCCGATGGACCTCTTTAACTGGAGCAGTCATCTGGAGCTCTCCAGTCTTAACCTCTGGGGATTGAACTGGGTAAAAATTGGTCTTGGGAGTTACAGGCTCATCATAAATAGTGGTGGGCCTGAACTCCTCTGGTAATCGATCGATTACTGGTATTAATGATGCTATATGAGTATTTCCATCTAAATATGCACATTTTTGAGCAGGAAATTGTTTTAATGCAGCATCATATGGCTTTTTGGTTTCTAGCCATGATTTTATTACCAGTTTTTCTTTCTCTAAAATGATCTCAAGATCTTGTTTTTCTTGAATCAATTGTTCAGTTACCAGAACCTGGGCTTGAAATGCCAGTTCAATGTCTTGAAGTTCCTTTAATTTTGATTTTAAAGCATTTATTTCAGAAGAATCTGTTCTAGACCATTTACACAATCAGATCTAACAGTTTCTACAAAAATCAAATCAGAATTAAGAGCTTCAGCAATGTCCAATTTTAGTTCTTGGTCAGTTGCATTATCATAATCACTAACCTTCTTGATAACAATGTCCACCCATCGTCCAGATGTGACATCTTCCTTCACCAGGAGCTCTTCGTCTGCCAGAGCCATGTAACAGCAATCTCTTTCCTCTTCTTCATCAGCAGATGATTCATCAGAAGGAACCCACTTCTCTTCAGTTGTTGCAATCATGCACTTATTATTGGTTTCAATTTGTTGTGCCATGAGAGCAATTTGGACCTTAAGCTTTTTATATTTCATTTTATAGCTATCATCAGCTTATTATTTGAAGAGAATGGACCAGGCTTGGATACAAACTGGTTGGACCTGCACTCTTTCATGAAATGACCCTTTTTGTCACACTTAAAGCATGTCAAATTGGTCTTGTCAGTGGAAGAACTGGATGCAAATTGTCCAGATGGCCTATTTGCTCTTGCTTTGAAACGGTTAAACATTTTAGCAATCATTGCAATAAGGTCATCATCTTCAGTTTCATCACAACAGTCTGGAGAGACTTGACTGGATTCTCCAGAATCCATGAGTTCATACACCATCTTCTTCATAGAAAATACATTCTCAGAAGATATCAGTGCTGTACTTTGTGGTTCAATATGACTAACCACATTAGGACTACTGGAGGCATGGTTATAGGCATCTTGTTCTGCACCACTCTCTGAGCTTGATTTTCTTCAGTGTACCTGAAAGCACCATAAAGAGTTGAGAGAGTGTGTGTGTGCAGAGTTTTTCCTTGTCGTAAGACTAGGATCATGTGAGACCATTTGGTGGGTAGAATGTCAAAAAATTTCTCCAGAAGTATATCCTTGTCCTTCTCAACCCCAAGACCTCTCAACTGGTTTATGATACTCATAAATCTGGTGTAAGTACCAGTGAGAGACTCATTGGGTTGAGCAAAAAATGACTCATACTTCTTGTTTAAGGAGACCTTTCTGGTGACAATGGTGTCATCTCCTCCTTCATGCTGGTTTAAAAGTTCATCCCACATGGTTTTAGCACTAGGAAAAAGAACTAGTGTGGAATAGGGTTTCTGGAACGGCCCCGAGGATCATGTTTTTGAGAAGGGTGTCTAGATTCATCATGTTCCTCTCAATACCAGTGACATGCAAAACCATCCTAGCCTTCCACGTACCAAATTCATCACTGTTCCCACTGAATTTAGGAACAGGATTATTTGAGTAGTGCACATGCACGTGTGGAGAAGCAGGAGTAGGAGGAGGAGGTGGATTAGTGTTATTAACAATAGGTGGTTCATTTTGATCATTAATATTTGCATTAGGATCGGGACCAAGACTAAAACCTTGTGTATTTTCTTGGTTAGCCATCAAGAAAAAGATCTAGGCAATGTTTAGCCTTCTGCTCTGATACCAAATGTGAGTCCCTTAAGTTCGATGGTTAAACCAGGAAAGTGCAAAATACAACAAGTCTAATAAGCACTAGAATGGACTAGTATTATTTAATATAAATGCAAGTATATAAATAAAGTAATACAAGACTTAAAGCAATAAACAAATAAAGTGGAACATTATGTATTTTTCATGGGTATTTTATTTATGATGTTAAATAAAACACAAGGTTGTTGCGGAATCAAGATAATACAAATAAGTATGTATCCTAACAACCTATGAGTTACAAATGATCTATATTTGTCAAATAACTCTTTAGGATCAAGATACTTAAAGTTGTGAAGTATCCCAGTTTAAGATCGAGAGTATTTGGACAAATTCACTTCAATGCAAAATGTATGCTTAAAAGTAATTTTCTCAAAGAAATGACTTTGTATTTATAGGCAACAAAATTCACCAGTGAATTTTGTGTCGTACAAATGTGGTTGCATACATTTAATGTTCCGACAAGAACATTAAATGTATTGGATAAGGAATAAGGATATAGTCACATCAAGTGCAAGTGTATCCTTTTATCCAACCATCTTTACACATGTATACTTTGGTAAAGAACAAGTGGATTGTTCTTTGGAAAGTGTGTAAAGGCAAAAGTCAATCCTTGATATCAGTGTTCAGACTTGTAGGATCTAGAACACTGACAATCCTCCAGTGTACAGATCTGGTAAGACTTTCCAGTGGACTCCACCATTTGTTAAGTCTTCTTTCTTCAGACTTCAGTCTTTGACTTCAGTCAGAATGTCTTCAGTAGAGTTGATCTGGACTGGGGTGAAGTCCAGTGAGCTCATCTGGAGAATACTCCAGATTTTCTATACAAGTATTTGCTCACTGTTCTTCCATTATTTCTGGACAAATATTTAGAGGGACTCCAGATTCCAAGTCTGGAGTAGGTCCAGTAGAACACGTTTCTGGTCAGATCTTCAGTGAGGCTCCAGTAGTCGAGTCTGGAGCGAGTCCAGTAAATCTGGACTAAATCTGGTGGAGTGACCGGAGTCTTCACGGTTGAATCTTCCTCCATTTCAATCTCTTCATCAACCTCATCATCATTACTCCCTTTATCCTGCACATCTGAAACAACAACATTAGGCATAGGAGGTGAGTCATAAGACCTACCAGTACGAGTAGTGATGGCTTTGGCTTGCTCATTGCGGACTGGAGGTGGAGTGTATTTCTGTCCCTGATTCTGTCCTTGACTAAACTGAGGTCTAGGATTCTGCTGTGTGTTGCTAGGAAGAGTCCCCGTGGGCCTAGCAAGAGCAGCCATCCTACTTTCGAGATCCTTGAAATTAACTCCCTGGTTCTTCATGTTGATCTCCACCTTCCCACTTAACTGATCCAACCTCTCACTCAAAGTCTTAGTATCTTCCCTGATCATTTGAATGCTAGTGTTTGTTTCAACTTGATTACTAGCCAACTGCTTCATCATCTCCCTCAACTCGGCATTAGGATCGGTATTAGAAGAAGATGAACCTGATCCTTGTCCTTGCTGAGTCTGCTGTTGTGGCTGATTCTGATAATTATCTCTTTGCCACCTATTACCTGAAAAACGAAAATTATTAGATTGAAAAGGAGAGTTATAAGAAGTATTACCTGAAGGCCGGTTCTGGAAACCGGTGTTGCGGTAGAAATTCCCTTGGGGCTGATTTTGAACATAATTCACATCCTCGGGTGCCCGATTTGGACACTCATCAGAATATTGCATATCACCACAATAATCACACCCATCGGCTACTACCTTAACATCCCTCTCAATTGCTCCAAACCTATTCTCTTGAGTAGCAAACCCCTTTTCCATGCGCTCAGATAGCGCCCTAATCTCTCCAATAACCCCTGGGTCATTGCTAGCTTCAACCTTAGCAACTCTCCCTTGGTTAGTACCTCTCTTCATCTTTTTCTCATTCTTCAAAAACCTTTCATCATCCAAAGTTGAGCTATCCTTCGCCATGTCTTCCAAGATTTGATAACCTTCATTGGGTGTAATGTTATTGAAATACCCCCGAAAGCATATCCCAATTCGCGTTTGGACTTCTTATCTAACCCATCAAAGAAAAGCTCCACATATTTTTCCCTAGTCAAATCGTGACCTGGACAATTTCTCAACATTTCCTTGAAACGAATCCAAGCCTCAACAACATCTTCTCCATTATCTTGTTCAAAAGATCTAATCATGTTCTCCAACCTTCTTTGAGTTCTAAGTGAATAAAACTCACCAATGAAATCCTCCTTGAGTTGGTTCCAAGTAGTAATAGAATTTTCTGTAAGATCATTGAACCAATCAAGTGCTTCTCCGGTGATTGACATGGGAAATGTCTCAAGTTTCAAGGCATTCATTTGGTTTTGCCCATATTGATATAGCCGAGCCAACTTTTCAAACCTATCCAAGTGTTGGTAAGGATCCCATTTTCGTTTCCCATCAAATTGATGCTCTTCTATGCTCTTTATATGGTTTCCCTTCAAAGCGAAAGTGTGATCAATGGTTGGAGGTCTAATGGCGGAACCACGGCCAGTTGGGATCGTACGGACTCTCTCGCCATAGCGAGTGTCATTTGGATCCCTTGGTTGTTCATCCCCCATTTCCTCTTGCTTTACTTCTAAATTGAAAAACTCGTCCAAAAAGAACCCTTCCTCGTCCGAATCAGGAGTGGGTTTAGCTATAGGTGAAAATGGTGTCGGTATTGGTGTTGTGGGTTCAGCGAAGTTAAACCGACGCCCTCTTGGTCTTCTCGGAGTAGACAAAGGCCTATTCAAAGGGAGACCCGAAGAACGCAAGTTCATCAACTAAGACAATTCCTGCAAATACACAACTAACACAAACACGTCAAATGCACCTGTGATAAGAAAAGAAAACTAAACTAATAAACAAGTAACTTCTCACGCGTGAGAAAGGATCAAACCACTAAATTAACAACTAAATCGGCACACACTCCCGGGCAGCGGCGCCAAAAACTTGATGTGTGAATAGAGTTTAAAAATTAAAACAAGAAATACCCTAAAACTGACTACTACACACTTGCGGGCAGTGGACCCGTTCGTATATAATATAGCTAGAAGGTAAGTCCAGGATCGAACACGGGGAATGGTTTTGAAATAGTTGTCAGCTAAAATGGTTTTGGAATAAGGATGGAACCGTAGCCGAATTGCTACCTCACCTTGACAATATGAAATTAAAGAAATTGAAATGACAAGACAATTGAAAAGTAAAGAAAGTTCAAACAATATGAATAAAGATCACCCACTTCGAATCCACTTGACTTCAGTTATGATTGCACACGATAAAGTTTAAATTATTTAGAGTTGACAAGATAATCGTGAAAGGATAAAATGCTCGCGTGGTACCACCAACCGCTCACAACACCCAAACACCTAAGTTGCTAGTTTAATTACCCAAGCCGGTACCACCAATGCCTAGAAAATCTCCCCAACAATTAGTTTGCTTGATTATCCAATTACCAATTATGCCTATGTGAATGAAAACGTGGTACCACCAACCGTTTCTAAACACTTTTACCGATTAATCCTATTATAGATTTGACATTCACCGTCATACCATGAACCGGTGACAACGACCATAGACAATCGAATTGAAACGATAAACGTATTCACCTAGTACCACTAACGATGAACACATAAACCATCAACATCAAAAGAATAAATCACAAGGAATTAATTGATAAAGATCACGACACAACGATAATTGAATCAACTCTTGAATTAAAATATTGCAATCATATCATTCATCAAGTTTCATCAAAGTGGATGATTAGAATCTAGCCAATCATACTAAATTGAATTGCAATAAAGAAATTGAAAGAAAACATATTGTACCAATGATTGTTGAATATAAATTGCAAGACAGAAGATTAGATACGATCTAGATGGATGTTCTTGAATCTTCAATGAATCAAATGATGAAATCTACGATGATCCGTCAAAGACCCTTGGTAGAACAGCTCCTAGAAAGAAAAACTTGGATAATTGGAAATTAGGGTTCTTTTCTTTTTATATCCCCCCAATCTGATGCAAAGGGGTTGTAGCCCTGATCTCCCCGTGCACTCACTGCGCCGCAGTGGGCATGGTGCGCTCCCACTGCGCGCAGTGGAAAACCCCTGGAATCTTGAACTAGGGTGACTGCGGCGCAGTGGGGAATGAGTCCTCCCACTGCGGCGCAGTGTTAAATCTCTGGAAAGCATTGGCTCCTTCTCGACCAGTGATTGCGGCGCAGTGGAGCTGGTACACTCCCACTGCGGCGCAGTGTGAATCCACTGGAATCTTTGTGGCTTTGGCACCCATTGACTGCGGCGCAGTGGGGCAGTAATCCTCCCACTGCGGCGCAGTAAATTCTTGCTGAAATCTTGTTTCTTCTTTATCAACATCACTCGAACACTCGGGTCAACTTCTTGGCCAAAAATCGTCAGAAAATGTACCAAATGGACGCGCAACCTGCTAAAAACCTGAAAGCACTAACAAACACCATAAACGCGCCAAATGCATACAAAATCGACTCAAAACACATGCGAAAAAGGCCAATAATGATGTGGGCGATCAATATAAATTGGTCACATCAGGTGTGAACAACGGCGGCGGTGGGGGTGGCATTTCTCGAAGGAGTGAGAATTGCCCAGATGGTGAAAGTGCCATACGTCTGTTTCCAGACATATAGTTATAAGTTGGGAATGGAATATCTGTAGGCTCATTTTGTTGGGATGGTGAAAGTGAAATTGATGCATCTGGAAGCGAGACTGGAGATGAAGGGTTTTGATCTTGTACAGCAGAATCAAAAATCTCCAAGTCTGAAGCAGTACCTTCAGAATCCGAAGATTCTATAAGGATTTCCTCGTCATTAACATTCATGTCCAGATCCATGAATGTAACTAAGGGCTGACCAGAAGGGTCAGTCTCCAGATGACCTTCCCAGTTTCCTGGTTGGGTGCATCTGTTGGAGGATCAGATACCGAGGTATCTTCACCAGGGATAGATGTTATTGGAGTTGCCTCAGTTATGGTTGCTCTATCCTCAACCATAACATTAGACGAACTGGAGGGTCCCTCATTATTTTGAGGCCCGCCCAGTTGTCTTTCTGACTCACCTAGAATTGGTGCATCAGTTTTGGCGAATGCCAGCTGCATTCGATCTGGAATCTCGACCTCTCCAGCTTCAGATACTAGAGAGTCTAAATTCCTCAACAAATCTGGCACAGTGTAAGGTGAATCTGTGCTTGTATATGCTTCACTGCCCAGAATTTGTAAAAAGCAAAGAGAGAGAAACCTTGAGAAGGGGATACAAACTCCCCTGGTGCCCTTCAGTTTTTGTACTAGGCTTTCTAAACAGGATATCAGCAAAGTCTACTCTCAATCCATTCCACAAGCAGTATGCCATCTCTGCTTGTGAGGAGTTAATCTGGTCAAGACCACCAGAACTCCCGCCCATACTCTCCACCAGGTGGATGAAAAAATACCTCCATGAAGGTGTAAGGCCCTTCATGGTCATCACACCTTTTGTCTTCAAAACCCCTTTGTCCAGGCACTCCTTATGTCCCATTTCAAGGAGGACCTGGCGAAAATTGACGTTTGGGGTAAGACAACTGGAGATTCACCCTCTCTCCAGTAGTTGAGGTGTAAGGCATCCCTCAACACATCAGCGGACAAGGTACACTGGATTGTTCCACCTTTTAATGTAAAAGTGATGGAAAAACAATCGGAAGAAAGAGTGGCAGTGTACCAAAACTCACACAAGTAGTCGTGAAACATCTTGCGTGGGTTTAGAGAGAATGAGGGTCCTATTGGAGAATCCTTCAAAAAATTTTGAATTCTTCCAATAAGGGTATTGGACCCTTGAGATCCTTGTAAACTCGCCATCGGATTATTTGGATTGAGTTTGATGAGCGAAGTGTTACTAGGAGCACCAGATGGCGGTTTGACATCTGGTGAAGGAGCATATGGAACAGTTAAGAGATTTACATCTCTTGAACGGGATGATTTAGGAGCCATTTGAAAATGAAATTGAAATTTAGGAATTTAGGGTTCTTGATTTATGAAGCAGAGAGAGAAATGAAGCAATTTTTAGATGATTGGGAAGTAAATGAAAGAATGTGAAGGAAAGTAAATGTGTTCGGAGTAAATAAGGGTATTTATAAGGAATTCAAGATCCCAATGTAATACCAAAAATTATATTTTATTAACCAAATCAATTTTGTAGATATTTTTACAAAATAAGTTTGAATTTTGAAATAAAAACATAATTTATTGTGTCAGCATTAAATGCTACGACGGCTTATCTTACCCACGCGCCCACTAACATTAATTTTCCCAATACAAACAGTGTTCATTTACCAAAATGACTTTAAACACGTCAGACACGAACCAAGTGGTTTAAAACACTCGAGTACCATCACGTGTCACAAATATTGACCAAGTATTTCTAACGTTATAAAAATAAGACAAGACTGAATCTTCACTAGAGGATGCCAGTACCAGTTTCCTAATCTATTTAAGCCATCATCGACCAGGTGAGTGAGTGTAATGAGATGGTTCCTCCATCGCTTAAAGGTCTATGGCGACAATATAAGATATGCTGGATCTCTCCGCGCCACGGGCCTATGGCTCAATCAGAGGGGATTCTATATCTCCACTCACATGCACTTTGGGCGGCAAGATCCTGCGTTCACAGTCCATAAACGCAAACTGGAGAGTTCTCCAGTTGCATTTTCAAACAAAAACGAATTTTAGTCAGAAAATTATTTTTGAGTCTTTCCCCCTAAAATGATGATCCAGAAATCAAGTAGTGCCAGGATAGTATCACAAAGGCGTTCGATAGCCTGGCGAGCAAAGATTATCTGGACCTCCTAAACTGGAGAACTTCATCAGTGTCACTGACGCGTTCAATAACAAGAAATCTCCAGTTTTAAGGATTTAACATTCCCAGTTCGCTGATGAGATGTTTAAAGGTTTTCTCATCAAGAGGTTTTGTAAAAACATCAGCGAGCTGTTTGTCAGTGGGGATGAAATGAATTTCAATGTCTCCTTTCATAACATGATCACGAATAAAATGATACCTGATGTCAATATGCTTTGTCTTAGAGTGCATCACTGGGTTGTGAGATATAGCAATTGCACTGGTGTTGTCACAAAAGATTGGGGTCCTTGTATACTTTTGACCATAATCTAGTAACTGGTTCTTGATCCAGAGAATCTGGGCACAGCAACTGGCCGTAGAAATGTACTCTGCCTCAGCAGTGGACATAGAGACTGAAGTCTGCTTTTTGCTGGTCCAACTTACCAGTTTTCCTCCAAGGAAATGACAACCACCAGTTGTTGATTTTCTATCTATCTTACAACCTGCATGATCTGAATCTGAATAACCCATTAGATCTAATCCTGAGCCTTTGGGGTACCAAAGACCAAGATTAGGACACCTTTCAGGTATCTAAAGATACGCTTAACAGCGTGCAAGTGTGATTCTTTTGGGTTAGCCTGAAACCTGGCACATAGACATGTTGCAAACATTATATCTGGTCGACTGGCAGTTAAATACATCAGTGAACCAACCATACCACGATAGTCAGTTATGTTCACTGGTTTGCCAGTTGGGTCAGAGTCCAAAATTAATGGTGCTGCAATAGGTGTGTTTTTCGATGGGATTGAATCATATTTGTATTTTCTTAACAAATCTCTGACATATTTTCCTTGGTTTAAGAAAATTCCATTTTCAGTTTGCTTAATCTGAAGACCTAAGAAAAATGTTAATTCTCCCATTGAACTCATCTCATACTCAGATGACATGATTTTAGAAAACTTTTTACACATTGCATCATCAGGTGAACCAAATATAATGTCATCAACATAAATTTGTACCAATAAGATATTACCTCTTTCTTTCAAGATAAATAAGGTATTATCTATTGCACCTCTTTGAAAGCCATTTTTAAGAAGTTGTTTAGTTAAAGTATCATACCAGGCTCTTGGGGCTTGTCTTAGACCATACAAAGCTTTGTTCAGTCTATAAACCCAATGAGGATGCTTCTCATCGATGAAGCCTGGAGTCTGCTTAACATACACAACTTCTTCCAATGTTCCATTAAGGAACGCACTTTTGACATCCACCTGGAAGACCTTGAACTGCAGATGGGCTGCATAAGCCAAAAATATTCTGATGGCTTCAAGTCTTGCAACTTGAGCAAAAGTTTCATCAAAGTCAACGCCTTCTGCTTGACAATAACCCTGGGCAACTAATCTGGCCTTGTTTTCTTACAACATGGCCATCTTCATCCATCTTGTTTCGGTAGACCCATCTTGTACAAATGGGTTCTTTCTTTAACCCTGGTGGACAAGGAACAAGCTCCCAAACATTGTTCCTTTCAAACTGTACGAGCTCTTCTTGCATAGCTTCCACCCAGCTTGGGTCTGCCATAGCCTCGTCAATCTTCTTCGGTTCAATTAGAGATAAGAAGGTGACGTTTAAGCATTGCTCACTGGTGGCTCTTCTAGTCTGAACCCCACTATTTGGATCTCCCACAATCTGTTCAATTGGATGTGCTCGAGTCCATCTAGTGTATTGACTAGGCTGGTGTAAAACAATATCAGTGCAAGTCACCTGGCGATCTTCTTCAGTTGCAGTAGCTTCTGGAGGAGGATCAGTCCAAACTACTTCTACATCCTCATCAAAGTCAATGAGGTCACGATTTGCATCATGAAATTCTTCATTAAAGGCATTTCTTGAAGAACTGGAGAAGTTGGAGTTTGAACTGGTGCTGATATTGGAGTGGCACGTACATCAGATCCAATCACCAATTCTTGTGGTAAGTTGAAATTGATGGAGGGATAGAATGAAGTGTCACTGGTGGTACTCTTCTTCTTAACTGGTTCCAATTTGTAGTAACTGGAAACATCTTTTGGTGAAACAACTAACTGATGAACTTGGTCAGTTTCGCCAAAATTTATTGGAACGACTGGAGAAATATGAAGGCTTGGTCTTTTGTTGATTGCTTCAGTTGATTCATCGAATGTGACATGAATTGTCTCATGAACCTTTTGGAGTCTATAATTATAAACTCTAAAGGCCTTTCGAATATCTGAATAACCTAAAAATACCCCTTCATCAGCTTTTGCATCAAACTTTCCAAGCTGACTGGAATCGTTCTTAGAATATAAACTGGACAACCAAATACATGAAAGTATCCAATATTTGGTTTATGATTCCTGAGTACTTCATAGGCAGTCTTCTTATGTCTCTTGATGTAGACTGACCGATTTTGGGTGTGACAAGCAGTTGCAACTGCTTCAGCCCAGAAACTGGTGGGAAGACCTGATTCAGATAGCATACTTCTGCTGCAACATGTAGTCTGCGGGGTGTTTTGGTGGTTGGGGTGTGGTGTTGGGGCTGGGTTGGTATGGGAAGACCAGATTCAGATAGCATACTTCTGGCTGCTTCTATCAGTGTGCGATTCTTTTTTTCCACAACTCCATTCTGCTCTGGAGAGTGTACTGATGAGAAGTTTTGAGAGATGCCAGTATCATTGCAAAATGTTTCAAGTACCTTATTTTGAAATTCAGTACCATTATCACTTCGCAACTAACAAACTTTTCGAGTATACTTGAGTTCAATTCTTTTGATGAGAGAGATGATCTCAGCAGGTGCATCACTTTTGGATCTGAGGAATACCACCCAACAGTATCTGGTGAATTCATCGACCACAACTAGAGTGTATTTCTTCCAGCTCTAGTTTGAACATTCACTGGACCAAAGAGATCCATATGTAGCATGTGAAGAGGTTCAGTGATGCTAAAGTTTTGCCTAGTTTTGAAACTGGCCTTTTCTGCTTGCCCATCTCACACCCTCGACATGGCTTTTCTTTATTAAAAGAAATCTGTGGTATCCCATCAACCAGTTGTTTGCGAGACAACTTGTTAATATTTTTGAAATTAAGATGGGATAATCTTTTATGCCAAAGCCAGTTGGTGTCCTCATCAGCTTTGGTATAGAAGCACTGCTCTTTTGGAGATGGTTCCATATCCGTGATGTACACATTACCTTTTCTTGGTGCAACCATCACCACTTTCCAATCCTTGTTAAATATGGTGCCTTGAGCAATATCGAACAAAACTCTGAAGCCATCATCACAAAGTTGGCTGACACTGATCAGGTTGTATTTCAAACCATTCACAAATGCAACTCTTTTGAATTCGACTTGTCCATTATTGAGCACACCATATCCTTCAGTCTTTCCACTTTGATCATTACCAAACGGCACTGTCGGTCCATCTTGGACAGTGAACTCTTCAAGCAAGGGCTTACATCCGGTCATAGTCCGGCCAGCAGCGCTGTCCAGATACCAGATATTCTTCTTTCGATCTCCCTACACACCCACAAAAATCATCAGTTATTTTTGTGAACCCATCTTTTCTTGATGGGTTCACTGGACTTCTCTACAGAAGTCGCAGTTGATTGTTGTGGAGGTAAACTGAAGACTACATCTGGACCTTTTTCACCAGATCCAGGTGCAGGAGTAAAAACGATTAGTATTTGATACTTGCTCCCCTTTTTCTTATCAGATTTAGTTCCAGATGGAACATTCTTTGGTTTTGAAGGGGGTTTAATATTTTGTTTAAACTGGAGGTGATGAACCTCCTTCCAGATTTTTAATCCGGGCAGTACAACTCTGAAGCTGTCGAGACAAAAGTTGGAGTTGACTTTCCAGTTTAAACAAAATATTGTTTTCATCAGGCAACTGAACCTTGGACCTTGGTTCAGCTGGAGTTTTAGTCTTTTGGGTCTTGGGCACCTTAGACTTTTGAGGTAAAGGCTTGTTACCAGTGGCTCCAGGTTTAACCTCAATGGGGGTGGTCTCAATGGGTTCAGCTTTAACAGCTTTAGGTTGATCATAAGAAGTTTCAACCCTGAGAGCTGGAGGCAATGCATGAAGATCTGGTATGAGAGCTGCCATCTCCAGATCTCCAGATTTCCATGCATTCTTCTGGGCATCGATAGTTCTAGAAAATGCATCATAGTTCTTTCCAGATGCTTTTACCCATGACTTGATAATCTTTTGTTCTTTTTCAAGATCAGAAAATAATTTTTGATTATCAAGTTCCAAAGCCTCAATTTTTAAAACTAACTCCTTGAGAGCCAACTGGACACTTTGTAAATCATTCAGTTGTGGTTTAACATTGTTCAGTTCAATTAAGATAGTGTCAAGATATCTTTCACTATCTGCTCTAACAGTTTCCACAAAAGCTAAATCACCACTTAATGATTCTGCCAGGTCCAGTTTCAGTTATGGGTCAACTTGGTTGTCATAATCACATACCTTCTTCAAAATGATGTCCACCCATCTTCCAGTGATGACATCTTCTTTTGCCACATGCTGCTGTTGATCTTCCAAGGCCATGAAACACATGTCCCTTTCCTCTTCTTCATCAGCTGATTAGTCATCAGAGTACTCCCATTTTCCCTCAGTTTGTGCCATTAAGCACTAATCCTTTTCTTTTTCCATGGACAGGAGGGCAATCTGGGCCTTAAGCTTTTTATATTTAGCTTTGTAGCTATCATCAGGCCGATTGAAATTAGGGACAGGGGGGCCAGTTTGGTTGTTCATCTGACTAGATCTGCATTCCTTCATAAAATGACCTTTCTTACCGCATTTATAGCAGGTAAGATTGTTTTTATCCAGAGAGCTGGAGCTGGAAGCATTGTTTGGGCCATTAAATCTTTTAGATTTATGCTTAAACCTGTTAAAGGTTTTAGCAATCATGGCTACCATATCATCATCGTCAGTTTCATCACAACCATCACTGATTTCAGTGGTCAGGCCAGAGTTCAAGAAACTGTTTAACATCTCCTTCATTGAGTGTGCCTGGACACTCTCTGCAGACATTAAGGCAGCACAAGGTCGCTCAGGTACACTAGCAACCTTGGAACTTTGGGCATGGTTCATGGCATCCTGCTCAGCCACCAGTCTTGCAGCATTATTATCTTCAGTGAATCTGAAGGCTCCATAGAGCGATGCAAGAGTATGGTTGTGCAAGGTTTTACCTTGTATTAAGACAAGAACCATGTTTTCCCATTTGGAAGGAAGAATAACACAAAACTTCTCAAGAAGAATATCCTTATCCTTCTCTACACCCAAGCCTCTCAGCTGATTAATGAGGCTAGAAAATCTGGTGTATGTACCAGTTAGACTTTCATTAGGTAGAGCAAAGAAGGATTCATACTTCTTGTTCAAGGCAACTTTCCTGGTGACAATAGTGTCATCACCTCCTTCAAACTGAATAACTAATTCATCCCACATTGACTTGGCACTGGGGAACAACACAAGTGTTGGAATTAGATCTTCTGGAACAGCTCCAAGGATCATGTTCTTGAGTCTGGTGTCCAGATCTACAAGTATACAATCCTCATCAGACCAATGGTCTTCGAGCTTTTCTCTTGAACCTCTTCTTCCAGTTGGATCTAGAAGAGGACTTACCCCAAGAGACATGGGTATATATGGTCCATCCTTAAGGATTTTTAACATATACCTCTCTATCCCACCAAAATGTAAAAGCATTCTGGCCTTCCATGTACCAAAGGTCTCACTGTTTCCATAAAATTTTGGAACAGGAGTGTTAGAATAATGTACATGGATGTGGTTTGGGGCAGTAGGAGGAGGAGGGTTAGTATTAACATTTTGAAAAGGTGATGTATTAGTATTCAAAGGGTTTTCACCTTGACCAGAACCATCTCCACCTTCAGTAGTGTTCATCTAAGAAGATCTAGGCAAGTTTATTAGCCTTCTGCTCTGATACCACTTGTAAGTCCCAACTCAATAGATGGTACTACCTGAAGACACCTCAATGTCGATGGTGGAGTTACTTTGCAATATAAGCTCTGAACTGGAGACGACCAGTTACAGAGAGTATATACCAAGTTCTAGATAGATTACTTATTAAGTGATAATAAGTAAAGAACAATGCAATAAAGTAAAATACTTAAAGTAAATTGGTGAGACAATATGTAACTTTCAAGTGTAATTTATTTATTAACTTTAAATAAATTACAAGGTTGTTGCGGAACCAAGATAATACAAAGTATGTAAATATCCTAACAACCTAATGAACTACAATTGATCTATACTTGGAATTTCTCTAAACAATCGAAACACTTAAAGTTGTGAAATGTTCCTTTTTGTGATTGAGAGAATATTGCACAAGTTCACCAAGAATATTGCAGGTATGCAAAGTGTGAATTCTTTCAAAGTGTGTTCGAAGAAGTAATATTCTTGGTGTGCAATGACTTGTATTTATTGGCAAAGTTAACATTGGGATGTTAACTTTGGCCGTACAAATATGGTTGAGAGCATTTAAGGAATAGCATTTAATTCCTTAAATGCTGTGTAAAGTTGCAGAATAAAGCAACTTTATTCAACCAGCTTTATGTACCTTTTTGTACTTAAATAATAAGATAAATCTTATTATCCGGGTAAAGCACATAAAGCATAAAAGTCAATTCCTCGTAATCAGTGTAAAGCTTTGTAAGAGCTTTCCACTGACGGTCTCCAGTTTGTAACTGACTAGAATGTCAACTGGGCTTCGCTGCTATTGTCATTCTCTATCTTCCACTTGTTGTCTTCAACTTCAACTGGAAGGATTCTTCAACTGATCAGTTCTCAACTGGAGGAAGTCTTCAGTTGCGTTGACTGTACGATGCAACTGGACTTCAATATATTTCTGGACAAATCTTCTGGGTTTCCAGTTTCACTGGGTCTCCAGGTGCAACTGGAGACTGGCCAGTTTACCAGTAAACTGGTCCTAACAATATATACGCCTAAAGTAATACAAGATTATAAATAATGGCTTATGTAACAAATTAAAAGCAAAAAGTATGTATATACATACACATACACACACGACATACGTATATATATATCTACTCTTGGACACAAACAACTAACTATACTTACATATATATATACAAATACATAATACACTTATATAAACAAACACATATTTAAATACCCTTATACACCTAAATATCTATGCAAATTTTGTAAAAAAAAGAAAAAAGAAAAACCCTTCATTTCTTCCCCCCTTAGGCCGGCCTCCCCCCACTCCCCCATACACCCCTTCCTCCAACCAAAATCCCCCTTTAGACACACAACTCCCCATTTCAATTTTTCCTTTACTCCTTTTCTTGTAACTCTCATTTTTCACACACACTTCACACACAACTTCTCTCCTCTCAAGAAACTCCTCCTCCTCCCTCCTTTTCTTCTTCTTGTTACGGCTCAAACAAAAGGGAAAAACACAAGCAAATAATCAAATTAAACATATACAAATAATAAGGGTTTAAGCTAGATTATTAAAGGGTTAATTTAAGCAAGGATTAAGGGTTGTTTGAGGCTTTGAAGGCCACGATTTTCTGCCCTAAAACCAACATCAAAACCGAATCCAAGAGGATATAAATCTTCATCCTTTTTACTAGATTTAATCTTGTTCTTGTTTATATTCAAAGGTTTTATCAAAAGTTTATGTTTTCTTCTTGTTTTCTTGGTAATACACACTTGATGAGGGAAAGTTGATAGGATCTTTCTCCTCATGCATATGCATGTCGAAATCTATGAGAAAGATCCAAGGATTCAACAAGTTTAAGACCCAAAAGTAACAATTAATTATCCCCCCCACACTTAAGATATACATTGTCCTCAATGTATTAATCATGATGAAATGAGTGTAAAAAGGGATAGAGAAACTTAGCGAGGTTAATTGTTACTGATCGTGTTGCTTATGAAGTACGTTTGTGATATGCTTCTGCTGTACACTTTCCTGCAATAGCTTAAACACACAATGGAAAAGATAAAATCCGGTCTTTTAACGTCAGATTCCGAGACGATGTTTTTGTATTTTTTTATCAAATGATCGTAAATAGATAATTTTAATTTGTGCCCTTTTCCACCGGTTACGGTAATTCAGTCGCAAGAACTTAATACTACCGAACACAAATTCAAAAATTATTATTTAGGACTGTTTGATCAAAAGTTGGAAGAGAAGATACCGGTCCAAGATCTTTTAGATAATGGAGTTGTAGAACTAATCGGAACTGAAAAACACACACATTTTTTTATTTTTTTATTTTTTATTTTTATTTTTTTTTTTGGTTTTTGTTTATTTTTTTTTCTTTTTATATTAAAAACTACATATTTACAAAAGTGATGAAATTTACTTACAACCCGCGTTTTCTCGCCTCTACAGTAAGTCGGTCGAGTTCCTCGCACATTCTTCCAAAAGCGTAGCCTCGTCTGTTCAACCGTTCATTTACATAACAATCAACAGGGCCGTCTCTACATAGTCGTTGGAACTCATAATTAGAATACGTTTGGTTGTTCGAGCATGCCCCTTCATGGGCAAATTTCCCGCATTTGTAACATCGTCCAAGTTTTTGTGCTCTTCTTTTAGCAGCTGATCTCGAAATACCAACGCCAAAACGCCTTCTATTACTTTCTTGCCGACATTCCTTCCTTACTTCATCACACTTATTCTTAATTATTAAAACTAATTCTCTTGGCAAACGATTTTTATTGTATTTACAAATCAACGCGTACATTACTAGAAAATGATTATACTCGAAGTTTTCTCGCATTTTGAAAAATAGTAAAGTGAAAAACGAAGAATGGGGGGAGAGGACTAGTTCTTTAGGTCTGCTAGTAGAAAAGACCAAGTCTCCTAAATACTTAACTATTTTATTACTTTAAACCTGTTAGAACCATTCCGAAGCCAGTGTGTTTTCAGATCAATTGGTTTTCGAAAGTCGTACTGTTGAGTTATCAATTCTTCCAAAACTCTTGTAAATCTCCCGTCACCCATTTTTCTCCCTACCATTCGGTTATTTCCTTTTCTACCAGGTACCATGGGTAACGGATACTATGAGATTTCTGCGATACAACACATTGATTTCCATCCAATCGTATCCCATCGGTTGCATTGCCTAGGCGTACCCGTACACGAACAAACTGGTGGTGGAAGTTTTGATATGTCCCATTCTACCCCATGTACCAGGGTCTTACGACATTTATGCTTGTATGAGCTTCCTGGCTTCTTCATTTGCGGGGGTTTTGAGGTTGTTGCCTCTTCATTTGTTACTTCCAACATCCGGTTCTTCCCTTTATCAAGATTGCGTATAAAAGCTAACGAGGCTACTACATACTCATCATATCCAAGTCCATAATTCGTTGGTTCCTTAGTTTGTTGCTCTGCCTTTGAAGTTGTAGCCTCACCGTGATCTTCTGGTCGAGAATGGAAATCTTGTATTTGTTGCTTTATTTGTGTCCAGACATCTTGCTCGACTAGTATCTGTTCAAAGTATTCAGGAATGGGTCTCTTTCTTGTCTTTTGAGCGTAAGCGTCTTTCATACTTATCCGGTTGTTGTACGCAATTGTCCAGTTTCGCCAAAATTCACTATAGTCCATGATCGTTTTGTAGTTCGCCCTAATTGCTAATTGGATATGAAGAGAGTAGAGAAAAAACTTGAATAATTCAGAAGGAGGTGAGAAGACTAGTTCTTTAAGGTCTGCTAGTAGAAAAGACCAACAAAGAAAAAGAAACCGAAAAAGAAAAGAAAACAAAAGAAATCGGGTTGCCTCCCGCAAACGCTAATTTTATTGAACGAGTCGTTAGCTAGACTCTTGGTCCAAAGGTTTATTCGTTGATGGTGTGGAAGTCATGGGTGACTTCCCATGCATTCTCTACTTCCTCTTCATGATAAAGCTTTAACCGTTGACCGTTAACGATGAAGGTATTTCCCTCTCTCCCTTCAAGCTCAACATATCCAGACGAATATGCACGTTTAACCACGTATGGACCGGACCATCGTGATTTGAGCTTTGGTTGCTTGAACTTGTACTTTGATTGAAACAAAAGTACTTTGTCTCCTTCTTTGAATTCCTTAAATCGAAGCTTTCGATCATGCCATGCCTTCGTTCTTTCCTTGTACAATCGGGAGTTCTCATATGCATACCATCTCATTTCATCCAACTCATGCAATTGGAGAAAACGTTTTTCTCTTGCTTGAACCAAATCGGTGTTGCAATTTTTCAGCGCCCAATATGCCTTATGCTCAACTTCGATTGGGAGATGACACGTTTTGCCATATAATAGCCGATAGGGTGTAGTACCAATTGGCGTCTTATAAGCTGTACGAAATGCCCATAACGCATCATCTAACTTCTTAGCCCAATCTTTTGGATTACTATTCACTGTCTTTTCCAGAATACCTTTCAAAGCTCGATTTGTGTTCTCGACTTGACCACTAGTTTGAGGGTGGTAAGAGGTAGAGAAATGGTGATTAACCCCATATCTCTTTAGAACTTTCTCGAGTTGAGCATTAGCAAAATGGCTTCCACGGTCACTTATTAGTGCTTTGGGGAACCCAAAACGACTAAATAAGTGCTTAAGAAAATCTATGACTTCTCTAGCGTTGTTTGTTGGTAAAGCCTTAGCTTCAACCCACTTTGAAACATAGTCTACCGCTACGAGAATATATTTGAATTTGTGGGATGGTGGGAACGGTCCCATGAAATCTATCCCCCAAATATCAAATATTTCACAGACTTGAATTCCTTGTTGTGGCATCTCATCTCTCTTAGAGATGTTTCCAGTTCGTTGGCATGCATTGCATGTCTTCACAAGTGTGAATGCTTCTTTGAAAATTGTTGGCCAATAAAGACCAGCGTCAAACACCTTCTTCGCTGTGGTTGTAGGTCCGTAATGTCCTCCAGCTGGTCCATAGTGACAACCATCAAGAATCTCACGGGTTTCAACTCCGTACACGCATCTTCTTATCATTCCGTCTGCACATACTTTAAACAAGTAAGGGTATTCCCAAAAGTAGTTCTTCAAATCAGAAAAGAATTTCTTCTTTTGCTGATGTGTTAAACTCTTTGGGATAATTCCACCAACCAAGTAGTTGGCGAAATCTGCATACCACGGTGCTTCATCTTCTTTTTCATTGCTCACCTTCATGAGGTATTCGTCAGGGAATGCATCGTTAATTTCCTCATCCTTCAGTTCCTCCCGGTTTGGGTTTTCAAGACGACTTAAGTGATCAGCAGCGAGGTTTTCAGCTCCTTTTTTATCCTTGATTTCAATGTCGAATTCTTGAAGAAGTAGAATCCAACGAATGAGACGAGGTTTAGCATCTTGTTTGGCAAACAAGTACTTTAGGGCTGAATGATCGGTAAAGACTACTGTTTTAGACAAAACGAGGTACGGTCGAAATTTATCGAAAGCAAAAACAACGGCTAGGAGTTCTTTTTCAGTTGTGGTATAATTTTGTTGAGCTCCATTGAGTGTTCTACTTGCGTAATAAATTGGTCGAAAGCGTTTATCCTCTCGTTGTCCTAAAACGGCTCCTAAAGCAAAATCACTCGCGTCGCACATTAACTCAAATGGTAATGACCAATTAGGTGCTACCATAATTGGTGCATTTGTGAGTCTATCTTTCAAACTCTCGAAGGCTTTGAGACAATCCGAATCAAATTCAAATGGTCGGTCTTTTTCTAGAAGTTTAGTCATAGGACGTGCAATTTTTGAAAAATCTTTTATGAATCGACGATAAAATCCTGCATGTCCTAAGAAACTTCTAACAGCTTTGACATTGGTAGGCGGTGGTAATTTAGCAATAACGTCAATTTTTGCTCTATCAACCTCAAGACCTACACTAGACACTTTATGTCCTAATACAATTCCTTCACGTACCATGAAATGACACTTTTCCCAATTTAGAACTAAATGAGCTTTTTCACATTTATCAAGCATTTTATCCAGGTTAGCCAAACATGTATCGAATGAATCTCCAAAGACAGAGAAGTCATCCATAAAAACCTCCATTGAAGTTTCTATCATGTCTTGGAAAATGGCAATCATGCATCTCTGGAAGGTACCAGGTGCATTACAGAGTCCAAAAGGCATTCTTCTATAGGCATAAGTTCCAAAGGGACAAGTAAAAGTGGTTTTTTCTTGGTCGTCTGGATCTATAGGGATTTGAAAGTATCCCGAAAATCCATCGAGGAAACAAAAGTACTCATTTCCTGCTAGTCTTTCAAGCATTTGGTCAATAAAGGGTAGCGGGAAATGGTCTTTTCTGGTGGCGTCATTTAATTTCCTATAGTCAATACAAACTCGCCAACGTTCGTTCGTAATCACAGTCATCCCACCTTTTTTTGGTACACAATGGACAGGGCTTACCCAAGGGCTATCGGAGATAGGGTAAATAATTCCAGCATCGAGTAACTTAATTATCTCCTTTTTGACTACATCTTTCATATTCGGATTTAGCCGTCTTTGTCTTTGAACAACAGGTTTTACATCTTCAACCAAGTTAATTTTGTGTTTGCAAAATGACGGGCTAATTCCGGGTATGTCAGATATACGCCAAGCAAAAGCACCTTTATGGGCTTTCAAGACATCTAAAAGTTTGGTTTTCTCATTTTCAGACAATAAAGATGAAATAACAACAGGTAAAAGAGACTCCCCTTGAAGAAACGCATATTCCAAGTTACTTGGAAGTGGTTTGAGTTCTAAGTCTGTGGGTGGCTCTTCTAATGATGTTCTGATCCTCAATCGTTCTTCCTTCTTTATTTCCTCAAATGTCTCGTCCTCTAGTGGACTTTCGTCTGTGCTCAGCTTCATTATTTCTTCAGCTTCCTCAGGTTTCACATCTCCATCCTCTTCATCTTCAAATTCTCCCCAGATGCTATCAACGAATTCTAGTAATTCCTGCGTGTAATCATTCACATGTTCGTCAATCACATCAACACGAAAGCATGTATCATCAGTAGAATATGAATGTTTCATTGCTTTATCAATAGTAAAGGCCATTCTATCATCTCCAACACCTAAGGTCAATTCCTTATCTTTTACACGAATTATTGCATCAGCGGTGTATAGAAAAGGTCTCCCTAAGATTAATGGTACTTTACTATCCTCGTCCATTTCAAGTATAACAAAATCTACTGGAAAAATGAAACGTCCAACTTCTATCAACATGTTTTCAGCTATGCCTAACGGATATTGAAATGAGCGGTCAGCTAATCTAATGCTCATTCCAGTGGGTTTTAATGCTCCTAAGGACAGTTTAGCATATAAAGAATAAGGCATCAAATTTATGCTAGCCCCTAAATCCGCTAACGCATCACAAGTTAATATGTTTCCAAATGAACAAGTAATTATGAAACTCCCTGGGTCGTCAAGCTTTGGTGGAATCTGATTCTGCAAAATGGTTGTGCATTCTTCATTTAAAAATGTTGCAGACACTTCCTCCAGCTTGTCCTTGTTGTTCAACAGTTCTTTGATGAACTTAGCATAGTTTGGCATCCCTGCAAGTACATCAACTAATGGCACATTGATGCGAATTGCTTTGATCATTTCAAGAAATTTGCCATATCTTGCTGCCATCTTCTCCTTTCTCAAGCGTTGTGGGTATGGAATCTTTGGTTTATACGCCTTCAGCGGTGGTTTAACTGGTTCAGTAGAAACAGTTGGCCTCTTTTCTGTTGGTTTTGGCTCCATTTCAATCTCTTCTTCCACACTTTCATCGTCAGTGAAGTCATCTTTTACAGGTTCGGGTACAAGTTTTGGTGAATCAGTAGGAGTTGCACTTTCAATGTTAGTATGGTAAACGTTACCAGCCCTAGTAGAGATAGCATTTACATGCTCAGTTCTAGTGGGAGGGGGTTGGTATTTTTGGTTTTGGTTTGAGTTTGATGGTCTTGGGTTTGGTTGTGTGTTGCTGGGTAGTGAGCCAGTTGGTCTGTTTACTGATGTTTCACTTATGCGATCCAACTTCTTTTCCAAATCAGTTATAGACGCTTGGTGATTACGAAGGCCTTGTTCTTGGTTGGCTTTGAGGATATCAAGTCTTCTGAAAAGTTCTTGGTTGGTATTCTTTTGAAGATCGATGAAGTTTTTCATTGTTTCTTCAAGTGATGTTAAAGTGGTTTCCTCATTTGACTTTTGGGTTGGTTGTGTGGGTACTTCATTATGTAGTTTTTGTTGGTGATTTTGGAAATTCTGGTTGGGTTGGTTTTGGAGATCTTGGTTGTTTCTAGGGTATCTGGTAGGGAAAGTGTTTGTGTGAGAATTAAAACCATTGTTAAAATTCCCTTGGTTGCGGTTTTGACCCCAACCACGTTGGTTATTTCCTTGGTAATTATTTTGCACATAATTCGCCTCTTCATGAACCCCAATTGCATCGCAATCTTCAGAGCTATGGCTTCCCCCACCATGTGAGTAACCATACTTCAGATTATTCATCTCTTTCTCTAGGCTGTCAAATTTGTTAGTGAACAAATTCATCATAGTATCGAACTTTGCCTCTATCCTTGAACTTTCTTCCTTTGCTTCCACGAACGATACTGCCTTGGATTTCCCTTCGTCAACCTTGCTCTTTGACATTCTCATCATCACTTTGTCCTCCATGACTTGATAAGCATCATTTGCGCTTTTGTACAAAAATATTCCTCCACCAGCCGCATCAAGTAGAATTTGGGAATTGTCGTCTAGACCGTTGTAAAATATGTTTACAATTTGTTCTTTATCTAGACCATGACCATAACATTTTTTAAGCAATTTTTGCAATCTTATCCAAGAATCGATAAAGTTTTCTTTTTCGTATTGCTTAAAAGTTCTTATGTCATTAAACAATTTTTGTTGCAAACCAGGTGGAAAAAATCTATTTGCAAAAACTTTTTTCATATCATCCCAAGAATCAATTGAACCTTCTTCTAATCCATTAAACCAAAGTTTTGCTTCCCCTGTTAAAGATAACGGGAAAAACCGTAGCTTAACAGGTTCTGCCATGTCTCTACCATATTTAAACATTTCACAAATTTCCTCGAAATCTGCGATATGTTTATATGGATCAGAAAGAAATTTACCATCAAATTGGTTTTCCTGAATCATTTTCATGTGGTTTCCTTTGACAATGAAATTATCTCCTAACTCAGGCTTCACTATGGCGGATCCAGGGATCGGTGCCACATTTCTTTGCCTGCTCCACATGGGTTGATTAAGTCTATCTATTGGACCTGCCATATTAATTGATGGTGGTTGATTTGATTTTTCTAAAACAACTTTTTCTTCTTCAAAAAGATTTGACGTTCCTATGTTAACAAAACTACTACTTTCTAAAATGCTTTTAGAATTTTTCAAAGATTTCTTTTTCCTTTTTGAAAATGATTTTTCGGGATCGGATAACGGACTAGCGAGTGGTTGTTTGCTGGTCCTTGTGTTCATCCACTCCTGATATCACTGCAAAAGAAAAACAAGAAAACTGTGAAAAGCACCTATTCTACAAAATAAAACATATAAAAATAAACAGCTAAAAATAAAATAAATAAAAGTAAAACAACGAAAAATAAAACCATTTATGTGGAGTCTTGAATTATTGTCTGAGTTGGTCTTATACTATATATTATTATTATTAGTCCAACAGTCCACAGTCCTCAGTCCAACAGTTCAACAGTTCAGGAATCCAATGTTAAATATCTACTCGAGGCTCATAGGTCAAGAATCGGAATAACTCAAGTGAGGTTAACCACAATCCTAGTCGAGGTTAACAGGATTCGAGGTAACCACACTGGTCATGTCTCGTTTTCCTTACCACAATCACCCAAGCAGTCTTTATTAAAAGTGTAACGGAAGAATATTATTAATTATTATATTTTACATATATATAAAAAGAAATGAAAATAATACTACTTGAGATGGATTAATATAACTACTTTTAACAAGTTAAATGAATTAAACTAAATTACACTAAATTTTTTTTTTTTGTTTTTTTTTTTTAGTTTTTTAATTTTTTTTTTTTTCTTTTTTTTATTTTTATTGAATTTTAGAATAAACAAAATAGTATAAATCAACAGAATAAGTAACTTTTTAGAAATAAATTTCTAAAAAGGATCGATTAAACTTAATACTTTAAAAACTACTAAATAAACTTAATTCCCGGCAGCGGCGCCAAAAACTTGATGTGTAATTTGAGTGCATATTTTGTTGAATCGTTTTGCTCGTAAAAATCACCCAAGTTTTAAATTTATAAAACAAGGATATACTAATAGTTATATTACACACGGGCAGTGTACCCTGTCGCGTATAGTATAGCTAGTAGTAAGTCCAGGATCGTCCACAGGGAATTAGTTTTAGTAGTAAATAAAACTATTAAATTTAATCTAAAAAGAAAGTGTAAAATTGGGGGGTTGTGACCGAGTTGTCACGTTGCTTAACAAACTACAAGTGATCTTTTGAAAGCTTTTAAATGACTAAAAAGGAAATTTTGGCGTAAGAGGAGCAAAAGATAAATCTTAAGGTCATTACAGCCTAAAAATAGTTTTTTAACTATTTTTAACGAAAAGAGTTTGTTTGATCTTTAGAACCAGAAAATGTTTTCAACCCCAGTTTATAATCGGACTGTCACTATCCGATTAGTAAACTAATAAGTGAAAATGACTAACCTTAAACGATTAAAGTAACACTTAAAAAACTTAACCTCCAATATCGCGAGAACTTGAAAATAGCATACTGCAACTTGGAATTAAAACTCACGTGCAAACATGCACGTCAACTAAGCATGTTAGACTTTTTGAAGTCTAAGTTAAACCAAAGCGAAAGTTTGCACCGAAAGAGCTACTTCGTCTCACTCAAACTAGCTGCAACGGTAACCGACAACGACTCTACTTCTTACACGGATAGACTATACTATAGTGACACTCCAACGATCTTGAACCCTTCACAATTAACCCGTAAACTATATCGAAAATCACGAAAAATACTCGTAAGTATTTTTCATGCGAACTGTAACGAAACTTCACGAAACTTAACACACTACTTAATGGATCATAAACGAGCTTATAACAACTTTTAGAACGAAATTTTAACGTACGGATTTTACACAAATTGAAACCGAAGTTTTCGAACAACTTTGCTGACTAAAATAGAACGATGAGTGCAATTGTCTAGGAAACTTGATATAACTTGTAAATAGCGACTAAGATATTAATTAAGTAGTACAAACTGATTAAGTAACGGTGATCGGACTTTTGATCTGAATGAGAAATGTAACAGGAGGTTTCGCGACTTATAAACTAAAACAACTTTATTATAAACTAAGATTGAAATGACGATTTGGAAAGTGTTTGTGACTGAAAATGTTTGGAGACCATAGGATTCTTAGCTTCCCAGGCACACCTTGAACGTTCTCCGCAAGCTTCCTTTTATATCCGTCTTCACCAACTGCCTTCATTATTGAGGAGACATGATCAAGCCATACTACAGTTATGAATAGGAGGGTTCTGCTCCAAATAGTCAAGCAAATGTCAGGTGTTGAAAATATGGCAGGATGCATATTTTGACTCTTCAATTTTGTGCTTTTGAATGTCGAATGGCATTAAATGCATGGTGAATGTCTTCATTTCGTGGCTTTACTGACTTGATTACATCCTCTATTGGTAAAAGTAAAATTGGCAAGTTGTAGATTTTTCATTCATCTTCGCGTGGCCAGCTTGTTCGTTAAAAACGGATATCGGATGAAAAAGTTGTGAGCAAAACAGTGCAGCAACGTCAATTTGTCACTTTTCAAGCATTTTTACACCAAAATCCATTGCAACCTGTAAAATTACTCATACACACAATAAGTAACTAAAATACATTAATTTACATTCAAATGGGTTATAATTTACTTTTCAAGCATTTTTACACCAAAATCCATTGCTATCCTTGTTATGATAAAGTTATCTCTATTATAAACGTTGTAGTTACAGCAGGAAATCAGTTCTGACCACTTTTAGTAGAACGGCCATATCTGGAGTTCTATTTCGTCTTTTGACCTGATTCGAATTGGAGGTGAAACTTAACTCATAGGGCTACGTTTTATATTTTATGAGTTTTTCCCAGATCGTCCATCTTAAGCCACTTTTACGTGCTCCAAGTTCGTACACAGATTCTGTAATTCTCCTGGCTAACCTAGAAAGCATGGTTGATTAATTTTAGAATTTACCTAGCCAGTTATTTACTCATAATGACAAGTGCGTCGTGATTATAAAAAGGAATGTGAATCGGGATATACAATACACAAAAAAAAAAAAAAAAAAACTTAAGAAAAATAATTGAACTGTCCGATGAATATTATCTCACGTCCCGACGAAAGACCCCCCACCGTAAGTCAACATGACAAGTGCGTCGTGATTATAAAAAGGAATGTAAATCGGGATATACATATACACATGTGTGCAAACGAGCCCTCTATGCACTAAGTAACTTTAGATATACACGTGTGAGATCAAGAAGTCGTGAGTCGAGTTTATGTCATATGATTTAATACACGAATGACTAAACTATATTATCCTTTGTAGAGACATGGCACCAAGAAGGACCGGCGGAGAAACAAGTGAAGAGGCCCAGCAAAGAGCCGAGTTAGCTGAGCTTATCTCCCAACAAATCAATGCCGCCATGCCAAACATTGCCACCCAAATTGCGGAGAATGTGACCGCTACACTCAATACGGCTAGGAGACAAGATGGAGGAGGAAATGCTATTGACAGGAATGCCTACAAGGCTTTCACGTCTTGCAATCCCAAGGAGTTTCATGGGACAGAAGGTCCTGTTGGTTGCTTACTTGGTTCCAAAGCATGGAAGCCAACTTGAACATCATTGATTGTGCACCGGCTGACCGTGTTAAGTTTGCTGCTAGTAAGCTTCAAGGAAGAGCTCTTACTTGGTGGAATCTCCAAGCGACTACTAGAGGTCCTGCAGCAGTCAATGCTTTGACTTGGGAGCAGTTTAAAGATGAGTTGAAGTGTGAGTATTGTCCACGAGAAGAGGTACAAAAACTGGAGATGGAATTCTGGAACCATGCCATGAGAGGGCTGGAATTGGAGGCCTATGTGATCCGCTTCCACGAGTTGAACGTGTTGGTGCCGGAGATGGTAACCCCTGTGGCTAAGAAGGTTGAGAGGTTTATCTATGGGTTGGCACCTGAAGTTAGGCTGATGGTCACCGCTGCAAGCCCTACCACTCTTGAGCAGGCTATAAGCTTGGCAACCAGGCTAGTAAACGATTTGGTTAGGCGTGGGAAGTACACGAGAGGCGAATCAAGTTCGAGACAAGGTGGAGGAAATCGGTTTGGCGATCGCAAAGGGAATGGGCCGGATAAAAGGCAAAAGATTGTGAGAAACTATGGGGTTGTGGATGCTAACCCCAATACAAATCGTGGCATGCCTCCAAGGTGCTACCGATGTGGTTATAGCCAATTGGGTGAATGCAAGCGTTGCACGACTTGCAACCGCATGGGTCACCTTGCTGCTCACTGCCGGAGCGGGCCAAGGAATGAAGGACCACGAGGGGGATGTCACGAATGTGGAAGTACGGATCATTGGAGAAATGCTTGTCCTAGGTTGAGAAGAGCACAAGGCAACCGTGGAAATGGAAATGGTAACCGTGGCAATTTTAGGAATGTTGGGAATCGCGGGAACCAAGCAAACCGAGGAAACAATGGAAATCAAGTTAACCGAGGAAATGTTGGGAATCAAGCTAATATGGGGAATCAAGGCAACAACGTTAATCAAGGGAACCGTGGGAATCAAGGAGGTCAAGCTCGAGGAAGAGTGTATGCCATGGGAGCGAATGAGGCACGTGATGACCCTAATGTCATCGTAGGTACGTTCCCACTAAATAATGTTTATGCCTCTATGTTATTTGACTCTGGAGCTGAAAGAAGTTTTATTTCCTTTGAATTTAAAGAATTGATTGATAAGAAACCTAGTGAACTTGATGAAACTTATTATGTTGAATATGCCAATGGAAACGAGTATGAAACTAAGGAAATTATCCCTGATTGCAAGCTGACTTTAGATGATAAGAGCTATAGTATTGACTTGATTCCCATAGAAATAGGAAGTTTTGATGTGATAGTAGGAATGGATTGGTTGTCGAAAATGCATGCTGAAATACTTTGCCATGAAAGGATCATTAAGATTCCTTCTAGATAGCGGTGAGGTGCTAATAGTTCAAGGCCATAAGGCGGGAGTCCAACCCAAGATAGTGTCGTCTATGAAAGTGAGGAAGTATTTACGCAAGGAATACCACACATACTTGGCACAAGTAGTGGATAAGCGAGTAAAAGATAAGGATCCTCGCAAGGTAACAGTGGTTAGATATTTTCTAGATGTATTTCCGGACGAACTACCTGGACTTCCCCCAGCAAGACAAGTAGAGTTTACTATCGATTTAGTTCCCGGGGCAGCCCCCGTGGCTAAAGCACCGTATAGACTAGCGCCCTCCGAAATGCGAGAACTCTCAAAGCAATTGCAAGAATTGCTTGATAAAGGTTTAATCCAACCTAGTTCTTCGCCATGGGGTGCGCCAATTCTCTTTGTCAAAAAGAAGGATGGATCTTTGAGAATGTGCATCGACTATAGAGAGTTGAATAAATTGACGATCAAGAATAGGTATCCGCTGCCGCGAATAGACGATTTGTTCGACCAACTGCAAGGAGCGTCGCATTTCTCGAAAATTGACCTTAGGTCCGGCTATCATCAGTTGAGGGTACGAGAAGAAGATGTACCTAAAACGGCTTTTAGAACTCGCTATGGGCATTATGAGTTTCTAGTGATGCCATTTGGTCTCACAAATGCGCCAGCCGTTTTCATGGACCTAATGAATATGATTTGTAGGCCATACTTGGACAAATTCATCATAGTGTTCATCGATGACATTTTGATATACTCTAGAAGTAAGGAGGAGCACGAGAAGCACCTGAGGATAATCTTGCAGTTACTTAGAGACGAGAAGCTATATGCTAAGTTTTCTAAGTGTGAATTTTGGCTCCGTCAAGTCCAATTTCTGGGGCACGTTGTGAACGAAGAAGGAATCCATGTAGATCCGTATAAGATAGAAGCAATCAAGAAATGGGAGACACCCAAGACACCAACGGAAGTGCGTAGCTTCCTAGGGTTGGCGGGTTATTATAGGAGGTTCATTCAAGGATTCTCAAGATTGCGGTACCTTTAACCCAATTGACCCAAAAGTCAAGAGAGTTCGAATGGGGTGAAGAACAAGAGCAAGCGTTTCAAACGCTTAAGAACATGTTGTGTGAAGCACCAATACTAGCGTTGCCGGATGGAATGGAAGGATTTGTAGTGTATTGTGATGCGTCGAATAAAGGGCTAGGGTGCGTACTAATGCAAAGAGATAAGGTTATTGCATACGCATCTAGGAAACTGAAGCCACATGAGAAGAATTATTCGACACACGATTTGGAGCTAGGAGCCATAGTGTTTGCCTTGAAGATATGGCGACATTATCTTTATGGCACCAAGTGCACCATATTTACCGATCACAAGAGCTTGCAACACATCTTCGATCAGAAGATGTTGAACATGAGGCAAAGAAGGTGGATGGAGCTGCTTAACGATTACGAGTGTGAAATTAAGTACCACCCAGGAAAGGCAAATGTTGTTGCTGACGCTCTTAGTAGGAAGGTGAGCACCAGGGTGCCAAGGGCA
This sequence comes from Erigeron breviscapus, assembly GCA_034093135.1. Classification (NCBI taxonomy): domain Eukaryota; kingdom Viridiplantae; phylum Streptophyta; class Magnoliopsida; order Asterales; family Asteraceae; genus Erigeron; species Erigeron breviscapus. Next base: position 32,948,621 of record CM067168.1, read on the forward strand.
AGAATTATCACTTACAGGTGAAAATGTCTCTAAGGGACAGATTCTTAGAAGATCAAGCAAAAGCTTTTGAAGGGAAGAACATTGAAGAAGAGCATTGAGTGGGGTAGAAACCAGGTTCGATAGGGATGATGAAGGCATCTTATACTTCAAAGGAAGAGCTTGGGTCCCAAAGATCAACGGGCTGAGAGAAGTATTAATGAATGAAGCTCACAATTCAAAATACTCGATTCATCCGGGAGCGGATAAGATGTACCAAGGTCTAAAAAGGGACTTTTGGTGGCCTGGGATGAAAGGTGATGTAGCTCTATATGTGAGCCGATGCATGACTTGTGCGATGGTCAAAGCTGAGCACCAAAAGCCAGATGGACTTTTAAAGCAGCCAGAAATACCCGAGTGGAAGTGGGAGCAAATAGCAATGGACCTAGTGACGAAATTGCCTCGGACAAAGAAAGGTCATGATGCTATATGGGTGATTGTTGATCGTCTTACGAAATCAGCCCATTTCATCCCCATCAAAGAAGATTGGAACACTGAGCGTTTAGCTCGTCTGTACGTTGAAAAGATTGTGACATTACATGGTGTACCTCTGTCCATAATATCCGATAGGGATGGTAGGTTTACCTCACGTTTTTGGGGTCTTGTGCAAGAAGCTATGGGCACTACGTTAGCATTAAGCACGGCTTACCACCCACAAACGGATGGGCAAAGTGAGCGTACAATACAAACGTTGAAGGATATGCTAAGGGCTTGCGCATTAGAATTTAGTGGAAGTTGGGATGAACACTTGCCATACGCGGAATTTACTTACAACAATAGTTATCACTCTAGCATACAATGTGCGCCGTTTGAAGCTCTCTACGGGCGTAAATGTAGATCACCCATGTGTTGGGTAGAGGCGGGTGAAAGAAGCCTAGCTACGTTGGGGGGGGGGGGGGGGGGGGGGGGGGGGGGTGTGTTGGGTAGAGGCGGGCGAGAGAAGCCTAGCTACCGTTGACTTTATCCAAGAGACAACGGACAAAGTGGCGATTATTAAAGAAAAGCTTAAAGCCGCAAGAGATCGGCAAAAGAGTTATGCGGATCAAAGGAGGAAGCCCCTAGAATTCGAGGTTGGCAACAAGGTACTATTAAAGGTGTCGCCATGGAAGGGAACCGTAAGGTTCGGTAAAAGAGGAAAGTTGAGCCCCCGATACATTGGGCCATTTGAAATTGTTGCCAGAATAGGCCCCGTAGCCTATAAGTTGAAGTTACCCCAAGAATTGGGAGATGTTCATGACACATTCCATGTGTCGAACTTGAAGAAATGTGTGGCGGATGATTCAAAAGTAGTCCCACTTGAAGAGCTACGTGTGGAAGATAAGCTCCAATTTCGTGAGGAGCCAATAGAAGTTCTCGATCGCGATGAGAAACGCCTTAAGAGAAGCAAGATCCCTATCGTTAAAGTTAGATGGGATACGAAACGCGGACCCGAGTTTACATGGGAGCGCGAGGACTTTATACGCGAGAAATATCCGCACTTACTCCCTAAGCAAATTCAAATTCCGAGACGGAATTCTTCTAAGGGGTAAGGATGTAACAACCCTACTTTTAACATTATATATGTTCTAGTTATGTTGCCTATGATCCCGCAAGCCATAGTTATACTTGAAGCTAGTAGATAATGCCCCTAAATTAGCAATCTAAAGCTATTGTTCAATTCTAAATTTGATTTATAAAATACCATTGAACAAAAATTTTATTGATGATTAATCAAGTTATAAATGATAAAATGAGCCTCACAAGTTGAGATATCAATCAAAATTCTTATAAATGTCCAACAAATCAATCACCAAACCAATTTAAGTAAATATAACATGAGAATAAAGATTTCTATCTCAAAGTATAGTTATAAATTAATATGTACATAAAAGTGTTTAAATAACAATAAGTATATATATATGCTTAAAATAAATACAAGTTTATAAATAAAGGCTTATGTAACAAATCAAAAATACAAAAATATATACATACACACACATATACACGACATATATATATATATATATATATACACATATTAGAACAAACATCAACTTATAACTACAAACTAACACATTTAACCTTACAAACTATATACACACTTACACCTAAATTATATACACATTATATACAACATTTTTATAAAAAAAAAAACAAAACCCTTCCCCATGCCCTAATGAGGCCGGCCCTCCCCCTTCACCCCTCACACATTCCATTTCAAATTACATACACTCCCTTTTCACTCTTGGAACTCACACACTTTACACTCTTCACACTCTTCTCACACACAACCTCTTTTCTCTCAAAAACTCTCCCTCCCTCTTCTTCTCTTCTTCAAATCGGCCAAGCAAAAACAAGGCAAGAACAAGGCTAAATCTCATCTAAACTTATATTAATAATAAGGGTTTTAAGTTAGATTAATAAAGGGTTAATCCAAGCAAGGTTCAAGGGTTGTTTTAGGCTTAGATTGAAGGTATTATAAGTGTAGGCCACGAAAATTCTGCCCATTTTCACTATCAAAACCAAGTTCAAGAGGGTATAATCTTCATCCTTTTTACTAGATCTAATCTTGTTTTTGTTTATATTCAAAGGTTTTATCAAAAACTCATACTTTCTTCTTGTTTTCTTTGTAATATACACTTAATGAGGGCAAAGTTGATAGGATCTTTCTTTCCATGCTCATGCATGTCGAATCTAAGAAGAAAGATCCAAGGATTCAACAAGTTTAAGACCCAAAAGTGTTGTTATAGATTAGTAGCTTTTAAAGTGATTTTCCTTTTGATATATCTATATGTTTTTGTATATTTTGAAGAATATATTTCTGAGATTTTTCATTAAAAAGATGTTTTTATGTTGTTGAATGTTAGATCTATAAAAGTTGATAGTAAAAAGTGTTGATTTGAATGCATGTATGCTAGATTTAAGAAAGTTGGATCTTTTGTTGGATTATGAGATTGATATGGACTTGTTATAAGTGAAAAATATGTTAATATTAATGTTAATATTAAGACATTATGTTGTTTTATGTCTTATTCATTTATATGTAATTGATAGATTATAGACTTCGTGTTTTAGTAATGATCGATTACATGTTTTGGTGTTATATATATGTTTATATATGATGTTTGTTATGTGTGTTATACAAGTACAAACATAATATATGTTAGGTTTCTTGTACATGAAGTACTTGGAAAATAGCAAGGAATAGATGTTGATGGTAAGTTGTACTAACGAAGATGATCTTCGTTAGGAACTAACGAAGTTAATCTTCGTTATATGGGCTGGGCTGCTAAGTTCGTAAGAACAAAGCCCAGCAAGCCCAATATCGATCGTGAACATATATAAACGATTGGAAACCCTAAATTTCCAGTTGATATCACACACACCAAAGGCGACTAAGTTCGTTTCTAAGCTTTAGAAAACGAAGATAGATCACATAAGGCTGATTATATTGAGATAATTAGCAATATATACGATAACTAATCAAACTAGTTATCGCGTGAGGATTCCGCACTCACGACATAACAATAGACGATCTCGAGAGCGATCAGTAGCTATCGAGGGACTCACAAGTGGTATCAGAGCCAGTCGATATCTTATCGAAGGGTTGAGATCGTTTGTTTGATTGTTATTTTCTCAAAACCTCCCGAACACCCTTTCTGTCGTTAAGTTCGTTTGCCTTACGAACTTAGCGAAACGAAGTTAATCAACGAAGTTAGAAAACGAATTTAACTTAAATTCGTTCGAAATTCATCAATCGAAGATAGAAAACGAAGTTATCTTCATTTTCGTTTTGAATCTTCTACAAACGAATTTAGTCTACGAACTTAAGTTATCTTCGTTCAGATCCTTAGTCTACGAACTTAGCTATCTTCGTTCAGAACCCTTGTCCACGAATTTAAGCTATCTTCGTACTGATCCTGTTCTACGAATTTAATCTAATTTCGTTCAATTCTTATCTTCGTTTGAACAGTATTTTTCACTTATGGCTTCTTCATCCTCAACCAACAATGCTGTTGCCCAATACCTCAATTCTCTAGTTTATCATGATCATCTGGTAGGACGTACTAATTCTCCACCAAAGTTAGTTTCATTAGCTGACTTTTGGGCGTGGAGAGGTCGATTTGAAGATTTCATTCAATGAGAAGACTTGAACATGTGGCTCATGATCACTGAAGGTTATGAATGGCCCACTCTTACTGTGAATGGAGTTACTTCTACATACAAGGTAGGAGAATTAACGGGTGAAGAAAAGGCTAACTATGCCATTGAAGTAAAGACTCTTTCCACACTTCGTATATGCATTCCTCAAGAGTTGGTGCACTTGTTTCCTAAACAGGAATACAAGACTTCAAAGCAACTGTTCGATGCTATTGAAGCTCATTGTGAAGGTGATCCTCTATTGAAGCAAAATAGAATTAAAATGCTTAAGAAACAATTTGATTGCTTCAATGCCACAAATAATGAACAAGTTGAGGATCTTATTCTGAGATATCAACATCTTCTTGCTGAATTAGCTTATTTTGATCTTAAATACAATCCTACTGAGATAGTGGATAAATTCTTGGATGGTTTGCCGAAAGCTTATAAAGAATTTCGTCATGGATTGCAAGAAAGAGCTGATTATGCATCTCTTCGAATAGATGGAGTAATATCCACACTAAGAAACAGAGAAATGGAGGATAAGGCAAAGGATCTTCAAGACAACTTCACACAAGATCCATCTCTCTATCATGCCACTATGAAAAATCCAACAGCTGATTAATGCTTTCTTTTCTGGAGTTGGTAATACTGGTGAGACAGACAATTGTGGTCCACAAATGGATGGAGATGATTCTTCCGGATTCATGGCTACTGATGCTGGTAACAGGGGTAAAAAGGCTAATGAAGGTGCAAAGACTGGAAATATGAAGTATGGAAACATTACATCTTCTTCTGCTGGTTACAAGTCCATGCCTATGAATATGAAATCAGCTGAGGGTAGGATGAATGTATTTGCTGCCATGTGTGCTGCACATGAAGCTTTTGTTGCAGGAAGAATCACAGATCCAGCACTTATTGATGAAGATTACGATCAGATAGATCCAGATGATGTTGAAGAAATGGATCTGAAATGGCAATTGGCAATGATCACCAGGAGAGTACAAAAGGTTATGAATAGAACAGGAAGACATCTTACAGGAGGTACTCAAGGATTTGACAAGTCAAAGGTGAAATGCTATAACTGCGAAGGTTTTGGACATTTTGCCAGAGAATGTCAACGGCCTAAGAGAGAGGTAAATGTTACTCCTGCACGTCAAGATAGAGGTGGTAATCGTCTGTTCAATCAAAATCCTACTAGAGCTCTTTTATTGACTGATGATCCTACTGCAAATGTCAATGGCAATGACAAGGCTATAGTAGCTGTTCAACCAGATGGTTCTTATGTTTGGAATCTTCCACATGATGAGAACAATAACGCTTATTTGGCCGAAATTCTTGATGATATGGCTCAAATAGTTGATTCTCCCAATGATTTCTTGGACACCACAGTCTACCACAGTGAAGAGCAATTGTATGAAAATACTGAAAGTTCGAATGTGGAATCTGTTGCTGCTGGTGTATATGATACTGATTCCGAATCTGACAATGAGTTAGAAGATGTCAAGAACCTTGATGAAGTGAAAGCTACTGAAGAGGTGAAAGCAGTTGAGGTTAAAGATGATTCTGCCACAGAAAAGGGTGAAAAGACTATTGAGGAGCAGATGCAAGAGTTTGAGATTCCGGCTGGCATGACTGTGGATGACTTTGTTGCTTACATGGCAGATTGCAAAGAGGCAGACCAACAGGTATCTTATTCTCTTCATACTATTGTTCATGTTTGCAAAATTGTTAATCGAATGTTTGATGAAATTGAACAAAAGAATGAACAAATTAAGAAATTAGAATCTGTTGTCAATGCTGCTCATGATGAAAGAGATAAGTTAATTAAAAAGGGTCTAACTGTAAATGATAAAGAAAAATTCTTCAAGGAAAAGATTAGATCCTTAGAGTCTGACATTAGAGCAATGAAAGATAAAGTCAATCAGTCTGTGGCCATAGAAAGAGTAAGTAGTGAAGCTTATTCCTTGTTAGCTAGAAAGTGTGCTAACGTAGAAAAGGAACTTGCTGATGCTAGGATAGAAATCTTGGAATTTAAGGCTAAATCTGATTCTGCTAGACATGCTGAGCTTTTGATGCATATGACAAAGTTTGAGAATTCCTCCTCTAAGAGTCTTGAAACTGCTAAGATCTCTTATAAAGATGTGCCTCCTCCTTTCAATAATAACTATACTTCTGTTGAACCTAATATTCCAGAAATCCTACTTCAACCTAGTGTTGTAGATGGTAAACCAAAAGACTCAATTCCTGAGGCAAAGTTGCCTGAGGGAACAAAAGAGTCTAAAGGAGTTTCTTCTCAACCTAACAAGGAAGAGAAATTGAAAGGTGTTGTCTTAAATCAGTCTACTCCTTATGGTCAGAAAGACAGTATTATACACTTTACACTTCATAAGAGTAATAGGGTCTATACTGAGTTAGAATTCCCATTAGAATCTATTGACCCTAAGACGATTGATAAAGTCTGGGATGTTGCTATTGAGGATATGAAGAAATTAAGTCAGCAATGTCTCACTCCATTACCTAAGCAGTCTAGGAATAGAAAATCTGAAGATAACTTAGCCGTTAATGAAGAAGCAACTAAGGTTTTAAAGCACATCTTAATGCCTGCACTTAAGAAATCTTCAAGTAAAGATAAACATGAGAAAGATGGTGCTAGGAAGTCTAGGATATCACCAACTAAACAAGACCTTGAAAAGGAAAATCAAAGAAAAACAAGTAAGTCAGTGGACACTACTAATAATGAATCTGTAGGTACCGATAAAAAGGTAGATACAAACAAAAAGTTCAAGGTTCTCTCTTGCTTTGCTTGTCATGAAAAGGGTCATGTTTATAGTGTATGTCCAAATAGACCTCGAAGATCAGGTTCTCCTTCAAAGGCTTCCACTTCAGAAAGAAAAAGGGGGTTGGGTAATAATAAACAGGTTTGATGAGGCTAAAGTTCAATCTTCTCCAAAACCGTTTACTATACCTCAACGACGTGAATCTCCACTGAAAGGTTCCTCAGGAAATGTTCATAGGATTTCAAATCGTTTTCAAACACCTCCACGACCTGATCGTTATGTTCCTAAAAGTCAAAATTCATTCTATGACCAAATTCATTCGAGTGTTCGACCTTCTTATGGCCCTCATTCTCCTACACCTTCTCCGACGAGAAGTCAGAAGTCTCCTCCTGTGAGAAGACGAGACAAGAATCATGTCTCACCCACGGCTTCCAGCAATGGGTATTGGACTGAACTGATTCTAAGGGATGAGAAGGGTCGACCCAAACCTCAGAAGGTTTGGGTCCCCAATGAAAACTAATTCCTCTCATTTTATGTGCAGGGAGTTCCTAGGAAACCAATCCATTTATGGTACCTTGACAGTGGATGCTCCAGGCACATGACAGGGGACAGGAAACTCTTGTCCAATTATACTGGTATAAATGGGTCGTATGTTTGTTTTGCTGGATCCAAGGGCGGCAACATCACCGGTCAGGGAGATTTCGTCAATGGACAACTTACTCTAGAAAGAGTAAACTATGTGGAACAACTTACTCATAATCTAATGAGTGTCTCACAGATCTGTGACAAGGGTAACAATGTATTTCACAGAAAAGGAGGCATTCATCTTGAAGCCGGGTTTCGTTATTCCAGAAGAATGGATTATGCTCAGAGCTCCTAGGAAGAGAGACATCTATGGCTTAGTTTTAGGTGTTGATAATCCAACGGAGCCCCTCTGTTTGTTGAGCAAAGCAAATGAGTCTGAATCTCTCCTCTGGCATCGAAGAATGGGACATATCAACTTTCGGAAGATGAATGAACTTGTTAGTCTTGGATTAGTTGAAGGTGTTCCAGTTAAGAAGTTTGGGATGGAAGATAAATGTGTACCGTGTTTGAAAGGAAAGCAACACAAGAATCCTCATAAACCAAAGGTGCAAAACACTATATTCAAACCATTCGAATTATTTCATATGGATCTCTTTGGTCCTGTGAACGTAAGAAGCATTGGTGGGATGTCCTACTGTTTGGTGATCACTGATGATTACTCAAGGTACTCATGGGTATTTTTCTTGAAGACAAAGGACGAGACCGCAAACCGGTTTATGGATTTTGTTAGACAAGTTGAGAATGTCCATGAAGTTAAGGTTAAGAGAATCAGGAGTGACAATGGCACTGAGTTCAAGAATAATACTCTTACGGTTTTTTGCTTGACCAAGGGTATTCAACATCAATTTAGTGCACCGCATGAGCCACAGCAGAATGGAGTAGCTGAAAGGAAAAACAGGACATTGATAGAAACGGCTAGGACGATGCTTGCTGATTCAGGGCTTCCTGTTACTTTCTGGGGGGAGGCAGTGAATACAACTTGTCACATTTTAAATCGGGTTTTAACAGTTAAACGGTTCAAGAAAACTTGTTATGAACTTTTGCACAACAAAAAGCCCAATTTGCAAAATGTTAGAGCCGTTTGGTGTTCCTTGTACTTTTCTTAAAGTACTTCCTCAGGGAAAATTTGATCCTAAATCTGAGGAGGGTTTCTTTTTAGGTTATATACCTAGTACACCAATTCGGCGTGTGTACAATCAGAAAACTGGCAAAGTAAATTTTGGTACAAATGTGGTAATTGTCAGTCATAAACTGCTGTACACATTGGTCCTGCTAATGACTTCGATTATGATGGTGTCTTCACCTCTTTTCGTGGTCCTGTCTCTTTTACAGGTGTTCCGATTGTGGAAGATGTAGTTACTCTTCATGATCCACTTGAAGGTGGGCCGGTTCCTGGTTCTTCTCCTGTTTCCTCACCATTCATTAAGCCTGCTTCTAAATCTGGAGAGTCAAGTGGGACCAAAGAAGCAGACTCTACTTTAGAGACTGCTCCTACAGATCTTACTGATCCTTTACATATACCTCTACCTGATGATCCTTTCTATGATACTGACGACACGAAGGTGAAAATCAGGAAGAGCCTAAAACTCCAGAACAACATGTCCAGACTAACTTGGGAATGATCTTACAGTCGACACGGTTCCTCAAACAAGAGTCAACAAGGATCATCCAGTAGAACAAATCATTGGTGATGCTTCTGCCTCTGTTCGCACGAGAAATCAGAATAGGAAAAATTTGTCAAGTATTTTTGCTGAAGTTAAGGATTCTGGGGCAATTACTTGGTACTTGTACTTTTGCTTCAATCTCTCAGGTTGAGCCTAAAAATGTTGGAATGGCTCTTAAAGATCCGTCATGGGTTGAGGCGATGCAAGAAGAATTGGCTCAGTTTAGGAAGCTTGATGTATGGAAGTTAGTTGACTTACCTAATGGTGAATCTCCTTTATCTACGCGATGGGTTTTTCGTTGTAAAAAGGATGACAAAGGTGTGTCACTCGCAATAAGGCTCGGTTGGTAGTTAGAGGATTTGAGCAACAAGAAGATTTTGATTACGATGAGACTTTTGCTAGTTATAAAGGTATAAAGGTGTATCAACTTGACGTAAAGAGTGCCTTTTTGTATGGCGAAATTAGAGAAGAAGTGTACGTAGATCAACCTCAGGGGGTTTGAGGATCCAGATTTTCCCAATAGAGTATATCGTCTTGATAAGGCTCTATATGGTTTACATCAGGCTCCTCGATCATGGTATGAAAAACTGTCTACTCATTTGCATGAAAATGGTTTTACTAGAGGTTCTATTGACAGCACGTTGTTTATCAAATGGAAAGGGAAGGACTATTTGCTTGTACAGGTTTACGTCGATGATATTATTTTTTGTTCATCTGATAAGAATATGTGCAAGGAGTTTGAGCAGAGCATGAAGGCTAAGTTCGAAATTAGTGCTATGGGGGAATTAACTTTCTTCCTTGGATTACAGGTGGATCAACTGAAGGATGGGTTCTTTATTCATCAAACCAAGTATGTTCAAGATCTTCTTACTAGGTTTCGAATGACTGATTCTAAAGATGCAATTACTCCCATTCAGACTAATCATGGGCTGTGTCCTGATAAGATTAATGATCCAGAAGTCGATGCAACTCAATATCGGGCTATTATTGGTTCCTTGATGTATCTGACGGCTTCACGTCCAGACATTACCTTTGCTGTTTGTATGTGTGCTAGATATCAGGCTAATCCGAAAGAGTCACATTGAAAGCTGCGAAAAGGATTCTTCGTTATGTGAAGGCCAAGCCGCGTCTAGGGCTTTGGTATCCCATGCATGGTTCCTTTGAATTCAAAGCTTATACTGATTCGGATTATGGTGGCTGCAGTTCGGATAGGAAATCAACGTCAGGTGGATGTCCAGCTTTTAGGGGGGAGAATTATATCGTGGCAGTGCAAAAAGCCGACATCTGTTGCACAGTCTACCTGTGAAGCAGAGTACATAGCTGCTGGTCAATGCTGTTCTCAGGTACTTTGGATACAGCAACAATTGCGCGACTATGGTATGGATATCTCAGACTCTCCTATTTGTATTGATAATAAGTCTTCCATAGATATTACTAAGAATCCGAAAAACTTTAAAGTCACCAAGCACATAGATATAAAGCATCACTTTTTGCGTGACTGTTTTGAGAAAAAGCTTATTCATTTAGAAAAGGTTATTACTGATGATAACCTTGCTGATCTTTATACTAAAGCTTTTGATAGACCTCGTCATGAGTTGTTATATCAACTCAATGGTATGAAGAATGCCGAGTAGTTTCTCTCAAAGAACTTAAATTTTTCTTTTTTGTGTTTTAGTAGTTTAAGTCGTACATAGATAGAGTCAAAAATAAAAAAAAAGTTGTCTTAGTATAAGTCTATATATATATACATAATAAATAAAGTAAGGTTACTGCACTACATGATTAGACGTGACGATACTTTAGCTTTTAAGCCTACTTAATTGTACTTAAAATGCTCAGTTCAGTGATACCATTATATGATGTATCGATAGGCACAAAGTACCAAGGTTTCCTTATAATCTGAACTTAATGTATACAATGTTCTTATGGGAAACGTATTCAGATATATGGCTGAGAATGCTTGTTCTTAATAGACAAGTCCTTTAAATCTTATGAAAGATCTTGCATTGTAATTATGTATATTTGGTCTTTATAAAGAAGGTCTCGGGTACATATATGTGTATGTATTGCTTTTTTTTGGATGTATATTTGTGACAAGATATACAAATATCAAATAAATCTGTTGAATATGAAGCTAATGTGGCCTTTGAGATTCGAACAAGTAAGTCCTTGGGGTGTCTTTGTATACCTAGCCTACCTAAAGTTTCCAACTTGGGATAGGTTGTCAGAAAGTTCGCTACACGGGTCTCATAGAAAGTCACGGGTTTTCATAAGTGCTTTAAAATAAAATTAATGTCACAAATATGCAAGTACTTGGCATTATGCAATGTTAAGTATATTTCCGTACGTGAGTCAAGTTATGTCGCTTTCCGCGTGAGGAATCACCGACCTGTCACCGCTGACTTGATTCTTAAAGACTTTCTCACTTTAATCACCAAATGTCTTAATCTTAGTGTTTTTTTCGATTGTGAGAGTGTATCTGAATATGGGGCACATAAGTTCGCAAACTAAAATTGTGGCATGAGTAACTTACTAGGTTACATGGTGACTGTCCTTGGCTCAAGTAATACGAAAGTGCCACAAACCAAAAAAAAAAAAGGGGAGACTGGAAGTACCGAGTGTTTAAGAGGACAAACATATTGGTAATCGTTTTTGGATCACTGTTCATAACTAATAATAAGAGAATTATTTCTCGCATGTAGGCTTATGTAAATGCTAATCTGATCTGATCAGCAGTACCCTAGTTACATGTAAATAATGAATGAATTAAGATAACTATTGTGTATAGACTAGTTTATTATTCTGTAATTTTTATTCTAATTTATTTTTCTATTTTATTGAGTCAAAATAAGTATTTTCATAAGTTCTTATTGCACGAGAGATTCTACTACTTAAATTCTGTTGAGTATATGTTTTGCTGAATTCATTCATTTGAATTCTTGATGAGGTTATGCGATTTTTACAAAAGAAGATTTTCTGATATGGACATTAATTTGTTTAAGTTTAGAAAATGATCTTTTAAACTTTGTGACAAGTCAATGTTATTTGAAATCTCACAAGTTTCAGTTTTTACAAGTTATGAATTTAATTAATAACTTGGTGACCTTTTAGGGTTTGACAATGGAATGACCTCCCTTGATCTTTTGTTAGAATCTTTGTTATTTCGTATTTGTTAATCCTAATTTTGTGTGTTTTCACTTGAATTTTCTGCATTATTATGCCTTTGCTCTTGTTGCGTTAATGAGTTTTTGGTAAGTGTGCAGTGTTCAGGTTAAGAAGATAAAGTTGTAGTGCTGATCTTTGTTGCAATACTAGTGTTATTCATACAGATGATATCGTGGAGACGGGAATTTTGGTGTGAAATGACAATATTGTGATGCAAATATGAGCACGTGAAGGAAGAATACATGAATCTGTCTTTAGAGTATTTATTTACTTTACATTTCATGTATTTAGTGAAATTAATCAGTGCTGATACGTGTTTCTTTTGATTTTTGTACCTTGACTTATGACATGATTTCGGAAACTTTATAAAGTTCTTCATTGGATTTTTGGACTATTCATTGTTTGTTACTTTTGTAGACGGCATCTAATATGGGACTTAAGTGTTTCAAGATGGTTTGCCGTCAAGCATCTCAATGATGAGAAATGCTCTCCGTATCATGGTCGTGGTTAGTAACGATGTTAATATGTTCATTGATTATCTTCAGGTTTATCTTCATGATATGTTCATTGATTATCTTCAGGTTTGTTAATGGTTGATTTTAGATCGTGGGGTTTTGTTTTATTCAAGATTATAATGTTTGTAAAATACTTACATTATGATGATGATTTTAGATGGTGGTACTTCTTGTACAAGGCATGAACAAGTTGCTTTTAACGAGTTGTTGCTATGTACAGGATTAGGTCAAAGGGGTCGCATCGTGGAAAGTTTCGTGATGACGAATCTTGAAAAATTTTTCTAAGTACAAACTTGTTCTTACGAAGATAGTGATTAACTTCGTTTGGACTTGTTCTTCAGAAAATTGAACTTATTTTCGTCACATCTAATTTCGTTTTATTTGGTTTTAAACGAAGATAACCTCTATCTTCGTTCCCTTTGAGTTTACGAAGGTTAACTTCGTTCCCCTTATTTTTGACCGACCTTTTTACCCGACCCGTTTTGACCCATCTTTTAACCATCCATATATATATCTCAACTTAATTCGTTTTTCTCTTTTTCATTGCCAAAATTTTTAAAGAAAACGAATTTAAGCTGCTTAAACCTCTATATCTTCATCAATCAAATTACTTGATTTCACTTGATTCTCGGCTTGTTATTTCGATTTTTGTTGAAATAAGTGATTCAGGTATATTATCTACTATCGTCATTCACAAATCCCCAATTCTTGATTCTTGTTTTTGCCCAAATTTTACATGAACTCAATCGGTTTCAAGATATATTTTAGGTTCTAGGGTTTAATTTCGTTTTTGATTTTAAATCCATTGGATCCTTAATTCGTTTGTAAAATCGAAGTGGGTTATGCTTCTTTTTAGTGATACAAATGTTTTGTGATTAATTTTGGGCAAATCAAGTGTTCATCAATGTTTTAAGAATCAAATATTTGATTTTGGAACAACCTGTCGTCCAGAATGGCTACGAACTTAGACTTCGTTTATCTCTACGAACTTAGGTTCTCAAACAGGACTTACGAACTTAGACTCTTCTTTCAACTAACGAATTTAGAAGTTCTTGTGACAAACGAACTTAGTTATGCTTCAAAGCTATCTTCGTTTATTGTTACCCAACGAACTTAACACCTATTTTCGTTTATTGTTACCTAACGAACTTAACGTCTATCTTCGTACATTCCTAACTAACGAACTTAAAGTCTATCTCGTACATTCTTAACTTACGAACTTAAAGACTAATTTCGTACAGTCTCAACTTATGAAATTATTGATTAAGTTCATCTAAGCCTGCAATTCATTTCTTGTACTAATCCTATATTTTTTTTAATTATGATCTGTTTTGCAGAAATGGCTCTTGCTCCACGTCAGTTCGTTAAGAAGCACAATCTGGCCTTAAATCTTGATCCAGATCAGCATAATTGTGAACGCTATCATGGGATGTTTGATTTTATTGCTCGTTCTAGGCTTTCTTTTGCATTCTGTGATTCACCTAGATTGATTAGGCAGTATATTGATTTCTGGAGGACTGCTCATCAAGTCATGGTTAATGGTCGTAGCTTTGTTCGAGCAACTGTCGAAGGAATCACTTTTGATTTTAATGCTGCGATGCTTCGTGAAATTCTGCATTTGGGTGATGAATCAGACGAAGCAGTAGAATTAGCTTATGATTTTGACCTTATTCGTAGGTGTTTTCAAAGAATGGGATATGTTGGTCAAATAAAGCTTCCTTTTGACAAAAGTGGATTTCAAGGACGTTGGAGATACCTTGCTTACGTTTGTTAGTAAGTCTGAGCAATCGTAAGGCTGGATTTGATCAGCTTTCTGCTCAGATTTCTTCGCAGATGGTTGCCTTGGTCTATAATCGACCTTATCCTTTTTCTACATACTTCTATCAAGCGTTTATTGGTCAAATCAATGCCAAAGCGAAAAATAGGTTTATCTTATATCCTCGCTTTGTTATGGCAATCGTTATACACTTTTGTCCTAACTTGATATTTGATCAAGGTCCTCGATATGCACCACATGCTTGGCCATTACGTTTATTTGCTGATTTAGAAGCTAACACTAGAAATGTGGCTGGTCTTATGATCCTCCACTGTTTGGTCATTTGATTAATCCAAATTATCGATCTCGTTTTGAGGATGATATGTTAGTGGATGATGATAACGATTCTGATCATGAGGATGAAGAGAGTTCTGATGATAGTTCTGATGGTGATTTTGATGATTCTGATAGTGGGAATGATGGTGATGATGTTGTTGAAGCAGACACTGATGAATATGATAGTGTCGCTGCTGATTCTGGTAATGAGCATCGAACTAAGATGGCTCATGATGTACTTGCTGTTTCAGGTAGTGATCATTCATATCACTTTTCTCGAGAAGATGTACCTGGTGCTTTACGCCGAGAGCGTCGGAGTAAGGCATGTCATTCCTTCACCGGTTCTTTCTGATACGGATCAATCGGTTCTTCAGGATGCTGGTGCTGAACAAGAAGCTGTACTTCAGCATCAAGAAGCATTGGAACATACAGATATGGCATCAAGTCCATTTCATGAAGGTACAAGTACTGTTGGACCGAAGAGGACACTGGATGCTCCTCTCACTTATCGCAGAGCTAAGCGTGCACGAATTTCTGAGGCTACTTCAGTATCTGCCGCTGCTGCTGCTATTCCTGTTGTCGCTACAGCACCGGTTGCTTCTGTTGCCGGTAGTGCAACATTGCGTCCATTGTTGCCTCCTGCCATGCCAATATTGCCTACTTTTCCTCCTATTCCTTCAGATTACTCCCTAGTTAGGCGTATAGATGTTCTTCAGGCTCGTGTTGATACGTTAGAGTCTGATCTTACGAATGTTCGAGCTACTTTGACCTTTTTAATCAACTGGGTCAAGAATCAAGGGGGAGAAGTTCCTGAAGAAGTTTGCAGATTATCAGCAGTTCAGCCAAGACGTCAGAATGAGATGATGATGCTGATAATGCTGGTAATAGGAGTGATTCTCGCCCAGTTTCTGACAAAGGAAAAGGGGTTGAGACTCAGGGGGAGACAGGAAGAGATACTACCCAGACTGGTACTTCTGGTGCGGGTGGATCAAGTGCTCCTCGAGAGACTGAAGTTATTGAAGCACTTGACTCAGGTAATTCTTTGAAATCGATTGATTATTTAAGTGATGATCAAGTTGAAGCTGAAACTGAACGATTAAAGCGTGAAGTTAAGGCAAAATTTGGACATGACTGTAATACCGAAGAAAATGCTTTTCATTCTGTATTTGATAACTTATTAGATAAACAGCAAGAAGCAGAAACTGAAAGAGGAAAAGAATTACAGATTCAAAGGCAAACGACTGGAAGAGGAAAAGAATTACAGATTCAAAGGCAAACAGCCTTGGAATCTGATTCTGATTCTGATTCAACTTATGATTTTAATAAAGATTGATAAAGTGTATATTAGGTTGCATGTAATAAGTTTATGACATGTGAATGTAATCTATCTTATTTCAATGCAATTATATTTCATCTTTATTATTATTATCATGATTATTCATTATATTCTGGTGTTCATTTTGTGTAATCTTAATAGATGATACAGATGATACAGAATTATTCTTCGATGGTGATGAACTTGAGGAGGGTGAGCTTGTTCCTGAACCGGATATAAATATATTCAAGAAACCTTATGGGTTTGATGATGTTTGGGATTCAAATCCTGAAGACCCATCTTTGGAAGAAAGAAAAGAGTTGGAAATAAAGAGGAAAGAAGTTAAGGAAAGAATGCTTCAAACTTCAATTAGTAGCTCCGCTAAAGTTTTAAACTTTCGTGGTATATGCTAGGATTGATGATGCATTGATTCCTTTTCACTGGGAAATCAACTTGACAAGACCTTTTAATCCAAATAATTATCCTGTACCTCTCAGAGAAGATGATCCACTACATGAGATTGATAGACTTGTGCCTGGTCAAAGAATCAATGATTATATAGTCACATGGGATACTTTGAAACCCATCATGTATTGGACTCATATCTCAGATAAAGATGCTGCAAGATATAAAATGGATAATTGGGAGATTGATCGAAATTCTGGTGAAGCCAAGATGTATGCAGACTCGAAGAAGAAGATGTTGTTGAGAAGGATGTATGATCCAATGCAGTTGGTTAACTTCTCAAGAAATGATCAGAGAAAATTATACGATACGGAATGTTCATTTTTACCATTTTGGAAGAATGAAGAAGATCGATATCGTAAGATTCTCCAAGTCTGCTTACATGAAAATATCCATGCAAATAGCAAACGATTGTTATTTGATGGATGATGAAGATTTTTGAAGACTAAAGAAATCGAAGATGCTGCTGTCAAGGGGGAGTTTGTTGATGCATGTTGATGTGACAACAGCAACTTAGATTTGATTAGTCTTTTAGATTAAGACATTATGTTGTTTTATGTCTTATTCATTTATATGTAATTGATAGATTATGGACTTCATGTTTTAGTAATGATCGATTACATGTTTTGGTGTTATTTATATGTTTATATATGATGTTTGTTATGTGTTTTATACAAGTACAAACATAATATATGTTAGGTTCCTTGTACATGAAGTACTTGGAAAATAGCAAGGAATAGATGTTGATGGTAAGTTGTACTAACGAAGATAATCTTCGTTAGGAACTAACGAAGATAATCTTCGTTATACGGGCTGGGCTGCTAAGTTCGTAAGAACAAAGTCCAGCAGGCCCAATATCGATCGTGAACATATATAAACGATTGGAAACCCTAAATTAAGTAATTCAGTTCATATACACACACCAAAGGCGACTAAGTTCGTTTCTAGCTTATAGAAAACGAAGATAGATCACATAAGGCCGATTATATTGATATAATTAGCAATATATACGATAACTAATCAAACTAGTTATCTCGTGAGGATTCCGCACTCACGACATAACAATAGACGATCTCGAGAGCGATCCGTAGCTATCGAGGGACTCACACTTGTTATAAGTGAAAAATATATTACAATTTGTTAATATTCTGGAAAAATTGATAAAATATCAAGGATATAAAGCTTGAATCAAAACATGTTAAAATAAGCTAGAAATCATAAACCGAAAACACGCAAAAATGCATTTTGAGCACACCCATGCACCATAATCTTATGACCAAGAAAATATGATAAACCTACTGGAAATAAGTTGAAATAAAAGTATAAAACTCAGATCTATTGGTTCATGACAACAATAAGCTCAAAAATCACCTTTTCGGGTCAAATAATCACTAACCGAAAGCAACTAAATTGCACATATCACACCACCACCACTATCACGATTTTGGACACCAAAATATGATGAACTTTCTAGAAATAATGAAATAAGAATGAAAATCCATTTTGAAGCACTTTAATAGCTTAAGAAATGAGGCTAAAATCACTATTTCGGTAAACGATTTTTAATCATAAAACCCTCAAAATGAGCAAGACACAAGAGAGGTTGAATTGATATGAATTTTTATTGATAAAAGTTGCCTAAAAGGCCTGGGATTTTTGACCAAAATGTTGTGTGGTGATTTCTAAGGATTTCCATAATTTATTGAATTTAAATGGTAATTAAAAGACATACAAATCAATAAATAAATTATGTAAATCAAGAATGTGGTTAAATCATCATAACCAATGATAAATTGTAATTTAGATTAGAGGACTTTCTTGTTGTTAAGTCATAGGTAAATGATCACTAAGGTTGAGGGGCTAATTGTGATAATTAGCATAATTATATAGTTAGCCTATAAATACCCCTCTCATACCTTAGGGATCATAACCTTCGATAACGTTTCATAACCTTGCATAACCATTGTAACCTAACACACCTTGAATTAATTCCAATCAGCCAGTTTTCACACACTTTCTCTCTCAAAACACACACAAACACCAAGAACACACACTCACCAAAACCGCCATTGATGACGTGAATTCGGTGATAGAAATCGTGTTATAACATGTGGTATCAGAGAAAAACATCATTCTGATATCGATCCATAACTGAATTCAATCACAAATTCATCAAAAATCAAAAATATTTACATTTTTGTTCGTCTTTTTCATCTACTGTTTCATCAAAATTCACCTCTCAAATCGCATAAAATCACAGTTATTTGTTCATCAATAGATTCATGGTAGTTAAAAACATAATCCTGTCAAGTTTCAAGTTCCAATTCGATCTAAATCTCGAGTTTGAATTTTTGGATTTTGGCGCGATTTTTGGGTTTTGAATCTGCTATGTTTTGCGTTGAATTTTGTTAATCGGTGTGTTGCTAAGGTGAAAACAAACAGTTTGCAAGTGAATTTGTGATCTAACTCCTAGTAAATCGAAAGTTATTGAAGCTTTTGAAGTTGTTAATGGAGTTTTTGTATAAAACTGTTTTGCTGATGAAGAAGATGATTTCAGAACGATTTTGGCTAGGACGATCTCAGCAAGATCGTCTCAGCCTTTGAATATTCATTTTTCTATTCTTGTGCTTAGTGACTTGTAGGACGATCTCCTCAAGATCGTCTTGACAAGTGGTTGTGTGTGGTGAAGTGTTTGTTTGTGGCTAATTAATCCGTAAGGATTGGTTTGGTCAATTCAAATACTTGGAAAGTTTAATATACTTAAAAGTTTTGGGAAAGAAGACTAGGACGATCTTCACCAAGATCGTCCCATTTCTACTGAACTTAAGACGATCTTCACCAAGATCGTCCCAGTTCTTTTGAATCGTTTCATTCCAAAATCATTTCATTTCAAGATCGTTTCATTTTCATACTTAACTAAATTTCACCAAAAATCCCAGGACGATCTCACCTAGGACGATCTCACCTAGAACGATCTCACCCAGGACGATATTCTCAAGATCGTTTCATTTCCTGTTCTATTCAACTCTTAATTCAATTCAATTTTTAAATCAAATCAAATTCAAATGGCTTCTCGTGAAGCATTGGCATTAGGTTCAGATACAAGACCTCCAGTTCTCTACCGTGGTTCCATGGACTATGGAAGAAAAGATTTATGGACTATGTGGAAAGTCAAACAAATGGTCATATGATGAAAGATTCCATCCTTAATGGACTTGCCGTTCATCGCCATCCCACTACTGATGCAATAATTCTAACTCTCTTGATCTTTTGAATGCTGAACAAAAAGATCGAACTGCTGCAGATAACAGAGCTAGATCATGCTTATATCAAGCACTACCAGATGAGATCTATGGCTCAGTTGACTCTTATGAAACAGCCAAGGAGATATGGGATGAGGTGGCTAGACAGATGGAAGGAGCTGACGTGACTTCAACGATAAGATTGACCAATTTTGACTGAGTTTGACAACTTCTCCAAAATGCCAAATGAATCTCTTGAGGCAGTTTACTACAGATTCTGCAATGTCATAAATGAACTGAGGAAGAACAATGTACTGAGTGG
>CM067168.1:32969920-32999173 GCA_034093135.1 Erigeron breviscapus
TGACATAATTAAGCAAAGCGTACAATGGGAACCATGATAATCAAAGGCAAGTTACCGAAATTCTAACAACTTATAACTACATGTGTAATGAAAGTGACCCTTTTACACCAACACTCTCTACAACCAAAAAGATGCAAATATTAACAATATACTTGGATCCCAAAATTTATGACAACATAATGAAAGTGGCATTTCTTAGTGATGGCTTAAGATAGGAACTTACGTATATTAGTCCTATCGTAGGGATAGTCTTGGCTTGAAATGTGATTGAGGAATATGACGGATATATGATCAAGGAAGCGATAGATGGGAAGTACCCAGTTTGGATAAGTGAATATAATATGCGGCATATCAAGGTGAGTCATAGCCCCCTTTCAAACTCTTTTATATGTTTTACTTACGGGGTGAAAAGCATGATTAATTAAAATGACTTTCTCTTATGAAATGATTCTTGAAAGAATGATTATGAAATGGGATATATTGTATGTTCAATGTGTTATAAGTTATACGATGAGCTTGAGTTCTGTCAAACTGTGATACTTCAGGTACACTACTATTAACTCCGATAGTGGAGGCCTGTAGTTAGAGGGTTGCGCAACTAGAGTCGTCCACTCACCCACTAAATAAGTAACGGTGGAATGTTTGGTCTGCCTTTGTGGCCACCTTCATTGCCAGTCCGACCCGAGCGGTGCTCTAATCTACTTTATATATTAATGGTCGTCTCCATGGCACGACCCCAATTGTGATTACAACACTTGATTGACAGCTTGTGCTATGAAATGAAATACTATGTTGATTGGGACATGTAAATGGTCGTAGTAGTGGCTCAAGCATATACTCATCGATTTATGCCTTTTGGCGGAATGGAAATTATTATTACTGTGGATGGAAATTATTGATTGAACATACGGTTTGGGTATTGGACCTTATATGGAATCTTGAAAGTTGTTGAATTTGGCAATATTGAAGTATTGATGACCAAATTGTTTTGGTATGATGAATGATTAATCGATTGATATATTTTTCTCTCACGATAAATGTGACAAATGAGAACTTTATAATTTACCATGGATTTCTCAACTATTTTGAAATGGATATGTAACGAGATTTACTTGTAAACCTATGCACTCACCAACTACGTTTTCGTAGTTGACACTTTTCTTCATGCTTTTCAGGAATTAGCATAAGCTTTGAGGAATTATATGCATCATGATTGTTTGCATTGCACTTTGGAGTCAAAGATCAAACCTTGTGACGGGCAATGGAATCCGCCTTGATCATTGTAGTATATCATCTCATGTATTTTTTATTTGTTTCGTGGACTCAATATCCAAGTATGGTAGACGTATTGTACTTGGGAATTGGTTCACATGCTTGTGCATTGTAAAATTATTTTTATCAAATAAAGCTATGGTGAATGTTATCTATTATCCTTTGTTTTGAATACTCAACTTTCTGTACATCTCATCATTCCGCCTTAGTTGGGGTGTTACATGGTGAAGTATCAAATGATGACATCAAGTCTGCTGTACTGGCTGCTGGAGCTGGGAGTATTAAAATAACAAATGAATCTGAAGCAAGAAGCTATTACTCCCAGATCATGGCAACCAGAAGACATAGTGGGACTATCATTGATGTTAATGTAACCATTAAGCCAGGCACCAAGCACTTTCAAGTTGAAGTTAGTTATACCAGAGGGCCACTGGTTAAAACTGACAATCCTGGTGCAATGCAGTATGGGTTCACTGAATGGGTTGAAATGGTAAATTTTTGGATGCAAAGGCACAAAAGAATAGGTTTGAGAAAGCATGGGTGAACTTCTTAAGGGGCAAGATTCAACACAAAGAATCTGGAGCTAAAGTTGAATATTGATCCTGAAGACTCTCAGCCTATCTCTTCAGTGACCAAGAGAAGAAGAACTGGCGAAGGGCCATCCCATTAAGTTCTCTTTTCAGTTATCTACTTGTAATTTTATTTACATTTGTAACTTGTATAAATTTCATTTCCTTGTATAAATGAAGTTACCAGTTTGTAACCACAAGGTAGATAATAGATTAGATCTAACAAACTTAAAAGAAAACCCAAGGCATTTATTGATCTATAAAAATGCCTTGGAAAACTTAGATAGATTTAATCGAACAAGTCTCTCCAGTTCAAACTTGTACAAATACAAGAACTAAAAAAAGACTTGGCAATATTTCTAGACAAATAGGGGAATTTGTTAGGACCAGTTTACTGGTAAACTGGCCAGTCTCCAGTTGCACCTGGAGACCCAGTGAAACTGGAGACCCAGAAGATTTGTCCAGAAATATATTGAAGTCCAGTTGCATCGTACAGTTAACGCAACTGAAGGCTTCCTCCAGTTGAGAACTGCCCAGTTGAAGAATCCTTCCAGTTGAAGTCGAAGACAACAAGTGGAAGATAGAGAATGACAATGGCAGCGAAGCCCAGTTGATATTCTAGTCAGTTACAAACTGGAGACTGTCAGTGGAAAGCTCTTACAAAGCTTTACACTGATTACGAGGAATTGACTTTTGTGCTTTATGTGCTTTTACCCGGATAATAAGATTTATCTTATTATTTAAGTACAAAAAGGTACATAAAGCTGGTTGAATAAAGTTGCTTTATACTGCAACTTTACACTGCATTTTAAGGAATTAAATGCTATTCCTTAAAGGCTCTCAACCACATTTGTACGGCCAAAGTTAACATCCCAATGTTAACTTTACCTATAAATACAAGTCATTGCACAACAAGAATAATAAGTGATAAAACTCTTCAAAAGTTGAACACTTCACACTTTGCAAACCTGCAATATTTTTGGTGAACTTGTGCAATATTCTCTCAATCGTAAAAAGGAACATTTCACAACTTTAAGTGTTTCGATTGTTTAGAGAAATTCCAAGTGTAGATCAATTGTAGTTCATAGGTTGTTGGGATATTTACATACTTGTATTATCTTGGTTCCGCAACAACCTTGTAATTTATTTAAAGTTAATAAATAAATTACACTTGAAAATTACACAAGTATTTTTTATTATTGCATTGTTCTTTACTTATTGTCACTTAAATAAGTAATCTATCTAGAACTTGGTATATACTCCTGTAACTGGTCGTCTCCAGTTCAGTGCTTATATTGCAAAGTAACTCCACCATCGACATTGAGGTATCTTCAGGTAGTACCATCTATTGAGTTGGGACTTACAAATTCTTCAGCCCATTTTCCTTTTGCTTGTCCCAGTCTCTTCTTTTGATTATTCATAATAATTTTATTGCTCGATTCTGCCTGACCATTAGCTTGTGGATGGACTGTAAGTGCACGTCTATGTCAATAGCAGTCTAGATTGTTCGGTCTTATATTGTAATATGTCTTTGTAATGTGATTGTCATTAATGAACTTCATATTATGCATAGAATACTAGATTAAGTTTAAGTATTTGAATGTATAAATCTGCTAAGTGTGAAATGCGACCTCACATTTCACAGGAGCAATTACGACCTCGTATTTGCAGGGACAAATACGATGCCAATCAAGAAATGCGACCTCGCATTTATGACGGGCTGGGCTGGATTTGCGAGGCTAACTCGCTGAAGCCCATGTCGAGTTGTTTCCTATATATATCGAACCCTAACAGAGATTAGGGTTGAACATTTGTCGAAATATCAAGCATATATTGCAGGTTAAGTCGTCGTTTGTGTTCCGCTAGGCCTAGAGAAGATCTGCGAGGCATCAGATAATCTGAAGGCTTGTTGTGAATCACCAAGTTATAGTGAGGGATTCCGCACCTCAAAATAACTGGAGCAAACTATTAACGATCTATTTCAAGGGGACTTACAAGTGGTATCAGAGCCACTTGGTTTCATACGATAAGGTTATAGTTTGTTGCTGATAGACAACATTGGTTTAGGGTCGTTTATACGTGATTCTTTCACGAGTTTACGATCGAAAACCCGTTTTGTGACCTCTTGAGCTCGTTTACGACCTCGCCAGTTCAATTGCGACCTCGTATTTCGTTTGTGACCTCGTGAGCTCTTTAAGACCTCACCATTTCAATTACGACCTCGATTTCGTTTGTGACCTCGCCAGCTCGTATTAACTCATCCAATTCATTTTGCCACCTGGGTAGCTAATTACGACCTCGCCAGTTCAATTGCGACCTCGTATTTCGTTTGTGACCTCGTGAGCTCTTTAAGACCTCACCAGTTCAATTACGACCTCGAGTTGTAATTTGCGACCTCGTATTTCTCACGACCTCGTTTAAATTTGCGACCTCGTTTATTTTTGAACAGTTCGTATAATTTTGCTAGCTCGAAGAAAATGACGTCTCAGTTACCCGCAAACTATCAAGCTTTGCTGAATCAATTGATTCTGATGGATCATGAAACCGGAAAGGCCAATTCACCGCCCAAGTTGATAAGCCTAGATAGATATTTCAATTGGAAGGGCAGATTCGAGTCATATTGTAGACTTATGGATGTCAGGATGTGGATTTGTATTGTCAATGGTTATGTTCATCCTACTGTGCAAAATGACAAGGACGTTTCTGGTTCGAGTGGTGGGAAAGCAGCTACGTATGAGCAAATGAATGTTGATCAAAAGAAAGATTACGAAGCTGAAAGTAAGGCTTTAGGATCACTCCGAATGGCTCTCCAAGGGGAATTCTTGCACTTGTTTGAAAAATATGAAAGTGCAAAAGGCTTATGGGATGCACTCAAGGAGCATTGTGAAGGTGATGAAGATCTCAAGAAGAGGAGAAAAGACTTGTTGAAGAAACAGTACTATGTATTCACAAGTTTCAAAGATGAATCTCTTGATGAGATGTTGATTCGTTACAGTCATCTGCTAGTTGAGTTGGCATATTTTGGGTACAAGCCTGAACCAGGGGATGTTATCGAGAAGTTGCTGGAAGCACTTCCAGTCAAGTGGGAAGGGTTTGTGACTTCTATCCAGCAAAATCCCGAATTCAGTACATGGACTCTGGATCAGATCCTCCGAAAACTTAGAGGTCAGGATATGAAGAGAAAGTCGAAGGAAGCAGGTAGCAGTGATTTTGTTCAACGTCCGGAACTTTATCATAGCAAGCCTAGTGTTGCTTCTGTAAAATCTTCAAGTGGAGGGATTACATCCTTCTACAGTGGAGATGATGAAAAAGTAAAGATGACGATGGATTCTGACAACAACTTGATGTATGTAACATTTCCGGAATCGGCTATGGTTGTTCATAATGGGAATCAGAAAAGTAGTTCTCCAAGCTCGGGTTTATCAGGTATGCCGATGAGCATAAGATCTGCTGAGGGACATTTGGGCATGCTGGCTTCGTTTGTGTCTGCTCATGAGAAGTTAATTGGAGAAAACTGACTGATCCTGATCTGGTTAGGGAGGATTACAAGCAAGTTGATCCAGATGAATCTGGAAGAAATGGATCTAAATTGGCAATTGGCTATGCTAACATTGAGAGTTCAGCGATTCACTGATAGAACCAGAAGGAAGGTCATAGACGGCAAAGTGGGATTTGATAAGACAAAAGTGAAGTGTTTCAACTGTGATGGTTTTGGACATTTTGCACGTGAATGTCAGAGGCCATGACGGGATAACAATTCAGCAACAGGTCGTCAGAACTTCAATCAGGGTGGTTCTATTGCAAGTCAGAATTCAGGACGTCAATATGCTAATACTGGGAACCGAAACTCAGGAGAAATGGACAACTCAAGAGCTTTGGTTGTTCAAAATTATGGTACTTATAATCTGCACAGATAATCATGATAGTTTTCATCAGAGGGTAGAAGAGGAACCTGAACCATCAGAACCAGTAAGAGCTGAAAATGAAGAAGCTTCCACTGAAGCTAATAAAACTGTGGAAACTGAGAAAAAGGATAAAGATGTAAAGATTGAGATACCTGACAATCTGAGTACAGAAGAGCTTGTGAATTTTGTGGCTAATCTTGAAGCAAGCAGGTAGCAGTGATTTTTGTTCAATGTCCGGAACTTTATCATAGCAAGCCTAGTGTTGCTTCTGTAAAATCTTCAAGTGGAGGGATTACATCCTTCTACAGTGGAGATGATGAAAAAGTAAAGATGACGATGGATTCTGACAACAACTTGATGTATGTAACATTTCCGGAATCGGCTATGGTTGTTCATAATGGGAATCAGAAAAGTAGTTCTCCAAGCTCGGGTTTATCAGGTATGCCGATGAGCATAAGATCTGCTGAGGGACATTTGGGCATGCTGGCTTCGTTTGTGTCTGCTCATGAGAAGTTAATTGGAGAAAACTGACTGATCCTGATCTGGTTAGGGAGGATTACAAGCAAGTTGATCCAGATGAATCTGGAAGAAATGGATCTAAATTGGCAATTGGCTATGCTAACATTGAGAGTTCAGCGATTCACTGATAGAACCAGAAGGAAGGTCATAGACGGCAAAGTGGGATTTGATAAGACAAAAGTGAAGTGTTTCAACTGTGATGGTTTTGGACATTTTGCACGTGAATGTCAGAGGCCATGACGGGATAACAATTCAGCAACAGGTCGTCAGAACTTCAATCAGGGTGGTTCTATTGCAAGTCAGAATTCAGGACGTCAATATGCTAATACTGGGAACCGAAACTCAGGAGAAATGGACAACTCAAGAGCTTTGGTTGTTCAAAATTATGGTACTTATAATCTGCACAGATAATCATGATAGTTTTCATCAGAGGGTAGAAGAGGAACCTGAACCATCAGAACCAGTAAGAGCTGAAAATGAAGAAGCTTCCACTGAAGCTAATAAAACTGTGGAAACTGAGAAAAAGGATAAAGATGTAAAGATTGAGATACCTGACAATCTGAGTACAGAAGAGCTCGTGAATTTTGTAGCTAATCTTGAAGCACCAGAGCAACAGGTAAGTTTCTCTTTACAATCTTTTATTTCTGTTTGTAAGCATAGCATAGGTTTGTCTAGCGAAGTAACTGTTCTTAAAAAGGAAATTGACTCAACAAGAACCTTTATGAATGATGCTACTAGTGAAAGAAATAAGATAGCAACTGATGTCATGGTATATAAAGGTCATGCTAAAGAATATCTTAATCGGATAAAATCTGAAGAAGATAGGTTTGAATCTCTTAGGGTTGAGTATGCTCAGTTACTAGGCAGAAAACAAATGCTAGATGAAGATTATGAGAAGGCAGTTAATGAAAGTGCTAATAAGGATAAGGAATTAGCATATTCTAAGGTACAAATTGTTGAACTAAGTGGCAAACTGAATAAAATGAGAGATATAGGAACTATGATGGGTCACCTTAGAGATGCTAAAGAAAAAGGTGAACAACCTAGTTTTGTCAAGAGATATAATGCAGTTCCGCCACCTTTTAGTCACAATTATGATAGTTTTCAGAAGTCCTGTTAGGTCCAGATTTACTGGACCCACTCCAGACTTGAAGACTGGAGCGTCACTGAAGATTTGTCCAGAAATAAATAAAAGACCAGTAAGCATCTCACTTGTATAGGAAATCTGGAGTTCACCAGATTTCAGCTTACTGGACTTCACTCCAGTCTAGATCGTTTCTACTGAAGACATTCTCACTGAAATCAAAGACTGAAGTTTGAAGAAAGAAGACTGACAAGCAGTGGAGCCCACTGACAGTCTTACCAGATCTCCCGACTGGAGCTTTGTCAGTGTTCTAGATCTTACAAATCTGAACACTGATTACGAGGAATTGACTTTATGCCTTTACACGCTTTTACCCGAATAATCCATTTGTCTGTTGATAAAAGTACAATACGTGTGTAAAGGTGGTTGGATAAAAGGATGACAAGTCACATCAATATGACTTTATCCTTGTACTTTAACCAATGCATTTAAGGAATTAAAGTTGTTTCCTTAAATGCATGCAACCATATTTGTAAGCATACATAGGTTTGTCTAGCGAAGTAACTGTTCTTAAAAAGGAAATTGACTCAACAAGAACCTTTATGAATGATGCTACTAGTGAAAGAAATAAGTTAGCAACTGATGTCATGGTATATAAAGGTCATGCTAAAGAATATCTTATCGGATAAAATCTGAAGAAGATAGGTTTGAATCTCTTAGGGTTGAGTATGCTCAGTTACTAGGCAGAAAACAAATGCTAGATGAAGATTATGAGAAGGCAGTTAATGAAAGTGCTAATAAGGATAAGGAATTAGCATATTCTAAGGTACAAATTGTTGAACTAAGTGGCAAACTGAATAAAATGAGAGATATAGGAACTATGATGGGTCACCTTAGAGATGCTAAAGAAAAAGGTGAACAACCTAGTTTTGTCAAGAGATATAATGCAGTTCCGCCACCTTTTAGTCACAATTATGATAGTTTTCAAAAGTCCTGTTAGGTCCAGATTTACTGGACCCACTCCAGACTTGAAGACTGGAGCGTCACTGAAGATTTGTCCAGAAATAAATAAAAGACGAGTAAGCATCTCACTTGTATAGGAAATCTGGAGTTCACCAGATTTCAGCTTACTGGACTTCACTCCAGTCTAGATCGTTTCTACTGAAGACATTCTCACTGAAATCAAAGACTGAAGTTTGAAGAAAGAAGACTGACAAGCAGTGGAGCCCACTGACAGTCTTACCAGATCTCCCGACTGGAGCTTTGTCAGTGTTCTAGATCTTACAAATCTGAACACTGATTACGAGGAATTGACTTTATGCCTTTACACGCTTTTACCCGAATAATCCATTTGTCTGTTGATAAAAGTACAATACGTGTGTAAAGGTGGTTGGATAAAAGGATGACAAGTCACATCAATATGACTTTATCCTTGTACTTTAACCAATGCATTTAAGGAATTAAAGTTGTTTCCTTAAATGCATGCAACCATATTTGTACGGCATAATAAATTCACTGTTGAATTTATTTGCCTATAAATACCAAGTCACATACCTCGTACAAATTACTTTTTGCATAAATTGGTGAATTTGTCTAAATACTCTCGATCGCAACAAGGAATACTTCACAACTTTAAGTGTTTCGATCAAAGGAGAATATTTAGCAAATATAGATCATTTGTAATTCATAGGTTGTTAAGATATTTTGTAATATCTTGGTTCCGCAACAACCTTGTATTTTATTTAACATCATAAATAAAATACACTTGAAAATTACATTGTGTCCCACCTTTACATTATTTATTGCTTTAAGTCTTGTATTACTTTATTTATATACTTGCATTTATATTTAAGTAATACTAGTCCAATCTAGTGCATACTTGACTTGTTGTATTTTACACTCGTGGGTTAAACCATCAAGTGAGGGACTTACAAGTGGTATCAGAGCAGAAGGCTAACAAACTTGCCTAGATCTGCATTCTTGATGGCCACCCCAGAAAATACACAAGGAGGTTTCACTCTTGGTCCTGATCCTATTCAAAATGATCAAAATGAAACACCTGTTATTAACAATAATCCCCCACCTCCTCCTACTCCTACTTCTCCACATGTGCATGTGCACTACTCAAACAATCCTGTTCCTAAATTTAGTGGGAACAGTGATGAATTTGGGACGTGGAAAGCTAGGATGATTTTACATGTTACTGGCATTGAGAGGAATATGATTAAAATTTTAAATGAAGGTCCTTATATTCCTAAATCTCCTCTCAACCCACTTCTTGATCCAACTGGATCTAGATCTGGAAGGGAAAAGAGGGAGGAACACTGGTCTGAAGAGGAGAGGAGACTGGTAAATCTTGATACCATCCTTAAAAACATGATCCTCGGGGCTGTTCCAGAAACCCTAATTCCCACACTAGTTCTCTATCCCAGTGCTAAATCCATGTGGGATGAACTGGTGAACCAGTATGAAGGAGGTGATGACACTGTTGTTACCAGAAAGGTCTCCCTAAACAAAAAGTATGAGTCATTTTTTGCTCTCCCCAATGAGTCTCTAACTGGTACTTACACCAGATTTATGAGCATTATAAACCAGTTAAGAGGACTGGGGGTTGAGAAAAACAAGGATATACTTTTGGAGAAATTTTGTGATATTCTTCCCACTAAATGGTCTCACATGATTCTGGTCTTGAGACAAGGTAAACCTTGCACTCCCATACTCTGTCAACATTGTATGGAGCCTTCAGATTCACTGAAGAGAATCAAGCCCAGAGGATTGAGGCTGAAAAAGATGCTTTAAATCATGCTTCCAGTAGTTCCACAATGGTCAGTAATTCTGAACCACCTTGTGCTGCATTAATATCTTCCGAGAATGTATTTTCTATGAAGAAGATGATGTCTGAACTAATGGATTCTGGAGTCACTAATAATATCTCTCCAGACTGTGATGAAACTGACAGTGATGACCTGGTTGCAATGATTGCTAAAACGTTTAATCGTTTTAAGGCAAGAGCAAATAGGCCCACTGGACAACATGCACCCAGTTCCTCTACTGACAAGACCAATCTGACATGCTTTAAGTGTGGCAGAAAAGGTCATTTCATGAAGGAGTGCAAGTCCAGTCAGTTTGTCTCTCAGTCTGGTCCATCTGTTTCTTATAACAAGCCTGATGATAGCTATAAGTCCAAGTACAAAAAGCTTAAGGCTCAAATTGCTCTAATGTCTCAACAATAGAAAATAATAAATGCATGATTGCAACCACTGAAGAAGCATGGGTTCCCTTTGATGATTCATCAGTTGATGAAGAAGAGGAAAGAGATTGTTGCTTTATGGCTCTGGCAGACCAAGAGCATCTGGTGAAGGAAGATGTCACATCTGGAAGATAGGTGGACATAGTGATCAAAAAGGTTAGTGAATATGATCTTGAGACTAACCAAGAATTAAAATTGGACATTGCTGAAGCTCTTAATGCTGATTTGATTTTTGTTGAAACTGTTAGATCTAACATGTCAAAAGGTTTTGAAACAGATTTCACTGAACTTTCAACTTTACAATCAAAATTAAAAGAGCTCCAGGATATTGATCTAGCTTTTCAAGCACAAGTTTTGGTAACTGAACAACTGGTCCAGGAAAAACATGACCTTGAAATAATTTTGCAAAAAGAAAAACAGGTCATTAAATCATGGCTAGAAACAAAAAAGCCATATGATGCTGGAATAAACAAATTTCCATCCCAAAAATGTGCATATCTGGATGGAAATACTCATGTTGCAGCATTAATACCAGTTATTGACCGGTTACCAGAAGAGGTCAAACCAAGCACCATTTATGATGAACCCTCTACCCCAAAAACTTGTATTATCCCAGCTCAACTCCCAGAGGTTAAGACTGGAGCATCACAGATGACTGCTCCAGTTAAAAAGGTCAATCAAAGGAAACCTTTGCCTCAGTCTGCTTCAAAGGAACCTTCAGTTCCTAAGAAAAAGAATGTCTCCCCTACTAAGCCTAAGGTCCAGTCATCTGGAAAGGCTCAGGTGTCATCTGAAGAAACAATTTTGTTAAGGTTGGAGAGCCAGTTTCAACTACTGGCTCGTCAAGTTCAAAGCTGTAATGCAAGACTGAACAACTTTGAGGGTACTTTATCTGGCCCTAAACAAAATTCCAAACCTTTTTCTAAGAAAGATAAAAATGTTCCTTCAATTGAGAAAAAGAAAAAGGTTTCTAAACTATCAACTCCAGTAGTATTCTCAACTAAAACTACTGTTGAAGAAAGTGAACTCAACCAGATACCCCCAAGGATCCATAAGGGAGGATCCAGTGAACCCATCAGTCGATGGGTTCCCAAATCTAACTAATATATCTGGTGGATGTGCAGGGCGATCGAAAGAAACATACTTGGTATCTTGACAGTGCAGCTGGCAGGACAATGACCGGACGTAAGACCCTGCTGGAGGAGTTCATAATTTTTGATGGACCCTCCATTACTTTTGGAAATGATGGTTGTGGAAAAACTGAGGGGTATGGTGTTCTGAACAATGGACAAGTCAAATTCAGACGGGTTGCATATGTGAATGGTTTGAAATATAACCTGATCAGTGTCAGTCAACTGTGTGATGATGGCTATCAAGTTTTGTTCAATATTGTTCATGGCATCGTATTCAACAAAGACTGGAAGGTAGTATTGATTGCTCCCAGAAGAGGGAATGTGTATGTAATGGATATGGAAAGCTCTCCTTTAGAGCAGTGTTTCTATACTCAAGCTGATGAAGACACAAACTGGTTATGGCATAAAAGGTTATCCCATTTAAATTTCAAAAATATTAATAAGTTGTCTAGAAAACAACTGGCAGATGGGATACTTTCAGTTTCCTTCAAAAAGGAAAGGCCATGTCCAGGATGTGAAATGAGAAAGCAGAAACGTGCCAGTTTCAAGACCAAGAAGAATTTCAGCATATCTGAACCACTTCATATGCTTCATATGGATCTCTTTGGTCCAGTGAATGTTCAGACTTGTGCTGGTAAAAGATTTACCCCGGTGATGGTTGACGAATACTCCAGATTTTGTTGGGAAATCTTTCTCAGGTCTAAAAGTGAAGCTGCTGCTGAAATCATCACTCTTATCAAGCAGATTGAACTCAAGTACAAGCGAAAAGTGTGTCAGTTAAGAAGTGATAATGGAACAGAATTCCAGAATGCAACTCTGGAGAAATTCTGTACTGACACTGGCATCTCTCAGAACTTCTCTTCAGCACGCACTCCAAAGCAGAATGGAGTGGTGGAAAGGAAAAATCGAACGCTGATAGAAGCTGCCAGAAGTATGCTTGCTGAATCTGGTCTTCCTACCAGTTTCTGGGCTGAAGCAATTGCAACTACTTGCCACACCCAGAATCGATCAGTGTATGTGAAGCGACACAAGAAGACATCCTATGAAATATTAAGAAATAGAAAACAAATATTGGTTATTTTCACATTTTTGGATGTCCAGTTTACATCCTAAACGACTCCAGTCAGTTAGGCAAATTTGATGCCAAAGCTGATGAAGGATATTTCTTAGGATATTCAGCCATTCGCAAAGCTTTTAGAGTCTACAACAAGAGACTAGAGAAGGTACAAGAGTCAATACATGTCACATTTGATGAATCAAATAATGCAATCAATAAAAAGCCAGCCCTTGATTCTCCCCCAGTAAATCCAATTGTCTTCTGTGAATCTGATCCTATCAACTACAATAAAGATTCACCTGAAGAAGTTTCCAGTCATCCTGACTTGGAACCAGTTCAAAAGAAGAAAACCCCCAGTAGTACACCTTTCTATCCTTCAATAAGTTTCAAACTACCCTCTGAACTTGTTATTGGATCAGATGTTCGTACTACTCCCCCAGTATCAGTCTCAGTTGAAACTGAGCCAGTAATTCAAGAAATGCCTTTAAATGAAGAATTTCATGATGCAAATCGTGATCTTACTGATTCAGATGAAGATGTGGAAATAGTCTGGCAAGATCCTCCTCATGAAACAACACCAGAGGAGACTCAACTGAACTCTTGCACTGATATTGTTGTAAGCAATAATCCTGGTCATTAATCTAAATGGAACAAAACTCATCCTATTGATCAGATCATAGGTGACTCCAGTAGAGGGGTTCAGACCAGAAGAGCCTCCAGTGAACAATGTTTATATGTCAACATCTTATCACTGGTAGAACCGAAGAAGATTGATGAGGCTATGGAATATCCAAGCTGGGTGATAGCTATACAAGAAGAGTTACACCAGTTTGAGAGGAGCAAGGTATGGTATCTGGTTCCTCCTCCAGTTGGCAAGAAAGAACCAATTGGAACCAGATGGGTCTTCAGAAATAAGGTAGATGAAGATGGTCATGTTATCAGAAACAAGGCCAGATTGGTTGCCCAGGGGTATTGCCAATCAGATGTTGATTTTGATGAATCATTTGCTCTAGTGGCTAGACCTAAAGCGATCAGAATATTCTTAGCATTCGCTGCTCATCATCAATTCAAGGTCTACCAGATGGATGTAAAGAGTGCATTTTTGAATGGAAAATTAGAAGAAGAGGTTTATGTCAGACAACCACCAGGTTTCATTGATGAAAAACATCCCCACTGGGTATATCGTCTGGACAAAGCACTTTATGGTCTCAGACAAGCTCCACGTGCCTGGTATGCTACTGAGAAGGTGGTTGAAAAGAAGAAGGATTTGGCTGCTGCTATTGAGAAAGCCTTTGCAATTGAGAAAGTGACTGGTACTGATGCCAGTGCACAAGAAACACAGAAAGCCCTTGGTACTGAAGCCATTGTGCAAGTTGAAGAGGCTGCTGGTACTGATGCCAGTGAGCCCCAGTTTGAAGCATTCCCAGATATCACAACTACTCTGAAGTCAGTGAAAAGAAAGCAACATGTGATATCTGGAGGAGAGATTGAAACCACTGAGAGTTCCTCAGAGTTTCCTACTGTTGATGAAGATACTTCTAAGAGACTAGAGCATGAGAGCATTATGATTGAAATTTACAAGAGAATGCAAAAAGATGAACTAATTAAACACAAAAATGAAATGGCAAAAATGGGGACCCTTGATTCTTACAATGCTGGCAGGTTGGGTGTGCACGTTGATGTGTATAAAAGAATGAAGGAAGACCCCAGAGTTCATCAATGTTTGGAAGTTATGGATGATGTTTATGGTGTTAGTGTGGTTGAGCTGATCAGATAAAGAAAGGAGGAACTGGTGAACCTTCAGAAGAAGGTCAGACAGAATGCTGCAGCTCTGGAAAACGAGTATAGAAAGAAGTTAACGGGCTTGCCCAAACTTCCAGCCAGACAGACCAAGGCTGCCAGAGATGCAGACCTCAGTACTTTCATTCCCTTGGACACTTCAAAGAGAATAAATCGTGAAGATGTCCAGTCTGTCGTGGAACAAGTAAGAGTGTCCAAGGAAACTGAGGAAATGATCCAGGTTGCCAGAACTAGATCAAAATATGATGAACTGATGAAGTTCAGGGCAAACTCCAGAAAGATCATTGGTGCTGAAATCAAACTTGCCCAAAATCATGAGAAATTTACCAAGTTTGAAGTAAAGCTGACCAGAGAGGATGGGTTTGTGGATGAAAGGAAGTGTACTTCAGTTCAAGCTTTTGGGTGGACTGAACTGAAGGAAATTGGTTTGGCGTTTAAAGGGAAACCAGATGTAACTCCTGATGAGAAGGCCTTCATGAAAAGAATTCAATGGGTCCATCAGAAAAAGACTGACATGGAAGTTGCACTGGGAATTAGCTCAGCGAGTACTGCCCCTTCACCAAAGAGAAAGGCCACTGAAGATGCACCAGGACAAGCTTCAAAAAGAAGGGCCTGACTCTACTATCATTTACTTGTATTTGTAATTTGATTTTAAATCAAAATTGTAACTTTTTATCAGTTGATGTCATGTAAATATAGTTGCAATTTTTGATTCACAAGTAAGTGATCAGATTAAGTCTAAGTTAGAACTAAAAGATTAATACTGGAACACTGATGATCTATAAAGTGTTTTCCAGTAACTTAAATTTTTAGACTTAGTCAAATTCATGTTTTTTTCAAGCATACAATTGTATAGATAGAAGCTTGAAAAACCTTGCATTATTTCTGAACAAATAGGGGGAATTTGTTAGGTCCATATTTACTGGACCCACTCCAGACTTGAAGACTGGAGCGTCACTGAAGATTTGTCTAGAAATAAATAGAAGACCAGTAAGCATCTCACTTGTATAGGAAATCTGGAGTTCACCAGATTTCAGTTTACTGGACTTCACTCCAGTCCAGATCGTTTCTACTGAAGACATTCTCACTGAAATCAAAGACTGAAGTTTGAAGAAAGAAGACTGATAAGAAGTGGAGCCCACTGACAGTCTTACCAGATCTCCCGACTGGAGCTTTGTCAGTGTTCTAGATCTTACAAATCTGAACACTGATTACGAGGAATTGACTTTATGCCTTTACACGCTTTTACCCAGACAATCCATTTGTCTATTGATAAAAGTACAATACGTGTGTAAAGGTGGTTGGTTAAAAGGATGACAAGTCACATCAATATGACTTTATCCTTGTACTTTAACCAATGCATTTAAGGAATTAAAGTTGTTTCCTTAAATGCATGCAACCATATTTGTACGGCATAATAAATTCACTGTTGAATTTATTTGCTTATAAATACCAAGTCACATACCTCGTACAAATTACTTTTTGCATAAATTGGTGAATTTGTCTAAATACTCTCGATCGCAACAAGGAATACTTCACAACTTTAAGTGTTTCGATCAAAGGAGAATATTTAGCAAATATAGATCATTTGTAATTCATAGGTTGTTAAGATATTTTGTAATATCTTGGTTCCGCAACAACCTTGTATTTTATTTAACATCATAAATAAAATACACTTGAAAATTACATTGTGTTCCACCTTTACATTATTTATTGCTTTAAGTCTTGTATTACTTTATTTATATATTTGCATTTATATTTAAGTAATACTAGTCCAATCTAGTGCATACTTGACTTGTTGTATTTTACACTCGTGGGTTAAACCATCAAGTGAGGAACTTACAAGTCCTGACAGTGTACCCAAGACTACCCCTCCAGAGACTAAAACTAGTGATGTTCCTATCTCTGGGATGTCTAAGTTAGAGGGATCTTTGAACAAGACTAGTGAACCTAAGGCTCACTCAGACCCAAGTGAATCCAAAAGGACAGTGGATAACAAACTAAAAGGAATTGAAAAAGAAGTTGAAATGGAAACAATCACATATTTTACTTTGAAAGGTAGTGATGATGTGTTTTCAGCAAAAGAGTCAGATTTAAACGGTAATTATCCTAAAAATATTGATCAAATCTGGAGTATTGATGAACCCGTAAAATCTGAACATTTGCCAAAACCTGTTAAAAGCAAGAACTTTAAAGATACAATTTTCAAGAAAGGTTTTGTTCAAACTTCTACAATTGATGCAGAAGGTTTGAGTGTTCAATCTGAAACACCTGAACAATTTGCTAAAAATAAGTTGAAAGAAATGTTATCCAAAGGTCCGAAGGTTCAAGCCCCAAAACGTCATGCTAGTCCCATTAAAGCTCCAACAACATGGGAAGAAGCTTATGCTGCTTTAGAATGGATAGATGAACTAAAGGGTCTTGGGGTCCAAGTGCCTGAGATCGTTTACGGTGATCTACCAAAGAAGTTTTCTAAAAGGTCATGTTTTAAGTGTCGTGAAATGGGTCACGTGTCAAGTTGTTGTCCTTATAAGAAAAATAGTAAATCTAGGGTGTCACCTGAAAAATCTAGAGGTAGTATGGATTCTAGTGAAAATAGTGGGTCTTTGCACAACATGTCCATGAAAGATTACAAGAATAAATATTATGAGGAGTATGCTGAGAGAAATCCTGATAGTCTGGCTGTTAAGAACTATTTAAGATTTAGAGAATTTGAGAAAAGCAGCAGGACAGATGATAATAAGCCTAGAAATGTCTCATTTAGAGAAGGTTCTAGTGGTTCGAGTCAATCAAGTAGTTGGAGAGCAAATTCTCCTGACAGGGTTAAGTCGAATAGTGCTTATTATGATCGGATTATCTCTAATGTGCAAACTAACCCAATTGATCGGTTTCAGCGACATAGTCCGAGGAGAATGCGTTCATCGTCTCCTGAGAAAATGTCAAGGGTTCAAAAGAACTCTAGGGTTAATAACCAAAGGCTACCTACTGAAAGGAGGCCTAGTGGTTCCCCGAGTCGCAGACCTAGTGCTGGGAAAAATTCACGGATTTCACCCGGCAAAAGGCCAGTTGGTAGTTCGTCTGTCAAACCAGCTAAGGCATGGGTGCCTACTGGTGGATATTGGGCTGACATGGTTTCTGATGAAGAGAATGATAGACCCAAAGCCAACAGGGCTAGGGGTCCTTTTGAGAACTAATTATTTTGTGAATGTGCAGGAGCTGCTAAGGAAGACCGCAGGTTTATGGTTTGTCAATAGTGGAAGCTCCAGGCACATATTGGAAGACAAGGGACTGTTAACGGAGTTTACTCCTGTTAAAGGGTCTTATGTCTGTATTGTTGATTCCAAAGGCGGAAAAATTTCCGGGGTTGGAAGAGTTGTAAACGAAAGTATTTTAATTGATAATGTGAATTTAATTGAAAAACAGGATCAGGACCTTTTAAAAGACTTATCAATTTCTAAGCAAGTCAATTTAGAAAAGGAGAAAGTCTACCTTACTCATTATACTTTAAAGGGTAGTGATCGAGTTTTTACTGAAATGGAATTCTCAAGATTCTGTTTTCCTCGTGTTTTGATTGATAAAGTTTGGAGTGTTGAGGTCAAGAAAGAGGATCGTAGCTCAGTAAGTCAAAAGGTTATACCTCTTGTGTTAACTCCTGAACAGGAAGAAATTTGGAGGTCACATGAGCAAGCTGTCAAGGACTTTGAAGATCTGTTAGATGGAAGAAAGAGAAAAATCCATGAAACTGATGATCACTGTTCCAAGAAGACTTGTTTGAATTAGTTTTTCTTTGACTTCATTTATGTAATAGACAGATTACTGTAGAAGATCATGTCTAGATGATGATCTATAGTAAAGTGTTTAACCTGTTTTTATTGTATTGTTGTTGGTAATGATATTATGTCAGTTCCAGAAGTTTGCTAGTTTATTCACAAGGATGAAAGAAACTGGTGTTCTTGAGGAAATAGACTTCACGTGGATGTCGGTTCTTAGGAGAGAGATCAGAATACATGGATGTTATTCATAGGTTATATGGATTCAGCAACAACTGCGTGATTACGGTCGAATTTCCTTTGTACTCCCATAAAGATAGACAATGAATCCACTATTTCCATTACCAATAATCCTGTTAAGCACAGTAGGACTAAGCACATAGACATAAGGTTTCATTTTATTCGTGATTGTGCTAAAAAGAAATTAATAGTCCTAGAAAAGGTGCCGAGTGACTTTAATTTAGTTGATCTGTTCACTAAGGCTTTCGACCGAACTCGTTTCGAGTTGTTAGTCCAATTGATTGGAATGAGAAATCTATAGTGACAGTGTCTCTCAAAAGGAACTTTGTAAAATGTGTCGTTTATGTGTGTCATATAGTGTCAGAAAAACAAAATAAAAATGAGAAAAACCAGAAAAGAAAAAGAAACTAATATAGAGTAAGGTCACTGCGTCAAGATGATTAGACGTGACGATACTTTAGCTTTTAAGCCTACTTAATTGTACTTTAAATTGCTTAGTTCAGTGATACCATTATATGATATATCGGTAGGCACAAAGTACCAAGGTTTCCTTATAATCTGAACTTAATGTATACAATGTTCTTATGGGAAACATATTCAGATATATGGCTGAGAATGTCTGCTCTTCATGTATATGAATTGAGACTGGTCCTTAAATCTTGCAAAAGATCTAGCATTGTAATTTTGTATATTTGGTCTTTATATAGAAGGTCTCGGGTACATATATGTGTATGTATTGCTTTTTCGGATGTATATTTGTGACAAGATATGCAAATATCTTATTAATCTTTTGAAAATTATGGAGCTAATGTGGCCTTTGAGATTCGGACAAGTAAGTCCTTGGGGTGTCTTTGTATACCTAGCCTACCTAAAGCTTCCAACTTGGGATAGGTTGTCAGAAAGTTCGCTACACGGGTCTCATCAAAAGTCACGGGTTTTCATAAGCGCTTTAAATGATGTCACAAATATGCAAGTACTTAGCATTATGCAATGTTGGGTATATTTTCGTACGTGAGTCAAGTTATGTCGCTTTGTGTGTGAGGAATCACCGACCTGTCACCGCTGACTTGATTCTTAAAGGCTTTCTTCCTATACTCACCAAATGTCTTAATCTTAGTTCTTGTGTCAATTGTGAGAGTATATCTGAATGTGGGTCACTTAAGTTCGCAAACTTGATTAAGTGGCATATTAGGCTACTCGGGTTACATGGTGACTGTCCTTGGCCAGGGTATGTCGAAAGTGTTACAACTAAAAGGAAACTGGAAGTACCGAGTGTTTAAGAGGACAAACATATTGGTAATCGTTGATGGATCATTGTTCATAACTAATAATAAGAGAATTATTTCTCACTTGTGGGCTTATGTAACATGCTAAGCTGATCTAATCAAGCAGTAACTTTAGCTCTTGTAACTATGTTATTCGTTTATGTTCAGTGTATGTGTGTGTGTGTTTTTCGTGAAATGTTTAATTTTTATTTGTATTGTTTAAATAAAAGTTCCTATTGCACGAGAGACAGAGTCAGAATAGAATCTAGTTTCCAAGAGGACTCAACTACGTTCTATAAAGAACACTGAATAAACGAGTAGGGTAGTTAAGTGATAGTTGTTTTGGTCAAAAATTACCTAAGATAATCTACGTTGAAGACTTAGATCAATAATGTAACCAAACTTTCGTTCGTGGGTTAAGGGCTTGTAAATTATGTTTAAGATTCAAAGATGCATTTAGTAAAAGGGTTTAAAGAACGATTATGTCGACTAAACAAGAAATAAAGGTGTAAAATAATGATAATCAGAATAATAAGTATCGAAATAAATGAAATTATGATAAATAATGCTAATCAAAGTAAATAATGCGTTAAAAGTAAAGAGTAAAGAGCAAGAACACCGAGATTTGTTATCGAGGAAAAGCCCTTAATCCTTTAAGGATTGCCGGCATAAAAACCCCGAGAGGAAGCAATCGTCCCTGCCTTTGTTCTCTTATTAATGATTGTTAAATGTTTACAAATGATGGAATTCGGTTGATCGATGTATCTAAGTGTAAAGTAAATGAAAATAGCGAGAGCTTTGTGTGTGAATACAAGTGTATAGTGAACAGTATGTAAGTGATAGATAGGATGCCTATGATCGATCAGCCTCATTCTTTATATAGACCTAAGATCTAACTAATTATGCGAGATTGTAGGGATCTTCCAGGTCTTCAGTAGTCGAACGTTAATGCGTATCTTGACCAGTCAAGTGAACGTTGTAGTTCTTCTCCTCGTGCTGAATTTAACTTGAAGTCCGATTATCTTGGCAGACTAAGTCTTCTTTGCGTGTTAAAGATTAATCCCACGTGTGAAATCCTCTTTCTACCGTTGGAGATATTTTCCTTAGCTTTATTCTGAAATCTGCATACTTATCTCACATGGAAATGATAATAATACTTGAAACATAATGTTAGCAAAGTATTAACAAGTAATCAGAATATTCTCCTACATCAAGATCCTGGGCTGTCAAGATCTTGGACCTTCAGGATATTGACTGTCACACCCCGTTGTAGCGGAAATACAGGGTTAACAAGTAATTGCGTACTAATCAGAAGGTAATAGAGATTACATCCATAAATCCAAATACAAGTTTATTACAAGTATAATCGTTCAGAAGTGGACCCCAAAACACGGATACAAACTATCCTCAATTGGAAATGGGCCCACTAATTACAAATATAACATATGGACAGCTAAGTACAATTAGGACTAAATAAAGCTATAGTCCTCAGAGGTCTGACGCTAACTGTACGTCCAATGTTCAAAAGATGGCTTCAAATG
This sequence comes from Erigeron breviscapus, assembly GCA_034093135.1. Lineage (NCBI taxonomy): Eukaryota > Viridiplantae > Streptophyta > Magnoliopsida > Asterales > Asteraceae > Erigeron > Erigeron breviscapus. The sequence continues at coordinate 32,991,326 of CM067168.1, forward strand.
CCATATACGCTTCCAAATACTTACTGTTGGTTCCCTGAAAAGCATGAAATTTGAGAGGATCAACTATCGAAATAGTTGGTGAGTTTACAGTATGTTTGACCAAATGTTTAGCCGTCATTGATACAACACAATGACCCATATTTATAAAAGACCAGGTAGTTAGAATACAACATCTAACAATACTTTTATTTCAAAACCGTCGGTATATCTAGATCCGACAATACAACCAATAGGGAAACATTTTAGTTTGTCAAACACAAGAAACCATTTAATACGCCATCACACGGCAATTCAACGTCATTTCATTCAACATTTAATAAATGACACGTATACACATTTTCGACAGCCCAACATGGCAAATTTAAGTCAAATGATTTAAGCATCCATATCACATGGCATACACAAAAACAATCATTTATTTAATAAATAGTGTATACAACAGTACATGCTTTTCAGGCCCAAAGTAAAAGGAAAAGGGCGCCATAAACTCACCTTAGCGATCTAAATGCTAAAAGGTATAATGTAGCTCGAGAAGATCCACAGTCAATTCTCCTGGTTATCCAAAACCTATGATATCATTACCAATAATGAGGATCAAATCCCTTGACGACGAGTATCCTACGTACCACTACTTAGCTATAGACCCTAGAATGCCATAACCGAGAACGTGTTTCAAACATTGATTTTTATCAACTAAAGGTAAATAAAATTATTTAGACTTTAGGTTTAAAAGTTATTAACGTTTAAAAATCGACACGTAATATTTCACAGTACCATTACACTGCGTCGCAGTGAGCTAGAATCATGCTCACTGCGCCGCAGTGGCTTAAGTCGACTCCAGACCAGAGTCTGGACACTGCTGCGCCGCAGTGGCTTAAGTACACCAGACCAAGCTGACCACTGCGCCGCAGTGGCTAGTGACACCAGACCAAGTCTGAACCACTGCGCCGCAGTGGCTTAAGTCGACACCAGACCAAGCTGAACCACTGCGCCGCAGTGGCTTAAGTCGACACCAGACCAAGTCTGGAACCACTGCGCCGCAGTGGCTTAAGTGACACCAGACCAAGTCTGGACACCACTGCGCCGCAGTGGCAATGACACCAGACCAAGTTACCACTGCGTCGCAGTGAGCTAGAATCATGCTCACTGCGCCGCAGTGGCTAAAATGATCCAGGACCAGTATGAAAGCACTGCGCCGCAGTGAGCCAGAACATGCTCACTGCGCCGCAGTGGCTTAAGTCGACACCAGACCAAGTCTGGACACCACTGCGCCGCAGTGGGGCTAACCCATACCACTGCGCCGCAGTGGCTTAAGTCGACACCAGACCAAGTCTGGACACCACTGCGCCGCAGTGGCTTAAGTACACCAGACCAAGCTAACCACTGCGCCGCAGTGGCTTAAGTCGACACCAGACCAAGTCTGGACCACTGCGCCGCAGTGGCTTAAGTCGACACCAGACCAAGTCTGGACCACTGCGCCGCAGTGGCTTAAGTACACCAGACCAAGCTACACCACTGCGCCGCAGTGGCTTAAGTCGACACCAGACCAAGTCTGGAACCACTGCGCCGCAGTGGCTAGTACACCAGACCAAGCTACCACTGCGCCGCAGTGGCTTAAGTCGACACCAGACCAAGTCTGGAACCACTGCGCCGCAGTGGCTAAGTGACACCAGACCAAGCTACCACTGCGCCGCAGTGGCTTAAGTCGACACCAGACCAAGTCTGGAACCACTGCGCCGCAGTGGCTAAGTGACACCAGACCAAGCTACACCACTGCGCCGCAGTGGCTTAAGTCGACACCAGACCAAGTCTGGACCACTGCGCCGCAGTGGCTAGTACCCAGACCAAGCTGGACCACTGCGCCGCAGTGGCTTAAGTCGACACCAGACCAAGTCTGGACACCACTGCGCCGCAGTGGCTTAAGTGACACCAGACCAAGTCTGGACCACTGCGCCGCAGTGGCTAGTGACACCAGACCAAGCTAACCACTGCGCCGCAGTGGCTTAAGTCGACACCAGACCAAGTCTGGAACCACTGCGCCGCAGTGGCTAGTGACACCAGACCAAGTCTGACCACTGCGCCGCAGTGGCTTAAGTCGACACCAGACCAAGCTGACCACTGCGCCGCAGTGGCTTAAGTCGACACCAGACCAAGTCTGGAACCACTGCGCCGCAGTGGCTAGTCGACACCAGACCAAGTCTGGAACCACTGCGCCGCAGTGGCTTAAGTGACACCAGACCAAGCTACACCACTGCGCCGCAGTGGCTTAAGTCGACACCAGACCAAGTCTGGAACCACTGCGCCGCAGTGGCTAGTACACCAGACCAAGCTACCACTGCGCCGCAGTGGCTTAAGTCGACACCAGACCAAGTCTGGAACCACTGCGCCGCAGTGGCAGTGACACCAGACCAAGCTACCACTGCGCCGCAGTGGCTTAAGTCGACACCAACCAAGTCTGGACACCACTGCGCCGCAGTGTCTAAGTCAAAAACCTAATTAGGTTAACCAAACCAAAAAAACTCATTTCTTTCCATGGCTATCTAATTCATGTAGAAATACTGAAATTAAACTTGAAATGGAAATTAAATCAAATTAAAAGTTTGAGAAATGGTTTACTTACCAAAAATTGATGTTCTTGTAGATGGTATAAAATGGTGAAGATGATGATGATGATGATGATGATGATGATGATGATGATGATGATGATGATGATGATGATGATGATGATGATGATGATGATGATGATGATGATGATGATGATGATGATGACGATGATGATGATGATGATGATGATGATGATGATGATGATGATGATGATGATGATGATGATGATGATGATGATGATGATGATGATGATGATGATGATGATGATGATGATGATGATGATGATGATGATGATGATGATGATGATGATGATGATGATGATGATGATGATGATGATGATGATGATGATGATGATGATGATGATGATGATGATGATGATGATGATGATGATGATGATGATGATGATGATGATGATGATGATGATGATGATGATGATGATGATGATGATGATGATGATGATGATGATGATGATGATGATGATGATGATGATGATGATGATGATGATGATGATGATGATGATGATGATGATGATGATGATGATGATGATGATGATGATGATGATGATGATGATGATGATGATGATGATGATGATGATGATGATGATGATGATGATGATGATGATGATGATGATGATGATGATGATGATGATGATGATGATGATGATGATGATGATGATGATGATGATGATGATGATGATGATGATGATGATGATGATGATGATGATGATGATGATGATGATGATGATGATGATGATGATGATGATGATGATGATGATGATGATGATGATGATGATGATGATGATGATGATGATGATGATGATGATGATGATGATGATGATGATGATGATGATGATGATGATGATGATGATGATGATGATGATGATGATGATGATGATGATGATGATGATGATGATGATGATGATGATGATGATGATGATGATGATGATGATGATGATGATGATGATGATGATGATGATGATGATGATGATGATGATGATGATGATGATGATGATGATGATGATGATGATGATGATGATGATGATGATGATGATGATGATGATGATGATGATGATGATGATGATGATGATGATGATGATGATGATGATGATGATGATGATGATGATGATGATGATGATGATGATGATGATGATGATGATGATGATGATGATGATGATGATGATGATGATGATGATGATGATGATGATGATGATGATGATGATGATGATGATGATGATGATGATGATGATGATGATGATGATGATGATGATGATGATGATGATGATGATGATGATGATGATGATGATGATGATGATGATGATGATGATGATGATGATGATGATGATGATGATGATGATGATGATGATGATGATGATGATGATGATGATGATGATGATGATGATGATGATGATGATGATGATGATGATGATGATGATGATGATGATGATGATGATGATGATGATGATGATGATGATGATGATGATGATGATGATGATGATGATGATGATGATGATGATGATGATGATGATGATGATGATGATGATGATGATGATGATGATGATGATGATGATGATGATGATGATGATGATGATGATGATGATGATGATGATGATGATGATGATGATGATGATGATGATGATGATGATGATGATGATGATGATGATGATGATGATGATGATGATGATGATGATGATGATGATGATGATGATGATGATGATGATGATGATGATGATGATGATGATGATGATGATGATGATGATGATGATGATGATGATGATGATGATGATGATGATGATGATGATGATGATGATGATGATGATGATGATGATGATGATGATGATGATGATGATGATGATGATGATGATGATGATGATGATGATGATGATGATGATGATGATGATGATGATGATGATGATGATGATGATGATGATGATGATGATGATGATGATGATGATGATGATGATGATGATGATGATGATGATGATGATGATGATGATGATGATGATGATGATGATGATGATGATGATGATGATGATGATGATGATGATGATGATGATGATGATGATGATGATGATGATGATGATGATGATGATGATGATGATGATGATGATGATGATGATGATGATGATGATGATGATGATGATGATGATGATGATGATGATGATGATGATGATGATGATGATGATGATGATGATGATGATGATGATGATGATGATGATGATGATGATGATGATGATGATGATATGATGATGATGATGATGATGATGATGATGATGATGATGATGATGATGATGATGATGATAATAATGATCGAGATTAGGACTAACCCGATGTTAATTAATCACGAGTTGTCACAGCATCCCCGACTTCTAAGGATTTCGTCCCGAAATCAAGTCTTGCTTAGTAAAAAGATGGGGATACTTATTCCTCATATAATCCTCACGTTCCCAAGTCAAGTCTGGTCCGTGCTTTGAGTTCCAACGAACTTTGACCAACTTGATACGACTTCGTCTAAGCTGTTTGAGCTGTTGGTCTAAAATTTCAACAGGCTCTTCTATAAATTGGAGAGAGTCATTAACTTGCAACTCTTCCACAGGTACAACCAATGTTTCATCAGTTAAACATTTCTTAAGATTTGATATATGAAATGTGGGATGAACATGTTCCAGCTCTTGGGGTAAATTGAGCTTATAAGCCACGGAACCAATCCTTTGAACTATTTCAAAGGGTCCGATATAACGAGGACTAAGTTTTCCTCTCACGCCAAAGCGTGCAGTGCCCTTCCAAGGTGACACTTTCAACATAACTTTATCACCCACTTGAAACTCAAGGGGTTTCCGTCTAAAGTCGGCATAGCTCTTTTGACGATCCTGAGCCGCCTTCAGCCGTGCCCTAATTTCAACAATCTGGTCAGTGGTGTTCTGAACCAGTCCATATTTGTACAAACGACGCTCACCAGCATCAAGCCAACAAACAGGCGATCTACATTTCCGCCCGTACAAAGCCTCAAAAGGCGCACATTTAATGCTTGTGTGATAGCTGTTATTATATGAAAACTCAGCTAACGGCAAAAGGTATCCCAACTACCTTTGAAATCGATAACACATGCCCGAAGCATGTCTTCTAACGTCTGAATGGTACGCTCACTTTGCCCGTCCGTCTGTGGATGGTAAGCCGTACTCAAATTCAACTGAGTGCCTAAGGCGTCTTGAAAATATCTCCAAGATTGTGAAGTAAAACGACCATCACGATCCGAGATAATAGACACAGGAACGCCATGAAGTGACACGATCTTCTCAATATACAACTGAGACAATTTCTTTATTTTCCAATTCTCCCGTATGGGAATGAAGTGTGCAGACTTCGTCAATCGGTCAACAATGACCCAAATAGTATCATAACCCTTCAAGGTTCGAGGCAACTTTGTAATGAAGTCCATAGTAATCTGTTCCCATTTCCAATCAGGAATTTGGGGTTGCTGGAGCAATCCAGAAGGCTTCTGGTGCTCTGCCTTAACCATTGAACAATTTAAACACTTTGAAACATACGTGGCGATATCTCTTTTCATACCAGGCCACCAGTAAAAATCCTTTAATCCGTGGTACATTTTGTCAGCACCAGGATGGATTGAGTACTTAGATCGATGACTCTCGTTCATTAAGAGTTCTCTAAGTCCATTATACTTAGGAATCCACACTCTGCCCTTGACATGTCTGATCCCATCGCCATCCAATTCAAATAACCGTTCGGCATTCCATAATGCTTCCTCCTCAATACGCCCTGGTTGCAAGGCCTCATTCTGATCATCCAACACTCTATCCCTTAATGATGAGCCAAGGTAAAACTTGCTCTTGTTATGACAGATAGTGAAATTCTATCTTTTCGACTTAACGCGTCAGCAACAACATTTGCTTTACCGGGATGATACTTGAGTTCACAATCATAATCACTGAGTAATTCTACCCATCTTCTTTGTCGCATATTCAGCATTTTCTGATCGAAGATATGCTGAAGGCTTTTGTGATCTGTGAATACGTACACTTTGTACCATACAAATAGTGCCTCCAAATCTTTAAGGCAAAAACAACCGCTCCGAGTTCAAGATCGTGGGTTGTATAGTTCTTTCGTGGATCTTGAGCTGTCTAGAGGCGTAAGCAATGACCTTACCTTCCTGCATAAGCACACATCCCATGCCTTGATGTGATGCGTCACAGTATACCACGAAATTTTCCACTCCATTTGGTAATGCTAAAATAGGAGCATTACAGAGCTTGTCTTTCAACTTTTGAAATGCTTCTTCCTGGGCATCCTGCCAAATAAATTCTTTGCCCTTTTGAGTTAACAACGTCAACGGTTGAGCAACTTTTGAGAAGTTCTCAATAAATCTTCTGTAATATCCAGCCAATCCAAGAAACTGGCGGATTTCTGTCGGAGTCTTAGGGGCTTCCCACTTCTTTATTGCTTCAATCTTAGATGGATCTACGTGGATCCCATCCCTGTTCACTACATGACCCAAGAAGTGTACTTCTCTAATCCAGAATTCACATTTTGAGAATTTCGCGTACAACTTCTGATCCTTGAGTAGTTGCAGAATGGTTCTCAGATGACCTTCATGTTCGTCTTTATTCCTTGAGTATATCAGTATGTCGTCAATAAATACAATGACAAACTTGTCAAGATACGGTCGACATACTCGATTCATTAGGTCCATAAACACAGCAGGCGCATTGGTTAAGCCAAATGGCATAACCAAAAACTCATAATGCCCATAGCGAGTTCTGAAAGCTGTTTTCGGAACGTCTGTCTCTCTGACTCTGAGTTGATGATATCCAGACCTGAGATCAATCTTAGAAAAGTGTGATGCACCTTCCAATTGGTCAAACAAGTCGTCAATACGAGGTAAAGGGTACCTGTTCTTGACAGTCAACTTGTTCAATTCTCTGTAATCAATACACATCCGCATCGAGCCGTCTTTCTTCTTCACAAATAGGATTGGAGCTCCCCAAGGTGAGGAACTTGGACGAATTAGTCCTTTAGCTAACAACTCTTGAAGTTGTTCGGACAATTCTTGCATTTCTGATGGCGCAAGACGATAGGGTGCCTTGGCCACGGGTGCAGCTCCAGGAATCAACTCTATTCCAAACTCTACTGGTCTGTGAGGTGGAAGTCCCGTCAAATCTTCAGGAAACACTTCCGGAAAATCTCTAACTATAGGAACATCTTTCATTTCTTTAACCTCTGGTTTCCT
>CM067168.1:33000173-33017876 GCA_034093135.1 Erigeron breviscapus
TTCATTACAAAATGGTTTGGAAAAAGGGTATTACTTCAATCTCTTTTTAACAGAAAATTAAAAACATAAAATGAAATGAAACTTCAAACAATAATATTAAAATTCATCCACCTTGACTTCCCTCGACTTCAAATGTGATTGCTTTAAATTAAGATCAAATTCATTAAGTTGAATAGATAATCGTGTAAGGATAAAGATGCTTACGTGGTACCACCAACCGCTTGCAAATTACCCAATCACCTAGTTTGCTAGTTCAATTACCCAAGCCGGTACCACCAATGCTTAAGAGAAAATCCCTAGTAATTAGTTTGTTTGATTAACAATTATCAATCATATCTATGTGAATAAATACGTGGTACCACCAACCGTATCTAGTCTTCAATTATTTCTTGGACAAATCTTCAGAGGGACTCCAGATTCCAAGTCTGGAGTAGGTCCAGTAGAATATGTTTTCTGGTCAGATCTTCAGTGAGGCTCCAGTAGTCGGGTCTGGAGCGAGACCAGCAAAACAAGTTTCTTAACAAACCTAACTAAGGTTCCAGTAGTCCAGTCTGGAGCCAGTCCAGTAAGTCTGGACTAAATCTGGACCTAACAGCCCTTAACCTCACGAATGAAAGTTTGGTTACATAATTGATCCAAGTCTTCAAGGTTGATTATCTTGGGTAATTTTTGACCAAAACAATTTGGCGCCCACCGTGGGGCAAAAGGTGCTTTCAATCGATTAAAGAATTTTCAATTTTTATCAAAGAAAACTAATTTTCCGAAATTAATTCCGAAAATGTCGACTCAACCAACTAACTCCTCACAAACTGCTCCTGCTATTTCTTCTTCTATGATTGGTCATTCTGCAAGAAATAATTCATATCGAAGGAACAGGAATAACACGACTTGAATCCCGAATCAAAACAAAGACAAGGGACCTGCTGATCAGGCCACTGACTTTAATGCGGCTGGAGACATTCCCGCGGGAAATTCGTCTCAATTTAACGCTAGATCTGGCCAAGCAGAACGATCGAGCTTTTATAATTCTGAAGGCTATCCAGACCCATTTAATATTGGATCTAGAGATTCTGCTCAAAATAATGATTCTGATAACATGCCTAACCTATTTACTATTTTGCAGAATATAACGATACATGATTAAAACAAATCAGGAATTTAATCAAGCTCAATTTAAGATCTTGGAGTCCAGGATTTCAGAGAATGGACCATCATTCACTCCAAGGAATCTATTTTCAACTCCAGGACCATCTGCAGCCCCTGGATCTGCACCTTCAAGCACACCATTCCCAACCGCGACTTCGAATTTTGGGAGCAATATTCCACAAAATACTCAGGCTGCTGGAGCATCCGCGTCCATAGGTGCAGGTTTACATAATTCTAATAAGTTTACTGGTTCGTTTGGTTTTACTAATTCATCGCAGGGTCAAGCATCAAACGAATATATTGCGAGGGAGTTTCAAAGGCTCAAAGATATGATCTCTAGCGTTCCTGGATTTTATAATCCGATTCCAGAGGTCAATCCTGCATCCTATCTTATCAACAGATATGGTGAAAGGATCGCTAACGTAGAGATCTCAAAGAAGTTTCAAGTTCCAAATATGAAGCCATATGATGGAACTAAGGATCCTCAAGAACATATAGCATTATACTTAGAGAAGATAGAGACTGTGCCAATTCCCTCCAACCTAAAAGAAGCTTGTTTATGTAGAAGCTTTGGATCTACACTTTCTGGATCAGCCTTAAAATGGTTGCAGAGTTTGCCTTCTTTATCTATTAACTCTTTTGCAGATTTAACTAATTTATTTTATAGTCAATTTTCTTGTAGTAGGACTTTCGAAAAATTGACTGATGATCTTTATAAAATCACTCAAAAACCTAATGAATCACTTAGAGATTTTATGACTAGGTTTACAAAAGAATCACTTAATATTCCTAAATTGGATATGTTAACTGCTATTCAAGCTTTGCAGAGAGGTCTCAAACTGGGATCCAAATTCCAGGAAGATCTAATAATGACGCCATGCAGAAATTTAGACGAAGCGAAAGCTAGAGCTGCAAGGTATATTAAGCTTGAAGAAATTGAATTAACTTCTTCAAAATTGGAAGCTTTATCATATGATCGTCTAAATCGGAAGGCGAAAACTCCAGTGTTCAAGCCAAGAAACAAACCTTACACAAGACATGGATAATCAAGTTAATTCAGTCGAAGAAGATGATGGGGTTGATTATCCTGCTCTTTCAACATACTGCTTTTCAGTAGGAACACCTGGTGTTATAATGGCGCTTAGAGATCTTGGAGACAAAGTAAGATGGCCACAGAAGAAAAATGATTCTTATTTCAAAAAGAAGAATCCTAGCCAATGGTGTGCATATCACGAAGACTTCGGCCATCTCACTGAAGATTGCAAGATGTTAAGAAGGGAGATCTCCACCCTTCTGGCTAAAGGGTATCTTACAGAACTCCTTGGAAGGAAAAAAGCCAGGGATGTTGAAGGCATGGATTTTTCAAAGCCTAAGCCAACTCAAAAAGCTGATTCTCCACGGCCAGATGCAAGAGTAATTAATACATTATCTGGAGGGTTAGAAGTATGTGGGACAACATATTCAACAGCCAAAATATTTGCTAAGCAAAGCAAGACAGATAAAGGAGAAAAAAGCGTGAAAAAAGCATCAATTTCTGATTCTGATTTTGTGAGTCCCTCGATAGCTACTGATCGCTCTCGAGATCGTCTATTGTTATGTCGTGAGTGCGGAATCCTCACGAGATAACTAGTTTGATTAGTTATCGAATATATTGCCAATTATATGTAAATAACCAGCCGTATGAGATCTATCTTCGTTTTCTATAAGCTAGAAACGAACTTAGTCGCCTTAGGTGTGTGAGAGATGAACGGAATCCAATTTAGGGTTTCCATTCATTTATATATGTTTCTGATCGATATTGGGCCTGCTGGGCTTTGTTCTTACGAACTTAGCAGCCCAGCCCATATAACGAAGATTATCTTCGTTAGTTCCTAACGAAGATCATCTTCGTTAGTACAACTTACCATCAACATCTATGCCTTGTTATTTTCCAAGTACTTCATTTACAAGGAACCTAACATATATTATGTTTGTACTTGTATAACATACATAACAAACATCATATATAAACATATATATAACACCAAAACATGTAATCGATCATTACTAAAACATAAAGTCCATAATCTATCAATTACACATATATAAATAGACATAAAATAACATAATGTCTTAATCTAAAAGACTAATCAAATCTAAGTTGTTGTTGTCACATCAACATGCATCAACAAACTCCACCTTGACAGCAGCATCTTCGATTTCTTCAGTCTTCAAAAAGTCTTCATCATCCATCAAATAACAATCGTTTGCTATTTGCATGGATATTTTCATGTAAGCCGACTTGGAGAATCTTACGATATCGATCTTCTTCATTCTTCCAAAATGGTAAAAATGAGCATTCAGTATCGTATAATTTTCTCTGATCATTTCTTGAGAAGTTCAACCAACTGCATTGGATCATACATCCTTCTCAACAATATCTTCTTCTTCGAGTCTGCATACATTTTGGCTTCACCAGAATTTCGATCAATCTCCCAATTATCCATTTTATCCAAGACATCTTGTGCCCATTTCTTGGCAGGGACTTTGATCATACAATTGATATCACGTTGAATATACTCAACACTTTTATCTGGCTTAACCACCTTCTTCTTTCGTCTTGTTCAATATGAAACTTTGGTTTCTCAGAGTCTTTCATATTCGATCTCAACTTGAAATCTTCATGAAGATTCTTACCAACCACATCAGCAAGACCATAACCACTTGGATTGATAATCCTGTTAATTCCAAGTTCATGTAAGTCTTCTTCACACAAACTTCTGAAATGTCTCTCACGCCATGCTAGATACTGACAACCTTCTGGTCTTTTAAGAACGAACAGCTTTAGTTCTTCATCATAGAACCAACTCCAGATTATTGTCTTATATTTTGCAGCATCTTTATCTGAGATGTGAGTCCAATACATGATGGGTTTCATAGTATCCCATGTGACTATATATTCATTAATTCTTTGCCCAGGCACAAGTTGATCAATCTCATGTAGTGGATCATCTTCTCTGAGAGGTACAGGATAATCATTTGGATCAAAAGATCTTGTCAAGTTGATTTCCCAGTGGAAAGGAATCAATGCATCATCAATCTTAGCATATACCACAAAGTTTAAAACTTTAGCGGTGCTACTAATTGGAGCTTGAAGCATTCTTTCTTTAACTTCTTTTCTCTTTACCTCCAACACTTCTCTTTCTTCTATAGATGGATCTTGCGGAATTGAGTCCCAAACATCATCAAACCCATAAGGTTTCTTGAATATGTTTAAATCCGGTTCAGGAACAAACTCACCTTCCTCAAGTTCATCACCATCAAAGAATAATTCTGTATCATCTGTATCATCTATTAAGATTACACAAAATAAACACCAAAATACAATGAATAATCATGATAATAATAAATTGTATCGAAATACGATAAATTACATTTACATGTCGTAAACTTATTACATGCAACCTAATATACACTTTATCTAATCTTTATCATAATCATAAGTTGAATCAGAATTAGAATCAGATTCCAAGGCTGTTTGCTCTTGAATCTGTAATTCTTTTTCTCTTTCAGTTTCTGCTTTTTGCTGTTTATCTAATAAATTATCAAATACAGAATGAAAAGCATTTTCTTCGGTATTACAGTCATGTCCAAATTTTGCCTTAACTTCACGCTTTAATCATTCAGTTTCAGCTTCAACTTGATCATCACTTAAATAATCAATCGATTTCGAAGAATTACCTGAGTCAAGTGCTTCAATAACTTCAGCTCTCGAGGAGCACTTGATCCACCCGCACCAGAAGTACCAGTATGGGTAGTATCTCTTCCTGTCTCCCCCTGAGTCTCAACACCTTTTCCTTTGTCAGAAACTGGGCGAGAATCTCCTATTACCAGCATTATCAGCATCATCATCATCATTCTGACGTCTTGGCTGAACTGCTGATAATCTGCAAACTTCTTCAGAACATCTCCCCCTTGATTCTTGACCCAGTTTATTAAAAAGGTCAAAGTACCTCGAACATTCGTAAGATCAGACTCTAATGTATCAACACGAGCCTGAAGAACATCGATACGCCTAACTAGGGAGTAATCTGAAGGAATAGGAGGAAAAGTAGGCAATCTGGGCAAAATTGGTAAGGCAGGAGGCAACAGTGGACGCAACGTTACACTACCGGCAACAGAAGCAACTGGTACTGTAAAGACAGTAGGAATAGCAGCAGCAGCTGTAGATACTGAAGTAGCCTCAGAAATTCGTGCACGCTTAGCTCTGCGATAAGTAAGAGGAGCATCCAGTGTCCTCTTAGGTCCAACAGTACTTGTATCTTCATGAATTGGACTTGATGCCATATCTCTATGTTCCAATTCTTCTTGATAATGAAGTACAGCTTCTTGTTCAGCACCATCATCCTGATTAACTTGAGAATCATGTTCATCATGAACGGATTGATCCGTATCAGAAAGAACAGGTGAAGAATGACATGCCTTACTCCGACGCTCTCGGCGTAAAGCACCAGGTACATCTTCTCGAGAAAAGTGATATGAATGATCACTTCCTGAAGCAACAGGGACATCATGAGCCATCTTAGTTCGATGCTCATTACCAGAATCAGCAGCAACACTATCATATTCATCTGTGTCTGCTTCAACTACATCATCACCACCATCATTCCCATGATCAGAGTCATCAGAATCAGAATCACCATCAGAACCATCATCTGAACTCTCTTCATCCTCATGATCAGAATCGTCTTCATCATCCACTAACATATCATCCTCAAAACGGGATCGATAGTTTGGATTAATCAAATGACCAAACAGTGGTGGATCATTAAGACCAGCCACATTTCGAGTATTGGCTTCTAGATCAGCAAATAAACGTAAAGGCCAAGCATGTGGTGCATACCGAGGACCTTGATCAAATACCAAGTTCGGACAAAAATGTCTAACGATTTCCATAACAAAGCGAGGATATAAGAGAAACCTATTTTTCGCTTTGGCATTGATTTGACCAATAAACTCTTGATAGAAGTATGTCGAAAAAGGATAAGGTCGATTATAGACCAAGGCAACCATCTGCGAAGAAATCTGAGCAGAAAGCTGATCAAATCCATCCTTACGATTGCTCGGACTTACCAACAAAGCGTAAGCTAGATATCTCCAACGTCCTTGAAATCCACTTTTGTCAAAAGGAAGCTTTATTTGACCAACATATCCCATTCTTTGAAAACACCTACGAATAAGGTCAAAGTCATAAGCCAATTCTACTGCTTCGTCTGGTTCTTCACCAATTGCAGAATATCACGAAGCATCGCAGCATTAAAATCAAACGTGATTCCTTCGACAGTAGCACGAACAAAACTACGACCATTAACCATGACCTGATGAGCAGTCCTCCAGAAGGCATCAATATACTGCCTAATGAGTCTAGGTGAATCACAAAATGCAAAAGAAAGCCTAGAGCGAGCAATAAAATCAAACATCTCATGATAACGTTCACAATTATGCTGATCTGGATCAAGATTTAAGGCCAGATTGTGCTTCTTAAAGAACTGACGTGGAGCAAGAGCCATTTCTGCAAAACAAATCATAATTTAAAAACAATTATAGGATTAGCACAAGAAATGAATTGCAGGCTTAGATGAACTTAATCAATAATTTCATAAGTTGAGACTGTACGAAATTACTCTTTAAGTTCGTTAGTTAAAATTGTACGAAGATAGATTTTAAGTTCGTTAGGTAACAATAAACGAAAATAGGCGTTAAGTTCGTTGGGTAACAATAAACGAAGATAGATTTGAAGCATAACTAAGTTCGTTTGTCACAAGAACTCCTAAATTCGTTAGTTGAAAGGAGAGTCTAAGTTCGTAGACAATAAACGAAAGATAAGTTCGTAGACATTCTGAACAGCATGTTGGTTTCAAAATCAAAAAATATTCGATTTTAATAAAATTTGATTAACACTTGATTTGCCCGAAATTAGTTACAAAACATTTGTATCAATTAAATGAAGCATAACCCACTTCGATTTTACAAACGAATTAAAGATCCAATGAGTTAAAATCAAAAACGAAATTAAACCCTAGAACCTAAATTATTTATAAAACTGATTGAGTTCATGTAAAAATTGGGCAAAAACAAGAATCAAGAATTGGGGATTTGTGAATGACGATGCTAGATAGTATACCTGAATCACTTATTTCAACAAAAATCGAAACAACAAGTAGAGAATCAAGTAAAATCAAGTAATTTGATTGATGAAGATATAGGGGTTTATGCAGCTTAAATTCGTTTTTCTTTAATAATTCTGGCAATGAAAAAGAGAAAATGAATTAAGTGTATATATAGATAGATGGTTTAAAACGGGTCAAAACGGGTCGGTGAGAAGGTCGGTTGAAAATATGTAAGAGCGAAGTTAACCTTCGTAAAATCAACTGGAACGAAGATAGAGGTTATCTTCGTTACAACCAAATAAAACGAAGTTAGATGTGACGAAAATAAGTGCAATTTTCTGAAGAACAATTCCAAACGAAGTTAAGACTATCTTCGTAAGAACAATTTTGTACTTAGAAAAAAATTTCAAGATTCTTCATCACGAAACTGTCCACGATGCGACCCTTTGACCTAATCCTGTACATAGCAAAAACTCGTTAAAAGCAACTTGTTCATGCCTTGTACCAAGAAGTACCATCATCTAAAATCATCATCATAATGTAAGTATTTGACAAACATTATAATCTTGAATAAAAACAAAACCCCAAGGCCTAAAATCAACCATCAACAAACCTGAAAATAATCAAATAACATATTAACAGCATTACCAACCACGACCATGATACGGAGAGCATTTCTCTAGTCATTGAGATGCTTGACGGCAAACCATCTTGAAACACTTAAGTCCCATATTAGATGCCGTCTACAAAACTAACAAACAATGAATAGTCCAAAAATCCAATGAAGAACTTTGTAAAGTTTCCGAAATCATGTCATAAGTTAAGGTACGAAAATCAAAAGAAACAAGTATCAACACTGATTATTTTCACTAAATACATGAAATGTAAAGTAAATAAATACTCCAAAGACAGGTTCATGTATTCTTCCTTCACGTGCTCATATCTGCATCACAATATGTCATTTCACACCAAAAATCTTGTCTCCACGATATCATCAGTATGAATAACACTGTATTGCAACAAAGATCAGCACTCCAACTTTATCTTCTTAACCTGAACACTACACACCTACCAAAAACTCATTAACGCATCAAGAGCAAAGGCATAATAATGCAGAAAATTCAAGCTAAAACACACAAAATTAGGGTTAACAATTACGAAATATTCAAGATTCTAACAAAAGATCAAGGAAGGTCATTCCATTGTCAAACCCTAAAAGGTCACCAAGTTATTAATTAAATTCATAACTTGTAAAAACTGAAACTTGTGAGATTTCAAATAACTTTGACTTTTCACATAAGATTTAAAAGATCATTTTCTAAACTTAAACAAATTAATGTCCATATTAGAAAATCTTCTTTTGAACTAATCACATAACCTCATCAAGAATTCAAATGAATGAATTCAGCAAAACATATACTCAACAGAATTTAAGTAAAATCTCTCGTGCAATAAGAACTTATGAAAATACTATTTTGACTCAATAAAATGAAAAATAAATCAGAATAAAAAATACAGAATAATAAACTAATCTAGACACTATTTAGCTTAATTTATTCATTATGCACATGTTACTCTGATCAGATCAGATTAGCATTTACATAAGCCTACAAGCGAGAAATAATTCTCTTATTATTTGTTATGAACAGTGATCCAAAAACGATTACCAATATGTTTGTCCTCTTAAACACTCGGTACTTCCAGTCTCCTTTTTGGTTTGTGGCACTTTCGTATTACTTGAGCTAAGGACAGTCACCATGTAACCTAGTAAGTTACTCATGCCACAATTTTAGTTTGCGAACTTATGTGCCCCATATTCAGATACACTCTCATAATCGAAACAAGCACTAAGATTAAGACATTTGGTGAGTAAAGTGAGAAAATTTTTAAGAATCAAGTCAGCGGTGACAGGTCGGTGATTCCTCACGCAGAAAGCGACTTAACTTGACTCACGTACGGAAATATACTCAACATTGCATAATGCCAAGTACTTGCATATTTGTGACATTAATTTTACTTTAAAGCACTTATGAAAACCCGTGACTTTCTATGAGACCCGTGTAGCGAACTTTCTGACAACCCATCCCAAGTTGGAAAACTTTAGGTAGGCTAGGTATACAAAGACACCCCAAGGACTTACTTGTTCGAATCTCAAAGGCCATATTAGCTTCATATTTCAACAGATTTATTTGATATTTGTATATCTTGTCACAAATATACATCCAAATACACATAATTATAATGCAAGATCTTTCATAAGATTTAAAGGACTTGTCTCTTTAAGAATCAAGTCAGCGGTGTCAGGTCGGTGATTCCTCACGCGAAAGCGACTTAACTTGACTCACGTACGGAAATATACTCAACATTGCATAATGCCAAGTACTTGCATATTTGTGACATTAATTTTACTTTAAAGCACTTATGAAAACCCGTGACTTTTTATGAGACCCGTGTAGCGAACTTTCTGACAACCCATCCCAAGTTGGAAAACTTTAGGTAGGCTAGGTATACAAAGACACCCCAAGGACTTACTTGTTCGAATCTCAAAGGCCACATTAGCTTCATATTTTCAACAGATTTATTTGATATTTGTATATCTTGTCACAAATATACATCCAAATACACATAATTATAATGCAAGATCTTTCATAAGATTTAAAGGACTTGTCTATTTAAGAATCAAGTCAGCGGTGACAGGTCGGTGATTCCTCACGCGAAAGCGACTTAACTTGACTCACGTACGGAAATATACTCAACATTGCATAATGCCAAGTACTTGCATATTTGTGACATTAATTTTACTTTAAAGCACTTATGAAAACCCGTGACTTTCTATGAGACCCGTGTAGCGAACTTTCTGACAACCTATCCCAAGTTGGAAAACTTTAGGTAGGCTAGGTATACAAAGACACCCCAAGGACTTACTTGTTCGAATCTCAAAGGCCACATTAGCTTCATATTATCAACAGATTTATTTGATATTTGTATATCTTGTCACAAATATACATCCAAATACACATAATTATAATGCAAGATCTTTCATAAGATTTAAAGGACTTGTCTATTTAAGAACAAGCATTCTCAGCCATATATCTGAATACGTTTCCCATAAGAACATTGTATACATTTAAGTTCAGATTATAAGGAAACTTTGGTACTTTGTGCCTATCGATACATCATATAATGGTATCACTGAACTGAGCATTTTAAAGTACAATTAAGTAGGCTTAAAAGCTAAAGTATCGTCACGTCTAATCATGTAGTGCAGTAACCTTTTTTTTTTTTTTTTTTATTGACACTATCTATATACGACTTAAACTACTAAGACACGAAAAGAAAATTTAAGTTCTTTGAGAGAAACTACTCGGCATTCTTCATACCATTGAGTTGATATAACAACTCATGACGAGGTCTATCAAAAGCTTTAGTATAAAGATCAACAAGGTTATCATCAGTAATAACCTTTTCTAAATGAATAAGCTTTTTCTCAAAACAGTCACGCAAAAAGTGATGCTTTATATCAATGTGCTTGGTGACTTTAAAGTTTTTCGGATTCTTTGTAATATCTATGGCAGACTTATTATCAATACCAATAGGAGAGTCTGAGATATCCATACCATAGTCGCGCAATTGTTGCTGTATCCAAAGTACCTGAGAACAGCATTGACCAGCAGCTATGTACTCTGCTTCACAGGTAGACTGTGCAACAGATGTCTGCTTCTTGCACTGCCACGATATAATTCTCCCCCCTAAAAGCTGACATCCACCTGGCGTTGATTTCCTATCCGAACTGCAGCCACCATAATCCGAATCAGTATAAGCTTTGAATTCAAAGGAACCATGCATGGGATACCAAAACCCTAGACGAGGCTTGGCCTTCACATAATGAAGAATCCTTTTCGCAGCTTTCAAATGTGACTCTTTCGGATTAGCCTGATATCTAGCACACATACAAACAGCAAAGGTAATGTCTGGACGCGAAGCCGTCAGATACATCAAGGAACCAATGATAGCCCGATATTGAGTTGCATCGACTTCTGTATCATTAGTCTTATCAGGACACAGCCCATGATTAGTCTGAATGGGAGTAATTGCATCTTTAGCATCGGTCATTCGAAACCTAGTAAGAAGATCTTGAACATATTTGCTCTGATGAATAAAGAACCCATCCTTCAGTTGATCCACCTGTAGTCCAAGGAAGAAAGTTAATTCCCCCATAGCACTCATTTCGAACTTAGCCTTCATGCTCTGCTCAAACTCCTTGCACATATTCTTATCAGATGAACCAAAAATAATATCATCGACGTAAACCTGTACAAGCAAGTAGTCCTTCCCTTTCCATTTGATAAACAACGTGCTGTCAATAGAACCTCTAGTAAAACCATTTACATGCAGATGAGTAGACAGTTTTTCATACCAAGATCGAGGAGCCTGATGTAAACCATATAGAGCCTTATCAAGACGATATACTCTATTAGGGAAATTTGGATCCTCAAACCCCTGAGGTTGATCTACATACACTTTTTCTCTAATTTCCCCATACAAAAGGCACTCTTTACGTCAAGTTGATACACCTTTATACCTTTATAACTAGCAAATGCCAGAAATAATCGAATAGTTTCAAGTCTAGCTACCGGTGCAAAAGTCTCATCGTAATCAAAGCCTTCTTGTTGCTCAAATCCTCTAACCACCAACCGAGCCTTATTGCGAGTGACTACACCTTTGTCATCCTTTTTACAACGAAAACCCATCGCGTTGATAAAGGAGATTCACCCTGAGGTAAGTCAACTAACTTCCATACATCAAGCTTCCTAAACTGAGCCAATTCTTCTTGCATCGCCTCAACCCATGATGGATCTTTAAGAGCCATTCCAACATTTTTAGGCTCAACCTGAGAGATGAAGCAAAAGTACAAGTACCAAGTAATTGCCCCAGTATCCTTAACTTCAGCAAACATAGTTGACAAATTTTTCCTATTCTGATTTCTCGTGCGAACAGAGGCAGAAGCATCACCAATGATTTGCTCTACTGGATGATCCTTGTTGACTCTTGTTTGAGGAACCGTATCGACTGTAAGATCATTTCCTAAGTTAGTCTGCACATGTTGCTCTGGAGTTTTAGGCTCCTCCTGATTTTCACCTTCCGTGTCGTCAGTATCATAGAAAGGATCATCAGGTAGAGGTATATGTAAAGGATCAGTAAGATTTAGGAGCAGTCTTTAAAGTAGAGTCTGCTTCTTTGGTCCCACTTGACTCTCCAGATTTAGAAGCAGGCTTAATGAATGGTGAGGAAACAGGAGAAGAAACAGGAACCGGCCCACCTTCAAGTGGATCATGAAGAGTAACTACATCTTCCACAATCGGAACACCTGTAAAAGAAACAGAACCACGAAAAGAGGTGAAAACACCATCATAATCGAAGTCATTAGCAGGACCAATGTGTACAGCAGGTTTATGACTGACAATTACCACATTTGTACCAAAATTTACTTTGCCAGTTTTCTGATTGTACACACGCCGAATTGGTGTACTAGGTATATAACCTAAAAAGAAACCCTCCTCAGATTTAGGATCAAATTTTTCCCTGAGGAAGTACTTTAAGAAAAGTACAAGGAACACCAAACGGCTCAACATTTTGTAAATTGGGCTTTGTGTTGTGCAAAAGTTCATAACAAGTTTTCTGAACCGTTTAACTGTTAAAACCCGATTTAAAATGTGACAAGCTGTATTCACTGCCTCCCCCCAGAAAGTAACAGGAAGCCCTGAATCAGCAAGCATCGTCCTAGCCGTTTCTATCAATGTCCTGTTTTCCTTTCAGCTACTCCATTCTGCTGTGGCTCATGCGGTGCACTGAATTGATGTTGAATACCCTTGGTCAAGCAAAAAACCGTAAGAGTATTATTCTTGAACTCAGTGCCATTGTCACTCCTGATTCTCTTAACTTTAATTTCATGGACATTCTCAACTTGTCTAACAAAATCCATAAACCGGTTTGCGGTCTCGTCCTTTGTCTTCAAGAAAAATACCCATGAGTACCTTGAGTAATCATCAGTGATCACCAAACAGTAGGACATCCCTCCAATGCTTCTTACGTTCACAGGACCAAAGAGATCCATATGAAGTAATTCGAATGGTTTGGAGATAGTGTTGTGCACCTTTGGTTTATGAGGATTCTTATGTTGCTTTCCTTTCAAACACGGTACACATTTATCTTCCATCCCAAACTTCTTAACTGGAACACCTTCAACTAATCCAAGACTAACAAGTTCATTCATCTTCAGAAAGTTGATATGTCCCATTCTTCGATGCCAGAGGAGAGATTCAGACTCATTTGCTTTGCTCAACAAACAGAGGGGCTCCGTTGGATTATCAACACCTAAAACTAAGCCATAGATGTCTCTCTTCCTAGGAGCTCTGAGCATTATCCATTCTGCTGGAATAACGAAACCCGGCTTCAAGATGAATGCTTCCTTTTCTGTGAAATGAACATTGTTGCCCTTGTCACAGATCTGTGAGACACTCATAAGATTATGAGTAAGTTGTTCCACAAAGTTTACTCATTCTAGAGTAAGTTGTCCATTGACGACATCTCCTTGACCGGTGATGTTACCGCCCTTGGATCCAGCAAAACTAACATATGACCCATGTATACAATTGGATAAGACAAGCTTCCTGTCCCCTGTCATGTGCCTGGAGCATCCACTGTCAAGGTACCATAAATGAATTGGTTTCCTAGGAACTCCCTGCACATAAAATGAGAAAAATTAGTTTTCATTGGGGACCCAAACCTTCTGAGGTTTGGGTCGACCCTTCTCATCCCTTAGAATCAGTTCAGTCCAATACCCATTGCTGGAAGCCGTGGGTAGAACATGATTCTCATCTCGTCTTCTCACAGGAGAAGACTTCTGACCTCTCGTCGGAGAAGGTCTAGGAGAATGAGGGCCATAAGAAGATCGAACACTCGAATGAATTTGTCATAGAATGAATTTTGATTTCTTGGAGCAGAACGATCAGGTCGTGGAGGTGTTTGAAAACGATTTGAATTCCTATGAACATTTCCTGATGAGCCTTTCAGTGGAGATTCACGTCGTTGAGGTATAGTAAACGGTTTTGGAGAAGATTGAACTTTAGCCTCATTAACCTGTTTATCATTACCCAACCCCATTTTTCCTTCCGAGGTGGAAACCTTTGAAGGAGAACCTGATCTTCGAGGTCTATTTGGACATACACTATAAACATGACCCTTTTCATGACAAGCAAAGCAGGAGAGAGGACCTTGAACTTTTTGTTTGTATCTACCTTTTTATCGGTACCTACAGATTCATTATTAGCACTAGTGTCCACTGACTTACTTGTTTTTCTTTGAATTTCCTTTGCAGGGTCTTGTTTAGTTGGTGATATCCTAGACTTCCTAGCACCATCTTTCTCATGTTTATCTTTACTTGAAGATTTCTTAAGTGCAGGCATTAAGATGTGCTTTAAAACCTTAGTTGCTTCTACATTAACGGCTAAGTTATCTTCAGATTTTCTAATCCTAGACTGCTTAGGTAATGGAGTGAGACGTTGCTGACTTAATTTCTTCATATCCTCAATAGCAACATCTAGACTTTATCAATCCTCTTAGGGTCAATAGATTCTAATGGGAATTCTAACTCAGTATAGACCCTATTACTTTTATGAAGTGTAAAGTGTACAATACTGTCTTTCTGACCATTGGGAATAGACTGATTTAGGACAACACCTTTCAATTTCTCTTCCTTGTTAGGTTGAGAAGAACCTCCTTTAGACTCTTTTGTTCCCTCAGGCAACTTTGCCTCAGGAATTGAGTCTTTTGGTTTACCATCTACAACACCAGGTTGAAGTAGGATTTCAGGAATATTAGGTTCAACAGGAGTATAGTTATTATTGAAAGGAGGAGGCACATCTTTATAAGAGATCTTAGCAGTTTCAAGACTCTTAGAGGAAGAATTCTCAAACTTTGTCATATGCATCAAAAGCTCAGCATGTCTAGCAGAATCAGATTTAGCATTTAATTCCAAGATTTCTATCCTAGCATCAGCAAGTTCCTTTTCAATGGTAGCACACTTTCTAGCTAACAAGGAATAAGCTTCACTACTTACTCTTTCTATGGCCACAGACTGATTGACTTTATCTTTCATAGCTCTAATGTCAGACTCTAAGGATCTAATCTTTTCCTTGAAGAATTTTTCTTTCATTTACAATTAGACCCTTTTTAATTAACTTATCTCTTTCATCATGAGCAGCATTGACAGCAGATTCTAATTTCTTAATTTGTTCATTCTTTTGTTCAAGTTCATCAAACATTCGATTAACAATTTTGCAAACATGAACAATAGTATGTAAAGAATAAGATACTTGTTGGTCTGCCTCTTTGCAATCTGCCATGTAAGCAACAAAGTCATCCACAGTCATGCCAGCCGGAATCTCAAACTCTTGCATCTGATCTTCAATTGTCTTTTCAACCTTTTCTGTAGCAGAATCATCTTTAACCTCAGCAGCTTTCACCTCTTCAGTAGCTTTCACTTCATCAAGGTTCTTGACATCTTCTAACTCATTGTCAGATTCGGAATCAGTATCATATACACCAGCAGCAACAGATTCCACATTCGAACTTTTAGTATTTTCATACAATTGCTCTTCACTGTGGTAGACTGTGGTGTCCAAGAAGTCATTAGGAGAATCAACTATTTGAGCCATATCATCAAGAATTTCAGCCAAATAAGCGTTATTGTTCTCATCATGTGGAAGATTCCAAACATAAGAACCATCTGGTTGAACAGCTACTATAGCCTTGTCATTGCCATTGACAATTGCAGTAGGATCATCAGTCAACAAAAGAGCTCTAGTTGAATTTTGATTGAACGGACGATTACCACCTCTATCTTGACGTGTAGGAGTAACATTTGCCTCTCTCTTAGGCCGTTGACATTCTCTGGCAAAATGTCCAAAACCTTCACAGTTATAGCATTTCACCTTTGACTTGTCAAATCCCTAAGTACCTCCAGTAAGCTGTCTGCCTGTTCTATTCATAAACTTTTGCACTCTCCTGGTGATCATTGCCAATTGCCATTTCAATTCCATTTCTTCAACATCATCTGGATCTATCTTGATCGTAATCTTCATCAATAAGTGCTGGATCTGTGATTCTTCCTGCAACAAAAGCTTCATGTGCAGCACACATTGCAGCAAATACATTCATCCTACCCTCAGCTGATTTCATATTCATAGGCATGGACTTGTAACCAGCAGAAGAAGATGTAATGTTTCCGAACTTCATATTTCCAGTCTTTGCACCTTCATTAGCCTTTACCCCTGTTACCAGCATCAGTAGCCATGAATCCTGAAGAATCATCTCCATCCATTAATGGACCACAATTGTCTGTCTCACCAGTATTACCAACTCCAGAAAAGAAAGCATTAACATCAGCTGTTGGATTTTTCATAGTGGCATGATAGAGAGATGGATCTTGTGTGAAGTTGTCTTGAAGATCCTTTGCTTATCCTTCATTTCTCTGTTTCTTAGTGTGGATATAACTCCATCTATTCGAAGAGACGCATAATCAGCTCTTTCTTGTAATCCATGACGAAATTCTTTGTAAGCTTTCGGCAAACCATCCAAGAATTTATCCACTATCTCAGTAGGAGTGTATTTAAGATCAAAGTAAGCTAATTCAGCAAGAAGATGTTGATATCTCAGAATAAGATCCTCAACTTGTTCATTCTTTGTAGCATTGAAGCAGTCAAATTGTTTCTTAAGCATTTTAATTCTATTTTCCTTCAATAGTGGATCACCTTCACAATGAGCTTCAATAGCATCGAACAGTTGCTTTGAAGTCTTGTATTCCTGTTTAGGAAACAGGTGCACCAACTCTTGAGGAATGCACATACGAAGAGTGGAAAGAGTCTTTACTTCAATGGCGTAGTTAGCCTTTTCTTCGCCCGTTAATTCTCCCACCTTGTATGTAGAGGTAACTCCATTCACAGTAAGAGTGGGCCACTCATAACCTTCAGTGATCATGAGCCACATGTTTAAGTCTTCTCGTTGAATAAAGTCTTCAAATCGACCTCTCCATGCCCAGAAGTCAGCTAATGAAACTAACTTTGGTGGAGAATTAGTACGTCCTACAAGATGATCATGATAAACCAGAGAATTGAGGTATTGGGCAACAACATTGTTAGTTGAAGATGAGGAAGCCATAAGTGAAAATAACTGGTCAAACGAAGATAAGAGTTGAACGAAAATAGGTTAAATTCGTAAGAACAAGGTCTGAACGAAGATAGCTTAAGTTCGTAGACTAAGGTTCTGAACGAAGATAGCTAAATTCGTAGTCTAAGGATTTGAACGAAGATAGCTTAAGTTCGTAGACTAAATTCGTTTGAAGAATGAT
>CM067168.1:33018876-33065089 GCA_034093135.1 Erigeron breviscapus
AAGTTATCTCTATTATAAAGGTTATAGTTACAGCAGGAAATCAGTTCTGACCACTTTTAGTAGAACGGCCATATCTGGAGTTCTATTTCGTCTTTTGACCTGATTCCAATTGGAGGTGAAACTTAACTCATAGGGCTACGTTTCATATTTTATGAGTTTTACCCAGATCGTCCATCTTAAGCCACTTTTACGTGCTCCAAGTTCGTACTCAGATTCTGTAATCCTCCTGGCTAACCTAGAAAGCATGGTTGATAAATTTTAGAATTTACCTAACCATTTATTTACTCATAATGACAAGTGCGTCGTGATTATAAAAAGGAATATGAATCGGGGTATACATATACATATGTGTGCAAACGAACCCTCTATGCACTAAATAACTTTAGATATACCCGTGTGAGATCAAGGAGTCGTGAGTCGAGTTTATGCCATATGATTCAATACACGAATGACTAAACTATATTATCCTTTGTAGAGACATGGCACCACAAAGGACTGGCGGAGAAACAAGTGAAGAGGCCCAGCGAAGAGCCGAGCTAGCTGAGCTTATCTCCCAGCAAATCAATGCCGCCATGCCAAACATTGCCACCCAAATTGCGGAGAATGTGACCGCTACACTCAACACGGCTAGAAGACAAGATGGAGGAGGAAATGCTATTGACAGGAATGCCTAACAAGGCTTTCACGTCTTGCAATCCCAAGGAGTTTCATGGGACAGAAGGTCCTGTTGGATTGCTTACTTGGTTCCAAAGCATGGAAGCCAACTTGAACATCATTGATTGTGCGCCAGCGGACCGTGTTAAGTTTGCTGCTAGTAAGCTTCAAGGAAGAGCTCTTACTTGGTGGAATCTCCAAGTGAGTACTAGAGGTCCTGCAGCAGTCAATGCTTTGACTTGGGAGCAGTTTAAAGATGAGTTGAAGCGTGAGTATTGTCCACGAGAAGAGGTACAAAAACTGGAGATGGAATTCTGGAACCATGCCATGAGAGGGCTGGAATTGGAGGCCTATGTGATCCGCTTTCACGAGTTGAGCGTGTTGGTGCCGGAGATGGTAACCCTTGTGGCTAAGAAGGTTGAGAGATTTATCTATGGATTAGCACCTGAAGTTAGGTTGATGGTCACTGCAGCAAGTCCTACCACTCTTGAGCAGGCTATAAGCTTGGCAACCAGGCTAGTAAACGATTTGGTTAGGCGTGGGAAGTACACGAGAGGTGAATCAAGTTCGAGACAGGGTGGAGGAAATCGGTTTGGTGATCGCAAGGGGAATGGGCCGGATAAGAGGCAAAAGATTGTGAGAAACTATGGAGTTGTGGATGCTAACCCCAATCCAAATCGTGGCATGCCTCCAAGGTGCAACCAATGCGGTTATAACCACTTGGGTGAATGCAGACGTTGCACAACTTGCAACCGAATGGGGCACCTTGCCGCTTACTGTCAGAATGGACCAAGGTTGGGAGGAAACCCCGGGGGATGCCGCGAGTGTGGAAGCATGAACCATTGGAGGAACACTTGTCCTAGGTTGAGAAGAGCGCAAGGCAACCGTGGAAATGGAAATGGTAACCGTGGCAACTTTAGGAATGTTGGGAATCGCGGGAACCAAGCAAACCGAGGAAACAATGGAAATCAAGTTAACCGAGGAAATGTTGGGAATCAAGCTAATATTGGGAATCAAGGCAACAACGTTAACCAAGGAAATCGTGGAAATCAAGGAGGTCAAGCCCGAGGAAGGGTGTATGCCATGGGAGCAAATGAGGCACGTGATGACCCTAATGTCATCGTAGGTACGTTTCCAATAAATAATGTTTATGCATCTATGTTGTTTGACTCTGGAGCTGAAAGAAGTTTTATTTCCTTCGAATTTAGAGAATTGATTGATAAGAAACCCAGTGAACTAGAGGAAACTTATTATGTTGAATATGCTAATGGAAACGAGTATAAGACTAAGGAAATTATTGCTGATTGTAAGTTAACTTTAGATGAGAAGGACTATAGTATAGACTTGATTCCCATAGAAATAGGAAGTTTTGATGTGATAGTAGGAATGGATTGGTTGTCAAAAATGCGGGCTGAAATACTTTGCCATGAAAGGATCATTAAGATTCCTTCAGATAACGGTGAGGTGCTAATAGTTCAAGGCCATAATACGGGAGTCCAACCCAAGATAGTGTCGTCTATGAAAGTGAGGAAGTATCTACGCAAGGAATACCACACATACTTAGCACAAGTAGTGGATAAGCGAGTGAAAGATAAGGATCCTCTCAAGGTAACAGTGGTTAGAGATTTTCTAGATGTGTTTCCGAACGAACTACCTGGACTTCCCCCAGCAAGACAAGTAGAGTTTACTATCGATTTAGTTCCCGGGGCAGCCCCCGTGGCTAAAGCACCGTACAGGCTAGCGCCCTCCGAAATGCGAGAACTCTCGGAGCAATTGCAAGAATTGCTTGATAAAGGTTTAATCCAACCTAGTTCTTCGCCCTGGGGTGCGCCAATTCTCTTTGTCAAGAAGAAGGATGGATCTTTGAGAATGTGCATCGACTATAGAGAGTTGAATAAATTGACGATCAAGAATAGGTACCCGCTGCCACGAATAGACGATTTGTTCGATCAACTGCAAGGAGCGTCGCATTTCTCGAAAATTGACCTTAGGTCCGGCTATCATCAGTTGAGGGTACGAGAAGAAGATGTACCTAAAACGGCCTTTAGAACTCGTTATGGGCACTATGAGTTCCTAGTGATGCCATTTGGTCTCACAAATGCGCCAGCCATTTTCATGGACCTAATGAATAGGATCTGCAGGCCATACTTGGATAAGTTCGTCATAGTATTTATCGATGACATTTTGATATACTCTAGAAGTAAGGAGGAGCACAAGAAGCACCTGAGGATAATCTTGCAGCTACTTAGAGACGAGAAGCTATATGCTAAGTTTTCTAAGTGTGAATTTTGGCTACGTCAAGTCCAATTTCTGGGACACGTTGTGAACGAAGAAGGAATCCATGTAGATCCGTCTAAGATAGAAGTAATCAAGAAATGGGAGACACCCAAGACACCAACGGAAGTGCGTAGCTTCCTAGGTTTGGCGGGTTATATAGGAGGTTCATTCAGGGATTCTCTAAGATTGCGGTACCTTTAACCCAATTGACCCAAAAGTCAAGGGAGTTCGAATGGGGTAAAGAACAAGAGCAAGCGTTTCAAACGCTTAAGAATATGTTGTGTGAAGCACCAATACTAGCGTTGCCGGATGGAATGGAAGGATTTGTAGTATATTGTGATGCGTCGAATAAAGGGCTAGGGTGCGTACTAATGCAAAGAGACAAGGTTATTGCGTACGCATCCAGGCAATTAAAGCCACATGAGAAGAATTATTCAACACACGATTTGGAGCTAGGAGCCGTAGTGTTTGCCTTGAAGATATGGAGACATTATCTTTATGGCACCAAGTGCACCATATTTACCGATCACAAGAGCTTGCAACACATCTTCGATCAGAAGATGTTAAACATGAGGCAAAGGAGGTGGATGGAGCTGCTTAACGATTACGAGTGTGAAATTAAGTACCACCCAGGAAAGGCAAATGTTGTTGCTAA
The DNA here is from genome assembly GCA_034093135.1 of Erigeron breviscapus. Taxonomy (NCBI): domain Eukaryota; kingdom Viridiplantae; phylum Streptophyta; class Magnoliopsida; order Asterales; family Asteraceae; genus Erigeron; species Erigeron breviscapus. The sequence continues at coordinate 33,022,463 of CM067168.1, forward strand.
CGCTCTTAGTAGGAAGGTGAGCACCAGGGTGCCAAGGGCAAGAATCAATCACTTGCGAGTGAAAATGTCTCTAAGGGACAAATTCTTAGAAGATCAAGCAAAGGCGTTTGAAGGAAAGAACATTGAAGAAGAGGCCTTGAGTGGAATAGAAACAAGGTTCGATAGGGATGATGAAGGCATCTTGTACTTCAAAGGAAGAGCTTGGGTCCCAAAGATCAATGGGCTGAGAGAGGTGTTAATGAATGAAGCTCACAATTCAAAATACTCGATTCATCCAGGAGCGGATAAGATATACCAAGGTCTAAAAAGGGACTTTTGGTGGCCTGGGATGAAAGGTGATGTAGCACTATATGTGAGCCAATGCATGACTTGTGCGATGGTCAAAGCTGAGCACCAAAAGCCAGCTGGACTTTTAAAGCAGCCGGAGATTCCTGAGTGGAAGTGGGAGCAAATAGCAATGGACCTAGTGACGAAATTGCCTCGGACAAAGAAAGGTCATGATGCTATATGGGTGATTGTTGATCGTCTTACGAAATCAGCCCATTTCATCCCCATCAAAGAAGATTGGAACACTGAGCGGTTAGCACGTTGTACGTCGAAAAGATTGTGACATTGCATGGTGTACCTCTGTCCATAATATCCGATAGGGATGGTAGGTTTACCTCACGTTTCTGGGGTCTTGTGCAAGAGGCAATGGGCACTACGTTAGCATTAAGCACGGCTTACCACCCACAAACGGATGGGCAAAGTGAGCGTACAATACAAACGTTGGAGGATATGCTAAGAGCTTGCGCATTAGAATTTAGTGGAAGTTGGGATGAACACTTGCCATACGCGGAATTTACTTACAACAATAGTTATCACTCTAGCATACAGTGTGCACCGTTTGAAGCTCTATACGGGCGTAAATGTAGATCACCCATGTGTTGGGTAGAGACGGGTGAAAGAAGCCCAACTACCGTTGATTTTGTCCAAGAGACAACGGACAAGGTGGCGATCATTAAAGAAAAGCTTAAAGCCGCGAGAGATCGGCAAAAGAGTTATGCGGATCAAAGGAGGAAGCCCCTAGAATTTGAGGTTGGCGACAAGGTACTATTAAAGGTGTCGCCATGGAAGGGAACCGTAAGGTTCGGCAAAAGAAGAAAGTTGAGCCCCCGATACATTGGGCCATTTGAAATTGTTGCTAGAATAGGCCCCGTAGCCTATAAGTTGAAATTACCCCAAGAATTGGGAGATGTTCATGACACATTCCATGTGTCGAACTTGAAGAAATGTGTGGCAGATGATTCGAAAGTGGTCCCACTTGAAGAACTACGTGTGGAGGATAAGCTCCAATTTCGTGAGGAGCCAATAGAAGTTCTCGATCGCGATGAGAAACGCCTAAAGAGGAGCAAGATCCCTATTGTTAAAGTTAGATGGGATACGAAGCGCGGACCAGAGTTTACATGGGAGCGCGAGGACTTTATACGCGAGAAATATCCGCACTTACTCCCTAAGCAAATTCAAATTCCGAGACGGAATTCTTCTAAGGGGGTAAGGATGTAACAACCCTACTTTTTAAATATTATATATGTGCTAGTTATGTTGCCTATGATCCCGCAAGCCATAGTTATACTTGAAGCTAGTAGATAATGCCCCTAAATAGCAATCTAAAGCTATTGTTCAATTCTAAATTTGATTTATAAATACCATTGAACAAAAATTTTATTGATGATTAATCAAGTTATAAATGATAAAATGAGCCTCAAAAGTTGAGATATCAATCAAAATTCTTATAAATGTCCAACAAATCAATCACCAAACCAATTTAAGTAAATATGACATGAGAATAAAGATTTCTATCTCAAAGTATATTTATAAATTAATATGTACATAAAGGTGTTTAAATAACAATAAGAATATATATATATGCTTAAAATAAATACAAGTTTATAAACAAAGGCTCATGTAACAAATTAAAAACACAAAAATATATACATACAAACATATATACACGACATATATACATATATACACATGCTAGAATAAACATTAACTTATACTACAAACTAACACATTTAACCTTACAAAACATATACATACCTACATCTAACAAATATATACATTATATATACAATTTATAAAAAAAGAACAAAAACCCTTCCTATGCCCTTTGAGGCCCCCCCCCCCCCCCCATCACACCCACACTCATCCATTTGAAATTTTACATACACTCTTTCTAGTCTTGGAACTCTCACACTTCATACACTTCTCACACACTCTTCACATACTCATCTTTTCTCTCAAGAAAAACTCTCCCCCTCCCTTTTTTCTCCCTCTCATTTTCGGCCCAAAACAACAAAAAACACCAAAAATCAAGTTAAACACTTAATAATAATAAGGATTAAGTTAGATTACTAAAGGGTTATATCAAGCAAGGGTTTAAGGATTGTTTTTGGGTTAGATTAAGGGGTGTTGGAGGCTTCAAAGGCCACGAAATTTCTGCCCATTTTCTTCATCCAAAACCAAGTTCAAGAGGGTATAATCTTCATCCTTTTTACTAGATCTAATCTTGTTTTTTGTTTATATTCAAAGGTTTTATCAAAAACTCATACTTTCTTCTTGTTTTCTTTGTAATATACACTTAATGAGGGCAAAGTTGATAGTATCTTTCTTTCCATGCTCATGCATGTCGAATCTAAGAAGAAAGATCCAAGGATTCAACAAGTTTAAGACCCAAAAGTGTGGTTATAGATTAGTAGCTTTTAAAGTGACTTTCTTGTTGATAGATCTATATGTTTTTGTATATTTTTGAAGAGTATATTCTGAGATTTTTCATATAAAAGATTTTTATGTTGTTGAAAGTTAGATCTATAAAAGTTGATAGTAGAAAGTGTTGATTTGAATGCATGTATGCTAGATTTAAGAAAGTTGGATCTTTTGTTGGATTATGAGATGGATATGGACTTGTTATAAGTGAAAAATATGTTAATATTATTGTTAATATTCTGGAAAAATTGATAAAATATCAAGGATATAAAGCTTGAATCAAAACATGTTAAAATAAGCTAGAAATCATAAACCGAAACACGCAAAAATGCATTTTGAGCACACACATGCACCATAATCTTATGACCAAGGAAATATGATAAACCTACTGGAAATAAGTTGAAATAAAATCATAAAACTCAGATCTATTGGTTCATGACAACAATAAGCTCAAAAATCACCTTTTCGGGTCAAATAATCACTAACCGAAAGCACTAAATTGCACATATCACCCACCACCACTATCACGATTTTGGACACCAAAATATGATGAACTTTCTGGAAATAATAAAACAAGAATGAAAATCCATTTTGAAGCACTTTAATTGCTTAAGAAATGAGGCTAAAATCACTATTTCGGTAAACGATTTTTAATCATAAACCCTCAAAATGAGCAAGACACAAGAGAGGTTGAATTGATATGATTTTGTATTGATAAAAGTTGCCTAAAAGGCCTGAGATTTTTGACCAAAATGTTTAGTGATGATTTCTAAGAATTTCCATGAATTATTGAATTTAAATGGTAATTAAAAGACATAAAAATCAATAAATAAATTATGTAAATCAAGAATGGAGTTAAATCATCTTAACCATTGATAAAAATAACTAAAACCTACTGGAGAAAAATAGTTAAAAGGCAAGGGACATGTGTTACATAATTTAAAGATAAATAATTAAGTAAAAATAACTAATTAAATATTATCATTAAAATAAATGGAAAATACACAAATAAAAGTATAAATCATGAAATTATAATTAAGGAGCATATATATCAGAAGATAATTCAAATGAAATTATCCATAATTTATAAAGGCAATTATGACACTTAAAAGTATTTTTAAGGATTTATTTAGCAAATAAATCAATAAAGTGAATAAATAAATAATTAAATATTATAAATTAAATATATAATTACAAATCAGAAAATATACATAAAATATTAATATTATAAGACCACTAATGTCAAATATTATTACTAAGCAAAGTATACAATGGAAATCATATAAACCAAAGCCAAACTACCGAAATTCCAATAAACGTACAAAAACGTATAATGAGAAAACGACTCTTACCACCAAATCTCTCATAACCAAATAAAGAGAACGTCATAATGCACTTAAATACCATAATCTAATAACAACCAAAGATGGGCGAGTCTACTAGTATACATCTCATGATCTAGCTCACTAGTTCATGTCACGCGAACTTACCCGCTGAATATATACGTTATGGTTTAGGCTTGCTTGAGGCGCAACAAATCTAAGCGAAGGAATCGCGTTTGATCAGCCCCTTTCACTCTCTAATCAAGTGAGTCATAGCCCCCTTTCAAACTCTTTTATATGTTTTACTTGCGGGGTGAAAAGCATGATTAATTAAAATGACTTTCTCTTATGAAATGATTCTTTGAAATACTGATAATGATGTGGGAATTATATTGTATGTTCAACGTGTTATATGTTATATGATGAGCTTGAGTACTGTCAAACGGAGGTCCCCTGTACACTACTATTAACTCATTTGAGGCCTGTAGTTAGAGGGTTGCGCAACTAGGATTCGTCCCCTCACTCACCAAGATGGCAGCGGGTTGACTGGCCGCCTGAGTGGCCGCCCTCATCTCCGGTCTGCCTAGGGTGCTCTAATCTACTTTATATATTATTGGTCGTCTCCATGGCACGACCCATTCATTATTATTATTGCACGTGATTGACAGCATGTGCTTCTATTATCATATCTTCGGGACATATTATCATTATTATCATTTGGACGTGAAAGGGTCTTAGTAGTGGCTCAAGACCAATCTCATCAAATTATGTCATGGTAGTCTTACCATTGACCAAGTGTTATTGATATTATTCATGGTTGGTTATTATTGATTGAACATACGGTTTGGGTATGGACAGCATGATGGAAATTCTTGGAAATTTTATGACATATTATTTCTTGAATTGGATTAAATCTATATGTGTCGTTAGCGTAAACCTATGAACTCACTCAACTCTCGTAGTTGACACTTTTTCTTCATGCTTTTCAGGTCTAGGGCAGTAAGTTAGCATTTTGGACCGCCTCACGGATGATGTGTTTATTTGTTGCATGTTGGACTAGTAACGCAAACATTTGATCTTTTGATTATGAATTTGGTTATGTAATGTTTATTAAACGACAACTTGAACTTGTAACCTTTTGAATTTGAATGGCATTTGAAACTTTATGTTGATGTTTTATACCTAAATCTTTTGTACCATGTCGTTCTGTGGCATCTCGTGTTTCCGTTATAGTCAGGGTGTTACATTATCGTGTATATCATAGATATTAAAGTGAAAAAAATACAAATAAATAAATATAACATCTTTAAAAAAGTTATGATAAAATAAAGAACCATAAGACTGTACACATGTTATAATTAGATACTCTTTAAAAAAATTGAGCAAGATTCATGTCAAAATGTATTATCTTGTACAAAAAAAATATTACGAATCTTCGAAAATAATCAAACCTGGTTATGTATCAAATCAGATTAATCATCAGTCTTTTCAACAGATATTAACAAATTTATTAATATTATATCAGAGCATATATATTAATATTTTTTAATATTTTTATAAGATAATATTAAGTTAATTGATATGGTAAAACAAATATTTTTGATGAGTTAGATACTTAGATGTCATACATTTTAAAACAAACATTATTCACCATACAATATATAAGACATTATTACAAACAAAACAATTAAGATAATTAGATTAACAGTTAACTTAACTAATATTATAAAATTTCTTTCAAATTACTTAGTTTAGAACTGCCAATCCTAGACAAATCCCTTCATAATTGAAAACATCTAAGAGGAACACCTTCTCTTCTTTCAGGTAGTTGAACATCAATGTATATCCAGGCAACACATGATTATTATAACACAATCTTGTCCAGTTCCTCCCTTGAAAACCGTTAGCAAACCACATACCGCTATCATATCTGTTATTCATATCAATAGATCCATCTACATATTCCCAAATAATTTGGACATTTGCAGCAACTTTACTTCCAATAATATATACTGTAGTTTCTGGTAAAATGTTTGTTTCTTCATGCAAATCATCAAGGAACATTATCGGAATATACTGTATAAATAAAATAGTCCAAAAATTATTAGTAATAAAAATTAATTAATCTTTAGATTTATTAACCAAAAAATTATCAATTTACCTGTTCGTGAATTGTGTCTTCCATGGCTTCAATAATACATCTGTTATACAACTCTTCACCAAACTCATTTTCAAGAATTTCTAGACCAATTTCATCAAAGCACATAACTTCAAATGTATCTTTTTCCACCAACTTAAAACATATTTTAGTTGTATCTTGTTTCATTGATGTCTCTATAAAGATTCTCCAATCGCCATATTCAGTAATCTTAACACGACTACTACCGACTTCTTCAACACACACATCAAACTTACACCCCGACCAATCAACTAATGTTATAAAATCACAGTCTCTTGATAAAAGGTTTTTGAAATATACAGGTAAAATCTGTATAAAAAACAGTGTTAATATATATATATATAATTAATAATAAAATAAAATTTCATACAGAATTTAAACATTTAATATAAAATTAAATGAAATTAACTTACCAATTCTTTGAGTAGATTCTTATCGTTCACAATATCAACAAGAATTTGTCGCCCAATCTGTTAATAATAATTTTTTTAATTATTTATATTTAATTTCATTTAACATTATTATTGATTAAATTATTAATATTTATATTAAGTAGATAACTTACTTCATTAGACATGGCCTGAAAAATATTTGGAAGTTTTTCAATATGATGATAGAACGACTCCAGTAGTCCTAGTGTGGTTAGTCATACTGAACCACAAGGTACAACACTAATATCTTCTGAGAATGTATTTTCTATGAAGAAGATGGTGTCTGAATTCATGGAATCTGGAGAATCTAGTCTTATCTCTCCAGACTGTGATGAATCTGAAAATGATGACCTGGTTGCAATGATTGCTAAAACGTTTAACCGTTTCAAAGCAAGAGCAAATAGGCCATCTGGATAATTTGCATCCAGTACTTCTACTGATAAGACCAATCTGACATGCTTTAAGTGTGGCAGAAAAGGTCATTTCATGAAAGATTGCAAGTCCAGTCAGTTTGTATCCCAACCTGGTCCATTTACTTCTAATAAAAAGCCTGATGATAGCTATAAATCTAAATATAAAAAGCTTAAGGCTCAAATTGCTCTCATGGCACAACAAATGGAAAATAATAAATGCATGATTGCAACAACTGAAGAAAAATGGGTTCCTTCTGATGATTCATCTGTTGATGAAGAAGAGGAAAGAGATTGCTGTTACATGGCTCTGGCAGACGAGGAGCATCTGGTGAAGGAAGATGTCACATCTGGAAGATGGGTGGACATTGTTATCAAAAAGGTCAGTGATTATGATGTGGAAATTGACACTGAACTAAAATTGGACATTGCTGAAGCTCTTAATTCTGATTTAATCTTTGTTGAAACTGTTAGATCTAATTGTGTAAATGGTCTAGAAACAGATTTTTCTGAAATTACAGTTTTAAAATCGAAATTAAAGGAACTTCAAGATATTGAACTGGCATTTCAAGCCCAAGTTCTGGTAACCGAACAACTGATTCAAGAAAAACAAGATCTTGAAATCATTTTAGAAAAAGAAAAACTGGTTATTAAATCATGGCTTGAAACCATAAAGCCATATGATGCTGGAGTAAATCAATTTCCCACTCAAAAACGTGCTTATTTAGATGGAAATACTCATGTTGCATCATTAATACCAGTAATTGATCGTTTACCAGAGGGATTCAGGCCCATTACCATTTATGATGAGCCTGTAACTCCTAAGGCCAATATTTTCCCAGTTCAATCCCCAGAGGTTAAGACTGGAGCATTCCAGATGATTGCTCCAGTTAAAAAGGTTAATCGGAATAAACCTTTGCCTCAGACTGCTTCTGAAGAACCCCAGGTTCAAAAGAAAAAGACCAGTTCCCTTCCTAAGCCTAAAGTTCCCTTCCCTTTCAATTACTGACTCGTCAATTTCAAAGTTGAAATGCAAGATTAAACAATTTTGAGGGTACTTCATCTGGCCCTAAACAAAATACCAAACCTTTTTCAAAGAAAGATAAATTTATTTCTCCAGTTGAGAAAAAGAAAAAGGTTTCAAAACTATCAACCCCAGTGGTCTTTTCAACTAAGACTATTGTTGAAGAAAGTGAACTTAACCAGATACCTCCAGGGACCTATAAGGGAGGGTCCAGTGAACCCATCAGCCGATGGGTTCCCAAATCTAACTGATATATCTGGTGGATGTGCAGGGCGATCGAAAGAAACATACCTGGTATGTTGACAGTGCAGCTGGCAGGACAATGACAGGATGTAAGACCCTGCTGGAGGAGTTCATAATTTCTGATGGACCCTCCATTACTTTTGGAAATGATGGTTGTGGAAAAACTGAGGGGTATGGTGTTCTGAACAATGGACAAGTTAAATTCAGACGAGTTGCATTTGTGAATGGTTTGAAATATAACATGATCAGTGTCAGTCAACTGTGTGATGATGGCTATCAAGTTCTGTTCAATATTGCTCAGGGCATTGTATTCAACAAAGACTGGAAGGTGGTATTGATTGCTCCCAGAAGAGGGAATGTGTATGTGATGGATATGGAAAGCTCTCATTCAGAGCAGTGTTTCTATACTCAAGCTGATAAAGACACAAACTAGTTATGGCATAAAAGGTTATCCCATTTAAATTTCAAAAATATTAATAAGTTGTCTAGAAAACAGCTGGCAGATGGGATACCTTCAGTTTCCTTCAAAAAGGAAAGGCCATGTCCAGGATGTGAGATGGGAAAGCAGAAACGTGCCAGTTTCAAGACCAGACAGAACTTTAGCATATCTGAACCTCTTCACATGCTTCATATGAAGATGTTGAAGTAGTCTGGCAAGATCCTCCTCCTGAAGCAACACTAGAGGAGACTCAACTGAACTCTTGCACTGATATTGTTGTAAGTAACAATCCTGGTCAATAATCCAAATGGATAAAAGCTCATCCTATCGATCAGATCATAGGTGACTCCAGTAGAGGGGTTCTGACCATAAGAGCCTCCAGTAATCAATGCTTATATGTCAGTTTCTTATCACTGATAGAACCAAAGAAGATTGACGAGGCTATGGAAGATCCAAGCTGGGTGATAGCTATGCAATAAGAGCTTCACCAGTTTGAAAGGAACAAGGTTTGGTACCTGGTTTCTTTCCCAGTTGGAAAGAAAGAACCAATTGGAACCAGATGGGTCTTCAGGAATAAGGTAGATGAAGATGGCCATGTCATCAGAAACAAGGCCAGACTGGTAGCACAGGGGTACTGCCAGTCAGATATCGATTTTGATGAATCATTTGCTCCAGTGGCTAGACTTGAAGCGATCAGAATATTCTTAGCATTTGCTGCTCATCATCAATTCAAGGTCTACCAGATGGACGTTAAAAGTGCATTTTTGAATGGAAAACTTGAAGAAGAAGTTTATGTCAGACAACCACCAAGTTTCATTGATGAAAAACATCCCCACTGGGTATATCGTCTGGACAAAGCACTTTATGGTCTCAGACAAGCTCCACGTGCCTGGTATGATACTCTGACTAAACATTTATTGAAACATGGTTTTAAAAGAGGTGCAATTGACAATACCTTATTTATTCTTAATGAAAAAGGTAATCTTCTGATGGTACAAATTTATGTTGATGATATTATTTTTGGGTCTACTGATGACAAAATGTGCAAGAAATTTTTGAAAATAATGTCGACTGAATATGAAATGAGTTTAATGGGTGAATTAACATATTTTCTAGGACTCAGATTAAACAGACCAGAGATGGTATTTTTATTAATCAAGAGAAATATGTTAGAGATCTTTTAAAGAAATATACTGGTGGATGTCATTTCCTTGGTGGCAAACTGGTCAGCTGGACCAGTATGAAGCAAACTTCAGTTTCATTGTCCACTGCTAAAGCTGAATACGTGTCTGCAGCCAGTTGTTGTGCTTAAATACTCTGGATGAAGAACCAGTTGCTTAATTATGGTATTAAGTATTCAAAGACCCCAATCTTTTGTGATAATACCAGTGCCATTGCTATCTCGAACAATCCAGTCATGCACTCAATGACGAAGCACATTGATCTCAGGTATCACTTCATTCGTGACAATATTGTGAAAGGCAACATTGAACTCCATTTTATTTCCACTGACAAACAACTCGCTGACATTTTTACTAAACCACTGGATGTAAAAACATTTGAATATCTTGTTGGTGAGTTGTATTACGCCTTTGTGTACTATCAGGGATCCTTGATTTAAAAGATTTATAAATCTATAACTGCTTAGATATTGAACGCCTTTGTGTACTATCTCTGCATTAATAGATTTCTGGATCAACATTCCAGGGGGAAGACTGAAAGATATATTTTCTTGTCCTTAAAATGTTTTAATTTCAGAGGGAATTTATTAATTTATTTTCTCACTGGACAAAATTTTCTGGAAAATTCACTGGTACCTTGTAAATGTGTCCCTGTCACTGGTAATTAGATAGGTTGAAGTGCATGTTTGAGGTAACTTTTGTCTCCTTGTAAATGTGTCCCTCTCACTTGTCTGTATTAGTTGATGTGCATGTTTGAGGTTACCAGTCTCTTTCAAATGGTTATCATTGGTACTTTACTGGAGTGTCCCTCCAGTGTACCATCAATGCATGCATCACTGGCCTAATCCACCAGTGATACTGGAGTGTCCAGTCAACCTCCAGATGCACTGAAATGAGTCATGGCTTGTCAGTCATAATATTTTAATACTTGGTCTTTGTGCGTGCCACGTATGCAAACTCTTTGAAAAGATATTTATCAAACCTAATGATGAAATTTTTACCTTGGGAAGACAAAAAATGCAAGTTGGTTACTGTTTGTGGGCTGTAAACCATCACACATTTATGTGTGATGTGATATATTTAATGCGGATCTCAAAACCCGATCAAAATTATATTGGATAAATTCAAAAATAACCGTTTGAGTTCCACACTCTCTCTCCTATAAATACCCACTTTCACTTTCATTTGCATTTACTTCGAACATATTTACTCCCAAATTCTTCAAATTTCTTCATTTACTTTCTTTTTCATTCAATTTCCAATCATCAATCTCTCTCATATTTAATTCATCATATCTTAATAAACCCTAAATTTTCCGTTTCATATCATCAATCTACCAAATACAATGGCACCAAGAGAATCAAACTCACCCAAAAATCTGGTCACTGCTGAATATGCTCCCATTGCCAATGTTGTAAAGGCACCTCATATTTCTTTAGAGGCAAAGGCAATCAGAATAAACATGAATAATTGGATGGCTAGACTCACTAGCACCACTCATGCTCCACCTCTCTCATTGGTTTGGATACAGGGTCGACTTTGCTCAGATTTTCTTCGATGACCTTGTTGACCGTCTAAAAGTGAAAGGTAGAAAACCTCATATTCCATATATTCGTTTTCTGTCACTTGTATTTTTAAGAGCTCTAGGTGATCAGTATGATTACGATACAAACCATTTTTCTGTGTGTGAATATCTGGTGGAGTTGAGTTCATTAAAATCAAGAGCTGGTGAGGTTGAAATTCCTGTAATATGCTGAACCATTTTAGAAATGATGCACTTGATGCATCATCATCAGATGAGCATGAAGAGGCTCCAGGTGGGAACCAGGTTGGTGAAGGACCCTCTGGAGTCCTCAATGCTGAACTAGTGCAACCAGTAACCCAGGTGGCTCCTGCCGTTCAGCAGACTTCTATCGTTACTCGACCAAGAACTTCCAGACGACTTAGAAAGGATGGAGTTCAGGTCAATCCAAATACAGCTGAATCGAGCCATCCAGGTGACATCATGAATGAAGATGGGTCTCTGATTGTTGAGCAAGTAGAAAATGTTGTACAGATTGATGAGCAGGTGACTGGTGAGCAAGATGCTCAGTTGGATTTAAATAGAGAAGTGGATGATCAGACAGTTGGGACGGCTCCAGATTGGGATGAGGTAGATTCCCCAATGTCTGAAGGTAACATGTTTGATGTAAATATGAATTTTCTGGGTGATGAAGTAGAAAATGTTGTTACTTCTGTTATTGCTTCAGTCACCCCACCACTTATCTCTACTGAAATGCCACCACCACCAGAATCCATTATTGCACCACCACCACCACCACTTTCAATTCCACAAAACATTTCTTATTTCAATCCACCTACACTTCAATTTTCACAAAATCAACCTTCACCACTTGAAGAACCACTAGACTTTCCTCGTGTGCTGGACTCGACTGTTATAACATCTGAAACTTCCACTGAAGGAGTCCAGGCACAAGTACCTTTGGTGACCAGGATGGCTTCTGAACTGACATCTCCCAGTGGTCTCTCCACCTCTTCTTCAGCCGAGGTCCAAGGCCTTTTGACTAAGGTGGCGGACCTGGAGAGATCACTTCAGTCTTCATCCCAGGTTGTTTCTGATTTTAAGTCCTTATTATCCAATAATCTTGCATCAGAAATGAACCTGTTTGCTGGGAATGAGAAGCTGGTGTTTGAGAAACTATGAATGAACTGGTACTGGCCACAAATAAAAATTCTGAAAATATTAAAGTGGCAGTTCAGGGATTAGAGGCAAAGCTGGTGAATTCTGTTCAGACTGTAGTGAAAGCTGAAGTTGTTCAACCACTGGCAGGTCTGATAGATGAGGTTCAAAAGTTAATCACCAGGATTAGTAATCTGGAAAGCAGGCCAACCCTTGACCAGAACTCTGTTGTCAGTTACATCAGTGATGAGTGTGCTAAAAAGTTCAGACACAGCATGTTGAAAGAAATCACTGAAGAGATTTCTGGGTCAGTTCTTAGAACCATTCAAGATGGGTTGTTGCCTCAGGTGGTACAGATGATTGAAAATGAAATGCCAAAACACTTGTCTTCAGAAATTCAAATTATCAAGAAGGAAGTGACTGAGCTAAGGAAGACTGTGAATATCACAACTCCAGTGGCAGGAAGAACATTTGGTGCTTCAGACAGACATATGCTTGAACAGGTATGGAATGCCCACAAGTCTCAAACTGGTGGACATTCCAAGGGGGAAAAGTCTGTTGCCACTGAGTCCGTTCCAGAAGAGTTGGTGATGAAAAAGAAAGAAGTATTGGCCAGTGGAATAGAAAAGGCCTTTGGCACTGAAGCCATCGTGCAACAAGAAAGAGTGACTAGTACTGATGCCAGTGCACAAGAAGTAGTTGGTACTGAAGCCAATGTACAAGAAAAAGAGGCTGCTGGTACTGATGCCAGTGAGCCCCAGTTTGAAGCATTCCCAGATATCACAACCACTCTAAAGTCAGTTAAAAGAAAGCAACATGTGGTATCTGGAGAAGAAATTGAAATTGCTGGAAGTTCATCAGAATTTCCTACTACCGATGATGACACTTCAAAGAGACTGGAGCAGGAGTGCATAATGATAGAAATTTTTAAGAAAAGACAAAAGGATGAACTTCAGGCCCACAAGATGGAAATGGCAAAGATGGGGACTCTTGATTCTTATAATGCTGGCAGGTTGGGCATTCATATTGATGTATACAAAAAGATGAAGGAAAACCCCAGAGTTCATCAATGTCTGGATGCATTAGATGATGTCTATATTCGCTCCAGGTACTCTGAAGAAGAACAAACTTACGATGCAGTAACTTATGGTGTCAGTGTAGTTGAACTGATCAGACAGAGGAAGGAGGAACTGGTGAACCTCCAGAAGAAGATCAGAAAGAATGCTGGTGCTCTGGAGATAGAGTACAGAAAGAAGATAAAAGGCTTGCCCAAACTCACTGCCAAACAGCTAAAAGCAATCAGAGATGCAGATCTGAGCACTTTCATTCCCTTGGATACTTCACAAAGAATAAATCATGAAGAAATCCAGACTGCCTTGGAACAAAGAAGGTATCCAGGGAAACTGAAACATTGATCCAGGCTGCCAAATTGAAAGATAAATATAATGAACTGATGACGTTCAGGGCAGATGCCAGAAGGATCATAAGTGCTGATATTAAATTAGCTGAAAACCATGAAGGCATGACCAGGTTTGAAGTAAAGTTGACCAGAGAGGGTAACTTTACTGATGAAAGGAAGAATGCTTCAGTCCAAGATTTTGGATGGACTGAACTGAAGGAGATAGGCTTGACTTTCAGGGGGAAAACAGATTTATCTTCTGATGTCAAAGCATTTATGAAGAACAAAGGCACCATCTACATGAGCAAGCTTTCAAACTCATGGAGATACTTCTTCACTCATCTTGTTGAGTGTTTGGGTGGCAGTTCTGGAGGGTTGGACCAGATAAATCAAATGCAACTCCAGATTGCTTACTGCCTATGGTTTGGATACAGGGTCGACTTTGCTTAGATTTTCTTCGATGACCTTGTTGACCGTCTAAAAGTGAAAGGTAGAAAACCTCATATTCCATATATTCGTTTTCTGTCACTTGTATTTTTAAGAGCTCTAGGTGATCAGTATGATTACGATACAAACCATTTTTCTGTGTGTGAATATCTGGTGGAGTTGAGTTCATTAAAATCAAGAGCTGGTGAGGTTGAAATTCCTGTAAATATGCTGAACCATTTTAGAAATGATGCACTTGATGCATCATCATCAGATGAGCATGAAGAGGCTCCAGGTGGGAACCAGGTTGGTGAAGGACCCTCTGGAGTCCTCAATGCTGAACTAGTGCAACCAGTAACCCAGGTGGCTCCTGCCGTTCAGCAGACTTCTATCGTTACTCGACCAAGAACTTCCAGACGACTTAGAAAAGATGGAGTTCAGGTCAATCCAAATACAGCTGAATCGAGCCATCCAGGTGACATCATGAATGTAGATGGGTCTCTGATTGTTGAGCAAGTAGAAAATGTTGTACAGATTGATGAGCAGGTGACTGGTGAGCAAGATGCTCAGTTGGATTTAAATAGAGAAGTGGATGATCAGACAGTTGGGACGGCTCCAGATTGGGATGAGGTAGATTCCCCAATGTCTGAAGGTAACATGTTTGATGTTAATATAAATTTTCTGGGTGATGAAGTAGAAAATGTTGTTACTTCTGTTATTGCTTCAGTCACCCCACCACTTATCTCTACTGAAATGCCACCACCACCAGAATCCATTATTGCACCACCACCAC
Organism: Erigeron breviscapus; assembly: GCA_034093135.1. Taxonomy (NCBI): domain Eukaryota; kingdom Viridiplantae; phylum Streptophyta; class Magnoliopsida; order Asterales; family Asteraceae; genus Erigeron; species Erigeron breviscapus. The sequence continues at coordinate 33,037,738 of CM067168.1, forward strand.
CACCACTTTCAATTCCACAAAACATTTCTTATTTCAATCCACCTACACTTCAATTTTCACAAAATCAACCTTCACCACTTGAAGAACCACTAGACTTTCCTCGTGTGCTGGACTCAACTGTTATAACATCTGAAACTTCCACTGAAGGAGTCCAGGCACAAGTACCTTTGGTGACCAGGATGGCTTCTGAACTGACATCTCCCAGTGGTCTCTCCACCTCTTCTTCAGCCGAGGTCCAAGGCCTTTTGACTAAGGTGGCGGACCTGGAGAGATCACTCCAGTCTTCATCCCAGGTTGTTTCTGATTTTAAGTCCTTATTATCCAATAATCTTGCATCAGAAATGAACCTGTTTGCTGGGAATGAGAATCTGGTGTTTGAGAAACTGAATGAACTGGTACTGGCCACAAATAAAAATTCTGAAAATATTAAAGTGGCAGTTCAGGGATTAGAGGCAAAGCTGGTGAATTCTGTTCAGACTGCAGTGAAAGCTGAAGTTGTTCAACCACTGGCAGGTCTGATAGATGAGGTTCAAAAGTTAATCACCAGGATTAGTAATCTGGAAAGCAGGCCAACCCTTGACCAGAACTCTGTTGTCAGTTACATCAGTGATGAGTGTGCTAAAAGGTTCAGACACAGCATGTTGAAAGAAATCATTGAAGAGATTTCTGGGTCAGTTCTTATAACCATTCAAGATGGGTTGTTGCCTCAGGTGGTACAGATGATTGAAAATGAAATGCCAAAGCACTTGTCTTCAGAAATTCAAATTATCAAGAAGGAAGTGACTGAGCTAAGGAAGACTGTGAATATCACAACTCAAGTGGCAGGAAGAACATTTGGTGCTTCAGACAGACATATGCTTGAACAGGTATGGAATGCCCACAAGTCTCAAACTGGTGGACATACCAAGGGGGAAAAGTCTGTTGCCACTGAGTCCGTTCCAGAAGAGTTGGTGATGCAAAAGAAAGAAGTATTGGCCAGTGCAATTGAAAAGGCCTTTGGCACTGAAGCCATCGTGCAACAAGAAAGAGTGACTGGTACTGATGCCAGTGCACAAGAAGTAGTTGGTACTGAAGCCAATGTACAAGAAAAAGAGGCTGCTGGTACTAATGCCAGTGAGCCCCAGTTTGAAGCATTCCCAGATATCACAACCACTCTAAAGTCAGTTAAAAGAAAGCAACATGTGGTATCTGGAGAAGAAATTGAAATTGCTGGAAGTTCATCAGAATTTCCTACTACCGATGATGACACTTCAAAGAGACTGGAGCAGGAGTGCATAATGATAGAAATTTTTAAGAAAAGACAAAAGGAGGAACTTCAGGCCCACAAGATGGAAATGGCAAAGATGGGGACTCTTGATTCTTATAATGCTGGCAGGTTGGGCATTCATATTGATGTATACAAAAAGATGAAGGAAGACCCCAGAGTTCATCAATGTCTGGATGCATTGGATGATGTCTATATTCGCTCCAGGTACTCTGAAGAAGAACAAACTTACGATGCAGTAACTTATGGTGTCAGTGTAGTTGAACTGATCAGACAGAGGAAGGAGGAACTGGTGAACCTCCAGAAGAAGATCAGAAAGAATGCTGGTGCTTTGGAGATAGAGTACAGAAAGAAGATAAAAGGCTTGCCCAAACTCACTGCCAAACAGCTAAAAGCAATCAGAGATGCAGATCTGAGCACTTTCATTCCCTTGGATACTTCACAAAGAATAAATCATGAAGAAATCCAGACTGCCTTGGAACAAAGAAGGTATCCAGGGAAACTGAAGCATTGATCCAGGCTGCCAAATTGAAAGATAAATATAATGAACTGATGACGTTCATGGCAGATGCCAGAAGGATCATAAGTGCTGATATTAAATTAGCTGAAAACCATGAAGGCATGACCAGGTTTGAAGTAAAGTTGACCATAGAGGGTAACTTTACTGATGAAAGGAAGAATGCTTCAGTCCAAGATTTTGGATGGACTGAACTGAAGGAGATAGGCTTGACTTTCAGGGGGAAAACAGATTTATCTTCTGATGTCAAAGCATTTATGAAGAGGATTGAAAAAGTCTGGAAGAGAATACAACAGATGGAAGCTACTCTGGGTATGCGACCACCTGTTTCTGTACCATCCTCACCATCACCCAAGAGGAAGGCCACTGAAGAAGCTCAAGGACAGACGTCAAAGAGAAGGGCCTGACTCTTTTATCATTTACTTGTACTTGTATTTATTTATCAAAATTGTAACTGTTTATCAGTTGATGTATGTAAATATTGTTGCAATTTTTGATTCACAAAGTAAGTGATCAGATTAGTCTAAGTTAGAATTAAAAGATGAAACTGGAACACTGATGATCTATAAAGTGTTTTCCAGTAACTTAAAATTTTAGACTAAATCAAAACAAGTGTTTTTCAAGCATACAAAATTGTATAGATAGAAGCTTGAAAAACCTTGCATTATTTCTAAACAAATAGGGGGAATTTGTTAGGTCCAGATTTACTGGACTCGCTCCAGACTTGAAGACTGGAGAGTCTCTGAAGACTTGTCCAGAAATAATATTTACTGGACCCACTCCAGACTTAACGACTGGAGCGACACTGAAGATTTGTTCAGAAATAATGGAAGACCAGTGAGAAAAATACTTGTATAGGAAATCTGGAGTCTTCCAGATTTCAGCTCACTGGACTTCACCCCAGTCCAGATCTATTCTACTGAAGACATTCTCACTGAGTCAAAGACTGAAGTTAGAATAAAGAAGACTGACAAATGGCGGAGTCCACTGGAAGTCTTACCAGATCTACGACTGGAGTTTTGTCAGTGTTCTAGACCTTACAAGTCTGAACACTGATTACGAGGAATTGACTTTTTGGCTTTACACACTTTTCAAAGAACATTCCACTTGTCTTTACAAAAGTACTTACGTGTGTAAAGGTGGTTGGTTAAAAGGATAATAAGTCATATTGATGTACTTTAACCAATGCATTTAAGAACCTTGTCGGTTCATTAAATGCATGCAACCATATTTGTACGGCACAAATTCACTAGTGAATTTGTTTGCCTATAAATACAAAGTCATTTCCTTGTTAAAATTACTTTTAGCAATTAAGGTGAATTTGTCTAAATACTCTCGATCGTAACAGGGATACTTCACAACTTTAAGTATTTCGATCTAAAGAGTTTATTTAGCAAATATAGATCATTTGTAATTCATAGGTTGTTAGGATACTTACATATTTGTATTATCTTGATTCCGCACAACTTTGTATTTTATTTAACATCATAAATAAAATACACTTGAAAAATTACATTGTGTTCCACCTTTACTTTAAGTCTTGTATTACTTTGTTTATATACTTGCATTTATATTCAAGTAATACTAGTCCAAATCTAGTGCATATTAGACTTGTTGTATTTTACACTATTGGGTTAAACCATCAAGTGAGGGACTTACAAAATATTTACAATTTTTAAATAAAATGAAAATTAGATGTAATATATTTTAGAAAGGAAGACAGCTTAATGAAGATTGAAAACTATGTTGTAAAGAAATGTATATATATACTTATTATACTTATTATACTATACGAAAAAAGAGAATGGATAGTCCTATGCTAAGCATCCCCAATAGTATATTTTCAAAAGCTTTTTTTATAAAAAAGATGTAAGAAGGTGTAAGATGTTTTTAAAAAAAAGCTTTGTTCTCCAATGATAAAAAGCTTTTTAAAATCTTGAAGTTAATTTAAATACATTAATTAAGTACAAAAATAGGTTGAAGATATAACCTATAGGTTGATGGACATCAGCTCATCTATGAAAACCTAAATTATTGAAACAGTATCATGTTAAATTTTATTGGGCTTAACTTAAGAATTTTGAAATGGCATATGGGCTTAAAAATAACCAAACAAATTTCAGATAAAACATCTCTTATTATATACAATTAAATATGATAAATATCTTAAAAATAGATAATTGTAAGTATATGATTACATTAAAAAATTTACAGTGATAATGAAATAAAGAAAAATTATTATTGTTTACATTATTTAAATATTAAGAAATCAATAATTATTAGTAATGTTACTACAAATTCTATAAATTGTATTTAGATTTAGATTAAACCATAATATAATATATCAGTTTCATGGTTATAAAGGATGTAGTGTGTAATTTGGTAGTAAATATTCAAATGAAAATTGGAAACTACTCCCAACTGATTAATATAATCAGCTTCATTAAGTTAATATGATACAAAATTCCAAACTGATTAATACTATCAGTTTGTAGTCCTTTTATTTTAAATATTACAAATTAATTGAAAATTTGAAGTTGAGTTTTATCATACAAACTTCCTAAATAAGCCTTGCATCTGTCAGACTAAGTCAGATCAAATTCTATCGGTTCGATATCTAGCTACACTATTATACAAGAAGATCATGAAAGATCTTTTAAATTTTAAATTATTACAGTAAATCTTGAAAAATCTTTATATTCCTCAAATCTTGAAAGATCTTAAAATTAAAATAAATTTATTAAATTTAAACATAGATCTTGAAAGATCTTTTAAATTTTAAATTCTTACAATAAATCTTGAAAAATCTTTTTTGCTATATACGAGTATTGTAACAGTCCATATATACATATTTTTGAATTTGAATTTCAAATTATCTTTTAGATAATTTGAATCATAAAACCTACCAACACATTACACATTTATCTATGAATTTCCCTATATAAACTAATAACTTCATGAATCATAAAACTTACAAACACCCATTCATATTCTCTCTTTTTCCTTTTCCTTCAACCACATATTTCTTTTTCTACAATTACAATATATAGTTTGATAGTTTGAAATATATAATTATACAAAATATTTAAAAGAAAAATCGTTGTTATATTGGTATAACAATTTTAGCAATTTTTCTTTAAGCTTTTTCACAATGTTTCTTTCTTTATTCACATAAATCACTTTGTTTGACTCACTCGATATCTAATGTTGGTTGTCCCGATTTGGGATTAGTTTTATCTTATACCAAAAGCCTATTACTGTTATGTATAGTTTTACAACAGAGATCATTTGATTCAAATCATTTGTTTAAACGGAGAAATCATGGTTGTATGACATTTTAACTGTGTTTCTTGATTCTTAATAATACAGTTTTAATGATTCAACCGTGTTTCTTCGTTTAGACTAATGCCTTGAATCACTCAAAATAGAATCATGACTTGGATATTACAAATTCCTTAGTCGAGTCACATCCTACGCTAAATTTTTAAACTAAATTTCACTTAACAAAACATAGATTTTATTAAAAAAATATATTTTAAATAGCTCTTGTAAAAGGCAAATTTTTTAACAAAAATGTGAATAACAATAATAATAATAAATGTTATTTATGTCATTAATTTTTAGTTATATGATATTTTTAAAATATTTTTTTTTATATTTTTAAAATGTGAATAACTAAATTATCAGTTCGTTGTTAACGAACTGATAATACGGAAAATAGTCTAATAAATTAAAACCTAAATTGTAAAGACAGTATTTTCTTTATATTTAATTCAAGTTATGTATTTGCAGTAAAATAATCAAATAAATATCAGATACAATATTAATTGTTTAAAATAAAATCAAAAAATTCCAAACTGAACTGTAAAATCAGTTTGAAATTTTTTTTCTAAATATATACTCGTATAACTTAAATAAGTAAATGAATTGAGTTAAAGTTACTTTATTATTAAATTATTATGTTATATCATTTCATTTTTGTGTTGTACTTTATTATACACCGGTTTAAATATAAAAATATATTTTACAAGGTTTAAATATATTTCCGATTCACATTCATGTTTTATAAAACTTTTAATTATTCAAGGATACAAAAAAAAGTTAAATATATTTTACGAGGCTTTAAATTCAATATGTCAAGCACAATAGCCTTTTTATTTGCAGTAATATCTTCAATGAAATTTAAATGATAGCGACCAAGCCTGATCATCACATCTTCAGCTTCTCTATCAATTTTCAATAAATCTTCAGAATCTTTTAAACAAATATTAGAAAACTTCCCAACTTTCTTGGCAGTTTTCACAACTTTGTCTATTAAATCAATAACTTTTGGCCCATCAGCAAGATACCTGCACATATATGGAATTACTTCGGTTTTGAACCGGAAATATTTTCACAATAATTATAAAAATAAAATTTTATGGCTAATATATGAATGAATAAAAGTAATATTTTATATAATAATACATTATGTTATGTTATTTTAAATATTTACACCTTATAGACAACATGTGTCACATTGGTTTCGAATAAAGTGGTACTTTAGTTGTCTCTAATAAGTCCATTCAATAAAAATAAAAAAATTTAACTGATTATTTACAATTACTTTTGTAACTTTAGATAACAATGTATTAATTTAAAAACAAATTGTCTTAAAAATATATATTATCATATTATCATAACAAATATATATCAGCTTCATGTATGTACAAACTATATTATTACAAAAGACATATATAATAAAACATAAAATTACAGTAGTTTATACTATGTATAATATATCTATGAATTTCAACATAGAAAATAGCAACACCACGAGATTCCGACAGTGCTTTATCCAATTCAAATCTAATTGAAGATCCTACAGATAAACGTGTTTCTGTCATAAACTTCCTCCAGTCACGTTTAATTACCAAATGCGAAAGGTAATGTGGTCTTCTTCTGTCCTTCCTAAATTCCAATTGTGCTGTGTACTCCAATTTTCCATATATTAAGAATGCGAGCTTATACTCTAAATTCAACTTATATTTTCGTACAAAAGGTGCTGGCACAGTCTACAAATAAATAAGTCATAATGTCATATTATATTAATATAATAAAGATTAGTTATTTTGTTTATGATATTTTTTAAGGTATAATGTTTTTATTGGAAAACTTACAATATATTTGCTTTTCAAACTGTGAGACTTAAACTTCATTTTGAATGCTGGGTTGCAGGACTTGTGAATATGTGGCTCGACTCTGCATGTATGTACAATTCGAGTATCACCCAATGTTTCATCATCAGAATTAACATCATCTTCTACAAACTCTGATTCATAACCTATATCAATTTATTAAAAAATAAATAAAAAAAAACAAATTGGAACAAATGTATATATTATTAAGAATTGATTAAATAAAAATAAAACAATTAATTAAAATTATGTATTTTAGTAAGATAAATATACATACAAGTATATAAATAAAGTAATACAAGACTTAAAGCAATAAACAAGTAATGTGGAACATTATGTATTTTTCAAGGTGTATTTTATTTATGATGTTAAATAAAATACAAGGTTGTGCGGAATCAAGATAATACAAATAAGTATGTATCCTAACAACCTATGAATTACAAATGATCTATATTTGTCAAATAACTCTTTTGGATCGAGATACTTAAAGTTGTGAAGTATCCCTGTTTAAGATCGAGAGTATTTAGACAAATTCACTCTAATGCAAAATGTATGCTTAAAAGTATTTTTCTCAAGGAAATGACTTTGTATTTATAGGCAACAAAATTCACCAGTGAATTTTGTGCCGTACAAATATGGTTGCATGCATTTAATGATCTGACAAGAACATTAAATGCATTGGATAAGGTACAAGGATAAAGTCACATCAAATATGACTTTATTCTTTTAACCAACCACCTTTACACACGTATAAACTTTGGGAAAGAACAAGTGGTATGTTCTTTGGAAAGTGTGTAAAGGCAAAAGTCAATTACTCGATATCAGTGTTCAGACTTGTAAGGTATAGAACACTGACAATCCTCCAGTGTACAGATCTGGTAAGACTTCCAGTGGACTCCGCCAATTGTCAGTCTTCTTTATTCTGACTTCAGTCTTTGACTTCAGTGAGAATGTCTTCAGTAGAGTAGATCTGGACTGGGGTGAAGTCCAGTGAGCTAATCTGGATAATACTCCAGATTTCCTATACAAGTATTTGCTCACTGGTCTTCATTATTTCTGGACAAATCTTCAGAGGGACTCCAGATTCCAAGTCTGGAGTAGGTCCAGTAGAACACGTTTCTGGACAGATCTTCAGTAAGGCTCCAGTAGTCGAGTCTGGAGCGAGTTCCAGTAATCTGGACCTAACAAATTCCCCCTATTTGTTTAGAAATAATGCAAGTGTTTTCAAGCTTAAATCTATACAATTTTGTATGCTTGAAAAACACAAGTTTTGATTTTAGTCTAAAAAATCTAAGTTACTGGAAAACACTTTATAGATCATGAGTGTTTTCAGTTTTCATCTTTTAAGTTCTAACTTAGACTAAATCTGATCATTTACTTTTATGAATCAAAAATTGCAACTAATATTACATACATCAACTGATAAATAGTTTACAATTTTCATCAAACAATAAATTACAACAAGTAAATGATAAGAGTCAGGCCCTTCTCTTCGATGTCTGTCCTGGAGCATCTTCAGAAGCCTTTCTCTTTGGTGATGGAGAAGATGGTATTGATTCTGGCGATTTCATGCCCATTGCAACTTCCATCTGTTGCTTTCTTCTCCATACCTTCTCAACCCTCTTCAGGAATGCTTTAACATCAGTCGACACATTTGTCTTCCCCCTGAACGTTAAAGCAATCTCCTTCAGTTCACTCCATCCAAACGCTTGGACTGAAGTACTCTTTCTTTCATCAGTAAAGTTACCTTCCCTGGTCAACTTTACTTCAAACTTGGACATACCTTCATGATTACCAGCAAGCTTGATCTCTGCACCAGTGATCCTTCTAGCATCAGCCCTGAAATTTAACATTTCATTATACTTGTCTTTCAATTTGGCTGTCTGGATCAATGCTTCAGTTTCCTTTGACACTCTCTTTTGTTCTACAGCAGACTGGAGTTGTTGACGATTGATTTTTAGAGAAGTGTCCAGGGGAATGAATCTGCTTACATCAGCATCTTTAATTTCTTTGATCTGTCTGGCAGTCAGTTTTGGTAAGCCAGTCAATTTCTTTCTGTACTCTAACTCCAGAGCAGCAGCATTTTTCCTTATCTTCCTCTAGAGCATCACCAGTTCCTCCTTCCTCTGCCTGATGAGTTCTGGTACACTAACGCCATAAATTATAGAATCATAGATCTGTTCTTCTTCGGCGTAAAAAGAGCGTATATGAACATCATTCAATGCATTCAGACATTGATGAACTCTGGGGTCTTCCTTCATCTTTTTGTAAACATCAATATTTATGCCTAACCTGCCAGCATTGTAAGAGTCCAGAGTCCCTATACTTGCCATCTCCCTTTGATGGGCCAACAGTTCATCTTTTTGATTTCTCTTGAAGATTTCAATCATGATGCATTCTTGTTCAAGCTTTTTAGAAGTTTCATCATCAGCAGTAGGATACTCTGATGATTCTTCAGCAGTTTGCTCTTCTTCTCCAGATACCCTTTGTTCTTTTCCTTTAACAGCCTTCAGAGTAGTTGGTATATCTGGGAAAGACTCAAACTGGGGCTCACTGGCTTCAGTACCAGTAGCCTCTTCAGTCAGCATAGTGGCTTCAGTGCCAAATGCTCTTCTTGCAAATCGTGCACTGGCATCAGTACCAGTCACTTGTTTTTCTTGCAGAATGCTTTCAGTAGCAAAGGCCCTTTCAACAGCACTGGCAACAACATCCTTTTTCTTCCTTATCAAACCTTCTTGGTCACCAGACGACTTTTCCCCCTTGGAATGATCACCAGTTCTGGACTTGAGATCATTCCATAATTGTTCTAGCATATGTCTGTCCAGTGCACCAAAGGTTCTTCTAGCCACTGGATTTGTATCAGTCACAACTTTCTTAAGTGCCTGCACTTCCTTTTTAACAGTTTCAACTTCTTTAGGCAAGTGCTTTGGCAATTTTTCATCCATCAACCTCTCTACTTGGGGTAACAGCCCATCTTGAAGAGTTCGAAGAACAGTCTCAGAAATTTCTTCAGATAATTCTTTCAGCATACTGATTCTGAACTTCTTTGTACATTCATCACTAATTGTGCTAACAACAGCATCCTGATCAAGTGTGGACCTGCTCTCCAGAGAACTAACCCTAGTAACCAACTTCTGAACCTCTTCTTTCAGACCTGCCAGTGGTTGAACAAGTTCACCAGTCACTACAGTCTGAACAGAGTTCACCAGCCTTGTCTCCAATCCCTGGACTGCCACTTTGAAATTTTCAGTATTTTTGTTTGTGGCCAGTACCAGTTCATCAAGCTTCTCATAAACAAGCTTCTCATTCCCAGCAAACACATTCATCTCAGATGCAAGGTTATTTGATAATAAAGATTTAAAGTCTGAAATAACCTGCGATGAAGTCTGGAGTGATCTCTCCAGGTCCGCCACCTTACTAAGAAGGCCTTGGACCTCGGCAGAAGATGAAGTGGAGAGACCACTGGAGGTTCAAGAGTGGAAGGCAATCTGGTCATTAATGGTACTTGTACCCAGTCTTCTTCAGTTGCAGCTTGTTCAGATACGTTGACTGGAGTTACAAGTGGTGGAGGTTGAGATTGTGAAGTTTGAATGGTTGCAGGAGTGAAGTATTGAGTATTTTGTGGAATTGAAGGTGGTGGTGGTGGTGGCATGTTTGATTCTGGTGGAGGTGGTGGCATTTCTGATTCTGGTGGAGGAATATTTGTTTCTGGTGGAGGTGGTGCATTTCTGGTAGACTTTCAACTTGTACAACATCCTCACCCAGAAAGTTCATATTGACATCAAAATTTTGATCTTCTGACATGGGAGAATCAGCCTCATCCCAAAACATTTCACCAGCCTGAGCACTTGCTTCAACATTCAAATCTATTTGAGCCTCTTGCTCACCAGATACAGGTTCATCAGTTTGAACATCTTGTTCGATTTGCTCAATAATATGAGCCACATTTTCTTCTTGTTCATCAGTTGTCTGCCTAATAACTTGTACATTCTCTTCTCAACATTTCTGGTTCAAAAATCGGAGACCCATCCAAATTCATTACATCACCAGGATGTCTTTCTGGATTCACTTGAACTCCAGCTCTCATCAGACGCCTGTTTGATCTAGGTCGTCTGGCAGGTTCAACATTTTCTGGTCCTTGACCTTCAGGAGCCACCTGTCTAATGGGTTGTACAGCTTCTATGATCTGTACATCTTGGTCACCAGAGGGTCCTTCACCAACTTGACCTCTACCTGGAACCACTTCAACTTCTTCCCTTTGAAAGGAGAGCATGGACTGAGGAATATCTACCTCATTTAGTGGAGATCTGAGGTTGGTCAGATCCCTCATATACTCACTCACAGAAAAGTGAGTAGTTTCAAAATCATACTGGTCTCCAAGAGCTCTTTTAAACATCAGTGAAAGGAAACGGATATAAGGAACAAAAGCTTTTCTTCCTTTCACCCTAAGACGCTCTACCAGATCATCAAATAGGATCTGAGCAAAATCCACTCTTAGTCCAAACCAGAGGCAGTAGGCAATCTGGAGATGAGTTTGATTTATCTGGTCTAACCCTCCAGAACTGCCTCCTAAGCATTCAACGATGTGCGTGAAGAAGTATCTCCATGAGTCTGTCAGTTTGCTCATGTATACTGTTCCTTTCCTGGATAGCTGGCCATGCTCATCCACAATATCTATGTGCCCCATCAGTCTACACACTTCCCTTGTATTGATACCAGAGGGAAGTTCTATGGGCAACTCATTCTGTTCAAAATAATTCAACTGTAGAACAGACCTGAGTAAACTAGCAGTGAAACCCAAGTGTCTGGTACCTTGCTTCAGAGAGTAAGTGATTGAGGAAGTTGTATCATCATATTGTGCAGTGTACCAGAATTCACAAAGGGAATCATGGTACATCCTTCCTGGATTTAATGTAAGAGCACCATATAATGGACATGAGAGAAAAAATGTGTTTAATCTCCCAATAACAGATTGGGCATCATGAACACTGGAAAGTGAAAGTCTGGCCATCCAGTTATTCATGTTGATTCTTATAGCTTTTGCCTCAAGAGTGATATGAGGTGCCCTTTCAACATTTTCAGTTGGAGCATATTCAGCAGCGAGCAGATTTTTAAGAGATTTGGATAGTCTTGGTGCCATTTGAATGATGAATAGATGAAGATGAAATTGAAAATTTAGGGTTTTGATGAAGAAATGATGAAGAATAGAATGGAAATGGAGTAAATATGAGAGATGATTATGATTGGAAGTTGACCTCCGCCCTCCCTGCGGCTTTGCCCGCTTTGGCGTCCCTCTGTTCGCCGTCCTGTCCTTGCCCGTGCCCTTTGGGTCTCTCTCGGAAGCGCGGCCTGTGCCCCTCCCCCTTGCTTTCCTTTGCCTTTCTCCCCTCCCCTTTTGATCGGGTTCTGAGATCCGCATTAATTACATCACATCACACATAAATGTGTGACGGTTTACAGCCCACAAACAGTAACAAGTTGTACTTTTTGTTTTCCCAAGGTAAAAATACCATCATTACATTGAAAAATTTACATGCCACGTAGGATTATAAATATCTTTAAAAAGTTTGCTTACGTGGCACGCACAATGACCAAGTATTTAAAAAATATTATGACTTATTTCAGTGCATCTGGAGGTTGACTGGACACTCCAGTATCACTGGTGGATTAGTCCAGTGAAATATGTACTGATGGTACACTGGAGGGACACTCCAGTAAAGTACCAGTGAAAACCATTTTGAAAGACTGGTAACCTCAAACGTGCACGTCAACTAATACAGACAAATGAGAGGGACACATTTACAAGGAGACAAAAGTCACCTCATGTAAGTCCCAACTCAATAGATGGCACTACCTGAAGACACCTCTATGTCGATGGTGGAGTTACTTTGCAATATATGCACTGAACTGGAGACGACCAGTTTGCAGTGTGTATATACCAAGTTCTAGATAGATTACTTATATAAATGACAATAAGTAAAGAACAATGCAATAATACAAATAACTTGTAAAGTAACTTGATGAGACAATATGTAATTTTCAATGTGTAATTTATTTATTGATGTTAAATAAATTACAAGGTTGTTGCGGAACCAAGATAATACAAATGTAAATATCCTAACAACCTATGAAATACAATTGATCTACACTCGGAAATTCCCTAAACAATCGAAACACTTAAAGTTGTGAAATGTTCCTTTTAGCGATTGAGAGAATATTGCACAAGTTCACCAAGAATATTGCAGGTATGCAAAGTGTGAAGTATTTCAACTTACGTGATTTACTTGATATTCTTGTTGTGCAATGACTTGTATTTATAGGCAAAGTTAACATTGGGATGTTAACTTTGGCCGTACAAATGTGGTTGAAGCATTTAAGGAATAGCATTTAATTCCTTAAAAAGCAGTGTAAAGTCGCATGTTAAAGTAACTTACTCAACCACCTTTATGTACCTTTTATTACTTAAATAATAAGATAAGGCTTATTATCCGGGTAAAGGTACATAAAGCATATAAGTCAATTCCTCGTAATCAGTGTAAAGCTTTGTAAGAGCTTTCCACTGATGGTCTCCAGTTTGTAACTGACTAGAATGTCAACTGGGCTTCGCTGCCATTGCCATTCTCTATTTTCCATTTGTTGTCTTCGACTTCAACTGGAATGATTCTTCAACTTGGTCAGTTCTCAACTGGAGGAAGTCTTCAGTTGCGTTGACTGTACGGTGCAACTGGACTTCAATATATTTCTCTGACAAATCATCTAGTCTCCAGATGCAACTGGAGACTGGCCAGTTTACCAGGTGAACTGGTCCTAACAAATTCCCCCTATTTGTCTAGAAATATAGGCAAGTCTTTTTTAGTTCTTGTATCTGTACAAGTGTGAACTGGAGAGACTTGTTCGATTTAAATCTATCTAAGTTTTCCAAGGCATTTTTATAGATCAATAAATGCCTTAGGTTTTTCTTTTAGGTTTGTTAGATTTTAATTTATTATCTACCTTGTGGTTACAAACTGGTAACTTCATTTATACAAGGAAATGAAATTTATACAAGTTACATAATGTAAAACAAAATACAAGTAGATAACTGGAAAAAGAACTTAATGAGATGGCCCTTCGCCAGTTCTTCTTCTCTTGGTCACCAAAGAAATAGGTTGTGAGTCTTCAGGGTCAATATTCAGCTTTTGCTCCAGGTTTTCTTTATGTTGAATCTTCCCCTTAAGAAGTTCACCCAATCTTTCTCAAACCTATTCTTTTGTGCCTTCGCATCCAACACATTCACCATTTCCACCCATTCGCTGAACCCATATTGCATAGCACCAGGATTGTCAGTTTTAACCAGTGGCCCTCTGGTGTAACTAACTTCAACTTGAAAAACTTTGGTGCCTGGCTTGATTGTCACATTTACACCATTGATAGTACCACTATGTCTTCTGGTTGACATGATCTGGGAGTAATAGCTTCTTGCTTCAGATTCATTTGTTATTTTTATACTCCCAACACCAGCAGCCAGTACAGCGGACTTGATGTCTTCATTTGATACCTCGCCAGTTGGTTCAACAAATGTGCTAAGGTCAGCATCTCTTGACAGTGGTCTTCTTGGTTGTGGAATCCTTCTTGGTAGATTCAAAACCTTCTTCACAACCTTCTTAACATTTGCAATTCGTTTAAGAATCCCACTGGCCCTAATCTCCTTAGCCTTCTCCACTGAAATATTCAAACTCTTGGCATCAAATTCAGCTTCATCCTCAGGATAGTGTCTGTCCAGTTCTACATCCAGCATTTCATTCAACTGGTCAACTATCCTGGGATCATTCTTGATCCTAACATACTCCTCCTTAGTGATACCCAAAAGATTGGCATCACTCATATCAAGCAACTTGATTTGTACAAGATGTGCCCTGGCTTCAGCTTGGTTTCTTTGTTTCATCTTCTTTCTTTCTTTAATATCATTACCAAGTCTGGCCAGTCTTCTGCTATCACTATCTGAAACTGGAGGAAGTATATCAGCATTGCCAGTTTCTAACATTACATCAGTGGCCGGCTGGGCAGATGCTTCAACAGCCAAACCTTTGCCCTTATCCAAAACATTCCCCCTATCTCCATCATCACTAGATCCACCCACTCTTTGCTCGCCAGCTTCAGTACTGGTAGCTACAATTAATTCTCTTCCAGATGAGGTTCTTCCAGGTGCAACTGGTGCAAGGACTGAACTTCTTTCCCCCATCGCAGCATCTAGACCTGCCCGAATACCTTCCCATTCAGAGGGGTGAGATGGCAACCGGTCAAGAGGCTGCCATGATTGCATGTCCTTGCACTCCTTAAAAATTCCACACATCATCCTGAAAGACCTCCAAAGATGGTTGGTCTCTTTTGACTGGGTCAAGACATTTGCACTAACTTGTTCTTGACCAGTTTTTAGTTCATTTAAGAGCTTAGAATCTTCATCAAGACCAGCAACCACCTTATCCTTTACTTCCTCATCCTTCTTCTTCAGATTTTCCACTTCAGTTGTCACTTATCTAAAGATTGAGCATGTAGAGATACCTGGGTGTTCAAATTCTCAATGCTGCCTCTCAACTGGTTGATCTCACCGGTGAGTGGGGCCAGATCAACCTGAGGAGTGGCCAGCTTGGTGATCTCAGACATCACCCTTTCAATCAATTGTGCTTCTCTAGCACCCAGCGTATCCTCTATCTTCTGACCAACTGAAGTCATCAACTGGTGTCCAAGTTCAGTTACATCTAGGCCAGGTTTTTCAATAAGTTCCTTTACCTGCCTTTCAATCTCCTTCAAATCAACCTCTGATGTTCTAACAGTGTTTCCGAGCAGGTTGGAGATTGAAGTTGTAACCTTGGACTGAGTGAGGTCAAAGGCTTCCTTTAAAGTACCAGCCAAATTATTGCATCCAGTGACCAACTCATTCAGCTTGTTGAACACCAAGTCTTCATTTGATGAAAACTTGTTTATCCCCAGATCAACCACCTTAATGTTTGTTAAGGAATCCTTGTGGTATCTGGAGAAAGACTTGGTGTTTTTGTCAAGTGTCTTCTGAATCTCCTCCACCCTGGTTAGAAGGCTTTGGAGATCGGCTTGAATTGAGACAACTTGACTGTCCAGTGACAAAGGAGAAGGTGTCACTGGACCAGCAGCAGTTACTACTGGAGAAACTGGAGGAGGCAAACTTAAGGAAGTCTCCCCAGTTGTCATGCCAGCAGTTGAAAATATAATAGGAGTGGTGGATGAAGAAAGGACTGGAAAATCAATGTGTTGTTCATGCTGAGAATGCTCAGGTGTGAACAACGGCGTCGGTGGGGGTGGCATTCTCGAGCAAATGAGAATTGCCCAGTTGGTGAAGGAGCGGTATAAGTTTGGAAAGATATATCAGTAGGCACATTTTCTTGGGAGGGTGAAAGTGAAATTGATGCGTCTGGAAGTGAGACTGGAGATGAAGGGTTTTGAGCTTGTACAGAAGCCTCAAAAATCTCCAAGTCTGTTTCAGTACCTTCAGAATCTGAAGATTCTATAAGGATTTCCTCGTCATTAACACCCATGTCCAGATCCATGAATGTAACTGAGGGCTGACCAGTTTCCTGGTCAGTCTCCAGATGACCTTCCCCAGTTTCCTGGATGGGTGCATCTGTTGGTGGATCAGATACCGAGGCATCTTCACCAGGAATAGAGGTTATTGGGGTTGCTTCAGTTATGATTGCTCTATCCTCAATCATAACATTAGACGAACTGGAGGGTCCCTCATTATTTTGAGGCCCACCCAGTTGCCTTTCTGACTCACCTTCAATAGGTGCATCAGTTGAAGCGAATGCAGTTGCATTCGTTCAGGAATTTCGACCTCTCCAGCTTCAGATACCAGAGAGTCTAAATTCCTTAACATATCTGGAGCAGTATACGGTGAATCTGTACTTAAATAAGCTTCTCTGCCCAGAATATGTTTAAAACAGAGAGAGAGAAACCTTGAGAAGGGGATACAAACACCCCTTGTACCCTTCAGCTTTTGTACCAGGCTTCTAAACAGAATATCTGCAAAGTCCACTCTCAATCCATTCCACAAGCAGTAAGCCATCTCTGCTTGTGAGGAGTTAATCTGGTCAAGTCCACCAGAACTCCCACCCATACTCTCCACCAGGTGGATGAAAAAATACCTCCATGAAGGTGTAAGACCCTTCATGGTCATCGCACCCTTCGTTTTCAACACCCCATTATCCAAACACTCCTTGTGTCCTATTTCAAGAAGTACTTGACGAAAATTTATGTTTGGGGGTAAGACGACTGGAGATTCACCCTCTCTCCAGTAATTGAGGTGTAAGGCATCCCTCAATACTTCAGTGGTCAAGGTACACTGGATTGTTCCATCCTTTAATGTGAAACTGATGGAGGAACAATCGGAAGAAAGACTGGCAGTGTACCAAAACTCACACAAGTAGTTGTGAAACAACTTGTGTGGGTTTAGAGAGAATGAGGGTCCTATTGGAGAATCCTTCAAAAACTTTTGGATTCTACCAATAAGGGTATTGGACCCTTGAGATCCTTGTAAGCTTGCCATCGGATTATTAGGATTTAGTTTGATGATCGAAGCATTACTAGGAGCACCAGATGCCGGTTTGACATCTGGTGAAGGAGCATATGGAACATTTAAGAGATTTACATCTCTCGAACGAGATGATCTAGGTGCCATAGGAAAATGAAACTGAATTTTAGGAATTAGGGTTCTTGATTTATGAAGCAGAGAGAGAAATGAAGCAATTTTGATGATTGGGAAGTAAATGAAAGAATGTAGAAGGAAGTAAATGAGTTCGGAGTAAATAAGGGTATTTATAAGGGATTCAAGATCCCAATGAAATACCAAAAATTATATTTTATTAAACAAAATCCTTTTTGTAGATATTTTGATAAAAGAAGTTTGAATTTTGAAATAAAATCATAATTTTCCATGTAAGCATTAAATGTTACCATGTCAGCATTAAATGCTACGACGGCTTATCTTACCCACGCGCCCACTCACTTTTTGTTTTCCCAATACAAACAGTTGTCAAGTACTAAAATAGCTTCAAACACGTCAGATCACAATACCAAGTGGTTTAAAACACTTGAGTACCATCACGTGTCACAAATATTGACCAAGTATTTCTAACGTTATAAAAATTAGACATGACTGAATCTGGTAACTGGAGGATCAGTCCAGTACCAGTTTCCAACTGAAGAGTTCTCCAGTTGCATTTTCAACACAAACGAATTTTAGTCAGAAAATTATTTTGAGTCTTTCCCCCTAAAATGATGATCCAGAAATCAATTAGTGCCAAGATAGTATCACAAAGGCGTTCGATAGCCTGGCGAGCAAAGATTATCTGGACCTCCTAAACTGGAGAACTTTATCAGTGTCACTAACGCGTTCAATAACAAAGAAAGCTCCAGTTTTAAGGATTTAACATTCCCAGTTCGCTGATGAGATGTTTAAAGGTTTTCTCATCAAGAGGTTTTGTAAAGACATCAGCTAACTGTTTGTCAGTGGGGATGAAATGAATTTCAATGTCTCCTTTCATAACATAATCACGAATGAAATGATACCTGATGTCAATATGCTTTGTTTTGGAGTGCATCACTGGGTTGTGAGATATTGCAATTGCACTGGTGTTGTCACAAAAGATTGGAGTCCTTGTATACTTTTGACCATAATCTAGTAACTGGTTCTTGATCCAGAGAATCTGGGCACAGCAACTGGCCGCAGAAATGTACTCTGCCTCAGCAGTGGACATAGAGACTGAAGTCTGCTTCTTGCTGGTCCAACTTACCAGTTCCTCCAAGGAAATGACAACCACCAGTTGTTGATTTTCTATCTATCTTACAACCTACATGATCAGAATCTGAATAACCCATTAGATCTAATCCTGAGCCTTTGGGGTACCAAAGACCAAGATTAGGACACCCTTTCAGGTATCTAAAAATACGCTTTACAGCGTGCAAATGTGATTCTTTAGGGTTAGCCTGAAACCTGGCACATAGACATGTTGCAAACATTATATCTGGTTGACTGGCAGTTAAGTACATCAGTGAACCAACCATACCACGATAGTCAGTTATGTTAATTGGTTTGCCAGTTGGGTCAGAGTCCAAATTTAATGGTGCTGCAATAGGTGTGTTTTTCGATGGGATTGAATCATATTTGTATTTTCTTAACAAATCTTTGACATATTTTCCTTGGTTTATGAAAATTCCATTTTCAGTTTGCTTAATCTGAAGACCTAAGAAAAATGTTAATTTACCCATTAAACTCATCTCATACTCAGATGACATGATTTTAGAAAACTTTTTACACATTGCATCATCAGTTAAACCAAAAATAATGTCATCAACATAAATTTGTACCAATAAGATATTACCTCTTTCTTTTAAGATGAATAAGGTATTATCTATTGCACCTCTTTGAAAGCCATTTTTAAGAAGATGTTTAGTTAAAGTATCATACCAGGCTCTTGGGGCTTGTCTTAGACCATACAATGCTTTGTTCAGTCTATAAACCCAATGAGGATGCTTCTCGTCGATGAAACCTGGAGTCTGCTTAACATAAACTTCTTCTTCCAATGTTCCGTTAAGGAACGCACTTTTGACATCCATCTGGAAGACCTTGAACTGCAGATGGGCTGCATAAGCCAGAAATATTCTGATGGCTTCAAGTCTTGCAACTGGAGCAAAAGTTTCATCAAAGTCAACGCCTTCTGCTTGACAATAACCCTGGGCAACTAATCTGGCCTTGTTTCTTACAACATGGCCATCTTCATCCATTTTGTTTCGGTAGACCCATCTGGTACCAATGGGTTCTTTCTTTAACCCTGGTGGACAAGGAACAAGCTCCCAAACATTGTTCCTTTCAAACTGGACGAGCTCTTCTTTCATAGCTTCCACCCAGCTTGGGTCTGCCATAGCCTCGTCAATCTTCTTTGGTTCAATTAGAGATAAGAAGGTGACATTTAAGCATTGTTCACTGGTGGCTCTTCTAGTCTGAACCCCACTATTTGGATCTCCCACAATCTGTTCAATTGGATGTGCTCGAGTCCATCTAGTGTATTGACTAGGCTGGTGCACAATAATATCAGTGCAAGTCACCTGGCGATCTTCTTCAGTTGCAGTAGCTTCTGGAGGAGGATCAGTCCAAACTACTTCTACATCCTCATCAGAGTCAATGAGGTCACGATTTGCATCATGGAATTCTTCATTCAAAGGCATTTCTTGAAGAACTGGAGAAGTTGGAGTTTGAACTAGTGCTGATATTGGAGTGGCACGTACATCAGATCCAATCACCAATTCTTGTGGTAAGTTGAAATTGATGGAGGGATAAAATGATGTGTCACTGGTGCTTTTCTTCTTCTTAATTGGTTCCAGTTGAGTATAACTGGAAGCATCTTTTAGTGAAACAACTGACTGATGAACTTGGTCAGTTTCACCAAAATTGATTGGAACGACTAGAGTAATATCAAGGCTTGGTCTCTTGTTGATTGCTTCAGTTAATTCATCGAATGTGACATGAATTGTCTCATGAACCTTTTGGAGTCTATAATTATAAACTCTAAAGGCCTTTCGAATGTCTGAATAACCTAAAAATACCCCTTCATCAGCTTTTGCATCAAACTTTCCAAGCTGACTGGAATCGTTTAATATATAAACTGGACAACCAAATACATGAAAGTATCCAATATTTGGTTTACGATTCCTGAGTACTTCATAGGCAGTCTTCTTATGTCTCTTGATGTAAACTGACCGGTTTTGGGTGTGACAAGCAGTTGCAACTGCTTCAGCCCAAAAACTAGTGGGAAGACCAGATTCAGATAGCATACTTCTGGCCGCTTTTATCAGTGTGCGATTCTTTCTTTCCACAACTCCATTTTGCTCTGGAGAGTGAACTGATGAGAAGTTTTGAGAGATGCCAGTGTCATTGCAAAATGTTTCAAGTAGCTTATTTTGGAATTCAGTACCATTATCACTTCGCAACTGACAAACTTTTCGAGTGTACTTGAGCTCAATTCTCTTGATGAGAGAGATGATTTCAGCAGGTGCATCACTTTTGGATCTGATGAATACCACCCAGCAGTATCTAGTGAATTCATCAACCACAACTAGAGTGTACTTCTTTCCAGCTCTAGTTTGAACATTCACTGGACCAAAGAGATCCATATGTAGCATGTGAAGAGGTTCATTGATGCTAAAATTTTGCCTAGTTTTGAAACTGGCTCTTTTCTGCTTGCCCATCTCACAACCTGGACATGGCTTTTCTTTATTAAAAGAAATTTGAGGTATCCCATCAACCAGTTGCTTGCGAGACAACTTGTTGATATTCTTAAAATTAAGATGGGATAATCTTTTATGCCATAGCCAGTTGGTGTCCTCATCAGCCTTGGTATAGAAACATTGCTCTTTTGGAGCGGGTTCCATATCCATGATGTACACATTTCCTTTTCTTAGTGCAACCATCACCACTTTCCAATCCTTGTTAAATATGGTGCCTTGTGCAATATCGAACAAAACTCTGAAGCCATCATCACAAAGTTGGCTGACACTGATCAGGTTGTATTTCAAACCATTCACAAATGCAACTCTTTTGAATTCGACTTGTCCATTATTGAGCACACCATATACTTCAGTCTTTCCAGATTGATCATTACCAAACGTCACTGTCGGTCCATCTTGGACAGTGAACTCTTCAAGCAGGGCTTACATCCGGTCATAGTCCGGCCAGCAGCACTGTCCAGATACCAGATATTCTTCTTTCGATCGCCCTGCACACCCACAAAAATCATTAGTTATTTTTGTGAACCCATCTTTTCTTGATGGGTTCACTGGACTTCTCTACAGAAGTCACAGTAGATTGTTGTGGTGTTGAACCGGAGGCTGCATCTGGAGCTTTTTTACCAGCTCCAGGTGCAGGAGTAAAAACGATTGGTACTAGATACTTACTCCCCTTATTTTTACCAGATTTTGTTCCAGATGGAACAAACTTTTGTTTAGATTTTGAAGGGAGTGGTTTAATATTTTGTTTGAAAACTGGAGGTGATAAACCTCCTTCCAGATTGTTAATCCGGGCAGTACAACTCTGAACCTGCCGAGACAAAGTTGGAGTTGACTTTCCAGATTAACCAAAATATTATTTTGATCAGGCAGTTGAACCTTGGACCTAGGTTCAACTGGTGCTTTAGTCTGTCGGGTCTTTGGCACCTTAGACTTTTGAGGTAAAGGCTTGTTACCAGTGGCCTTTTTGACTGGAGCTTTAGCCTGTTTGGCTCCAGTTTTAACCTCAAAGGGGGTGGTCTCAATGGGTTCAGTTTCAATAGCTTCAGGTTGATCATAAGGTGTTTCAACCTTGAGAGCTGGAGGCAATGCATGAAGATCTGGTATGAGAGCTGCCATCTCCAGATCTCCAGATTTCCATGCATTCTTCTGGGCATCGATAGTTCTTGAAAATGCATCATAGTTTTTACCAGATGCTTTTACCCATGACTTGATAATCTTTTGTTCTTTTTCAAGATCAGAAAACAGTTTTTGATTATCAAGTTCCAAAGCCTCAATCTTTAAAACTGACTCCTTGAGAGCCAACTGGACACTTTGTAAATCATTAAGTTGTGGCTTAACGTTTTCAGTTCAATTAAGATAGTGTCAAGATATCTTTCACTATCAGCTCTTACAGTTTCCACAAAAGCTAAATCACCACTTAATGATTCAGCCAGGTCAAGTTTCAGTTCAGGGTCAAACTGGTGATCATAATCACATACCTTTTTCAAGATGATGTCCACCCATCTTCCATTGATGACATCTTCTTTTGCCACGTGCTGCTGCTGTTGATCTTCCAAGGCCATGAAACACATGTCCCTTTCCTCTTCTTCATCAACTGATGAGTCATCAGAGTACTCCCATTTTCCCTCAGTTTGTGCCATTAAGCACTGATCCTTTTCCTTTTCCATGGACAGGAGGGCAATATGGGCCTTAAGCTTCTTGTATTTAGCTTTGTAGCTATCATCAGGCCGATTGAAATTAGGGACAGGGGGGCCAGTTTGGTTGTTCAACTGACTAGATCTGCATTCCTTCATAAAGTGACCTTTCTTGCCACACTTATAGCATGTAAGATTGGTTTTATCCAGAGAGCTGGAGCTGGAAGCATTGTTTGGGCCATTAAATCTTTTAGATTTATGCTTAAACCTGTTAAAGGTTTTAGCGATCATGGCGACCAGATCATCATCGTCAGTTTCATTACAACCATCACTATTTTCAGTGGTCAGGCCAAAGTTCAAGAAACTGTTTAACATCTCCTTCATTGAGTGTGCCTGGACACTCTCTGCAGACATTAAGGCAGCACAAGTTCGCTCAGGTACACTAGCAACCTTGGAACTCTGGGCATGGTTCATGGCATCTTGCTCAGCCACCAGTCTTGCAGCATTATTATCTTCAGTGAATCTGAAGGCTCCATAGAGTGATGCAAGAGTATGGCTGTGCAAGGTTTTACCTTGTCTTAAGACAAGAACCATGTTTTCCCATTTGGAAGGAAGAATATCACAAAACTTCTCAAGAAGAATATCCTTATCCTTCTCTACACCAAAGCCTCTCAGCTGATTAATGAGGCTAGAAAATCTGGTGTATGTACCAGTTAGACTTTCATTGGGCAAGGCAAAGAAGGATTCATACTTCTTGTTCAAGGCAACTTTTCTGGTGACAATAGTGTCATCACCTCCTTCAAACTGAATAACTAATTCATCCCACATTGACTTTGCACTGGGGAACAACACAAGTGTTGGAATTAGATCTTCAGGAACAGCCCAAGGATCATGTTCTTGAGTCTGGTGTCCAGATCAACAAGTCTACGATCCTCATCTGACCAATGGTCTTCGGGCTTTTCTCTTGAACCTCTTCTTCCAGTTGGATCTAGAAGAGGACTTACCCCAAGAGACATGGGTATATATGGTCCATCCTTAAGGATTTTCAACATATACCTCTCAATCCCACCAAAATGCAAAAGCATTCTAGCCTTCCATGTACCAAAAGTCTCACTGTTTCCATCGAATTTGGGAACATGAGTGTTAGAGTAATGTACATGGACGTAGTTTGGGGTAGTAGGAGGAGGAGGATTAGTATTAACATTTTGAAAAGGTTGTGTATTAGCATTCAAGGGGGTTTCACCTGAACCAGAACCATCTCCACCTTCAGTAGTGTTCATCTTAGCAGATCTAGGCAAGTTTATTAGCCTTCTGATCTGATACCACTTGTAAGTCCCAACTCAATAGATGGCACTACCTGAAGACACCTCTATGTCGATGGTGGAGTTACTTTGCAATATATGCACTGAACTGTAGACGACCAGTTGCAGTGTGTATATACCAAGTTCTAGATAGATTACTTATATAAATGACAATAAGTAAAGAACAATGCAATAATACAAATAACTTGTAAAGTAACTTGATGAGACAATATGTAATTTTCAATGTGTAATTTATTTATTGATGTTAAATAAATTACAAGGTTGTTGCAGAACCAAGATAATACAAGAATGTAAATATCCTAACAACCTATGAAATACAATTGATCTACACTCGGAAATTCCCTAAACAATCGAAACACTTAAAGTTGTGAAATGTTCCTTTTAGCGATTGAGAGAATATTGCACAAGTTCACCAAGAATATTGCAGGTATGCAAAGTGTGAAGTATTTCAACTTACGTGATTTACTTGATATTCTTGTTGTGCAATGACTTGTATTTATAGGCAAAGTTAACATTGGGATGTTAACTTTAGCCGTACAAATACAAGTCATTGCACAACAAGAATATCAAGTAAATCACGTAAGTTGAAATACTTCACACTTTGCATACCTGCAATATTCTTGGTGAACTTGTGCAATATTCAAAATGAATAACTAATTCATCCCACATTGATTTTCCACTTGGGAACAACACAAGTGTTGGAATTAGATCTTCAGGAATAGCCCCAAGGATCATGTTCTTGAGTCTGGTGTCCAGATCAACAAGTCTACGATCCTCATCTGACCAATGGTCTTCGGGTTTTTCTCTTGAACCTCTTCTTCCAGTTGGATCTAGAAGAGGACTTACCCCAAGAGACATGGGTATATATGGTCCATCCTTAGGATTTTCAACATATACCTCTCAATCCCACCAAAATGCAAAAGCATTCTAGCCTTCCATGTACCAAAAGTCTCACTGTTTCCATCGAATTTGGGAACATGAGTGTTAGATAATGTACATGGACGTGGTTTGGGGTAGTAGGAGGAGGAGGATTAGTATTAACATTTTGAAAAGGTTGTGTATTAGCATTCAAGGGGGTTTCACCTGAACCAGAACCATCTAGGCAAGTTTATTAGCCTTCTGCTCTGATACCACTTGTAAGTCCCAACTCAATAGATGGCACTACCTGAAGACACCTCTATGTCGATGGTGGAGTTACTTTGCAATATATGCACTGAACTGGAGACGACCAGTTGCAGTGTGCATATACCAAGTTCTAGATAGATTACTTATATAAATGACAATAAGTAAAGAACAATGCAATAATACAAATAACTTGTAAAGTAACTTGATGAGACAATATGTAATTTTCAATGTGTAATTTATTTATTGATGTTAAATAAATTACAAGGTTGTTGCGGAACCAAGATAATACAAGAATGTAAATATCCTAACAACCTATGAAATACAATTGATCTACACTCGGAAATTCCCTAAACAATCGAAACACTTAAAGTTGTGAAATGTTCCTTTTAGCGATTGAGAGAATATTGCACAAGTTCACCAAGAATATTGCAGGTATGCAAAGTGTGAAGTATTTCAACTTACGTGATTTACTTGATATTCTTGTTGTGCAATGACTTGTATTTATAGGCAAAGTTAACATTGGGATGTTAACTTTAGCCGTACAAATGTGGTTGAGAGCATTTAAGGAATAGCATTTAATTCCTTAAAAGGCAGTGTAAAGTCGCATGTTAAAGCAACTTTACTCAACCACTTTTATGTACCTTTTATTACTTAAATAATAAGATAAGGCTTATTATCCGGGTAAAGGTACATAAAGCATATAAGTCAATTCCTCGTAATCAGTGTAAAGCTTTGTAAAGAGCTTTCCACTGATGGTCTCCAGTTTGTAACTGACTAGAATGTCAACTGGACTTCGCTGCCATTGCCATTCTCTATCTTCCATTTGTTGTCTTCGACTTCAACTGGAATGATTCTTCAACTGGTCAGTTCTCAACTGGAGGAGTCTTCAGTTGCGTTGACTGTACGGTGCAACTGGACTTCAATATATTTCTCGACAAATCATCTAGGTCTCCAGTTCACTGGACAGTTTCACTGGGTCTCCAGATGCAACTGGAGACTGGCCAGTTTACCAGGTGAACTGGTCCCTAAACACACTTCAACCTGTCCAATTACCAGTGAGTGGGACACATTTACAAAGCACCAGTAATATTTTCTGAAGAATTTGTACAGTGAGAAAATAAATTAATCCCCCTAGATTTATAAATCTTTAAATCAAAGATCCTCAGTAGTACACATGGCGTTCAATACCAAGGTTCCAGATTTAAGGGTTTAACATTCCCAACTCACCAAAAAGATATTCAAAAGTTTTGACATCCAGAGGTTTAGTAAAAATGTCAGCGAGTTGTTTATCAGTGGGAATAAAATGGAGTTCAATGTTGTTTTTCATAATATGATCACGAATGAAGTGATACCTGAGATCAATGTGCTTCGTTTTGGAGTGCATGACTGGATTGTTCGAGATATCAATGGCACTGGTATTATCACAAAAGATTGGGGTCTTTGAGTACTTAATACCTTAATCAAGCAACTGGTTCTTCATCCAGAGTATCTGAGCACAACAACTGGCTGCAGACACGTATTCAGCTTCAGAAGTGGACAATGAAACTGAAGTTTGCTTCTTACTGGTCCAGCTGACCAATTTGCCACCAAGGAAATAACATTTAATTCCTTAAAAAGCAGTGTAAAGTCGCATGTTAAAGCAACTTTACTCAACCACCTTTATGTACCTTTTATTACTTAAATAATAAGATAAGGCTTATTATCCGGGTAAGGTACATAAAGCATATAAGTCAATTCCTCGTAATCAGTGTAAAGCTTTGTAAGAGCTTTCCACTGATGGTCTCCAGTTTGTAACTGGCTAGAATGTCAACTGGGCTTCGCTGCCATTGCCATTCTCTATCTTCCATTTGTTGTCTTCGACTTCAACTGGAATGATTCTTCAACTGGTCAGTTCTCAACTGGAGGAAGTCTTCAGTTGCGTTGACTGTACGGTGCAACTGGACTTCAATATATTTCTCGACAAATCATCTAGGTCTCCAGATGCAACTGGAGACTGGCCAGTTTACCAGGTGAACTGGTCC